>CM060104.1:8187500-8872500 GCA_030522415.1 Channallabes apus
ACTTCATATTTTAATACATTTTAGTAACTTACTAATCTGCAAAATTTCAATAATCAGAGTAAGGAAAACCAATAAAGAATTCCCGATTGGCCTGCCTGAGCTGTAGAGACACCCTGTATATCTTCACCTCTATGTTTTTCCTTTTTATTATTATTATTTTTTTTATTTTTTATTTTTTCCAGAGCCCAGTTTCAACCTAGAGCTCCTCGGATGTGTGAACACCTCGGCCGTGCTTCAGCACAAGTTTCATCATCTGGCCAAGTGTGCCAGTTCTCCTCCACCGTATCATCCTCACAGCATGTGATCACGTTCTCCTCACCTTCTCACATTCTCCTCACACCTCACTGTCAAAACACTCAGCTCACTGCTGAAAAGAAACCTAAAATATTTTCCTTGGTTTTATTATTTCGATTTGAATACTATTCCTACAGCATAACTACTATTACTAAATATATATTGTAATATAAAAAGAATCCATCGATAATGTTTCGTGAAACGCTGGCACACATTTGTTTTAATGCATATATATATATTTTTTTTATACTGGAATTAGGAATATGGCATGCCTTTACTGTATAAATTCTATTACCGTGACAAGAGACTGTGACATTTAAAAAGAAGAAGAAGAGGAAGAAGAAGGAGATGAAGAAACTATGGGTGATACCAAGTCTGTGCCTGTCCTGTGGCTTAATGGCTGCACTCTTGGATAACCCCTTACCATTTTAAACCTTATTTGGTTTGCAAAAGTGAGACTAAGCTCTCCAGCGGCCCTTTTCCTACCCTTTGCATGGCACAAGTCTGAGATAAGAAAAGAGGAATAACTTTTGAGGTGGCAGAGCTTTGTCACTCACCAGGGTCATAGAGACGGATTCTCAAGGACATCCAGCATCTCTGGGACAGTTTTCAAAGCTTCAAAGCAGAATGGCCATGGACCCCAGAGTGGATGACACCCAGAGGGAAGGGGCATGAAGCGAACACTTGTGTGCAGTCTTCTCTGGTCTGGATAGCTGATACAGTATATCCAGTGGGAAAAGTGAAGCCATGAGTGGAAATTTTCAGTCTATCATCATCATCATCCTTTTCACAGACAGGACAGTGTGTCACCCAGACAATGTGTTAAAGAATAAAATAGAAGGAATTGTATTGCTTTCATTATTATTATTATTATTATTATTATTATTATTATTATTATTATTATTATTATACATGCAAAATGCTAGTCTGCATAACAAAAACTATGGGAAATTCTCCATGGATGTTTTTTTTTTTTTTGACAAGTTTGGTAAACAGAGATTAAAAACAGAAATTAAAAATGTGAAACTAAGAGACAGTACACGACAGATTTGTGTACACAGATGCTAAGTGAGAAAAATCCCACCTACGATTGCTGTGTGTGTATGATTTCTCATTACAGAGTGTGTGTACAGTTGTGGAGTGCAGTTCAGGGTGTGAGAGAGACAGAGTAAATATGTTGATTTGCGTTTAAACAGCACGCCATCGATCGCCTTTATGGCCATGATGAGGCTTTCTCTCTGTGAGACTGGATTAGTTGAGGTGCATTGTGTTCAGCCTACAGTAGCTTATTCACAGACAACATGGCCTGTACAGGAATCATACACAATTATGAAAAGGGCTTTAAACAAAAAGGTGCACAATATTCTTGTGTTAATATGGTAATTTATTTATTATGTTCTTGTTAGGTTTAAAAATCAGGATGGGTGAATATCTTGATCTGTGTGCAGAACTTGTTGTAGATCAACTTGGACACGGTGGTCAACCAAGACACACACACACACACACACACACACACACACACACACACACACACACACACACACACACACACACACACGCACACACACACACACACATGAGTGTCTAAATGTTCTCTGATTTATTCTTAAAAAATTTAGGTTTTCTGTCCTAAATCAAATACCCTGTTCACCTACAGTGAAAATAATCAATACAAATCCAGGGGGAAGTATTGATTATATAAGCAAATATTGCCATATAAGGAATGAGGAGAAAAGAAAGCGAACAAAGAAAAAGAGAAGCATGGGGAAGTTCACTTGATAAAAAAAAGACAAAAAAAATCAACATGTCAGAAAACAGTTTCATTTTAAATTTTAAATAATTAAAATTTTGAATTTGACATTATAGGAAAACACTATACAGTCAAATGTATGTAGATGTCTGAACATCACACCCAAATGAGGGTTGCACCAAAATGAACAACTGAATAGAATGCCTTTGTGTGTCCTGTAAGACCCGAATTGGTTGTACAGTATGGTTATAACCTTACGATTTTATTTCATTGGAACTAAAGGACTTATTTCTCTTCCAGGATGACAGTGCCTTTGTACGCAAAGCAAGATTCGCAAAAACATGGTTTGTTAAGGTTGGAGTGGAACAACTCAAGTGGCTGCACAGAAACCTGACCTCAACCCCACCAAACACCTTTGGGATGAACTGGAACATACTGTAGTATGTGCTCTAGGGCTCTTCACCCAACATCAGTGGCTGACCTCACTAATGCTCTGGTGGCTGAGTTGTCACAAATCCCCATATCCATGCTTTACAATCTAATGGAAGCATTTCCATGACCAGTGGATGTTATCGTAACTGCAAAGGGGACTTAATCTGGAATGGTATGTTCAACAAGCACATATATATGTGTGATGTCAGAAATCCATAAACATTTTGCTATATAGCGTATACATTGTTGTAGATTTTTTTCCAATCTGAGGATAAAATTGGCAAAATAATGCTGTCCTTTAAAAACTGAATGTTGTACTGAGCAAAAGAATCTAAAACCTAATAGATAAATTTGGAGATCTAAGATGAATGAAATAAAACATCTTAAATAAGATCACCCTATAGTGCATGGTATTTGATTTCCTTATCAATACAGTAATTCTATCACGTGATCTTTCACGTAAGAGAACACATAGTCAAACACTCAAACACACTGTTCAATGGTGCTAAGATAAATCAATGTGAAGAAGACGAAACTTGATGTTTGTTATACACAGGGACATAAACAATGTACACTCCATTAAGAATAAAAAAAGAATGTAAATGTAATAAAGTCACTCTGAGTAATTTTTCTTCTAAGCCTGGAAATGTTGTTTGTTTGCACCCTTCTGTGTGGACATGGTTATTTATTCATCCCGGCATCATACTCACTTCTAGATGGAAGCTCTAGACACCAAATGACCATATGCAAAAGTGATTCGAGGATAACTTCAGGCTTGTTTGTGTGTGTGTGTGTGTGTGTGTGTGTGTGTGTGTGTGTGTGTGTGTGTGTGTGTGTGTGTGTGTCTGGAAGATGCAGTGAAGCAAAGAGGGCAGCTTCATTCCATCACCCCATTTTGGCCCATTATATTGTGTACAAGTTTTTTTTTTCCTCCCCCTCTGCATTGTAATTATTTTCCAGCCCAAAGGCAGCTGCAGGCAACTGCAACCTCTCGCGTTTAGAACCACTGCATTAGGTGTACATTACATTATTTATTTGCGTGCAGTTCTGGATGGACGGATACCCCACACACACTGACATTGCAGCTACACTCACTGTCACCTTATGCTGTATTTACTCTATATGCGGTCTTTGAGACAGTTTTAGAGGGTGCGATATCTAACCGAACAGCTGAGCAGAAGCAAGTAAACAAACAGTGCTTTAAATCTTTATTCCTGAGACATTGTTCTGACTAAAGCTCTGTGGCTCACGAGCTTAGGATATGTTGTGGAAAGAAAAGCTAAGTCACTCAGGTGACATGATGGTTACTTTTTAATGAGGCAAATCCACAAATTAATAAATTGAGGACACTATAAAATGTGTTCAGGCAAAGTCAGATGTTTAGGGCAAGCTAAATACCTCATATTCATAAATTATGTTGTGACCATGAGATACCAAAGCCATGGGAAGGAATTACATGGACCCCAGTTAATTATTTGGCAGGAACAAGTGAAAGTCTGGGAATTTTTTTATTTAAAAAAATGAGTTCTAATGTTTAATCCATGACTCCACTCAATTTTAACTTTAGTGACTCCAGTACGTCTTCAGTGCTCAGTTCAAGACTAAAAAAAGTTCAATATTAGTAATCATTATCATGCTTTTGCTTCTGCGTTCATGATGACTTACTGATACCTCTCTCTGTGCCAATGAGAAGCTTTTTGTTTTTGGCCGTTTATAACCCTGCCTGGCCTAAAATAAATACAGTAAATAAATACAATTTAAAAATGCCACTTGAGAAGAGTCTATTTATTTGCCCAAATCATAATTGGAGCACGATTAAACAATTGGTGAAGTTGCATTGAAAAAAAAAAAGAATAAAAAAATCACAGCTTTGTTTAAATGTGAAAGTAAGAGTATTTCCACAAACATAATGTGAAAATAAGTCACAGGATTGTGACTAAACTGCTGTTTGGTCATTAATAAAAGTATTTTAATGAAATGGAGCTGAAAATTATCTGTTCATATTTTTATTGAAATTAATGCATCTAATTAAGTCAATCAAAGTAGAAAAGACTTTCAAAAACCGTACGTATCTGTGCTGTCATTGGTGACTTTTTTCACGCTATACAATGTAGGTAACACTAACTTAACACAAAAGATGTTTCTTTGTTTGCAAAATTTTTTTTCATTGATAAATATCAATCAGTATTCATTCATTCATTCATTCATTTTCTATACCGCTTAATCCTGTGTTCAGGGTCGCGGGGGACCTGGAGCCTATCCCAGGAGACTTCGGGCACTAGGCGGGGTACACCCTGGACAGGGTGCCAATCCATCGCAGGGCACACACACATACACACACACCCAATCACACACTACGGGCAATTTGGGAACGCCAATTAGCCTAATCTGCATATCTTTGGACTGTGGGAGGAAACCGGAGTACCCGGAGGAAACCCACCAAGCACGGGGAGAACATGCAAACTCCATGCACACAGAGACGGGAATCGAACCCAGACCCTGGAGGTGCAAGGCGACAGTGCTAACCACTACACCACCGCGCCGCCCTCAATCAGTATTATTATCGATAAATATCATACCACAAATAAAACAGACCAAACTGTCTAAATATAGCCTATCAATTTTAGCAAACTAACAAACAACCTTTTTTCTTTTTTACATTCAAAGGTTGAAGTCCATCTCTTGTAAGGAGACAAATACAGTAATACCCGACGTTTTATACAGGTCTGTGCTTACTACAGCATATAGAAACATTTACTAAGGTATGGCCTGGGGCCGCTCCACAATGCATGCTGGTGGTTTATTCATCTTCAGCACATGTTACCTTTACAGTATAGCATGAGAAGGCCACAGTATAGATAGGTATGATTCTTGAAAATATTTTCCCATTTGATTAACTTGATCAGAATTATTAATTTAAATTAAATGTAATTAAATTGAGCTGATTCATAATCATTGCATATTTGAAAGCAAAAAGGCAAAAAGACTATCAAGATTTTTGTTCTTAATAATTGAATTAAACAGGAATTCAATATTCAATAGTATTCAATTTTAATAATACTCAATGTAAACTAATATGCAAGATAATGCCCAATAATATCAATTAAGTATAAATACTTAAGTACCCCCCCCACTTTTTTTGTAGCCACACTTAAAAGCAAACTGATGTGACTGAATGTTAATAAAAATTCTGTGCAGGTGGAAATTAACCTCAGGTAGTGTGTTTTTGGTTATGGCTGGAGGGTAACTATTCAGTAGTGTTAAATCTCTCAAGTATTGACTTGAATAATAGTCTGTTTCAGAAAGATACTTTACTCTTTTACAAGTAAGAGACTAGCTGCAGGTCAAGTTGGAATAAACAAAAGTCATCAGGTGACTTGATAGGCCACCAATCAATATATATATATATATATATATATATATATATATATATATATATATATATATTTTTTTTTTTTTTTTTTTTTTTTTTTTTTATTATATACAGTGGGGGAAATAAGTATTTGATCCCCCTACAGATTTTCTAAGTTTGCCCACTTATAAAGAAATGAAGGGTCTACAATTTTTATCATAGGTTTATGGTAAAGGATTGAGACAGAATATCAACCAAAAATCCAGAAAAAACACATGATACAAATGTTATGAATTAAGTGGAATAAGTATTTGATCCCCAAGCAAAACATGACTTAGTACTTGGTAGAGAAACCCTTGCTGTAAAGCACAGTAGGAAGACGTTTCTTGTAGTTGTTTACCAGATTTGCACACATATTGGGATGCATTTTGAGCCACTATTCTTTACAGATTTTTTCTAAATGTTTAAGGTTTCTTGCCTGGTGCTTGGCAACTCGAAGTTACAGCTCTCTCCGTGAATTTTCTATTGGATTAAGGTCTGAAAACTGGCTAGACCACTCCATGACCTTAATGTGCTTATTCTTGAGCCACTCCTTACAGTTGTTGCCTTGCCAGTATGTTTGGGGTCATTTTCATGCTGGAAGACCCATCCACAACCCAACTTCATCCAACATTTTACAACACATGGCCTCATCCATTGGCCCCTCAGTGCAGCAAAGTCTATCTGTACCTTTAGCAGAGAAACGGCCCCAAAGCATAATGTTTCCACCTCCGTGCTTGACTGTAGGGACTGTGGTGTTCTTAGTGTCATAGTCAGCATTTTTCTTCCTCCCGAAAAAGTCGAGTTGATGACAAAGAGCTCAATTTTGTTCTCATCTGACCACAGCAGTTTATCCCAATCTTTCTATATTCATTGGCAAACCTCAGACGGTTCTGTACATGTGTCTTATTGAGGAGGGGAAGCCTTGCTGCGCTGAAAAATTTCAATCCATGCAGGCGTATTGTGTTACCAATGGTTTGTTTGGTGGCTGTGCTCCCAACTGCCTTGAGATCATTCACAAGCAACTCCTGTGTAGTCCTGGGCTGGTCCCTCATTTTTCCTCATGATTATTCTTACTCCATGAGGTGAAATCTTGCATATAGGGCCATTAATGGTTACTTTGTATTTCTTCCATTTGTAAATAATCGCTCAAGCAGTTGTATCCTTCTGACCAAGATTCTAGCTGATTGTCTTGTAGCCCATTCCAGCCTTGTGCAGGTATAAAATCTTGTTCCTGATTTGCTTTGACAGCTCTTTGGTCTTGCCAATGGTAGTGAGGTTTGAATGGAAGATAGAGATTTGTGGACAGGTGGCTTTTATACACATACCACATTGTTGTTAGGAGCACCTTCTTAAATTAATATGTGCATCAAATATGCATCAAAACTATGAATGAACACATGTGGAGTTATTTACTTAAGAAAAAAAGGTCTCTACAAGTCACCAGACCTGAACCCAATCGAGATGGTTTGGGGTGAGCAGGACCGCAGAGTGAAGGCAAAGGGGGCAACAAGTGCTAAACACCTCTGGGAACTCCTTCAAGACTGTTGGAAACCATTTCAGGTGACTATCACTTGAAGCTCATCGAGAGAATGCCAAGAGTGTGCAAAGCAGTAATCAGAGCAAAGCGTGGGTATTTTGAAGAAACTAGAATATAAAACATGTTTTCAGTTATTTCTTTGTTACGTCCATAACTCCACATGTGTTCATTCATAGTTTTAATGCCTTCAGTGAGAATCTACCAATCTACAGTAAATGGTTATGAAAATAATGAAAACACATTGAATGAGTGAAGGTGTGTCCAAACTTTTGGCCTGTACTGTATATATACTCAGCAAAAAAAGAACTGTGTATTTCAACAATAAAGTTGTAAAAATCCAAATAACTTTACAGATCTTCATTGTAAAGGGTTTCAACAATGTTCCCTAGCAAGGCTACACTCGATGCTGCGTGAAAACGCTATGGGAACCAGTTTGTCGCGTTGCCGGTCGTTGAAGCATGCTGTGAAAACACGCCAAAGTTTTTGGCTATATATAACCTCGACAGGTGACGTCATCTGATTAGATGTAGGTGGAGGTTATAAAAACAGGTGAGCCGGCAACAACCTCAGATCATTTGTCTTCAGCCTTGTTGTGAAGCGTGCTTGTGATAAACCAGCAAAATAGGAAGGTGTTTAACTCACCGATTTGACGAGTTTAAATCCCTCCGTGTGTGATAATCCATATCGGAGTGCGATCTCTACACTGCTTCGACTAGTGCTGCGCGCGCCGCGCATTCCGTGAGAAGCTGCGAGCCGCCGCGCGTTCCTGGCTTAAAACTCGTGCATCTGACAGAGCTGCGGCAGACGGAGGTAAGAAAACTCCTTTCTTCCGCGCTGTCATCACGAGGATTCCTCTCTTTTTTACCGGAGATGAAAATAGCCTTAAGCACTAAAACAAGCAGTAGACGGCAGCTTCTGTCGGGTGGCCGGGGGGCGGAGCCTCAATGACGCGCTCTCTCCCCCCCCACCCCCTCTCAGCTCTCTTCATATGAGTTAACCCTTTCATGGAGTAGGCTGTATTCATGCTGTGTTTTTCATGCCATCGACTTATTTGTTTATTTAAATATAGTCGATATGGAAACGCGGCATCGTATGATGACGCCCAGATAGCAGAGACGCTTCACAGGCTATCTCTCTCCTGGGACATCATCCTCCCTGATAAGCTTATACTTCCTTTCTAGCTGTGTAGACTTTTATCTGCCCTAGAGGGAAAAGCTTTCAGGCAGTGGGTCAGCTTGGTGCTGCACTGCACACAGGAGGTCAGACTGATTTAAAAAATATATATATATATATACATATGCGTGTATAAAATAAATGGGGGTGGCCCCCCCAATAGGGAAAGGCACCCAGAATTCCTTTTTAACGAATATGTGTTCTCCCTGGCACCCCCAGGAGGTCGGTGTTTTGCTCCGCCACCACTGGTGTTCGGGCAACACCAGTCTCCAATAGGCTGTTAGTTCTTCGGTTTTTCCTGCCATGCTTCAGGATGCCGAACATCTAACATCCCCCCCCCCGTTTAACCAAGCTGCCGAAACTTTTGCCCTTTTAGGAGAAACTGGCAGCGTGGAAGCTACTGCCAAGTATATCTCCTTGGGTACTAAGCACTGGAGAGAGGAACTACAGGATTCAGTTCTCACTTCACCTTCTGTGTTTTCAATGGCGTGGCCTCCACTTCCATGAAACCAGAAAGTGCGCATCTGCTGACAGGCTGCCGGGGAAGGGGGCCATGGAACATGTTCCCCCACCAGACAGTGAGTCAGGCTACTACAGTCGGTATTCTTGGTTCCCAAGAGGAACGGGGGCTGCGTCCAATATTTCAGATTCTGCGGGCTCTCCCGCTACCTGAAAATCAATGAATACAGTTCAGTTCTTGACTGTAAAGGTGATTGCTCTCAACCCTACCAAGCGATTGTTTCTGACAATCGATTTAAGGACGCTTACTTTCATACAGAAACATTGCCACAACACAGGGAGATCCTGAGGTTCGCTTTCGGGGGCGAAGCTTACCAGTATCGGGTCCTTCCATTGGTCTAGCTCACCCGCACACACACAAAATGCACGGATTTAGCCCTGGCTCTTACGGGAGTCCCAGGGCATCCGGTGGCTAGTGCTTCGACATCAGCATGTCGTCCTAGCTCATCTCTGTCCTCAGGACTGGGACCCAACGCCACGAAAGCGTGCTCTTTCCTGTGCAGAGGACAACACATTGGGTGCTATATGGGATTCCGTCGTAAGCGGGCACAGCTGTCTCCCGCTCGTATCGAACCCATTCTCAACACCCTCAAGGAGAACAAGCTAGACCAGAAAGTGACCATCACTTTCAGACATCCTAGCTCTCATGGCAGCTGTATCCACGGTGACACCTTTGGACCTTCTGCACATGAGAGCATTCTAAGTTGTGGCTAAGAACCAGGGGATATCACTAGGGCCAATCCCCAATATGGGTTACGCGCCAGGTGCTTCGTACCCTTTCTACGTGGTTCAGACCCCGGTCTCTACTCTGGGTCCCACTCTAAGTTCATCTTGTCGTCGCTGAGGCTAACGACAGATGCTTCCCTCATAGGCTGGGGTGCGGTCTCTGATGACTGTCCAGCCCAAGGGAGCTGGAGAGGCTATCTTCTCGCATGGCACAGCAATTGCCTCGAAATGATGGCTCTATTTCTGGCCCTAAAGCACTTCCTCCAGCAGTTGAGAGGCTGCCATGTCCTAGTGCGGGGGACAACACTATGGCAGTCTCATATATTATCGCCAGGGCGGACTGTGCTCGCGCCGCTAACAGCTAGCGCACCAGGTTCCTGTCCCTCAGAGCGATTTACATTCCAGCATGGATGCGGGAGCAGTAGTACTGTCCAGTCTATCTCTGACACACGGGGAATGGTAACCCCACTCCGAAGTAGTCAGGGAGAGATGTTCATGTAGCAAGGCGGACCTCTTGCCTTCTAAGATATGCTTCGCCTTTTTACTGCTCTTCAGATTTACGTCCACCGCATCAGCTAGTGGCGTAGGTCAGAGCAGCTTCTACATGTTTTGGATGAGAGATGCTATTGCCCTCTCCTATGAGGCGTGTGGGTTCACTTCGCCTCTGGGAATCAGGGCTCTTTCAACCCTGGGGATTGCCTCATCTATTGCATTAGCAAGAGGAATTCCCCTGCAGCAAGTATATGCTAAGCAGGTAAACCCAGTCCACTGCCGAATTGTTTCAGTGCTGGAGTTTCCCTCCTTGGGTCTGTGCCCTAGTACTCTCAGGACGTACGTGACTGCATCCTCTCTCTCAACTATCTTCAGAAAGCTCCATAAACCCAACAGGCACCCTATTGCTCTTGAAGCCTTCTGTCCTCCGCGCTTACAGCTTCGGAGCAGGAGAGACTTCACTTGTAGCGTCCAGCTTGTGCTCTTCAGATCTACGTCCACCGCATCAGCTAGTGGCGTAGGTCAGAGCAGTTTCTACATGTGCTGGATGAGACATGCTATTGCCCTCTCCTATGAGGCGCGTGGCCTCACTTCGCCTCTAGGAATCAGGGCTCTTTCAGCCAAAGGGATTGCCTCATCTATTGCACTAGCAAGAGGTATTCCCCTGCAGCAAGTGTCTGCTAAGCAGGTAAACCCAGTCCACTGCCGAATTGTTTCAGTGCTGGAGTTTCCGTCCTCGGGCCTATGCCCTAGCACTTTCAGGACGTGCGTAACTGCATCCTCTTTCAACTATCTTCCAAAAGCTAAACTATAAACCCAACAGGCACCCTATTGTTTTTGAAGCCTTCTGTCCTCCGCGCTTACAGCTTCGGAGCAGGAGAGACTTCACTTGCTGTGTCCAGCTTGTGCTCTTCAGATCTACGTCCACCGCATCAGCTAGTGGCGTAGGTCAGAGCAACTTCTTCATGCTCTGGATGAGAGATGCTATTGCCCTCTCCTATGAGGCGCGTGGGCTCACTTCGCCTCTAGGAATCAGGGCTCATTCAACCAGGGGATCGCCTCAGCTATTGGATTAGCAAGAGGTATTCCCCTGCAACAAGTGTGTGCCAAGCAGGTAGACCCAGTCCACTGCCAAAATGTTTCAGTGCTGGAGCTTCTGCAGTAAAAGCTTGTCCTTGGGCTTGTGCCCTAGTACCCTCAGGATTTTCTTAGCTGCATTGTTGAAGCCTTCTGTCCTCCGCCTTTTACAGCTTCGGAGCAGGAGAAACTTCACTTACTATCCAGTATGTGCTTTTCAGATTCACGTCCACCGCATCAGCTAGTGGCGTGAGTCAGAGCGCCACTATACTGGGTGGGAGACGCATATTGCCCTCTCCTATGAGGCGCGTGGGTTCACTTCGCCTCTGGGAAGCAGGGCCCACCCAACCAGGGTATCATCCCAGTCTCACCAGCAGGAGGTATCCCCTGCAGTAATTGTGTGGCGCGAAGGGTTGGTTCCTCCCCGCACACATTTCTTACATTTATAAATCTGGATGTTCATGCTACTCCGGGCTCACTGCCCCCGAGTTAGCTGCCCAGGCATAGCTCTGAGACCTTCTTGGCTTTGTGCGCACACGCTACACAACCTTGGGGTCCAGACACCTGTAGTGCGGCGGCGTTGGTATTCTCGTTCCCATAGCGTTTTCACGCAGCATCGAGTGTAGCCTTGCTAGGGAACGTCTCGGGTTACATTTCTGTAACCCTGTTCCCTGAAAGGCGGGAACGAGATGCTGCGTCGCAATGCCGCACTACCACGTGACCGGACGGCTGTTCAGACAAATTAATCTGAGGTCGTTGCCGGCTCACCTGTTTTTATAACCTCCACCTACATCTAATCAGATGACGTCACCTGTCGAGGTTATATATAGCCAAAAACTTTGGCGTGTTTTCACAGCATGCTTCAACGACCGGCAACGCGACAAACTGGTTCCCATAGCGTTTTCACGCAGCATCTCGTTCCCGCCTTTCAGGGAACAGGGTTACAGAAATGTAACCCGAGACGTTTTCCATGCATGTTCAATTAATCATAATCAATGAATTAACATGCACCTGTGGAATGGTCGTTAAGAGCTTAACAGCTTACAGAAAGTAGGCATTTAAGGTCACAGTTCTAAAAATGCAGGACACTAAAGAGACTTGTCTACCGACTGTGAAAAACACCCAAAGAAAGATTCCCAGGATCCCTGCTCATCTGCGTGAACGTGCATGCTGCAGGGAGGCATGAGGACTGCTGATGTGGCTAGGGCAATAAATTGCCATGTCCGCACTGTGAGACGTCTAAGACAGCGCTACAGGGAGACAGGAAGGACAGCTGATCATCCTCGCAGTGGAAGACCACGTGTAACAACACCTGCACAGGATGGGTACATCCGAATATCACACCTGCGTGACAGGTACAGGACGGCCACAACTACTGCCCGAGTCACACCAGGAACACACAATCCCTCCATCAGTGCTCAGACTTTTCGCAATAACTGACCAATCTGGTCCAGTCCATGAGGAGGAGATGCACTGCAGTACTTCAAGCAGCTGGTGGCCACCAGATACTGACTGGTACTGACTGATTTTGAGCCTCCCTTCATTCAGGGACACATTGTGAAACATTTTAGTCTTATGGTGTTGACTCTTTTAGCGTTCATACAAATATTTACACATTAAGTTTACTGAAAGTAAAAACAGTTGAAATTCAGAGGACGTTTCTTTTTTTGCTGAGTGCTGTATATATAGCCTGTACCAAGAAAAGAAAACAGTGAAAGAGATTTAAAAATTCATTATTAAGACCTGGAACGATAGTGGTGAACCATCAAGATGAGCCTTAAGAAAGCCTTAAAAAATCAGATTTACCTTGTTCCACAGTGATGGGTGTGTCATGATATGAACAGATGAAGAGTGGTGGATGAAGTGATGCCCCTATGCCCCTATCATGCCTAGTGTCTACCATACAAGTGGAGATCAATCCCTGCTGTTCTGTTATCACCCAACAGGTTCCCTGTTGAGTCTGGTTTCTATCAAGGAAGATCCTCCCTTGCCACCGTCGCCATTGCCCTTGGCTTGCTCACCAGGGACAATCTGACATTTTGATTCATACACATTCACAATTCATACAAACTTCCATAATGTCTTTTGATTGTGCAAAGCTGCTTTGCGACAACCTGAATATACTGAATGACCAGGTTTTTCCCATCAATGGACTTTTTTGCCTTCCTTGATGGCAAGGACATATTCCATAGATGATGATGCCAAAATTCATTGGGCTCCGGTTGTGGAAGAGTGGTTCATTGAGCATCATTTTCACACATGGATTGGTCACCACAGAGTCCAGACGTTAACTCCATTGTGAATCTTTGCAAACAGCGGTCCAATAAAATATTAGAGTATGGAGTAAGACTTTTTTGTACTCTACAATCTATTGTGAGACACCGAACCACCCAAGAACCACCTATAAATCATTATATTCCACCCTTAAATAACTTAAGAAATGCTATAATACAATTTGTTGGTCTGTTGTCATCTGTCATTTTCTCAAACTTTTACAGTTCTTTAATCCTCCGTAACTCCTGTAAGTTCCCCTATAAGTGAAGTGGGCCGTGTTTTTGCAACCTATCCCACAGATGCTTTGTCCAAAATATGAACTGAGGAATTTGGTGGCCAAGTCAACACCTTGAACTCTCTCATGTTCTTCAAATGTTTTCCATTCCAGAACAGTGTTGCAGGGCATATTATCCTGCTAAAAGAGTTCACTTTTCCTGTGGGACCGGACCAGATGGGCTAGCCCATGCGCATCAGCAAGCCTGACCCTGTCAATGGTTCACTGAATGTCCTTCCTTGTACCACTTTTGGTAGGTGCTAACCATTGCAGACGAGGAATACCCCACAAGACCTACCATTTTGGAGATGCTCTGACTCAGTAGGCTAACATCATAATTTCATCGTAGTCACTCAGATCCTTCTGCTTGCCCATTTTCTCCACTTCTAACAAATCAACTTCAAAAACTGACTGTCCCCTAATTGCCACTTGCTGCCTAATAAACCCCTCCCTTGCACTGGTGCTGGGATAATGAGATAATCAATGTTACTCATCTGACCTGCCAGTAGGTTGAACTTTATAACCTATCAGTGTAAATCACATGACTTACAGTATGACTAAAAAAAGCTAGCACGGTAATCTGATGTTTTACATAGTTTGTTTTACTAATTATCTTTCTGCTTTCTGTCTAATCAAGACTCGGTTTAAGCCATTGTTTTTTACGCAAAACAGAATAATACAAATTTACACAACTTAACAAAACAGTAAATGGAAAGCAATTATAGGCTCGCAGTGTTCATGTAGACAGAGACCAGTGGCTTTGGTGTGTTTACTTTCGGGACTGTCCTACTGTGCTGTGGGTCAGATTGTCTTGTCTGTGGCCTGTCCAAACAATGTGTCATATATGCAGTGTGGTATTTGGCTGGAGCATGATATTACATATTCTACATGTCATGTGTCCAGACTGGCTTGCTCTGACATGATCCTGGGCATGGTAGACAACAGCGAGTGGTGGTGTGTGTTTGTGTGTTAGTAAAGGCTGATTGGCTCCAACCCTTGGCCTGTCAGATCATAAGCTAGTGTCTTTGCTAAGAACCCTAACGACACACTCACTACTGTCCCTGTCACGCAGATACAGACAACATCAACCGATCCAGACTCAGTGTGGACGGTCTGCTCATGCTGGATGTCCTGACGGCCTTCTGACATGACAACTTGAAGATGATAGCGAGGACCCTCAGCCCTCTAGCCCCTCTGCATGTGTGTGTGTGTGTGTGTGTCTCTCTCTCTCTCTCTCTCTCTACATCTCTCTACCCCTCCTCTTCAGGAAGTGGATGGAATAGGGTAGTATCTTTTCCTAGAACATCTCCAGTGGACCAGAGAGAGAGAGAGAGAGAGAGAGAGAGAGAGAGAGAGAGTGAGAGTAAAGCAGAAAGTGCATTCTGCCCTGGACCTTGTGCCCTAATAGGAGCTGACACTGTTGAAGCCACTCAGATGGACAGAGAAAACGGGCAGCATATTGCGGGCGGCAGCCTCCAATTATTTTTCTGGCTCATAAGTGCAGCTTGTTTAACGGCAGCCTGCATGGCTGACAGGAGCCTGATCTGGCAGCAGGCTGTCACATAGCCATGGCCACGAGTCCTCCCCAGGGCAAACGGAGCCAACTCCACTCTACTTTACACACATGGACAAAGGAGGGGGAATGTCTGCCTCTGTGTATGTGTGTGCTTAAGTCTAGTGTGTGCCCATTTGTGCTGCCATCCATACTTGTATGTAAAAGTGGACATGCGGCGGTGTATTGGGCAGGGTGTTTGTACTGGCATGGCTATCTCAGTGCACTGCTCAGTGTCATGAGTCAGTGTTATAAGTGGCTATGCATAGTTAATACTTACTGTAAAGATAACCAGTGTCATAGAGTATATTCAAACTGGTATGGCAGATTAATTTACGCGATAACTAAGCTGGAGAGTTGCAAAACTTAGTTTTTTGTATTTTGGTATATTGATTAAGAATCTTAATCTTAATTAAAAACACTTAATAACATTTTCATAATTACTTTCATGTCATTTGATTCACTGTAGACTCAAATAGAAAGACACATTAGACGTACTTTGTTGTTTGGATATTGCAAGCCATCAGATTTAAAATACAGTAAGTGCATATTTTCAACAAGCAATTAAATTCACATGGCAAATCATCATATAGTGTGTTGGCGTTGTGTGTTTTCAAGATAACAGAAGGTGGAGAGACTTTATAGATTACTCCTTTTTGTTTTCTCATTGCCAATTTCCATACCTTTCCAACTTTTTTGGATTTGGGGCTGTAAATCAGGTGTGTTGAGAGCTGAGAAAACACTTAAATGTGCAAGGAAGGTGTCCCTCCAGGACCAGAGGTGAAAACGACTGCTACATGTATATACAGTATCAGTATATACCGTAAAAGTAACTACGGTATAGTTAAAGGAGAGGTATGTAATTATAAAAGTGGATAATGTCTGGAAGCATTAATAACACATCGTTAATGTTTATCGAGTTAAGAAATATTATAGCCTGTTGAAGAGGAGCTTGGAAAAAGCAGTGCAGTGTTCTGACCAGGGCCAACGTTTCCGTAATTCTATTATTGTGAAACATGTAACATACCTTCCCTAAAGCTATAAGAAAAAATGAAAAACCTGTTATTGACACTCTTTTGAAAAATATGAATCAGTAACTGACAAAAAATTCCTTTCCGGAATAGTTGGCGATAAACATTTTTAGTTGGGTTTGTTTTCCTGTGAAAATAGGTTTGTTTTTCAGTTTTGGTTTAGTTCATTCCTCAGAGCTGCTGAAGAAACATACTGCAATTAAAAATTTTTACTATTAAAACCCTACACAAGCACTTTCTGTTGTCCGATTAAAGTCTTAATTCACCCTCTGCACACAGCAAGACTTCTTGCTGAACTGTAGCGTTGAGCATGTGTATAGTTTATGGTTGGCCAGTAATTTGTTGTGTGGTTCTTTTTTTTTATTTAATTTTTTTTATTACCACACTGCTACAGTAGCTTTTGCCTGGATTGTCAGCATGGAGGCCAGTCAGCTGATCAGACACATGTGCAAAATACCTTGAGTGTGTGTCACCATACAGTTTAATCACTACTTAGAACACATTTAAACACTGATTAACAAAATGAACTTGACATAAATCAAAAGCAAGTAAAAACATAAAAGTGTGAGCTTTAAATCCATGAGCCAAAATGTGAAGAATCACAAATTATTGAAATAGCTAAACTGAATGGAAGACCCTTTTATTTCTCATGAATACTATTCGAGACCCACTTCTCTCTCTCTCTCTTTCTCTCTCTCTCTCTCTCTCTCTCTGCACAGTAAATCTTTATGCAGGGAATTACAGATCGAGCCAGTGTAATTAACACATTAAATAAAGCCGGCACACATCAATGGGAGGTCTAAAGGTGGGGCAGTGAATTATTGTTTAAATTAAGGAAATACCCAATCTCTACAATAGACCATAATTTGCGCAGCCTGGCCCAGCTTTGCACAGCAGTAATCAGGTTACACACTGACTGCAAAGTGTTATAATAGGCTCAGGAGCGGCTGGGTTTCCCTGACTCATTGGCTGATACACACACAAACGTACACATGCACATAAACTGCTCATTCCAACATAAATAAATTTAGCTGTGAATGACATACAAGGAAAACATTATTTTAAAAAGTGTGTGTGTGTGTGTGTGTGCATCAAAGTTACTAAAATTATTGTCTGAAATGTTATAGGATTTGGGATAGGGATGTCTTTACATTTTTATTTACTCACTCACTCATTCATTCTCATACCGCTTATTCTGTATAGGGTCGCAGGTGCCTTGGGGAACTATACAGGATTAATCCTAGATGCGTGCCATTTCATCACAGGGCATCAGTGGGTATAAACTCATTCTCACAATCTAAAATACAATGTTTTTTTTTTTAACACTAAATATTAATAAATGTGCATAACAATACATATTGGATAATTTGACTCAAATTTGCCTAATATTGTGTGTCTTCTTTAAACGTAATATCATTAAACAGTGCTGTTCCCATCAAAGATTATATATTGTATTTCTGTGTCAACTGGTTCAAAAAATATTACTATTACCCAGCCAGTGGTGTCAAAAGTATTCACATTCATTACTTGAGTAGAAGTATAGATACTAGGGTTCAAAAATACTTCTTTAGAAATTGAAGTATCAACCCAAGCTTTTTACTAAAGTAAAAGTGTAAAAGTACTGGTTTCAAAACTACTTAAAGAATTAAAGTAAAAGTACCATGAGGGGCGACAAAAGCATTAAGGGGGGCGGCGGGTGTTGTGCGCGTTCTTATCATGCGACTGGGGGGGTTGCGTTCTGATCATAAAAATTGAGTAACGAGGCTATTTTTAAGGAGTAGAAAGTACAGATAATTGCTTAAAAATGTAAGGAGTAGAAGTAAAAAGTCGGCTGAAAAATAATTACTCCAGTAAAGTATAGATACCCAAAATTTTTACTTAAGTAAGGTAACGAAGTATTTGTACTTCGTTACTTGACACCTCTGTACCCAGCAAAGAAAATAGAAGCAAACACACACACACACACACACACACACACACACACACACACACACACCAGAGCACCTTTCTCACACATTTAACTGCTTTCACATTTATTCAAAATCAAAAGTCACTGTATTGATAAGCTTATGCAATGTCACAACTTTTATTTCATCAAAAAAAAGACATGTGGCCGCAAGTCCAACGACACGACCACAAAGTCGATCATCGAACTGCGGCCTAGGGTGTCCCGGTGCCAGGTGCACATATGGACACCCTTATGCCTGAACATGGTGTTCGTTATGGACAATCCGTGACAAGCACAGAAGTCCAATAACAAAACACCGCTCTGGTTCAGATCGGGGGGGCCGTTCATTCCAATCACACCCTTCCAGGTCTCACTGTCATTGTCCACGTGAGCATTGAAGTCCCCCAACAGAACGATGGAGTCCCCAGGAGGGACGCTCTCTAGCGCCCCCTCTAGAAACCCCAAAAAGGGGGGGTACTCCAAACTGCTGTTCGGCGCATAAGCGCAAACAACAGTAAGGATCCGTCCCCCCACCCGAAGGCGGAGGGAGGCCACCCTCTCATCCACTGCGGTGAACCCCAATGTACAGGCCCCGAGCCGGGGGGCAATAAGTATGCCCACACCTGCTCGGTGCCTCTCACCGGTGGAAACTCCAGAGTAGAAGAGAGTCCAGCCCCTCTCAAGGAGACTGGTTCCAGAGTACAAGCTGTGCGTCAAGGTTAGTCCAACTATATCTAGCCGGAACTTCTCAACCTCACGCACTAGCTCAGGCTCGCGCTCGCCATCGGGCCCCACCTCCAGGCCTGGCTCCAGAGGGAGGCCCCGGTGACCCACGTCCGGGCGAGGGATAACTTTTACCAAAGTTTGAAATCATCATAATAGGTCCTTCCCTCACCTAGGACCAGATTGCCATGGGTGACCCTACCAGGGGCATGAAGCCCCCGACAACATAGCTCCCAGGATCATTGAGACACGCAAACCCCTCCACCACGATAAGGTGATGGTTCAAGGAGGGGTAAATACTAGAGATGTTCCGATACCATTTTTCCCCTCCCGATACTGATTACGATACTTGGGCTCAGTGTATCGGCCGATACCGAGTACCGATCCGATGCCTGGGTGTGTATCTGTACAGTGTATATACTATATATAGCATTTCTTTTTTTAAGTAAAATACTACTAGCCCTGTGTAACGGGTTCGACCCTAAGTGCACGGGCGACACCATGAAACACGGACACGAGGCGAGGTCTTACAGGAAAAAGGGCAATTTATTTAGAAAAATGGGTAAAGAAAGGGTTAAAGGCTCTCTGCGGCCTTTTCCCCTTCGGTGGCAGGGAAACTCTATCAGGCGGGCTCTATGCGGAACTGAAGGTGCCGCGGGAGCTCGCGCAGCTCGTTCACGCGCTCCTCTCGCGGAGATCAAAGGCGCCCCCCTTTTTAAAGTCTCTGGGGTGCATCACATCGCCCCGCTCTTGTGCCACTGTCTCTCATAAAATCCACCGCATCGCAAAGTCCAGCTTCCCAACAGTCAGACCCCGAGCTACACTCCCCGCTGTGTTTTATAGCGCCCGGATCATTAGCGGCGATAGCTCATGTGCCGTATCCTGATTCTGTGGCCCTGCTTCTTCACATACCTAAAGAGGGGGGAGGCCGCCTAACTAGTGAGCGAGGAGCGATATCAATTTGGGCGCACGCCCATCACAGGCGCATGCCGTGACACTCTGTAAGTAAGCTAAGCTAGCGGGCATAAATAGGTTATGAAAATGGTATCGGATCGGTACGTGGACTCAAATACTCGCCGATTCCGATGCCAGATTTTTTTGTGGTATCGGTAGCATTTCCGATACCAGTATCGGAATCGGAACAACCCTAGTGAAAATGCTCTTAAACATTATTAAACATACAGCTCTAGCTGTGAATTCCTTATTTTTTGTTTGTTTGTTTATTTGTTTGTTTTACAATTTGGTTTCACCATGTAATCCCTGATCGAGTTCATTAAAATGTTATTCTGATCACATTTCTTCTACCTTAGTTGCATTCATTGCTTAATAAAGGATAATAATTTGACCCTTCTGAAAAAGGGTAACATTTTGCTGTTACCACAGGATATGTGTTCTGACATGTTTTTTTAAGAAATGAAAAGCTACTCACTTCATCAGTTAGGATTATTATTATTATTATTATTATTATTATTATTATTATTATTATTATTATTCACAGCAGTATTATCCAATATAAAGTTCTTACCTATTTACTTAGTTAAGTCTAGGTGGCCCAGCAGTGTACAGTATTTTACATTATATCCTATAGCAATAATACAAAAAATCTACAAACTTTCATAATCTATGTCTTTCATGTGTAGTGCTTGTGAATTGTCCATAGTTTTACCTTCCTATAAACCATGTTTGTCTTGAGCATTTTGTCCCGTGTATGAATTCTGTTACACACATCGGAGAGACTCTCAGTGCCCGAGCTGGCGATGTGTAATGCAGAGCAGGAGCTTTTAATGCATTGCATGTTGCCTGCTCTGGCTGAAGCGCACAGGAAGCAGGATCAATATTATTGAGCTGTTTACCTTAGTGCTGTGCACGCCGGCCCACACTCTGGATTACCACTTGAAACATTAAACCCAACTATTAGTAATACTTTGCTTGTGCTCTTGAGCAGCCAACCACCCCAAAGTAGAGCCCCATATCAAGCTGATGATACAGAGCTACCAGGGGAGAATAACCTACCCATAATCCTCTGCTTTAAACTCCTTGAGGTTTTGCTTTATTTGCCTGTAGTTAATGTGGTCACTCAAGCCTGGTATGCTGCAGGGCATTGTAGTGAACCAGCCTAAAGCATTTTAGATCTCCCCTGTGCTCTTCTCTCCAACTAGAAATAAATAAATAAATAACCGAATCTTCTTTAAATGCTTATTTCTTCCTTGCACGCTTGCATTGTTTGTCTATTGATTTTCGCAAGGACCACCAGCCTAGGCTTCGCACTCTTTCCTTCCTTCTCGATTTCTTCACCTCCTAATCTCTACGATTTCCACCCACCTCCTGTATTTCTTTTAATCTCGTCGTCAGGGTATTTTGTGGTAATGACTTTTCAATAGATGTTCATGTCTGCTATCACTCTGCCTGCTTTTTGAGAAGCACTTTTTTTCTACTGATTTCTGTCCATGAAGCAGTGATTTAGAGGTGGTGCATGTCTGGAAGAAGTTCCCAGAGGTCTGTTGAGGATGTGATTGATATCTTGCCTTCTATCATAGTATCTCTCTCTCTCTCTCTCTCTCTCTCTCCTGCTCTCTCTAATAAAGGAGGGGCCCATGGGGCATATTTGTCTGAGCCAGGTGGGCCAGGGCAAAGATCACACTTCATCTATTCTTCTGATAGAAGAAAAACACAGAGGTGAGAGTAATTAGAGATATGAGAGAGAGAGGGGTGTTTTAATTAATAAAAGACTGAAAGACTAGAAACTCAGCACACCCTGAACCTTTTATTCTAATGTTCTGTGTGTGTGTGTGTGTGTGTGTGTGTGTGTGTGTGTGTGTGTGTGTGTGTGTGTGTGTGTGTGTGTGTGTGTGTGTGTGTGTGTGCCGACAGACAACCTCTGGGTTACACCGCGTGTGTCTCTTTTGTACACAGTTCAGAATGGCACATGACTATCAAGTGTCAATCATCCAGTGGGTGAGAGGAAGCTCCCACAGCGAGGGATTGACAAACAAAGTGATAAAGTGAGAAATACAAAATAATAAAGAAAAAAAAACACAGATGTACGTATGCCCCTGCCCTGAAGGAGGTCTACATGAAGAGGCTTTTGCAAAATCCATGTTCACAAGTGAACAGATTTAAAATCAAGAACCACAAACACTCTGTCATTCATGTTCTTTTTTTCCTTTCATATACCACTTATAAACATTTCCTCTCTCCACTCTTTCCATCTCATCTTCTGTTCCGGATACAAAATGCATATCCTCATTAGCGGTTCTAAGGTCACCAGATGTAGCTTAATCATGCAGGGATGCTGGATACTCGTTCACTCCAGATCCCATTCATTTTGCCAGCACACTTTGCATCTGTGAGTGTATCCTAACTTCCTGCTCTACCTTCAGCATACAGTACACAGCATACCCAAATCGCAGCAAACTTAAAAGCAGACCATGCCCATCTAATTTACAAGACTTTTAAAAGGTCCTTTTAGAAATCAGCATAACTCAAACTGGAAAGCATGAGTGATATGAGTCAATCCATCCAAAAAAAGAGAAAAAAAAAGAAAAGAATAATGGCAGCAAGAAAGCAAAAAAAGCACTGCTTGTCCATTACCATAATGTTTGTGTATGCAGAGTGGCAGATGCCCAGTAGAGATTCCTAAATGAATGCTATGACCTTGGACGGGCCCTCTCTTAGTTCATTAGTGACCCACCACTTTTCTGCTACAGCGCTGACCAGAAACACTCTGTAGCCAGAGTGGACTGTAGAGCATAGCCATCGTGTTCATTAGTGAAGGGCAATTTCAATTTAGCCTTATTCCTCCCCATAAGAACCACACACACACACACACACACACACACACGCACGCACGCACGCACGCACGTACACACACTTCAGGTCAGAAAAACAGGGATAATGCCAGGTTAACTATTTCATGTATACTGACCTTTGTGTATGTGCAAGGTCTAGCCTCAGGGGCGCCAGTGTATATGTGGGGTGGTAGTGGTACTGGTGCAGGGCAAATAAATGAATAAATCAGAAAAAGAAGGGAGTGGAGAGACAGTGTGTGGTCGATAGTGTCAAAAGCGGATGACGGATCTAAAAGAATGAATATTGATTTCAGCGGCACTTGCACGGGCGACCTGTGGGAGGTCAGCTGGTGTAATTAGAGTGCTGGAAAAGTGGCCCCTAAAAAGGAAGGGGAAAAACCCCTCAAATTCAAATAGATGTGTGTGTGTGGGGATGGACTGTGTCCATGGTCTTAAATCTTGTAAGAGACCAAATGACCACATAAATAAAGGATTATGTGTGACAGGATTTCTTTTTTTTTTTTATCACACAAAACCTGCTTATTTACTTAACTGCTTTTAATGCTAGATATACAGTACAGTATAGTAAAGAAGCTGATTTGTGCTACCTAAGAACTTAAGAAAAAGTGATCCATAGAATCCACATTATCAACTTAATGTCTCTATGCTGCCTGCAAGTGTGTGTTTCTAGTTGTATTCAGCTGATTTAGTTCCCTCCTTAGCCGATCCGCTTACTCTCTATGATCCGCATACTCACTCATCACTGGACCATTACCAGTCATGGGACAGTCCCCCACACACTGTGTATACACACACACGCTTGGCTGTTACTGCCCGGGGACATCCCATGGTAATGTGAACTTGGAGTGAACCTGCTCTAAACATAAATAACCTTTCTTATGTCTCTCTTTTTTTGTGTGTGTCTTTACTCTTTCCTCACAGCGCCAGATATACTGTGCATACCCTGGACACAGACAATCTATAGTACAGTATACACATAGTACATCTATAATCATGTAAAGAGAAAAGCTCCATACACTCCTGGACCATGTGACTAAGGAGTAAAGTTCTTGCAGTTGAGCTTCATTTTACTCGTTATTAACCTCCAGAATTTACATTAATAATATTCCCTCCTGTTTACTTGTCTTTGTCCCCCAACTGCCAGCAGATGAGTCCTGTTAACACACAGTGTAACTATTGATAGGCCATTGCCATTAACCGTGTTTACCTGTCAGCTAGCACTGTGCTAATGAGAGAGCTTTGGGAGGAATAATGAGGCGGTCTCTAACGACTAATGGATATTTACAGCCCCTTTCGCAGCCATGCCGCTAAGCTAACGCTAACACAGTGCCATCATTGGTGTTCTTGCTTGATAGAGGCGACAGTGCACCCAACGCCAGGCCCCTTCCAGGGGTTAATTGGTGGCATGATCAGGTTCGAGCTGCCTTAATTATCCAGGGAGCTGGATGAAGAAATGGAGTGGAGGAGGAGGATGGGGAGGCGATGAGATCGATAACTTCAGGATCAGACTTGATCAAGGCTGTGGCTTGGGAGAGGGTTCTGTGTGCGTGTGTGTGTGTGTGTGTGTGCGTGTGCATGTGTGTCTGTGTGTGTGTGTGCATGTGCATGTGTGTCTGTGTGTGTGTGTGCGTGTGTGTTTGCATATGCTTAGGTGTAATGAAATTACTTTGTGCATTACACTCACATAAATTATAATGACTGCTTTGTGCATAGGCTTTTGTTATGTGAAGTGAATAATATTTGTTGATAAACTACTCCATTAATTTTATGAATTCTATATGACTTATGAAATCTCATTCAGCCTAAAATATTTTCCATATATTTTTTTTTATCTTGGATTCATCTGAATATTTAACATTTCCTCATGTTTAATGTACATTCTTGATTATTTTTGCAATATTACTGGTAATAAGCCCTTCCTTCTTGTTTGTGCCATTGCTAAATTTAAACATTATCATGTTCAAATATTTAATAACATTGTGGAAGCTAACACAATCATTTATCTGTAAATTGAACAAGCTTTGTCTATCAATGGCCATTCGTGTTTCTCCCACTTTATCCTGTATTCAGGGTCGCGGGGACCTGGAGCCTAACCCAGGAGGCTTAGGGCACGAGGCAGGGTACACTCTGGACAGGGTGCCAATCAAACAGAAAATATGGTCTTCATACATATTTTAATTCCAATACCATATAAATAGATGTGAGTCTTTCAAGGAAGACATGTGTCACTTGCCCACGTGAACTTGTTGCTTGTTAATGGAAAAAGTGATATTATCAGGTAATGAAATACCTAATTCACATACATATATGCTTCCTACAGTAATTAAAGATCTGTGAAGGTATGGTAAAACTGTTTCAGAAGAGCTGCAGATACAAGAAAAGTGTGATGCCAGTGGATGGCAATGAGGACGATGCACGGCAATGACGCCAACGTCACTGAGAACATCAACACGAGATGATGGATAGTGATCCCCATGTGTCATGTCGCCTATGCATCAAAGAAAGGCAACACAATTATTTGTCTCAGATCAAGGTCGATGTGCTTGACACGTTTCTGTCATGAGGAGGATCTCTAAACATTTAAAGGGTTTTGTATCTTATTTCTCTTTGTTTTTGGTAATGGTGGTGGTGGATCCAGAGCTTAAAACCAAATACGAAGTGATAGTAGTAGTTCACAACTTGTGACAGTCCGAATCTGTTTTTTTATTTCTGCCTGTTAATCTGAGCTGTAATATACTGTAAATCTTCACAGTCTCCTGCTCATGTCAAAAAGACCTGTGCCAGGTTATACAATGAACACCAATAGATGGAGAACCCCAAGGAAAATTTGTGCATCATCCTGTGCTTGGGTACTCTGTCTCCTTGCTAATTAAACAGACTTTCTCAATGGGAGAACTGGGAGGTACAATTACGGCTCAGGCCTCCGGAGCCTCATTGGATCTCTATTAAAGGAGAGCGTTCCTTGTAATGATGCTGGGGTTTAATTACTTCCACGCGGCGGTTGCTGTAAAACACTCTGATAAATGGGCCGACACACGCGCATCATTATTTCCCCCATGCGCTGGCCTTGTTAGTGTGATTATGAGCTAAGGAGGAGGACAAGGAACCTACCTGAGTAGGCTGAACCAGTGGTGAGAGAAGCAAGAGGGAGGAGGTAGGGCAATGTGTCGCATCACTCTACAAAGGATTATGCAGCATGGTGAGACACACTGTGATATGACCGAAAGGAAAGTCACACGTACAGTACAGTAGGCTCATGTGTACATGTAGGACACACGCATCCACAACCACAGACATGCATCAAATCACACAAATTTATATACATTTACATGTATAAGAGAAGCCCATGATGTTGCACTCACCTTAGCTCACACTGCAGTAGTAGATAAACAAATGTGCATATTCATAGTCATTAATTATGGCTTTTTTTGTGGGTGCCCAGTAGTAGGCTCATTCTGATTAATCTTGTTCCCCGTTCTTCCCCCACACTTATTAAAGTGCTGAAGCAAATATCTTGCATGCAATAAATCCCACATAGAGAATGATTAATCAAAGGTGGTGAGCAGAGGGGCTCTGGCAGGTGGAGTTACAGTGTTAAATCACCTGCGTTGCTGGATGAATGGTCTTGTGCTGGAGCTACAGTATGAAGTAAGGATGGCGTACAAGTGCATGCGAATTTAAGTCTGGCTTTTAGGGTCAATGTGTCAGGACCCTGAATGTGGCACAAAGAGTCAGGTCATTGATTCTGTATCAGAGCAAAGCCCATGAGGTTGAATGTTCTCTATTAAATTTTTTGTTGTTGTAATTTCTTGTTTGTCTTTATGGCAGGCAGACTTTACTATTAGCTTTCGTCATTATTATAAATCAGAGATTAATAACCGTGACCGTAAAGAGACTGACATTTTAAAAATGGTGCTAATTACACACATATACACCACTCATTAGTGTTCATTAGCTTCACATTTCATCAATCCCGGTATTGAAGAAACATTTTCTTTAGATTGTCTCTGAACCGCACTGACAGTCAGATTTCGCAGATCTCAATTAATCCCAATAATTAATTGCCCTTACCACCAATATAAATTGCATGTGCCCCATGCTAAGTGTAGCATAGCAAATCTCCACGGTTTGATGTTTAAGTGAATCATTCTTAATTTTCTACACCACTACTCACTTTTTCGAACTCAGTAGTTATGACAGGACTGACTTGATGGGCAGCTTAATAACCGTTATGTGACATGCTAATTCACATTTCTGATGCGTTTAGGTGATTCCGTATTCTTGAGTGATGGGAAATGTCATAGTCACACTTTACACATAGTAACACAAGTTACACGAGCCACACTGAAGAATCATTTACTCACCAGTGCATGCTAAATATGCGTCAATATCCTCTGAATATTTAATCATTTGTTAATTACTGATTAGCTAAGATGAACTGTTGCTGAAACACTTATGGGACGTATGTGTGGAGGATGCACCTTAATAGAGTGTGAGAATGCAGTTTACACTGTTAAAAGAATTCTACTTGTATACTTGTCTCATCTGAAAAAAAGGGATAAAACTGTTAATTAATTGCAAGTATATTTATGCATATTTATGTATTGATCAACAAATAGCAACATTAATTTTAGCATATTGTGTCCATCCTGGGTCCTGGGTCAGAGACATGGCTATATTTTGCACACATTCCATCCTGCACAACTGACTTGTACTTAAAACTGCAGTTATGTCTGAGTTGTGAATGCAAATGAAAAAAAAAAATTATCAACTCCTCACTACATATGCATATCTCGCTTGTTGACTACATCACAATTGTATACATTCTGTCTTATATTTGACAAGACAAGAACAAAGTTAAATTGCCATTGTGTAAGACTTGACCCAATTAGATTTTCCACTGACATGTTCCACTGACCTGCCAATATACATCATAACACTGAGATGGATCCCATAATTCAGTGTCAGGTTGCAGTTGGATCTCCAAATGTCCCTCTGAGACCTTGATTATAGGCTACACCCATCTCAGAGTGTATGAGCTATCTTTGTGCTGAAGCACATTACCGGGACCAAAGTCGGTGCAGACATACACATACTGCCTAATAGGCGGTATCACTAAGAGAGTGGAGAAACCATGTCTTCCATATGCATCGGGCCAGTGCATGACGAACAGCATGCTTCCTCACCATGCCTACAAAACAGCACTCAGGCTTGTAGAGCGCCTGGTCACGTAGCAACACGGAGAGAATAGGCTTCAGGTGGGATGTATGTGTGCATAGTTTAGTGTGTGTTAGTGCCTGGGTGTGCTTTGAATATATGTGTGTCTTTATTGTTGTCGGAACGTTGTGTGTTCATATGTTTTTGGGGTGTCATTCAATCACATGCCATGCAGAGTACCGTTGAGGTGGCATTTCTACGGATCCTTTCCTATCTCGAAAACAAGCTAGAGAGAGTAGTTTCATTTTATGTTAATGGTGTGTAGGCTTACATAAAACTCTATTGACAGTTAACATGCCCTTCAAGATGTTCTTTGTGGTTCAGCACTTCTGTCAAGTCAGAAGGCAAGTCATTTCACCTCACCTTTATTCATATGCTTGACTACACCAGGTATTAAGGAACCATACAGAGCCCAGTGATAGAAAGAAAGGGGGGATTTAACCCTGCCCCTGCCCCAGCAACATCTCCGGTCAGGAACGTGAGTCAGAGTGGGAGATGAAAGAGTGCGGAAAATGCAACAATAAAATATTGTCTTAGCAAGTGGTATTATGCAGAATCATACTACATTAACAAAAACAGACAGATAAGAAGTACATAGTAGAGTATAAAAATAATATACATTATACAACATGTGTCTCTACAATATGTACTTTTTTTTTTCATCACAATACCCAAGGATGCCACCCACTGGATGTGTTTCCATATGTTTAGTTGAACCCTGGGGCTGCATGGGGCATTTTGTGGCTCTTTTATTTTACCCCATCTAAAGTAGCATAAGGTTTAAGCCGGAAGTGCTCAGGGTGTCAGCAGCTATTTTGTGCTATGTATTGTAATTATGCTGCCTTTAAGGGACTTTCACCCCTTTCCCCAGCCAACCAATGCAACTGTATATTGTGTGCTTTGCTGAAGCTAACATGCTTAGAGTTGTTTGTGTTGGTAAGTCTTCAGGGGGACTTAGCGTGTGTCTAGCATTAGGAGGATGCTTGTGATGGCTCCTATTCAAAGAACAGCTCTACTTTTCCTGGGCACTTTCTTTCTTTTTCTTCAACTGCTACAGAAGGTACTTGCCCCATGGGTGGTAAGCTAGGGTGCTGAGCCTAATCCTTCTTTTCTTTCTTGGAAAGAAACCCTCTATCCTTCTTGTCTTGCTATATGTGTTGTTCCACCCAATTCTCTCAAAGACAGCAGCGAGTGTGACTGCAAGCAGAGGTGATCTGATGGGTACCCTTCTGTAAACAAAGCTGGCAGCTGCGGGCAGGGCAGTGGAGGAGTTGCAATGAGAGAAAAGTCAATGAAGAAAAAGGAAGAATCAGGATGAGGGATATTGCAGTAACAACTGATCAGAGATTAAATATGAGCAGACAAAAACATCACAGAGTCCTGTGCAGTTGAACAGCAGGTCCGGTTTGATTCAATACTGAAAGGGATAAAAGGCACTGAATGTCTGTTAAAATGGAATTAAAGCTATAGAGGAAAAACGTGGCTCGCCCTAAGTGGCCAGTCTTATCCCTTTAGCTGTACAGGCTTTTTTGGCTGAAGGCTCCAGCGTGAAATGGAGTTAAGCTAAGCATGGTGGGTTGCCTGGGACGAGCTGGAGATTTGCTTTTCACAGTGGGGTGGCTGTGATCTAAGAAAGATCTGTGGACCAAGCGTGCCTGTCAATGTCCAACAGCATCACGCCACTGCAGAGCTGCTTTAGACATCCTGTGTGTCACACACATCTAAATCCTTCACCTACAGAGAGACGTGTGCTCACTCTGTTTTAACTTTTTTGATCGGATATGAATCAACCTTCTATGCTCCTACACCCACTACAGTAAGTGTACAATGCACCCAAGCCTCAATCCCTTTAGATGCAGCCAGGTGTGTGTGTGTGTGTGTGTGTGTGCATCCACATGCACTCTCATGTGTGAAAGGCCTGTGCATATGTACTTGTGCATGCACCATCAGCCTCTCCAATTTCCCTTTTGTTCTCATCTTTTCTATCTGGCCCTTAAGTACAAGCACTTGCACATGCTTCATTCCTCAGTCAATATCTATTGAGCCACCCATGAAAGGGAAATGACAGTTAGTTCATAACTCTGTAGGTTGATCAATACCACCTGCTAGGTCCAATTCTAGTCCAATTCCCCTCATTGAAAACATGAGCCTACTAGATTTCTCTGGCAAGATTTTTAAAGTCCAGCATGTGAATTGTGATTGATGGATTTTGTCTTCTACATTTCTCAGTCTTTACTGTAGGTTTAGTTTTTGTTAATTGTGAAGTGTCGTGTCTCAGAAAATATAAGCATCCTTCTATAATAACTTCTATTTAAATTGTTAATTAATTTATGGAAATTAATTAACAATTTAAATGATCCACTGTAGATATTCTACACCTATCTAGAGAAATTATCTAGAGACTTGTCAGGTGAATAGCTTAGCAACTAACGAACGGTAAACAATGTTAACAGTTTAAGGTTTAGCGGATGGTGATATAGTAATGCATTGAATTGTGTTCCACTGTCACTGGTGCGATCCTGAACTGAGCTCAGATTACTGCCTCTCTGGATGTTTTAAAACATTTTTTTCAGCTGAATGAGGACATTGCATCAGGGAATATTGTTTTTATGAAAGGGTGAGCTTGGTATGCAGTAGTGTTTAGGCAGGTGGTATGTGTCAATGTAACAATCAAACAAACACCAGGACCCAACGTTTCTCAACAGAACATTGCCCAGAGCATCACACTGCCTCTGCCCGCTTGTTTTCTCCCCATTGTGCATCTACTGTATGTGCCTTATTTTTCCTAGTTAAATGATGACTATCCACATGATGTTAGATAAATGTGATATATCAGACCATGCTCACTTACCCACCATTGCTCCATGGTCCGGATTTGATGTTTATGTGCCCATTGTAAGCACTTTTGAGAATAAACTGGGGTCAGCATGGGCATTCTAATTAGTCTGCAACTACACAGCCCTGCACAAGGTGAGATGCATTGTGTGTTCTGACACCATTGTATCAAAGCATGCATGCACGTTTTAAACAACTTGTGATAGCTTGTGAAAAGCAGTAGCTTTTCTGTTTTATCAGACCAGATGGGCTAGCGTACACATATCTGTGAGCCTTGGGTGCCCATGACCCTGCCATAAATGTCTTGGTTGTCTTTTCTTAGACCAGTATTGGTAAGTACTAACCACTTGAAACATCCCACAAGACCTGTCATTTTGGTAGCCTAGCATCCACAATGTCTCTCATAATATTAGAATGAGAATGGGCATTTCACCTGCTGCTTTAAATATCTCACCTCTTGACATATGCCACAGTAATAATCAATGTAGCACTGTCGCCTTGCACCTCCAGGGTCCAGGGTTCGATTCCCCGGCCAGGCTCGATTCCCGTCTCTGTGTGCATGGAGTTTGCATGTTCTCCCCGTGCTTGGTGGGTTTCCTCCGGGTACTCCGGTTTCCTCCCACAGTCCAAAGATATGCAGGTTAGGCTAATTGGCATTCCCAAATTGACCATAGTGTGTGAATGAGTGTGTGTGTGTGTGTGTGTGTGTGTGTGTGTGTGTGTGTGTGTGTGTGTGTGCTCTGCGATGGATTGGCACGCTGTCCAGGGTGTACCCCGCCTCGTGCCCTGAGTCTCCTGGGATGGGCTCCAGGTCCCCGCGACCCTAAATACAGGATAAAAGCGTTATAGAAGATGAATGAATGAATAATCAATGTCATTGACATCACCTGTAAGCAGTGGTGTCAAAAGTATTCACATTTATTACTTGAGTAGAAGTACTGTATAGATACTAGGGTTTAAAAAGACTTCTTTTGAAGTTGAAGTATCAACTCAAGCTTTTCACTCAAGTAAAAGTGTAAATGTACTGGTTTCAAAACTACTTAAAGTATAAAAGTAAAAGTAACGTGAAGGGGAAAAAAGCATTAAAGATAAACGCTTAGGCGGCACGGGCCTATATACTGCATGAACACCTCATAAAAAAAGAAAAGAAAAATTTGTTGTTGTTTTTTTGTTGTATTTTTTAATGGCCATAGTGATTTGGGATACTGTATATGGCAATTGAAAAAGAATGCATTTTAGTACAATGCAAATACATTAAAGAACCATGTATGTGTACTACTGAGCAGTAACATGTTTTATGAAGAAGAAGATATGATAACTAGTTGTCTATAAGTATTTTAATGGTGCAAAAAGTCAAACTTCAGAGGCATGTCATCAGTAACCTTTATTGGAATGTAAATGTACATCCAAGCTTAGGAATCTGTGAGGGCAACATACAAGAAAATTAGTGTACCCAGGGCAGGCTTGTGTGTGTGTGTGTATATACAGTATATATCATTCCTGTTACCTTCCTGGTGCTGCTACCTTCCTCGCTGGTGCTTTGTTGTGACATTTCGCTCGAATCTTGAGTCTCTATCACGAACAGCTTCGTCTACTTATCACAACCTTATCAACCGAAAATGCTAATTTAGTCAAACGTCCTTGCAGGAGTGTGTGACGTAACGCCATGTGCAGGTGCGATGGATCATGTGGCAACCAACAGAGTGTCGGAATGGTATGTTTATACTTCTCATCTGTAACGTCCTTCGATATAGAAGAAAATAAAGATCACATAGACAAACGGAGTTGTTAGCGAATGTGCCGTTTACTTTTGTGTTCTCTCATGCGCATGCCCAGTGACAGATTACACACGCTTAGTTACCTCGTCCCGCTCGACCTGCTTACGTGCTTACGTCAGAGTCAGGATGCTGAACAGAAAACTTGGAACAGAACTACATGCAAACACTACATCATCCAACCACAATCAAATCCGCTCCATCCGGATGTTTTTTTTTTTTTTTTTTTGAATGACAAGCTGAAATCATTTTTTTTTAATGTAAGGAGTAGAAAGTACAGATAATTGCGTGAAAATGTAGCGAGTAGAAGTAAAAAGTCGGCTGAAAAATAATTACTCCAGTAAAGTATAGATACCCAAAATTTCTACTTAAGTAAAGTAACGAAGTATTTGTACTTCGTTACTTGACACCTCTGCCTGTAAGTGATTTTAATGTTATTGATGACCGGTGTACATTAAAGTTCTGGGTTTTTATTGAAGGTATAGAGCTTTTTATTCCATGTACTGTACTTTGCACTGAAAGAAAAAACATGTTACAGTAGGTCCGAGTTGAGATTATTTATGACTCACTTGAAAATGTTTTTTATGCATGGGTGTGTCTGGATTTTTGGTTTTGTCAAATTCTTGAAGGCTCAGAAAGAAATGTGAATCATAATAATAATTAAGCTAAAATATTTCACCACGTTTTTTGAAATGCTCCCAGAATGTCCACAACCAATGGAGGCATGAAGTGCTTTAGAGTGGCTGGACGCCTATCTGACAGGATGACAGCTGCACTCTCTCTCTCTCTCTCTCTCTCTCCTTAGACCTGTTCGCTCAAAGCGACACTGGCTCTTTATTTATGTGCAAATTTGCTCTTGGGCTCTACAAGGGTGGTGGGCATGCTGAATCTCTCTTTTTTGGGCTTTAGCAGATTATCCCTCTACTCCCTTTGGTCCCAATCGCCCTAAGCCCAGCTGCCCTGACCTTTTGTCATTGAGACTTTCTCTCTGCTCCTTGGTGTCTCACGCTCAGCTTCCCCCTCTAGCCAGACATCACCCATCGCCCCATTCCTCCTGCTCTACCCACTACTTTTCAAAGAACCATTATATCACTCACTTTATGAACAATGAGCCCTAGAGAGAGAGAGAGAGAGAGAGAGGGAGAAGGATAGACCAGCAGAGAGAGAGAGAGAGAGAGAGAATAAAAGCATAAGAGAGAGAGAGGGAAAAGTAAAGGGGCCAAAGCTCAGCTCTCACACTTCTAATCGATCAGAGTAGCCCACGTGGAGCACTGAAGGCTAATCAATACTTTTTTTCCCTTCTCTTTAATTCTTTTTATTTTTTTTCTGACCGTCTGTTTTTGCTGCTGACTCTGACAAAGTACTGGGGCTCAATGTCGTTGTGGTGATGGTGGGGTGTATGTGTGTATGTGTGTGTGTGGGGGGGGGGGGGGGATCTGGGGGTCTCTGATCACTACTCCCCAGAGGTTTGAGACAGAAAGAAAGAATGTGTAGCCTAAACAAAGAGAAAGAAGGCACCATGGAGGAGTTAGAAAATTATCGTGAATGGTTGTAGGTGTGTTCACTTACTCACTTACACAACGTTACAGGTAAACGATCCATGTCAAACACATCACCTCCATGTCAAACTCCTCCAGCCTCTGCCTCCTTTCTCCTAGGCTTCCCTCTCAGGACGGCCCCCGAGTAGGGACTGGATGCTCTACAGCTGAGTAGCGCAGCTTGGATACACATAGGGATTTGGAAAACTCTGTCACTAAGCCAGCTCATCAGATGCACCTCTGTCTCTCCTTTCTTTCTTCTTTCTATCAGCCCCTGTTTCAGCAGTACTTGTCTCCAAGATAAGGTCAGATACTTCAGAGAAGATGTTTTTAATTTCTTAAAAAAAAAAAAACAGAAGAAAAAGAATAGTCTAGTATAAAGATTGTGTGTTTGTCTTTCGGGAAAAGTCGGGTTGGACACCAATCTTACACGCACACGCACACGCACACACACACACACACACACACACACACACACTGGGTGAAAACAAGTACCCAGTCTATGACACTGTTACAGTCTGTGATGCTCCAGTTGATGAGACACCCCCAAACTAAGGAAGCCAGTCAGGCTTTTTCCCCCCATCCTTCTTGTTTTATTGCCTCTGTCTCAATGTCATCTATAGAAACCAGCACTTGACATTCTTCACTACTGTGTGACATACTGGCAGCTATCTCTTGATGACCTCACTCCTTCGCTGTTACAATACTGGCTTATCCACTCTCCATTTCTCCTGGCTGATTTCACACTGTTTAGTTTTCCGTCTCTCAGCTTGTCAGCTCGCGGATAGAGAAACACGCTCTTTGCACGGTGAACGCTACCAGGGCGCAAGCGGCTTGTTTGTTTGTGCGGATGATTGTGTACTGTATGTGGTAATTAGCTTTGGCTTCCAGCTTCTTTTGTTAATTTGTCGAGCTTGCTGCCTCCCAGTCTTCATTAGCTGTCTAACATGGCCTTCTTGTGTAAATACAAGCCGCTGAAATGGCAATTAACCTTGCAAATAGGTATAAAGCACTGATCTGGTGACGGGATATTGACAGGGCCTCACTCGGTGCAGCCTGCATGGAGGGAACCGAGGTGTAGAAAGGAGGGGGGATAAAAAGAGTGAGTAAGCAAACAGATCCCATGGGCCCCTGTTTGTTGTGTCTGTGGCAGACCTATTCTTTTGCTGCCTATTAAACTCTGACCTTTAGGCATGAAATCGGGAAAAAAGGGGATTCAGAATGGCAGACGTAGGTCTGGGACTGTGGATGGCAGCAGGGGATGGGAGATATGAAAAGACAGTTATTTCACACAAGGAGGGGAGGATGGACCTGAAACACAGATAGGAAAAATGAGGAATTTGTATATTTATGTTTAAGTACTAATCCAGCTCTAATACACACCAATATGTGCTAGAGTATTTCATTCTTTCAATATCACACACATCACATCACAAAACTAATAACATTACATGGAAATATAAAAAACAAATATTTCATATCCGTTACATTTTTTCAACAGATTTTCAATAAAAGTTATTGTGGATTTAATCGGAAATCATACATTCATGCTTTCAATAACAGAAAGGAGAGGGGAAATTATATGCTTGTTGTGTAAGTGGTTAAAATGATTTACTGTACAATGAAACCACTGTATTAAGAGAACATGGATGCCATGCATATGTCAGCTAATGAACAAGGCTAATGATTAAACTACCTAATATATACAGTGGCTTGCAAAAGTATTCGGAGCCCTTTAATTTTTCCACATTTTGTCACATTACAGCCACAAACATGAATCAATTTTATTGGAATTCCACGTGAAAGACCAATACAAAGTGGTGTACACGTGAGAAGTGGAAGGAAAATCATACATGATTCCAAACATTTTTTACAAATAAATAACTGAAAAGTGGGGTGTGCGTAATTATTCAGCCCCCTGAGTCAATACTTTGTAGAACCACCTTTTGCTGCAATTACAGCTGCCAGTCTTTTAGGGTATGTCTCTACCAGCTTTGCACATCTAGAGACTGAAATCCTTGTCCATTCTTCTTTGCAAAACAGCTCCAGCTCAGTCAGATTAGACGGGCAGCGTTTGTGAACAGCAGTTTTCAGATTTTGCCACAGATTCTCGATTGGATTTAGATCTGGACTTTGACTGGGCCATTCTAACACATGGATATGTTTTGTTGTGAACCTCCGCCCCAGTCTCAAGTCTTTTGCAGACTCCAAGAGGTTTTCTTCCAAGATTGCCCTGTATTTGGCTCCATCCATCTTCCCATCACCTCTGACCAGCTTCCCTGTCCCTGCTGAAGAGAAGCACCCCCAGAGCATGATGCTGCCACCACCATATTTGACAGTGGGGATGGTGTGTTCAGAGTGATGTGCAGTGTTAGTTTTCCGCCACACATAACGTTTTGCATTTTGGCCAAAAAGTTCAATTTTGGTCTCATCTGGCCAGAGCACCTTCTTCCACATGTTTGCTGTGCAAACGGGACTTCTTATGGTTTTCTGTTAACAATGGCTTTCTTCTTGCCACTCTTCCATAAAGGCCAACTTTGTACAGTGCACGACTAATAGTTGTCCTATGGACAGATTCCCCCACCTGAGCTGTAGATCTCTGCAGCTCGTCCAGAGTCACCATGGGCCTCTTGGCTGCATTTCTGATCAGCGCTCTCCTTGTTCGGCCTGTGAGTTTAGGTGGACGGCCTTGTCTTGGTAGGTTTACAGTTGTGCCATACTCCTTCCATTTCTGAATGATCGCCTGAACAGTGCTCCGTGGGATGTTCAAGGCTTTGGAAATCTTTTTTGTAGCCTAAGCCTGCTTTAAATTTCTCAATAACTCTATCCCTGACCTGTCTGGTGTGTTCTTTGGACTTCATGGTGTTGTTGCTCCCAATATTCTCTTAGACATCCTCTGAGGCCGTCACAGAGCAGCTGTATTTGGACTGACATTAGATTACACACAGGTGCACTCTATTTAGTCATTAGCACTCATCAGGCAATGTCTATGGGCAACTGACTGCAGTCAGACCAAAGGGGGCTGAATAATTACGCACACCCCACTTTGCAGTTATTTATTTGTAAAAAAAAAAATGTTTGGAATCATGTATGATTTTCGTTCCACTTCTCACATGTACACCACTTTGTATTGGTCTTTCACGTGGAATTCCAATGAAATTGATTCATTTTTGTGGCTGTAATGTGACAAAAAGTGGAAAAGTTCAATGGGGCCACTTTTGTAAGCCACTGTATGTAGCTGTTAAAGACAGAAGCCCAGTGTCAAAAGGGAAAAAGGAAACAAATCTATATAGAGTTTTATCTATAAAACTATACACTACTGCACAAAAGTCTTGGGTCATTATTCATTTCTTTATATTTAGCTTTCTTGTATGTTTAATGTACTTGTGAGGAATACTGTAGTTCTCCAGGCTTCTGCTCTCATTTTTTGGTGAGTTTTTGCCTCTTATGTTTTTGTCCAGTCTCTCTTCCTGAACAGTTTCAGAGGAATGTTTTTGTTTGTTAAGCCAGATAGTGACCTATGAATAATTCAAGCGTAAAACTATCTAACTTAAGGAATGAACCAGTATGAAACAGGTGCAGATGATGACAGATGATCAGGCCGGTGATTAGTATATTGGTGAACGCTGAGTGGTTAGAGCAGACAAGAGAGGAAATGAGGTTGCTGCTGAGGTTGTTACACAATTTTTTTAAATGAGATATTTAGGCATTTTGCAGGCTGTCACTGTAAAATATGTTCACATTTCATTTATTCATTCATTCATTCATCTTCTATACCGCTTAATCCTGTGTTCAGGGTCTCGGGGGACCTGGAGCCTATCCCAGGAGACTTCGGGTACTAGGCGGGGTACACCCTGGACAGGGTGCCAATCCATCGCAGGGCACACACACATACACACACTCACACACCCAATCACACACTACGGGCAATTTGGGAACGCCAAGTAGCCTAACCTGCATGTCTTTGGACTGTGGGAGGAAACCGGAGAACGCGGAGGAAACCCACCAAGCACGGGGAGAACATGCAAACTCCATGCACACAGAGACGGGAATCGAGCCTGGCCGGGGAATCGAACCCAGACCCTGGAGGTGCAAGGCGACAGTGCTAACCACTACACCACCGCGCCGCCTACATTTCATTTAATGTGGAGAAATGAAGGGGGCTTCATTTCAAGACTTTTAAACATTTAGTGCAAATTATATCCAATTTCCTTGAATGTGCTACCATATTACTAAAAAGATTATATGTGACAAAAAATATACTCTACATCAACCTTTAAATAATCCATAGCTTCCATGTCTTTTGTCATACTGAACCATTGCCTCATACTGTAAGTAATTAATGACCTCACAATAAATTTTCACTTGTAAAGATCACAAAAGTTACCTCCTTGTAAACATAATGACCTTGATCGTGTTATAATAAATTAACATTATACAATTTTTATATAATTAATAACAATATGCAATCCCCACATTTAAACCAATTTCTCTCCCTCCACTTGTATCTGCAGCGACTGGACCGTTCCACTAGCTGGTACTGACATGGCAACAAATGGCAAGAGATCTGTTCAGAGATTAAAAGCTTTACATTCAAAAAGCATGCTTTCTGGAAAATAATACTGTATGTCAGAACCTCTGGGCGGACAAAGAACCACCTCTTCTGTCATACAGAGCTGGGGTTTAGTGATGCCTCTAGCCCACTGGCCAGGTAGAGGATAAAGGTTGGATTTAGATAGTCACTGATGCTGTTTTGGGGTAGGAGAGTGGATACCTGCTGGCCTAAGGACCAGATCTTGTTATTTACCAGAGAGACAAAGAGAAAATCTCAGTTTCACTGTGTATCAGACCAGAGACCAACTGACAAACAGAGGGTGTATATCAGCATAAGGAGTGGGAGGCGGGAGGCTCAGAGGTATCAAAAAGTGACAATCAAGAGAAGACAAGCAGCAACGTGTAATGTGTAAAGCGGCGGAGAACAAGCAAGCTTAGAGATACTTCTATCCTTCCATGTGTGAGACTGAGCAACAGGAAGGGTGACAGGATAAAGGAAAACACGATAAAGTTACGGAAGCTAAATGAGTAAAGTGCAGAGGGTTAGAGACAGTGCTAGTTGACTGTAAGTGAGAAGGGAGCAGTGTTGGTACATGAGAAAGGGAAAAAGGATTGATGGATTAGGAAGGATAATGGAGTATTGGGGAGCAGAGAGAATGAGCTGGACATTCTCACAAAGGTAAGGAAGGAAGCTGACAGGGGTACTGAGTTGAGCTCAATGGCAGAGGGAGGGGTGGAGAGGTGGTGTCTGTGCTTGTTGGGGTTCAGGTTGTAGGAGCTGGAGGAACAGGGTTAAATTAGGCAGAAAGAAGGGCAGTGAAACGCTGTCAGCATGTTGCCCACCGTTCTAGTTCATCCCGGATCTGGACATGGCACAGCTCAGTGCCTGCGGAGCCTGCTGTCAGCCCTCATGACCACACACACACACACGCGCGCACACACACACATACACAAAATGATTCATAGGGAATGCTGTTTTTACTCAAAATATTTCTTCCTTACAGTTTTCCCCTTGCTGTGTAGACTAATAGTAGACTACTGTAATTTCATTTCCTAGAATTGATTTAGAGCAGAGTCTGTGAGTTAAACAGACAATCCAAATAATGACAGATCTAAGTGACAGGTGAAGTAGATTACGGCCTCAAAGAGAAATCATCCCAAGCATTTCAAAGGATAAATCTCTACTGGCCATGATCATTTTTTCATGTAAATATACATGGAAAAACTGATCCCGGGTTGTTTGAAGAGTGTATTAGAATCCTTTAAATATCAAGAGAGTATTATGGCATTTAAATTCAAAGTACAGTATTAACTCAGTGCATTTCAAAGTGATTGTAGGTAAATTTACTGAAAGTTTAGGTGTGATCGGGACCAGTAAAAGTTATGGTCAGGTTCCATCAAAGTTCAGACTGACACAGTGTTTAATTGGGCATCAGTAAGAGGTGCAGCAGAGGAACATTTCAGCAGTGGGGGGGCCGTAGCAATTTAACATTAGCATTCCACTTAGCATATTCTGTGACACTTCAGGGGTTACAAATCGCATTAATAAATGCTTAATTACTTTAAAAGAAATTCCTCAGGCATTAATCGAATATTAATTACTGCCTATCGTTGTCTTTTAGTCATGCTTAATTGCGTGTTTTTTCCCCTCATTTAAACTTTTTTCTTTTTTTCTCTCATCTTGAGGCTAGGATTGTGGTAACTAACAATAAATCTGGCTAGCATCATGCATTGCTTTTTCGTCATTTGAATTTAAGCCTGTGGTTAGCATGTTTTCCCTACACAAAACCAACATATCTACAGATTACAGAACTATTCAGATGCAATGAGATTTCCAGAGGGCTTTAAGCCATATTGCCAGAGAATGTCTGCAATGATTCTGATCCATTTTTATGGGATTTTTGCTCTTTGTATAGATCACAGAGAAGGTTTACAGTGTACACATAGTTGTGATATTACAACTTCCATGCATACTGTACAGTATATACTGTACTGTATTATAACACAGATTCTTTTGCTATTTATTATTGCCACGTGTTGTAGCATGCCGATTGCACTTGGCTATTAGTGCATCACATAACCATAATGTCTGGAAATGACCTGTACTAGAAATGTACTTAAAATCCTTAGTAGCATTGTTTAAAACATCAGTTTTGCAAGGCATTCAAGCGAAACTGGGATTTGAGATAAAATTTCTCATCAATGACTCTCTAGGCCAAGGTGGCTCGAAACCCACTGCAGTTTCACGTTCAGTGAGCAGAACATTTGATCCTTGAAATTCAATGGAGAACTGGTCACCAACTTGAAGAACAGACACGTATATCTGTGGGAACTGTACACACTCCAAGGCACTTCCACATGTTTGGCCCATTAAAGGAGTTCCTGGGAGGCCAGCCTTTCAGGTTTGAACCTTGAAGTAGGCTTTCATGGCTCTAGCATACTCAGAAAACGTCTTACCTGGATGGCCTCCAAACACTAGTTAAATTCTTGCATAAGTGCTTTAGTGTAACAGGGGATGATATAAAGAAATAAATGACATTTTACTCTCATGATTGTGTTCTGCTCTTCTGCACAAACAAAAGTCCCAGTTTGACTTGAACACCCCTCATACTTGATTGTTTTATTTTTTTATTATAAATTTTATATTTTGCCTGGACTTGGCTTTTGGTGGAAGACAACAGAGAAGATCACGTTCTGAAGCACTAAATTAAAGAATAAGTTGAAAACTTCTTTATCCGTAGGAAACTATGGAATCTTTTGCAATATATATCCTGTATATATATATCTATCTGCCATTATGTCTGCTGGTAATTTTATGGAAGGTCAATTTCCAGACATGTGCAACCACAGTCTGTAAAAATGTCTGCAATAACAAATTCTGATGGAACTACAATTTCAGAGATACTTAAATAATCATCATATTATTATTTGAGTTATCAAGTTATGAATGTTATTCTATTTATTCATGTAAAACTATTCCAAAATTTTACGAACCAAGTTTTATGAAACAAAATCTCAAACGTACATTATACACTGTGAATGAGGGAGTGGGTGGAAAGAAGTTAGCTTCACTTTACCAAACTGTGTTTAAATGCTAAGTTGATAATATGGTAAAGCCAGCTTTGTGTTTATGTCTTGCTATTAGATTGTGACTGAGAGTGAAAGGAAAGGCATAACTCTTTGGTCTCTAGTGGCAGCTTTCTCCAGGGTAACTATTAGAGGTGTGCAGTCCAGCGTTCATCGCTGTAACCACAATAGCCAATGTCCATTCAAAGCACAGCTTAACCCTCTCCTGCACACGTATGGGCTATAATTTAAGCTGATTGGTTGCGCTTGCTAGAGGGCATTATTCTGCCCTGTCCACTGTTGTAAATCACATTGACTGGGAAGGAAAGGGAGGGGTGAAATGAAGTAAGAGTATCTGGTTCATTTAGAAAGGCATATCAAGGAATCAGTCGGAGTCTGCTGAACAGACTTCGCGCTTAACACACATCCCTCACTCACTCTGTCTCACACATGCACATGCACATGCAGACAGACATTCATTCAAGTCTGTAGTGGTCACTCACCCATGCATTCAACTAATGTTTTAGAGTTGTGACATAAAGTGCTATGGGCTAAAGAGGAGCGTCCGAATGCTTGCTTAGCCTGATTCTGTCACTCTTGCTGACCCGTGTGCCCTGCAGGAGGAGGAAAGCATATCCGCAAGCTGTCAGCACTCTCGGTTCTACACTGTACTTCACACCAACCGCATTCACTCAGGTATAATCACTAATTGCATTAGCATATTTTTAAGGTGCCATATGGGCAGCTCTGAAAGGTTAGAATGATCCCGGTGCTGGGTTGGAGATTGCGTTTAGAGCTACAAATAAATCAGCTGGTCAGCAGTGACCCTCTGGAAATGTCCTGATGCTGTCAGCTGGTCATTCTAGTCTCAGCTGACCCATAAGGTTAAAGAACGCTTTACTCTGTACAATTTTTATCACAATAATTCAAACACACAGCATAAAGCAGTACAGATGATAGTCAGAGTGAGTGATTCAAACACAGACAATCGCAAAAAAAAAAAAAAAAAAAAATTAATTTAGGGATACCCCTGGTATCCCTAAATTACTTAAAATATTGATAAAACCTATTTACATTTTTTCTGCCCAAAAATATTGAAAAAAAAACAAGTTTAACAATTGTGTTGGCAATGGACCAAGATTCCCTGCAATTTTTTTTCCCTATAAAACATAACTAAAATGTCAGCAATATTCAAATGTTTTCCCGTTCATTTAAATTTGTTTGACATTTTATTTTATTTTTTCTAATATAAACCAGCAGCATGGTGGCACAGTGGGTAGCATTGCTACCTCACAGCTCCAAGGATCCTGGTTTGATGTTCAGCTCGATGTATGGGCTGTGCAGTGACTTTCCTCTAGATTCCTCCTACTATCTAAAAACATGCAGATAGAAAGAATGATTATAATAAATTGTTTCATATTTCATTTCAATCATCCCTACATCATGACCCATACCAGGATAATTCATTCATTCATTCATCTTCTATACCGCTTAATCCTGTGTTCAGGGTCGCGGGGGACCTGGAGCCTATCCCAGGAGACTTCGGGCACGAGGCGGGGTACACCCTGGACAGGGTGCCAATCCATCGCAGGGCACACACACACACACACACACTCACCCATTCACACACTACGGGCAATTTAGGAACGCCAATTATCCTAACCTGCATATCTTTGGACTGTGGGAGGAAACCGGAGTACCCGGAGGAAACCCACCAAGCACGGGGAGAACATGCAAACTCCATGCACACAGAGACGGGAATCGAGCCTGGCCGGGGAATCGAACCCAGACCCTGGAGGTGCAAGGCGACAGTGCTAACCACTACACCACCGCGCCAGGATAATTCAGTTACTGAAAAATTAATTTAGACAAATGAATTACAATGCAGGTGGCACAATGCCGTAGTAGTTACTACTGTGTCCCGGCACCTCCAGGGTCAAGATTTCAATTTCTTCTTCGGGTCTGTGTGTGTGGAGTTTGCATGTTCTCCCCATGCTTGGCGGGTTTTCTCCAGGTACTCTTGTTTCTTCTCACAGTCCAAAGACATGCAGATTAGTGTCAACTGGCATTCCAAAATTGTCCATACTGTGTGTGCATGCACGGGCGTGCGTGTGTGTGTCAGTGCCCAGAAATGGATTGGCACCCTGTTCAGTGTGTACACTGCTTAATATCCTAAGTCTCCTGGGATGGATTCCAGGCCCCCGCAACCTTGTCCACAGAATAAGTGCCATAGAAGATGAATGAATGAATGAATGAATGAATGAACTTACAATGGCACAGCTGAGCACGTGAGCAGTGGCAGCTCATGAACTTTAGTGTAATACCTGACCTGTCAAATTCCACTGGGAGACTATTATGACAGAATTTTAATTATTCATTCTGACTTGCAGAATGTACGCATAACTGATACTACAAAGACTGTCACAGAGTCTAACTAATCTAACATTGTACAATGTGGCACCCAATAAACTTATAAAAGGCTGTTATGGCACAATGTAAAGCAACTGTAAGCCATAAGAGTGAGAGAGAGAAAGAGAAAGTCTCCAGTTCAAACCTGAGACAAAAAGTCATTTACAGAAGTTCTACCTGAACCATTCGCCACAGCCACACTCCACAGACTCACTCTGTGTGCGAATGTGTGTGTGGTCTCCGGTTAAATCAGTCTAAATTACACAGTGCTCAAATGAGCAATAATCTACACATCTGTCCTTTGGGGTTATTGTGGGTGGTGGAGAGAGAGGGAGAGAGGGAGAGAGCGAGCAAGCATACAGCTCACCAGCCAGCGATTATCCCCTAATTAACACTGATATCTCCCCCATGGACAATGTCCCATCTCATCAGTGAGCTGGCACATCTTAATGTTAGGCGCTAACTGCCTCCTTCACATATGTCAGTCCTCGTTAAGGGACTCCGCTATGTGATAATGCCCTCCCACTTAATGGCTTGTAAAAGATGGTTAACACTCACAATTTGGCTTCTCCAGATTCCATCTTTTATAAGGGAGTAGAGAGGAGATGATGGAGGACACCACAGGGGAACACGATTACATGAATAGCTACATGTGAGTATAGCAGAGAGATTTTTTTTTTTATCACTGGAAGTCACTGTATGCAGGATCTGTCATCTGTATCAGTCAATTCCTGCTTTAACTTTAAACATTTGGAACGATTGCATGCTTTATAATGCAATTCATTTCAATGTTATTCTGCAAATTAGTCTGTATTAGATTCGACCGTCTTCATTCATTCAGGTCTTCATGCTGATTTTTTTCCCTTCATGCTAGAAGGACATTGACAGACCACATTAGCACCTCTTAAAAACAGTCTTCTCTAACAATCAATAACACTCCTTACAAAGTATAATGACGATGCCCGAACGTCATTTCTATTTGATGAACAAGTGGTTGAGTGGAGACTTTTAAATGTGGCTCGTTAAATTCATTCCTGCATTAATCCTCCTCACTAAAAGCTCTGAAAATCTCCCTCGTTTAATCAGCCACGATTGAGCGCAACAGGGACAGGGACAGAGAACAAATGTTCCTTGTGTAGCTCGCGCTGAAAGACATGTCAGTGTTGAGTTGTTCTCCCCTTTCTTTCTTTCACATCCATTCTTATTGTGACAATAAACACACACACACACACACACACACGCAAACAGGAAGACTTGATTTCCTGCTTTCCTTTGCTGGTGCATTTGGGCCCTCTCTCTCTCTCTCTCTCTCTCTCTCTTTCTCTCTCTCTCTCCACACACCCCACCACCCCCCAAGCTTCGTTGATTGAGGGCTAATGAAAAAGCTGTCCCCAGTTCCGCTGCCTCCCTGTATCCATTAAGAATAATTAGACGGGAACAATTTTGATGCCTGTAACCTCGGCGAGTGTGGCTAATGGTGTTATAAATTGCTCCTTGTCCTAGGCCCTGCTAGTGCGGCGTAGCACGACGCACGATGAGGAGGGTGCTCTACACTTAATTCAAAAGCACTCTGTCAACAGTGCTGATTTGTGTGCTTAATGAGAGCGTTTAAAACAACAAGCGTGGCTCATGCATCCTAATGCCACTGGCAGGAGCGGGTTCGATAAAGAGGCTTGTCCGCCATAATTAGCCACGACAAACAGCGCAGGATTAAGGGACAGGGCCTGCCGCTTTCTAAATAAGCCCCGTTAGACTGCTGCTTTCACATTACAGCCTCAAAGTCCCTCGCTCTCCTCACTGTCTGCCCTTGCTTTCACACATCGCGCTTTTTTTTTTCTGTTTTGGTCTTTATTGATAAATATAGAGATTACATATAAAGCTTGATTAAAGCTTGAAAGTCATGTTGGCTGTGTATTGGCAGGGAGCAAGGTTTTAAATCTTAGTGGATAGCACAAGAACAGGAATATTTGACAATTTCAACCTTGTGGAAACACTAACGCTGGTCCTTGGAGAGGTGTTTTTTTTTTTTTTTTTTTTAACTCTAGCTTTTATTTCAAACCCTAAATGTTTCTTTTAAATTACTGAGCGTAAGGTTGGAGTTAGATTTAGATCTAGCATAGCATGAATTAACAGCATTAATTTCATTTCATGTATTTGTTCCATTTCAATGGCGTCCTCATACATAAGGAGAGTGAAAACGCCAATGAAACTCGAAAAGGTATTTTCAATCTACCTGAAAATGCACGCTGACAAGATTAATAGAGCAGTGCAAATGGTAAACTCTGAACTCCTCTATCTCGTACACACATGCACGCACAGACAAACACACTTTGCTTTTGCCAAGGTTTGGTCCACTAGCACGTGCCTGGCAGTGCACAAATGACTTGAGGGGCAGTTAAATGGAGAGGTCGCGGGTTAAATGAACACTGTTGTTTATGAGGATGTGGTGCGCATCCATTTGCATTCTAATCTTCTCTTTTTTTTTTTTTACACACACACACACCTACACGCACGCGCGCACACACACACACACACACACCACCACCAACATGCACTCACACACTCTCACAGTGCCTGCTAAGGGGAAGCCACTGGAGAAGAGAAAGGTTGGTGGATGCTTGCTTTAAATCCCATTATCAAGTTATTTATGGAATTCATGCCCTGACAACCCCAGTGACCTTGTTTTTGTTAAACATGAACCAGACATGATTTCAGCACACTGCACTGCCTATTAGCTTTTGTTTTCAATAGTCTTAAAATGTCAGCAACTTCAATCACCCATGGGGCAGATCTGGAGATATGGGCTATAATACTGTCTAACAAACACAGCCCCAGTTATTGCGCACTACCCAAACACACAGTTATTATTGGCCAGCCATCACACTGACCTCCCCTCATCCCTTCCTTACACGTCTTATCTGTCGTACCCTGGTGATCTGTCTATCCATGTGCTGTATTCATGTTCATAATAATGCTCACCAGCTCTGTGACTCACTCAGTGTACATTTGTTTAAATACTAGGTATTCAGGGGGTTGTGTTGTTGCTTAACCATTTTGCTGTGTAATGTTTATTAATTTTTATTCGCCATAGCCACCATTTTGAGGTCACTATTTTTTCCTCCAATTTTCATCTGACAGGTTTGAATTTGGTGAGGCAATGTTGGAGACAGGTGACTTCAGATAATCCCACTCATCTACTTCATCTCACCCAGTGTGTTTTTTCCCCCTATTGTGCTAGACTTTTCATGCCCTTGTAACATTGTCCAAAACAGTATCTAGCTAGGCTATTTGTGTTTTTTAAATATGTGCAGAAAATGAGTTTAAGCTTCTTATACTGCAACTAAATACCAGCAACCCTTTAGCAGTTGTTCTACGATAAATAATTTTGGATATATAAATAATTTAAATTAAATAATGCATTTTCAAACCGGCATCTTACATCACTATTCCAGCTTGTTGCATGTCCTTTACAGCAAAAAGGAAATTGGCTTTTTCTTTTCAGTACAACTTAAAGGTTCTCACCTTCTCATTTGTATCCTGTTTTTATCCTAGTTGTCAGGTTGTTTATATTGTCCGGGAGACACCAATACTATTTAATATATGAGGCTGACAGAAGAAGAATATTTGGAAACCGTAAAGATGCATGTGTATATACTGTATATTCCATCCATCCATCCATCCATCCATCCATCCATCCATCCCACATAAGGGTTTTATGTTCCCTTTGTGCCACTGCTCTGGCCAGACGGGCACGACTCCACAGGATGTCTGGCCTTGTGCTGTAGTGTCTGGCACCAGGACATTGACAGAGGAGCTTTTGGATGTTGTGGCTTCCATGGATCAGGCATTTTTGTCTGGCACATCCCATTGGTGCAAGATCAAATTGAGATCTGGAGAGTTTGGTGTCTGGGTCAATGTTTGTTGCCTGCTGGGCTTCAGGCATGGCAGGCTGTGGTGCACTGGGCATTCTGATGCATGCAGGTACATGCAGGTAAGAGTGAGCCTTCGATGCCCATGTTTCTGTCACTAGTTTACTGGTTGTATATAATTCATGATCAATGTTATTCAATTAACCTATTGGTGTGGCTGGGTGGTGTATGGTTGCCACACATAAAAATTAAGTCAAAGTCAAGCATTTATTTAGTATCAAACACATTTAAAAGACAGAAAGAATACAGTACATACACTGGGTGTAGATCATGCATATACAGTACATTTGAAATCCCTGCTTGTGACAGCTTTTCATGTTCACTGCACTGAAGCAGGCTGTATCAGAGAAACCATATTCGGGCAGAAACATAGTCACTCGTGTTTTTACCAAAACCTTGTACCAGGCAATAGTGACAGACTGGAGAATCTCAGTGATTAGTGGTCTAATGTTAATGATGCGTATAATGATATGCCCACACAGATATTTAGAGCCCGAAAAAAAAAAAAAAAACTTTTCACTTTTTTGACATGAGAAATCATTTTGACAGATATTTTAAACACCTTGCCTCTCCATTTTGCATCAATGAGCACACCTTCACTGCTGTCTACTCATCAGCATGTTTGGCCCACCTTACATACACATACACACATATAAACAAGAGGATTATTCAAACATCTCTTGTTTTTGACAGGTGAGGAGAGACGCCAGGGACCTGGGTTTGCAAGGCTGTATGCAAAGTTTGATTTCACCTTCAGCAAGAAGCGACAGCGAGTGGGTAATAAACCAATAAATATTCTTCCTCCTTCTGACCCCTGCATGCTCTTGTTACCCTGTTTGCAACACGCCCTGGTTATTTCGTATGTTGCTTCATTGCAGTATCACGTGGGGATGGATAAAAAAAAAAAAAAAAAAAACTGGAGCCTGGCTACTTAATAGAGTGTATGAAAGTTGGCATGTTCTATAACAGTCATGCAAGAAAAAAATTTAAGTATGTCTAATGTGGTGTAACAAAGCATTCCTAGCTGTTGCCTGTGCATAAATGTTAAATAAAACATTTAATTTTGCACATACAAACATAATAATGCAAAGATTCTCTTCTAAGGCCTACTTTTTATATTGTGAGTATAGTGTGGTTATATAGAGCTCTCACCATGCTGTGCATACCTTACATACTGATTACTTCTCCAGAGATGATCTCAGAGCTTGTAGTTACCATGCGTGATACAGGCTACAATCTGCATACAGTATACACAACTACTCCTCACTGAGGTTTTCTCTGCTGGCTCAATCGGTACTTCTTCCATTATTCAGAAAGGCTCGTGCTGTAGGCAGGAACAGATTAAATCCTTGTCATGTAGCAGAGCCACCACTGAGCTTGCCAAACTGCTCACAGCTAAAACCTAAAGCAGGGAGCAGCAGAAGTGGCTGGAAGCATGAATGTGGTCATAATGATAGTAACCTCTTTGCACATGCATCAACCCACGCTTTAGTGAATAGAAAAAGAAAAACAAAAGAAAAACTTTCACGCTCTATCCTACAGAGTGTGAACATAGTTTAACTCCGAACAACTCCTAAAAAACAACAACAAAACTATGTCTTCTTCTTGTTTTGATAGTTAAGGGTTCACTTCCTAAAAAGCGTCTTTGTCTTAGAAGAAAACACTTTGTAATACCTTTAAAGGCTCAACCAAAGAAATCTTAAGCCTTTTAATCTGCACAAATCCAAAAATTTGGGACTTGTGCAATTTTAATTGGAATTTAGGGATTCTAATTCCATGTCTATGGTGTTATTGAAACATAATTTCAGATTTGACTTCTAAATCTTGAGGTCATGCAAATTATGCATGAATACAGTTTATTGTCAATTTTTTGTTAGTAATTGGTAAAAATGCATAATACTATCAGATAAGTGCTTACTTGTATATACTGTATATATAGCATCTACAGTGCCTTGCAAAAGTCTTCAACCCCAGCAACCCTCTCCCTTATCCCATAACGAACTGCATTTTCCACATATTTTACAGTGTTACTGAAACTGTAAAGGAAAAAATAAGGATCATATGCCATAAGTGTGCACTAAATAGTCCCACAGATCAAAATGCATGATGGAAACAAATGTTGTCATTTCACAAGTATTTACCTCTACATTAATTCTGAAACAAGACAATCTGCCTGTGTACAAATAGACACAAGCTTAATGTAAATACACCTGTTCCTGGAAAGCTCTAGAGTTTGTTAGAGAACATATCTAAACAAACATTATCATGAGGACCAGAAAACTAACAAAACAAGGATTTTTTTTATACAAAAAAATATTGAAACCTTGAACAACCCGCACTAGGAAATACATTAATAAGAAATGAAAGAATGTGGCACAGCCGTGACTCTTCCTAGTCAACCTCTCAGAACTATCTCATGCTCATGTGGGAATTCCCTCTGAAAAGATTCTCTCCTTATTCCCACTTATTTGGCCAGACTTATCAAGTATTGCCTCTTGACAGACGCTCCGTATTTGGTAGGTCCACCAATTGTACTAGGCAAACATTTTAAAATACTGTAGCAAGAGTGGTACATGGTACTCATTCAGCACTAAGTGGCCTACAGGTTTAAAGGTTTTATGGAATTGACTGTAGTGTGTGAGCAGTGACCTGAAGCATGGTGGTGTAGTGGTTAGAACTGTGGCCTCTGATGTCACGGGTTCGATTCCCACCTTGGGTCTCTGTGCTTGGATCCCCATACTAGGTTGGTTTCCATTCAGTACTTCAGCTTCCTCCTAGTTTGCATGTTCTCCCCAAACATTTTCAAATTGCTTATAATGTGTGGCTGATTGTGAAAATGTGTGCTTGTGTCCCTTATAATCCAGCGTGCACCCCGCTTAATGCCTTGTATTATCCAGAACTCCTTTGATCCTGTACATGATAAGCATTTTAGAGAATGAATGAGTGTATACAGTACAGATTTACAATATCCAGAGATTAGTGGTCCAGTTTGTTCTAAATACAGTAAGTCTGTATTCTTTTGCTACCACATGGAACCGTAGCTCTGCTTCCTTTTACTCAATCTACAGGATAGATGTTCCAGCAGGCAGCTACATCTGTGCTGTAAACACTCCAAATCACTACTGTACCTCTGACTCCCTTTGGCGTGTCCTAGCATACAACTGAATTAAGCCCCTGTGTTCCCCTGTGTCTTGTAAGCCTACGGCAATGCAGGGTAATCATGGACCGCTGTCTATCATCATCTATATATGTACACAGTGTCACTTTCTCCACTTCTGTACGTCTTCTGCTATCTTCATTTTTATACCGTTCCTTTGAGGTCAGATCTAAAAAAGTGGGCCTTATAGTCTAGTCATTTAAAAAGGAGGACTGGCCCAAATATGACGCAACACAATATGGGCCGTTTCCCCCACACACACATTCTATGTTTTTAAATGTCATCCAAATAACTCCACGTTTTACTACATGTACAATTATTTGGTACAATTTGTTGACAAAATTATGAAAAGATGTGGCAAAGAAAAACAGAAATCCTGACTTTAATGTATCTGTTTCTTACTGTCCACCAACTCTCTCACATCTACCCCCATCCTGACTAGTGCACGCTCTCTCTCTCTCTCTCTCTCTCTCTCCCACACACACTGATGCTTTCTCTGTCTCTACTCAGCAGGACTGGGGAAGTTCATCCTCATTTAATAATGCATCAGAGACAGGGAAGAATCTGGCCTCACCAGCTATGACCCAGACGCATCCAGCTTCCATTATTTAACATTTACACACACCTTCCAGCCCAACAGTGCCTCAATATTTAATGGCTTAGTATTTCTTTTTTTTTTTTTTTTCTTAGAAGGGTGTGTGTGTGTGTGTGTGTGTGTGTGTGTGTGTGTGTGTGTGTGTGTGTGTGTGTGTGTGTGTGTAAGAAAGAGAGTGGGGTGCCTTTTCAATGCCTAGTATTTCCCCTTGCAATAATAACTGTGTGTGTATATGTAAGACAGATTGAGAGTGTGTATATATGTTATCATGTTTTTACAAGTTTGATATTTTGATAGAGATTATAAACTCTCAAGGTCTCAAGGGCTATCATGGGTTTATCAGGTCTTTTATTTTCCTACAGAACTGGACTGATTTTAATTTCCTTCTCTTTTTATTTTATAGGTGAGATTAGAGTTTAGACTAATTATGTCGATACATTGTAAACCAAATAGCTAAACTGAAAGTTTAAAAAGTAAGAAATAGTAAATACATAACTGATTTCATATGCATGTAGTGTGGTAATGATTAAAATGTAGTGAATTTGCATCAGACAAAATAAGACATTTTAAGTATGGTAAATTCATATGAAATAAAAAGATGGAGTGAATTTAGTTTAATAATGTGCTTCCTTATGATAGCATGAGCAATAAAAAAAAAAAGACATTGAAGTTCAGGTAAGGGAAGTATGGTGGCAAAGTGGGAAATATTGCTTCCACACAGCTCCAGGGTTTCTGAGCTTTGGTTACGGTCTGTGTGGAGGTTTGCATGTTATCTTTATGTCTGCAAGGGTTTCCTTTGTGTTTTCTGATATCCTCCTACCTTCCAAACAAAAAATAGGCTCCAGATCTACCATGACCCTGACCAAGACAACACATATACTGATAAGATGAATGAATGAATGTTGAAATATAGAATATAAAAATATTTTTTTTATTTTTGAGTTTCACACAGGGTTAGAGAGGGTCAAATTTGAATTGGAATAACTGACCACTGAGGTACTTTTTCAGGATATTTTCTTACAGCAACACTAGATGCTTATGAAAAATGGGCCATGTATAGAAACATCATCAACTGTCTTACTTATATATACTTAAGCTGGTTACCAGCATGTTGTACCTTGGCTGGTATTCAACACTGTTTTGCGATTCATACACATTGATCATGCTGTCAGTTAATTACCCGATTTGTTAGGAGTCTTAAAACAGGGAAACAGCCAGCTCAATACCAGTCTTCAGAAAGCTTTAAATGGGTTATAAAGTACTGTGCAAAAGCCTTGAGCCACACCTCATTTCTTCATTTTGCTTTCTAAGCGTCTGACTTTCTTCCATTTTTAAATTAGTCTTTTGAGGAAATGTTCTCCAGGCTTCCTGAAGGACTTTTGTGGAACCTATTTTTGGCAAGATTTTGGCTCTCATTTTCAGTTCAGTTCCTGCACCTGACCAGTTTCAGAAGAATGTTTTTGTTCATTAAGCTATGCAGTGGCCCATGACTCATTCAATCATTAAAAGCCATCTATGTTCACATCTAACTAAGATCTGAACGAGTGAGAAACCGGTTCAGATGATGAAAGATCATCAGGCCAGTGATTAGTATACTGGTGATGCTGAATGCTGAGTGGTTGTCCTTGAAGGTTTTCCTTAGGGTATTCTGCATTTCTTCTGCTGTCCTGATTTGCATTTCCAAAATGCCACTAATGTGTAAGTATGTATTCCTGTGCCTTGCAATGAGTTGGCACGCGATGCAGGGTGTACCCAGCCTGATGTAAGGAATCGCCACTAGAGGGCACTGTTTTGCCCTTTGTAGTTTTTGTTTTGCAGACTCAGTTTCCCAGAAGGCACCTCGATCAGGTGATGCGGGAGCACACCTGAACCGAGGTAGGTCGTTAAATTTTCAATAAATAGCTGATTAGTCTGGGAAACTGGGTCGAGCATTGAACGTTTGTACGTACTGTCAAGCGGGCATTTTGTTTTGTGCATTGGTTTTTTTTTTTGGTTTATATGTTGGTTTATTTTATATTGTTATATTGTAGTTCATGTTAACCCATAAGTAATAAGCATATCCCCAGGCTAAATGTGTTTGCATGTATGTCATTTGCTGTTTAAGTGGAGCTGATACGGGGTTGAGTCATGTTGTATGGGTGTTAGAGATTAGGTAAGTAATTAGCCTCTGAGTGTCCCCTAGCCTAGCCTCTGAGTGTCCCCTAGCCTAGCCTCTGAGTGTCCTGAGTCCCTAGTGTTGTGGTAGGTATGTGGTAAGTGTAGCTAGTTGTATGTTTAGCTATTAGGTAAGTGTAGCTATGTGCATGTCAGGCTAAAGACATGCTTAGCTAGATGTATGTGTAGCTGACTGAAATGGTTAGCTAATAGCCATGTCTAGCTGATTGCCAGGTCTTTAGCCTTGGTCCCGTCTCGTGTCCCTTAGACCCGTCTCTAGTCGTGTCCCCGTTTTCAGCTCCATGCTTAGCTTGAGTCTGTGTTGTGTCTTTGAGCATGTGTCTCTACATAATGCTTGTAGTTATGTGTAGTTGGTGTCTTAGAGTCCTTGTCTTGTCAGTTAACCGGGTACATCAACCTAATGCTTGTTTGGTGTAGTGTCCTATAGCCTGGGTATTGGTCAGTTATGGGTTGTATAATTTAAGTGTTCGTTTCTTTGTCTGTTTTGTTTCTTTGTGATCCCTGTTTTGTGTTGTGTCCTGATTAAAGACTCTCGTTTAAAAACACCCCTCTGCGCCTATGCCTGCCCCTTTTCTGCCCACGTCATTAACAACCATTACCAACCGGTCATGACACCTGATACTATAAATTAAATGAGATCAGCATGGACACATAGGATACACGGTAGAGTTGTACAATGGCTAAATCCCCAAACAAAAGCAAAATGTATGTTACAGAAAATTTTTTGTATTTTGGTAGCATTGTTATGTAATAGGCCACTTTTCAGCGAGTCTCCATCCCAATAATAATAATCATTATTATTAGTAGTAGTAGTAGTGTTTTTATTATGTTTATTATATATATTTATTATAATAATACAACACTTTTTGAAAATTTAAAAAGAATGTGGTCTGTCAGGAATTACCCTAAAAAAACAGAAGCGAGTCTCCAAAAGAGCTCTGACAGGTTCCCCAAGATGCTTATAAACTTACTAGAATATTTCCTTTTAAAACTGTACAAACAGAACATGAAAATATTACTGCATATTTAGGTTGACACTCCAAATATTTACTTAGTTTACTTTAGTGCTGTTGTCTGCTATTTGCTGTAGATTTTGTTAACGTAAAAACATTTGATTTCATATCTTTTGACAGCATCTTTGCTTTACAGCATGTGCCAAAATCCTTTGTTCAGTACTGTATATATACAATTGAAAAGGCTGCCTGAATGATATGAAACATTTCTCGGTATTAGTAGACCAATAAGAGCAAACAGTTCTGAGTGGGTTTTGCACATGACAAGGCAATATTTTACGATATAACTTTCAGACATATTTTAGCAAGGAGGAACAAGGAAATGAAGGGTCTTTTTTTTTTTTTTTTTTTTTTTTAAAGGCACACCTTAAGGGTTGTTTGCTTGTGTTTTCAAATTGTGTAATTAATGCAACTGAAACATATAACAGGAACTAGTACACATGACTAAAAAATGTGAAGACACTAGTGAAGACACTTCTGGCACTCTAGTAAAAGCCTTAAGAGCTTTTTGACCATATTTAAGCAGACCACACCATTTTATATAAAATAGAGGAAGATGTGGCAGTTCTGTTATGAAGATATCATTGGAGGAAGTTTAATTCAACACTTCCATGATCAGTATACGTTCATCCTACAAATATTGAAGTGTGACTGGTGTGGTTTATGTTGGTACAGAAACCAGTTATCAGGGTTAAAAAAAAAATAAAGAAGTAAATAATATAAAATGAATATAGTGAATAGAAATCATTAAAGTATAAGTAGTAGTGGACAAATCTAAGCCCGTTGGTCAGTTAATTGTGCCACTGTGCCCAGTCCAGTGTTTTGCTTGCTTGGAATCTGGCTAGTCTAAAGAGGTTGCTAATATAATGTATATTTAGGTGTAGAATAAGTTAAATATGTGTGTACTGTATGTTTGTATGTATGCTCTTTTAACAAAGTTTATACCCTTAACAAAATGTCAGGAAGTCATGCACCATATTACAGCTAATGTACCTAAAAGCTTAAAGGTCTATCTAGGAATGTAAATGGAATGTTTACTGCACGCTGTAAACAGAAGATTTATATGGAAACTTTGAACTTTATTTTTGGTTTCATCATTGTTTCAACATACCTGCATGTTCCTCATACCTAAATGACCAATATTATTGATTATATCATACCTATATTTTTGAACATGGCACATGCATTAACAGTATAGTAGTGAAGAAAGCCAAACAGAAAATCATGTCATGAAATATGTGGGGCCCAGCTGCTATCCAAATCTGTATAAGAAATATACACTTTAATTAGTGAGAAGTTTGGTCATAATTTCTATTCTGCATACAGAATTATTCTAAAAAACAGGCAAATTCATCAAGTTCAAATTGATGAATGAAGAAAATCGAACGCACCAATAAACAAATGAAACCTCTAAAAGCATTTAACACCTTCAGTCTAGGCACTTGGAACTGTCAGAATCATTATATTCTATCAATTATGTAACACTTTGGTTCTTTTACAAACTTGGGCTTTGCTCTGCATTCATATTTATCAGTTTTATTCTCCAACTTTTCCCATATGCCCCTTGGTGTCTTCCTGTGGTCTATTCCCTTTCACCTCCTTCCTTCTCTACGTTTGTAAATGCAGGACATTGTATTATTAAGTAGAGTGGAAAAAATCCATCCTAACAAAAGAAAGCAGATGAAATGGACATTAACTGTTGACAGCACCATGAATGACAAGGCTGCTGGGAGCTAAAGTAACCTCCCCCATTTCTGTAGCTTTCCTCCATTTCCATTTCTCCTTCAGGCTTTCTCACTCTTTAGGCCCCAGTGTACCCCCCTTTTCTCCTTTTCTCAAGGAATCCATTTCACATAATTAAAGATGCTTAAATGAAATGGCCCCTCTGGAAAAGTGGCTTTCAGCAGTGAGAGAGGGAGTGCCTCAAGGAGCCATCCTCGGCCCTTACTCAGATAGCACACCATGGGGCTTTGCCTCAGCACCGATCAATATCATCTCCGTTATTAATATCAAAAGCATATTACTTTGTTTTGCGTCTGGCAGTGTGCCAAAGCTCCAGGGTCCTGCCTGCTGCTCCCCCCTAGCCATTTACCAGGCCTATAATTTACTTTGGTGAGTTTTTAAGGTATTGTTTTGTCAGGGTCAATCAGGTCTGAGTAACAAATGATCCCGACAGAGTGGTGGGGAGCTCTATCCATAAGTGGCGCACATGGCCAAATTCATTTTTGAAAGTTTTATGTCAATTATTCCTGTCCTTGACTGAGAGGAATGAGGATGTTGAAGTGGTCAGGGTGGAGGTCGAGAGAGACTGACAGCCTCCGTGCCTCTCTCTGCGCGATGAGGTAACAACACTAACAGCTGTCCGTGGACTGGAATTAGACATGACGCTATCTTTAATTGGTGTATTGAATTAAGGGCCCGCATAGAGTCCATGTTAAGAAGCAAAAAATATTGTGCACTTAAAGGAAGGAAAGCATTGATTTTCTCTGAAGCGTTTACCTCTTACAGTTGGTCCACCTCAGAAGGACTGGGGATGTGTCCAGTGTGATCAGACACAACACCACACATATCACAGCATGGCTAAAGAGCCTCTTGCTTGGATTACTGAAGTTCTTTGTGGAATATATAATATACAGTATGTATACAGTATAATATCAAAATAAGTGAACGCTGAAGGAACTGTGTTGGTATGGAGCCAAAACAGTGAGCTGCTAAAAGCAGTGGTTTTGTCTTGAGAACTTAATGTGGGCTCCTAGATTCTTTGTCCTCTGTCCCATCGCTTATCACATTAGGGTGACATTTGACAACCTAAACTCACTGTAGTGGAATATCCAGCCCTCCCCTCATCTCTGTACCCCCCACACATCTTACCCCTCAAAGGACGGATAAAAGGTCTCACCCCAGCAATAACATATGAATTTTTCAATTAGAATAAAATATTAATTAGAAAGCGGTTGTATTTATTGTCACATCTATTTTGTTCGTGCTTGCCTCCAATTCACGGTTTACTTTCTTTGTCTTGATTTACACATTTTTTGGTTAATACACAGTTCTTTACAACAGAATCGAAAGTACAAACAATCATCATCTTGATATAGAGCAGTAGAGTAGGTGCTACAGTTTAACCATTATGTAAGGTTTGATTTGGTCCCCAACAATCAGGGGTCACAGCTTGTTTCACGCCTCATATTGATGCCTCTTGCTGGGGGCTCATGGGTGGTTGAAGAACCAGGATAGGTGCTAATTTATGCTCCTGTATGGGTGATTGGTGCCAGGTGAAAGCAACAAGGCGAAACCACACAGCAAACACACAGATACCTTGTCCAAATGTGAGAGGTGAGAATAAAGAACGACATTCCGACATGTGAATAACATCAAACCAGATGCTGAAAGAGGTGAGTTGGCCGGAGGCAGTCTGTTTGCGAAGGGAATAGTTGAGCTAACATGATAGGAACGAGCTGTTCCTTCACAGTGTACCCTCCAGCCAAATCACTTCAGCTAAGTCTTCAAATGGGAATAGAGAAATATTTTAACTCTGACAGATCTTAAGGAAATAGAGAGGAGCACAGATACTTTTTTGTTTTTTTTTATGGCAGTTAAACGTCCAGTTATTACCTAGTTGTTGCTTTAAATTTAAGCTATCAATAATATATCTCTTGCATTAATAAATAAAAATATATCTTAAATCAATACATTATAAATGCTTGTGATTTAAATTGCCTAGAGTGGATGGGAGCACATGTACTGACTCTTTATGAAGAATCTTAATGTACATAGTGTTATAAGAGAATTTACTTGGTGCATGTTCTGAGTCAAATGAAGGCCAATAACGTATACCTGTATATATTATTTAATTGCCATGCTTAACTCAATCATGTGTACATCATATTATGAAATAATGCCTCTACTTCATATGACTTCTTTCTGGAACTGTCAGATGTGAATGTGCATGAAAAATATATAATAAATGTTTCTGAACCTGCCAGCTAAAGTTACATTCCATTAGATGAAGTAAATACTCTAAACTACAGAACATAAATGAATGAGCTCATGCACTAATCACTCAGGTACTCACCCACCACATACACACACAGGAATGTACAACCCTTTTCCATTCTACATGCTTCTGCCATCTCACTCCCACGAGACCAGTGAAGCTCTTTGTTCACTTAATTAAGCATTTATCTCCTTCAGTATTTATTAGATTTACCCGCTTTTTAAACGGGCATTCAAACAATCTTTAAATATGGTGGTGCTTTTAAATAGTTCACAGGCTTACCTCTCCTCATTAACCCTCTTCAGAAAAGAAAAATCATTAGCAGCTCATTAAATCATATTGCCACAAATATCAATACACTGTTCGGCTGTGATGAGGAAAGTGGTGAAAAGTCATAAATCTCTTACCCATCAAAGAGCCAGTATTCACTGATACAGCACTGAGGGCATTGGCCCTGAGTCATGGATGAAGGAAAGGTTAATAAGTGCATCTTTTCTAGGGATATAATTATTAATTTTTTTTTTTTTGCTAGGGTCTCCTTTTAAAGGACTGAAATGAGGACTAAGGAAATGATCTCATCATTCATATAAAATGCTTTACTATTTAGTAACAATGCTGCACTTTTAATACACTGCTATCAAATTAGAATTTCATTATATATATATATATATATATAATAATTTTTTTTGCACAGTTTCTTTGGGAAACCTATAGATACAAATGCTCTGTGTTTTCATGAAACTGAGGAACAATAGAATGCATGCTGCTTCGCCTTGTTGTCTTCTACACCTCTTCTGTCGGCTGTACGGAAAATGTAATGCCACTTCTTGTATGTAAAAGAGGTATTGGCATGGCATCGTTTTTGGATTGTGTATCTAAATATGTTTGTATTTTCCTATTCCAGAGCAGCACATTATGAGCATTTAATAAATTTGTATGTGCAGATTAAAATAAAGAACTTTAATTTGACTTTAGTGACAGATATTTAAATATGTAATTTTATGGTTGTTATTTTACTTTTTTTTTTTTTTTTTTATCCGGGGTGTCAGCACATCTAACCATTTGATCCACAACATCTGGCACAAGTTTCCTTCTGAATGCCTTTCCTAACCTAATGTATTTTCTAACCTGGCTTGAGACCATTATTGCCTTTGCTGGGTTGTACAGGGGTCTTACTCAAGGGTCCAACAGTGGTGTTTGGCGGTGATGGGACTTGACCCCACCTAAACAGCAACACAGCCCCAATTAGCAACATGAAGCTTCAACTGCCTGAGTCTTCAATACAGAATCAGATTTTAATGCCATTTAAAGTAAATGAGCCTTTCTTTCTGAGTACTATCTATTACAGTATATTAATGTTGTGATTGCAAACCACAAGGGGGTTAATCAGCTCTGAGATTGTAAATTATCACACTTTCACACTGTTATTTAATTTTCTATTCAATTCAATTCAATTTTATTTATATAGCGCTTTTAACAATGATCATTGTCTCAAAGCAGCTTCACAAAAATGAAAGAAATGTAACAAAAAAAAAATAATAAATAAATAAATAAATAATAATAATAATAATAATTTTAGAAAAGAAAATAATTGGAAGTGTGTATGTGTGAGAAAAATGTGTAGATAATAATAATGGGACGAATGAATGAAATGTCTCTGATGAGCAAGCCAAGGGTGACGGCGACGGTGGCAAGGAAAAACTCCCTGAGATGGCATTAGGAAGAAACCTTGAGAGGAACCAGACTCAACAGGGAACCCATCCTCATTTGGGTGATAACAGATAGAAATGATATAACATCTTGTGTGTTGTGCAGGTGAAAATTCAATATGACAGAAATTATTTAAATTGACATGAAGACCAGGTCAGCATAGGGACGAGACATTTTCTAGATTTGATTTTTTAAATAATATTGTTATATCAGAGCAATGTTGAATTCACAATTCTGATTTGTCAAAAACTGTTAATTACTTTTCTTTGATTAAACATCTACGACAGTATCTTTGCTTGCTAGACAAATAACTGGTTTTGAATTACAGTATGTCCTCATTGTAACTTATTAATATTTCTACAGAAACAACTCACTCAGGCACTTGTACAGATTTTAAAACAATTCCTAAATGTGTGTAATAATTTATGTGCTGAAAATTCCAATGAGGAAATGTTTATTTAGGATGTTTGGAAGGAGGCTCCACTTTGTGTCTTTGTCTGTTGTGAGATTCTGAAGGTGTGATAACAGGAATTAACTTGTTTCACTAATGATTTACAACATTAAGTGCAACTATAAATAGAGGGTTTTTTTGACAAGTGACAAATGACAAGTGTGATGTCATTATTTACTTATTTTGTGCACTGTTAGATAATTTGATAATTTGCTCTGGTGTAAGCAGGGGGAAAACTTTCAAAAAAACAACTCTCATTTGATATCCAGCCACATTATACTAACATTGATTTATTCATGATTTTTCACACCACAGCATAGGATACTGTTTGATCACTACCATTATAGCTAACATAATTTTTACGAGTACTGTGGACATACAGTGGTGTGAAAAACTATTTGCCCCCCTCCTGATTTCTTATTCTTTTGCATGTTTGTCACACAAAATGTTTCTGATCATCAAACATATTTAACTAGTAGTCAAAGATAACACAAGTAAACACAAAATGCAGTTTTTAAATGAGGGGTTTTATTATTTAGGGAGAAAAAAAATCCAAACCTACATGGCCCTGTGTGAAAAAGTAATTGCCCCCTGAACCTAATAACTGGTTGGGCCACCCTTAGCAGCAATAACTGCAATCAAGCGTTTGCGATAACTTGCCACGAGTCTTTTACAGCGCTCTGGAGGAATTTTGGCCCACTCATCTTTGCAGAATTGTTATAATTCAGCTTTACTTGAGGGTTTTCTAGCATGAACCGCCTTTTTAAGGTCATGCCACAACATCTCAATAGGATTCAGGTCAGGACTTTGACTAGGCCACTCCAAAGTCTTCATTTTGTTTTTCTTCAGCCATTAAGAGGTGGATTTGCTGGTGTGTTTTGGGTCATTGTCCTGCTGCAGCACCCAAGATCGCTTCAGCTTGAGTTGACGAACAGATGGCCGGACATTCTCCTTCAGGATTTTTTGGTAGACAGTAGAATTCATGGTTCCATCTATCACAGCAAGCCTTCCAGGTCCTGAAGCAGCAAAACAACCCCAGACCATCACACTACCACCACCATATTTTACTGTTGGTATGATGTTCTTTTTCTGAAATGCTGTGTTACTCTTACGCCAGATGTAACGGGACACGCACCTTCCAAAAAGTTCAACTTTTGTCTCGTCGGTCCACAAGTTATTTTCCCAAAAGTCTTGGCAATCATTGAGATGTTTTTTTAGCAAGATTGAGACGAGCCTTAATGTTCTTTTTGCTTAAAAGTGGTTTGCGCCTTGGAAATCTGCCATGCAGGCCGTTTTTGCCCAGTCTCTTTCTTATGGTGGAGTCGTGAACACTGACCTTAATTGAGGCAAGTGAGGCCTGCAGTTCTTTAGATGTTGTCCTGGGGTCTTTTGTGGTCTCTCGGATGAGTTGTCTCTGCGCTCTTGGGGTAACTTTGGTCGGCCGGCCACTCCTGGGAAGGTTCACCACTGTTCCATGTTTTTGCCATTTGTGGATAATGGCTCTCACTGTGGTTCGCTGGAGTCCCAAAGCTTTAGAAATGGCTTTATAACCTTTACCAGACTGATAGATCTCAATTACTTTTGTTCTCACTTGTTCCTGAATTTCTTTGGATCTTGGCATGATGTCTAGCTTTTGAGGTGCTTTTGGTCTACTTCTCTGTGTCAGGTAGCTCCTATTTAAGTGATTTCTTGATTGAAACAGGTGTGGCAGTAATCAGGCCTGGGGGTGACTACAGAAATTGAACTCAGGTGTGATAAACCACAGTTAAGTAATTTTTTAACAAGGGGGGCAATCACTTTTTCACACAGGGCCATGTAGATTTGGATTTTTTTTTCTCCCTTAATAAAGTAAACCTTCATTTAAAAACTGCATTTTGTGTTCAATTATGTTATCTTTGACTAATAGTTAACAGTTTTTGATGAGCAGAAACATTTAAGTGTGACAAACATGCAAAAGAATAAGAAATCAGGAAGGGGGCAAATAGTTTTTCACAACACTGTATATGAAGAAAGACAATGATACAGCCAGCATTAAACCCTCAATTGCCAGTTTAATAGATACATGAGGTGTCTCATTCGTTTATCTTGTTTCACCTACACTGTTGAAGCATTCATTCATCCCTATCCAGTAACTATTTCATCTTGTTCAGGGTCACAGTGGATGTGGATCCTATTACCACTAATATTATACACACACTTACTGTATTTACATCATTTGTATTTTCGTAACTCAGCCTCATCTGTGCCTACGCATCAACCCTAGTTTAGCTGGTCCATTAACAGAGAGGAATGATCATAAGCCCACATCCGAGTGGATATTATTTAGTTGGTTGATCATTTTCACAATGAAACATCTTTGTGTGTGGTGCTGCTTTCTGTGTCACAAACCCAGCAGCAATGAACTTTCTCAACCCTGTAGGCGTACAGAGACATTTTTCTTTCCATGCAAGTTGTGTTAATTATAATCGAATTTTTAATTAGGGTCCAGCCTCTGACCAGAGCAATTATTTGGGCCATCGTTTCCTCAACCCAGTAGTGGCCCAGAGACGTTTCAAAGTCCCAGCAACCCCACTGAATCCGAATCACTCTTACCAGCACAGCACATTAAATGCCACTGTCACAGTGTCACCGGTTGATCATGAGATTTATATTTGATGCACGTCTATAACACGCCAAAACTTCTAACAATCGCAAAATTTCATAATCATATTCAATAAAGCCGATTAATCATCACATTCAGGTGAGTATGCTTCATCGAGATTCAGCGCACACAAGGACTGCCCTTCCTGTTGAGGTCAAAAATATAACCAACATGAATAAAACTTTTCCACCGTCTATCATCTAGCTCTTCATTATGCCATGTGCAGACTCGCTCTCTCTGACGATCTCTCCTCTTTGTCTCCTTCTCTTTCTCTGTCTCTTTCTCAGGCTCTCAGGGAAGATATATGCCAGTATCCAGGTAGAGCGGGCGGAAGAATCAATAGTGCCGCTGTTTGAAGTTTTCTGAAAGACTTCCTGAGGAAGACGCTCTTGTCAGGCTGATGGATAAGTCAGGCACGGAGGCCTGGCTTGGCCCAAGTGCGGCCTCACCTTTTTAAGTGGGGCCCTAATAATAAAAGGCCATGAATAAAACATCGGGCAGTGCGGCGCAGGCTGCATTAGTGCTGCCACCCTGTTATAAATGATCCCTGTGCCCGGCCGCCATCCCAGTAAAAGCCCACAGCATCACTCTAAAGAGGAGGGAAGTGAGAGAGAGATAGAGATAGATTGATATGCATCTATATTTATTTATTTTTATGTTTCTGTGCTGGGTAAGAGGAATAAATAAGTAAGAGAATGCAGTCGGCTAGAGGCGACAATTGTTCATTTGCTTTCTCAACCCTGACTCTTGGGTGGTGTGTGTGTGTGTGTGTGTGTGTGTGTGTGTGTGTGTGTGTGTGTGTGTGTGTGTGTGTGTGTGTGTGTGTGCGTGCGCGCGCGTGTGTGTGTGTGTGTGTGTGCGTGTGCGTGTGTGTGTGTGTGTGCGCGTGCGTGTGTGTGTGTGCGAGAGAGAGAGATAGAGAAAAAGAGGTATGTGATTAGCACAGTGGAGTGATTATGTCTCTTGAACTGCAGTTGCAATCTGCTCTGAGCTCCGAGGTGACCTTGAACAGAGATACATACCTGATAGAAATAGTCTCTCACACACACACACACGCACACACACAGCTGCTGATACTCTTCTTCAGTTTCAGCTCATTAGCACATTTTTCAGTTAATGGGATCTTGACGAGGAACTGTTTCATAAGTAATTTTGAGAAATAAACATCATAATTCTTCACAATTATTTGTGTTTCAAGGAAAAAAAAAAGTTACTTAGGTGGGATTTGTACAAATGCCCATAAGACTTCTGAAATCTCTGCTGTGGTTTAAAATCTATTATCATCATTGGTGCTGGATATTTTTCTCATAGCCCATGGCTCACCGCACTCCTACAGGTGAAACAGAAAGCAGGGTCGAGTGAACTATCACACAGGGTCATGATGTTGGCAAGACGGGGTGATGAACCTCTTGACCTTCTCAGCTACGGATACTGTAGAGAAAGACTTCCTATTGTTGCACAGGTGTCCATCAATCTCTCTGGGGCCAAAGGTCAAATATAGCCATGAGGGCATAACTCCAAACAATCAGTTTAGATTCTGTGGGCGGGCTCTACGATGGCCAAGCATTTTCACTATGATTTCTTCGCTAGGTAATGAAAGTTGTCCAGTCCAGTGATAATCAGGGAAATTAAATAAATGAATTATGTGATTTTTTTTTCATAACACTATAACTCATGGTAGAACAATTATTATTATTATTATTATTATTATTATTGATTGTAGTGTTGAGGTGAGGGTTATGATGATGATGATGATGATGATGATCATGTGTGTACAGGAAAGTACAGTATACTTCTATATGTTGTTCATGAACACATGCACACTATCACTGCATTAGGGATAGTAAAGTTAACAATCCCAGCCACACTGACCCCATTATTGGACTGCTGTATGTGTTTGTGTGTAGTGTTAACACGAGTGTAGCAGCAGGGGTAGCAGTGCTTTGCTGAATGCTGAGTGCTGGAGGCGCAGCCTGCTCCTGTCTCACACTGACAGCCCCCTGCCGGGACCCTCACCTAACAGCAGACAATGACACACGCGCGCACACACACACAGACACAGACACACACACACACACACACACACACACACACACACACACACACAACAACAACAACAAAAAGGCAAATATTATGGCATGTTTGCATATAAACTGAATCAATAGGATCAATTTAGAAAAATTGCACCGTACCTTTAATCCAAAACATTGAGAAACAATGCGATGCGATGTACATTTTCCAGCAAAATGATTCTGGTTGTCCCATAATGTTTGGCTATGACGCTGGGCACAACTAACTTGCATCTCTGCTATTCTAAAGTACCTGCTAGATTTGTATTCTTTGAGTATTCTATGTGCCTGCTTTTAAATAGATAATAACATTTAAATTTTCTTCCATTTACTTAAAAAGTTATGCATTCATCCATTCAGGAAACTCAGTAGTCCAACAAGGGACAGTGGAGGTCAATAGTGACCATAGGACCTGAGGTGCAAGGTGACAGTTCCAATCACTATGCCACTGTGCCACCAAAGAGATTTTATATGACGGCAAATAATATAACTGAACGAAATACAGAAATACACGTATAACAATGCCTTTATCAATGTTTCTTCTTGAATAAAAAAAAATGTAGAATAATAACACCTGTGTGTAACTTTTCAGTCCATAAGATACTGTGAAAAACTTCCTTGAGAAAGCCTGGCCTTGTATTGTCCTGAGATCATCTATAACAGTTCATTCTCCATTGTGTAAAGTTTTTAGATTTAGTTTGTACAATTACTGAAAAAGACTTTCCTCAGATATTTAATGGTTCTTTGTGAAGGAAAATGTACAGTGCTGTACACCATGAATCTCAGTCTCTCTCTCTCTTTCTCCTTCTCATGATCAAGTTGATATTATGTACTTGAGGAAAGTCTTATGGCTCATCTAAACATTTTTGAAAATTAAAAAAAAATACATTATGGATTGACACAGACTGCAGAGGTTGTCCTTGAGCTCTCTTCATTGCAGTATCGAACCTACATATTGATAAGACAAAGAACCTTTGCTGAGGTGGGACTGACCACACCGGGCAGGGTAATTAAGTTTAGTGCTGTGATATCTAAATGCAGGTGACGACTGCAGCCACTGCGAAACTGCTGAATCTCACATTCCTGCTTATCACATGGTCAATGCTGCTGGACATCAATTGTTAAACCACAGTAAAAATTATTGTGTGTGCATGTGTGTGTGTGTGTGTGTGTGTGTGTGTGTGTGTGTGTGTGTGTGTGTGTGTGTGTGTGTGTGTGTGTGTGTTGTGTGTGTGTGTGTGTGGGTGTGTGTCTAGGGTCAAGTCATGAGGTGAAGGAAAATTTATTATGTTATTGATTCCCCTGTTTGCTTCTAACATGTCATGCCTGTGTCAGAGTGACATGGAGGGGCATAATAAAATATTTGGGAGGGAGGTGAGTTTAATTCTGCCCATTCGGCCAAATATTAATCTCCTAATTTTTAATTTTTAATCCAGACATCAGGGGGGAAATGAATGTCTCCATCCACCGGGGCATGATAAATAATTAAAATCGAAAATTGATTGTTTGCGGCGGGCCTTAGATTTATGTGTGTGGGACTTGGTGGCAACCCCGAGGGAGCCACTCCCACGGCCGGCCAGACCAGAGATCCAATGTGCTAAGCATTTTTTTTCCACACTTCACCCCACCTAATACGTTAAGGATAGAGAGAGAGAGAGAGAGAGAGAGAGAGAGAGAGAGAGAGAGAGAGCGAGTGAGAGACTTGCTTGGATTACTACAGTGTAATTTTATTATATTTTAAGACATTTTAATCTAATTCTCACCAGTCTCCTTCCTCCCAAACTCTTTTATTTCAATGTTACTGTCAATACACCTGGGTTGTTTTTTTTTTATATATCGTAAATGCTCAGGGAATATAACTGAAGGAAGTTATATATGTTATGCCTGATTAAAAGAAGTGTGGATCAATATGAGCAACAGTCCTCCCCAGCTATCACACACACACACACACACACACACACACACACACACCTCTCTTTAAGCATCTCAGTGCAAAAGAGAGATGTAACATTCCTAGGGTACTTAATCAGGGTCATTATTTACCCCCGGCCACTGACATGTTGATGTTACCTGTTCCTTGTAGAAGAAAAAGATAAAGCTGTATTTTCATTCATTTAATCATTATTTGATTAAAATACTTTGGAATTGCTTAACTAACATGGCTGATCTGGATTTTACAAATCCTTCCTGAGAACTTTCCAAAGATGCGAAATCAATTATCATCTACACAATACTGTATAAGGACACAATGTAAATTGATATTTCATTCATTTTATATATGTGTTAATCGTATCCTGGAAAAACTGTATGTTGGGATGCATACACATCACACACCTTGGGGCAATGTAGAGTCACCCCTCCACATACTGTACAAGCATGCTTTTAGGAGGTGGAAGGAAACCAGAAAACCAAAAGGAAGCCCACATGAACATGGGGAGATCATGTGAAGATTCTTAGAGACAGTAACCCAGTAACTCTGGGTAAACCAGGATTTGTGAGTGCCTTCATGTGCACCTGACCTATTTTTATATATTTTTTTTGGATCTGGTCAATGTAAGTTGGCACTTTGTTGTGATGAGGCTACGCCCCACGAATGGACAGCGTTCCAGGGATCTTGTTCTCACCCCACCCTTTCACTGTGCACCACACATGGTTCTGACAGATCATCCACTTTTTTGGTTAGTGGGTCCTGCTTTCCCTTGCAATGCTTGTATGGGGTCAAGGACCCAACAATGGTAATCTGAATCTAACAGGGCTTGAACCCCTGACCCTCCAATTAACAACTCTGCTGCACCATTGCTCCAAACTAATATTGCATATATTCATTCATTCATCATTCATTCATTTTCTATACCGCTTAATCCTGTGTTCAGGGTCGCGGGGGACCTGGAGCCTATCCCAGGAGACTTCGGGCACTAGGCGGGGTACACCCTGGACAAGGTGCCAATCCATCGCAGGGCACACACACATACATACACACAATCACACACTACGGGCAATTTAGGAACATTTAGGCCAATTAGCCTAACCTGCATATCTTTGGACTGTGGGAGGAAACCGGAGTACCCGGAGGAAACCCACCAAGCACGGGGAGAACATGCAAACTCCATGCGCACAGAGACGGGAATCGAACTCAAGGCGCAAGGTGCAAGGCGACAGTGCTAACCACTACACCACCGTGCCGCTGTATTGCATATATATATAGTTATTGTTTTTGCTAGTAAAATTACAAACAGTTATCAGTTGTTTTATGATTCAACGCTCATTTATCCTCAACAATATTTCTCCAAATTCCTAGCACTGTTTACAACTGTCGTGAAAATGACACGCTTGAGTTGCTGTCATCAGTTCTTGCTTCCAGGCCAGTTCTCAAGCACCACAGGGTTTCCCCATATTTTCGGCCCTGCTTTTTACAAATGACTAATGTACAGTACTTCCCAACAAACAACTAAAAGTTCTGCTTGTCCATTAAGGAACAGTACTGCTGTAAAATGGACTTTTTTTTCCCCCTTGCTGTCACTTTTCACATTTCCAAACCTGTAAAGAATTCGTGCATGGTAGAAATCGCTATGAAATTTAATTCCATAACTACTAGAGAAGGAAAAACAAAACCCATGTTTCAGTCACTTGTTGGAATTATGGTGTCTGGTAGTATTAATTGGATTTGTAAATAAGACCCACAGCTCGGCTGATTTTTAAATGAGAATTGATTCCAGTTGAAATACCTTTCATTCATTTCTTAGCTGAACTTAAACAAACATTGTGGAATGGCACAGTCTTATACTGACTGTAATATAACATTGAATCACACATATGTGTGGGCACAGAGAGAGAGAGAGAGAGAGAGAGAGAGAGAGAATCTGTCAAGGCTGCTGTAATTCTCCCATGTGTCAGTGCAACACCACACAAAGCCTTAGCCACTAAAACCTTGGACGAATCAATTACACCCTGATATACCTGTGGGAGATAGAGAGAGGGAGATAGAGAAAGGAGTGAGCGAAACCTATATATTCAGGACAGAGCTCTGTGGTCTCGAAGACTGGGTGCGAGCCATCTTTTCAAATTACTGTGCCGATACACCTCTCAATCCTTCTGCCTGCCTTTTCCTTAGATCTGCATTATTTCTTCTCCTCGAGCCTGACGCGCAAATTGCCGTTATTACAAACAGTAGAGGAAGCAATATGTTTGAAGCTCACCAGTCCAGGTGTCATAAACACGGAGAGAGACAGATGGAGAGAGAGAGAGAGAGTGTGTGAGGGATCTGCTGGATAAATTTGCTCAGGATTTTTTTTCTGGGGGTGCCATTTAAATTCAGTTATGTGAAGCTATTTGCAGACTGATTAAAGAAATAAACAGAGGTGGGCTCTGGGAGAAAAACAAATAAGTGTTTGTCAGATGTGTGCGAGTTGTTTGGATGTGGTTCGTGCCAAAATATGGAGAGTGAAAACAGACACCTCTTCAACACACCTGCCCAGGACACACACACACACACACACACACACACACACACACACACACACACACACACACACGAACACACACACACACACACACACACACACACACACACACACACACACACACACACCTACACACACACACACACACACACACACATATCCTCATCCATTGCACAGTAGCTAGAAAAAAACTCAAACACAATGTTAATTACTATATTTGCATTACATTCATAGGGCGTATATTATTTACAGACTGCTTTTGGGATTAGAGAAATATTTTAAATAAGTTTGTTTGTTTGTTTGTTTGTTTTTAATAAAATGCCATGCAATTTAATATTATACAATAGTTTTATTTCATTAATCACCATGGAATTAAATACACTGCTATAAATAAGAAAAATTCTATCCTAAGTAAAAATAAAAGTGAACATTGTGTATGATCCTTTATCCATGACTTTTATCAAAGTTGTTTTTTTTTTTTCATTTTTCTTTTCTTTTTTTTTTACTATTAATGTTTCTGTTGTTGTATAACAACATATATGATAATTTCCTAAATTGTTAGCCCATCTGAATATGTGCAAAAACAACAACAACAACAAAAACAGGGCATAAAAAAGAAACAGAGCATATGTAAATATAGTGAACATTTTGTAAGACAAAATTATACATGATTTGAGGGGAACTAGTAGGCCAGCCCTCTTAATTGAATATGCTGCTTGATACGTGCAAATGACCGTCTCGTTAAACAGTAATGTGTGAGTATCAAAGACGGCGAGGTATCCAGGGGGTCAGGGTGAGAAGGGAGTGCCTGCTCTCAAGCCATTAAATATCCATGCTATCCAACAAGTATGCAACTCTCCGCTCATTCCACACACACACACACGCACACACGCACGCATGCACGCACACACACACACACACACACACACACACACACACGCACACACACACACACACACACACGCACGCACGCACACACACACACACACACACACACAAACACATTCATGCATGCACAAATCTGGACAAATAGACACATCTGCACACAGGATTCACGCTGAATGCTACATATTTGCACCAGTGTGGCAAGAACATAGACACACAACTATTGACACTGTAGCATACATACACACAAAAGTTGAATATCTTCTGGATAATTAGGGTTACTAGACAGTATTGCACTGCATACTGTGCTATAATATACAGTATTATAATATTACAATATAATCATAGGCGGCACGGTGGTGTAGTGGTTAGCGCTGTCGCCTTATACCTCCAGGGTCCGGGTTCGATTCCCGGCCAGGCTCGATTCCCGTCTCTGTGTGCATGGAGTTTGCATGTTCTCCCCGTGCTTGGTGGGTTTCCTCCGGGTACTCCGGTTTCCTCCCACAGTCCAAAGACATGCAGATTAGGCTAATTGGCGTTCCCAAATTGACCTGTGTGTGTGTGTGTGTGTGTGTGCTCTGCGATGGATTGGCACGCTGTCCAGGGTGTACCCTGCCTTGTGCCCAGAGTCTCCTGGGATAGGCTCCAGGTCCCCACGACCCTAAATACAGGATAAAGCGGTATAGAAGATGAATGAATGAATGAATATAATCATATAATTGTTCTGTACATCATTGGTATAGCATAATGTACAGTAGTATAGTATAGTATAGTACTTTGGGTAAAAAGAGAAAAAAAAATAGATGGCCCTTAGGTTATTAATAAGATGTGTCCAAATCTGTGCTGTGGCATTGAGGTAACAGCTAGAGCACAGGGAGTTATAAGTGCTAACTGCATGGCCCAGGTTTATTAGCCCAGGCCTTGTGTGAATTATAAACTAGCTCTCTCTCGCACTCTTGCTCTCTCGCTCTCTCAGTGCCACACTGCACACACCGCTGTACTTGGCAGGCCACTTTGTTTGAACACTGAGTAGATTGCCATGTATCGTGAATATTTAACTTTCTCTGGCGGCCAGAGCTGACGTTGTTGTACAGAGATTAAACTGCGCAATGATTACCTGAGGATGAGTGGATGATCTCTCTCTCTCTCTCTCTCTCTTTCTCTCTCTCTCTCTCTCTCTCTCTCTCTCTCTCGCTCTCGCTCTCTTTTCCTCTCTGTGCACTCGTATAACTGACTCCTGGGAACTGGGTCTTTATGTATCACTGTAACTACTCAGGCAGAAAAGCTGGGCTGCTCAAGAGTCCTCTTAACTGCTTAACATGGTTTTCAATTATTTTGCTTTCTTTTTGCACATTAATGATTATCGTTTATGTGGCCGCATACAGCAGGGTATGCCTGCCTAGGTACGATATCACTTCTACAATGAACCCAGCATTATGGATATGGTTTATAAATTCAAAAAACATGATGCAATAATTTGTTATTCTCATAATTAAGCTGCTCTCTGCCCAGACATATTAATGACAAATAATTAGCAACAAAACTTTAAAAGCAGCATATAACAAGTGAAGGCTAACAGAAAAGTCATAATGACATGAAGATAGAATAATGTCATGTCAGTCTTGTACTTAAAATGTATTGTTTTTTTTTTTTTCATTTGTTTATCATCTGACTAAAGTCCTTAGGAGTTCTTACATTATTTGAACCCTTCAAAGACCTCATTCAAAATCAGGATCCTTATAAAGGATAATCATTATCAAAACAAAAAATATTTCCGGCATCACATTGAATGGAAAAGCATTTGCTTCTATAGAATATGAACCATGATATTTTACACACGCTTCGTCTTACACACCTACAGATCCTCACTCGGCTGTGTGTGGTCCAGCTGAGCTTGCTCAGTGCTGACAGGTACAGTAGTAACGTTCTTCAGTTCGGACGAACAAAGCCTGGTTTTAATCTTATAATGGTAATAAGAGCGATGCGCCTTAAAGCACATCAGGAGCTATTGACCAGCAGCGTCATGCATTATTCAGAGGTCACATTTTTCATCATATTTCCCTTGTTGCTGTCACCATCAGTCGAGGGTCTGAGGGACACCCACAGTCCTTTCTGTTTACACACACACACACACATACACACACACACTTAAGTGGCCTGAACTTATGTGTGTGTGCCAGCCCAGTCCCTTATAGTGCTAATATTCCCCCATCCTTGCTCACATGCTAATTATTCCCTCATCTATAATGCATGTGCAGAGCTGTGCGGACTCTAATCAGGCGAGCGCTAAACAGGAAAAAGGACTCAATTTTTTTTTAGCTAACACTGAGGGACATGTGAGGGGACTTTTTTTCCTCTCTTACCTTCCTGCATTTCAAGGTGTTGTCTGTAAGCCATTTTTAATGTGTTGTTGACACTAGTTAGCAATTCAAAAGACTTTAACTGATGTTTTGGTAAAACTCTATAAAACTTGTAGCGACATAGTAGGACTGACAGTTTTTTGTTTCGTTCATTTGTGTGTTTGATTGTTTGTTTGTTTTGCATAAACAAACCGAATGTTCCCACATGTCAGCTTATTGGAGTTTACTGGAGGGATGTACATTTTACTGACAGTGTAGGGTTGGTGTGTGTACTCAGCCCCTGGGTCTTGGCGGCTGTTAATTGGCCTCACAGTGATGCACCCCTCTATATAAACACAGGGTGGGTTTTCTACCCTTTCACCCTTTACCCTCTGTCTTTCTCATTCCACAGTAGGGTCCCTCTTGATCCCCCATCACCCCCACTCTTGCCCAGCCCTACTGTTTAAAGGAGGTACCTACTGTGCCTTCTTTCAATTTGGGTTCACAGTTTAGCATTATTTATAACACAATTATAATGTAATGTTACAGATGACATTAGGTCAGTGACATAAATTGTAATTGTATGTAATAAACTTTGATAATTTTATAATAAATAACGTTTTATTTCCTAGTACTGTTTAAGTAAGTATAAAGCTATATTTTAAAAACCCTTTATATGAAACAACCACTTTACAAGTTCCCTTGTAAGTTGTTCCTATAGAAACAATATGGACTTAGAATAGCTGTTTTAATACAAAGTGCAGGTGGAAATTCTGTCAGAGCTGTTAGAGACAATTAATCAACACCTCCTTCCAAATCCGAGTAGAGCATTTGACAGTGCCGTGGTTTGTGAAAAGAATAAAACAGAACAGGGACATGCTGTTGTGAGATAATAATCAACAACAATATGTTGTAATGCAACATAAAGCAGTTTCGTTATTATTACAGTACCACCCCTGAGATAAATTTTTACTAGATGACGTATATGTCTGCCTGCCTATCTGCATGGTAGAACTCTCTGCCTAACTTATTATTACAAAGAAATAAAGTTTTGTAAGGTTGAGTATCTTACGTCTTGCTTATGTTGTATTTTTTTCATCATCAGCCAAATACACTCCCTGAGTAGATTCAATAAAGATTTTCATTTCACTTATAGTGTAGGTTAAACTTCAGGCAAATATCTAACTACTACCAGTTTAGATTTAAACTTCACAGTTTAGAATTGGTTAAAACTTATAGGCCTTTATTTTAGAATTGTTCTCATAACTATTCTTGATTGTGCATCTATAAGGCCTGGTTCTAGAATTTGTCCAATTAGATGCACTCTGTGTCATATTGAGGAAGTTTGAGGAATTTTTATTTATTTGCATAAAATAATTTTAACAATAATAATTTTTTATTAATGTATTAATCCTTTAACAATCTCAGTTTATTTATATTATTGATTTACAGTATAAAGAGTGACATCATAATTTTGATATAAATAAATTAAATTGAATCTTATATATTTACACATTCGTTCTATTTCACTTATTTGTTAAGAATTACCCTCACCAGTGTCCTTTCTTTTTTTCTGACAAAAATGCAGCATGTCTGGTTATTAAGAAACTCGAAACTTGTCTCTCCTGAAAACGTTGGAAAATCTGACCTCATACGGTTTCAAAATTGCTAAACAAACAAGTCTAAATGTCACACTATCAGGAATTACACACTTTTTTTTTTATCCCTTTCATGGAGAGTGTATCATACGATGGTATTTCTTTCTTACTAAAGAAACAATGAAATTAATTATATTTTTCAGCCAAAAATACTGGAAGCTGTTTTAGAGAAAATGCCTATATTCCGGAGCTTAACTAGTGCTTGGATACCAGCAAGGTAGAAAGTTTTCATAGTATGCTGGAGCCATGATCAGACTGCCTGCTTCATGTCTAAAATGCTCACCTTCCAAGAAATCCATTAAAGTGAAGCCCAAACATGTGAAAATGGCTCACTGATACATACAGTGGGTTTAGAGCCACCTTGGCTGGTCATTCACGAACATACCGTTTTCCTTTAAAGACGGCTGTTGTATTGTGATAAAAGTCTTTTGTAAATGTTAATCAGTTTTACACCTTCATCCACAAAGAAAATTCATCAAAAGTCTTGGTTTGACTTGTACTGTAAGTCCCCCTCACACTACAGTATACCATACTGCATCTAGGATTTCCAGGACTAGGTACTAGGACTTTATGACTAGGTAAAAAAAAAACACCTTGAAAACAAGATAATAATTAAAAAGAGTTAGTATGTGAACATTAGAAGGCATTTTGTGCTGGTTAAAGAAGCACCTACAGCACTTTCTCATGTCAAACCGTACCTGTGGGTTGCTGTGAGATGCTGTGAGGTGCAAAAACACAATGCAGAAATTTCCTGCTTATTCAGTGTCACAAGACAAGAATGCCAAATACATGAATTCTAGGAAATGTTCCTGTGGTGACCGAATTTATTCTGTCTATACTCTCAATAATCTCTCCTTCACTTATCACTTCCTGTATTTAATTTCAGTCAGAGTTTAGTGAGTATTGAAATGGACATGTTTCGTGTAATTCAAACATACTGAACATTGAACATTTCTTTGGGTTACAAGCAAGCAGACTACTGTACATAATGCACTTCCCCGGACCAAGTCAAGCATCCTCTCTCCAATAGTGACTCTTCCGTGTGTAGCAGACTGGTAGATGTGTGTGTATTTGCACTATGGACTGCACATGCTGTTCAGAGAAATCAAACATAAGCAAGGCACAGTTCTTCACTGAGCTGTGGCCTGAAGGCGTTCTACAGCACCCACCACTGTGGCACATCCCAGACACAAAGAGATGCCATATACAGAATACATGGAACATATACAGTATATGTGGCATCAACACACACACACACACACACACATGCAGACGTGCACGCACGCGGTAAAACCAAGTGCACATTCAGAAACACTCAACCTAGCACAGGTACCATCTACACAAGATGTGATAAAGTGTACACACACACACACACACACACACACACACACACACACACACACATACAGAGAGAGGAGACTCTCACCTTAATTGGTCCACCAAGCATCTCTTAAGAAGCCTTTGAGAGAGGATGAGAATGAAGGATAGAGGGAAAGTGGGAAGGAGGAGGGAGGCACTGGTAACCCAGTGTGTCTTTTGGGGGGTTAATTACAGATGCAGATGCGCGTTGCCACTTGCAACATCTCTGAATTCATTTCCAGCCTCTCTGCCCTTCCCTGATGGCCCCAGGGATTCATCCACTGTATGCGCGCGCGTGTGTGTGTGTGTGTGTGCACAGGAAGAGCACTTAAAATACACCACAAAATTCAGGAACTAGCCATGATAAAGAAGAGAAATCAGTAAAGGAGTGAAATAGGAAAATGTAAAGAAGATAGGGGAAAAAAAGAGACACACATTGAGAGAGACGAGGCATGTACAGAGTAAGTAGCACAGCTTTTTAGCCTCCGTGCGGATTTAATCCTCATGTAGTTATCTTCGCTGTATATTAAAATAAACCAATATAAAATGAGATTAATAGCTTAAGTCCAATATCACAAAATCTGCAGTTGCATGTTTCATCCACATGGGGCTGATTGCACTGTAATAGTACAGCTGTGGAAAGTGTGTGTGTGTGTGTGTGTGTGTGTGTGTGTGTGTGTGTGTGTGTGTGTGTGTGTGTGTGTGTGTGTGTGTGTGTGTGTGTGTGTGCGCGGCTACTCTTCCTGCAGGCCCACCTTTCTCTTACAGCCAGACTGATTCATTATCCAGCTCTAATTGAATGGAGTGGGTCTCTATTGGGATGAGCTGTTTAGATCCACACACATGCATATTTGTCCTTGTTGTTTGCTTAAGCCCAGCAGAAAACATAAATCATTTGTACAGTTTCCCGCACAGGTATAAAACACTTCTACATTCATATAGTTTTGTTTGTTTACATATCGCAACCGTAATGGCTTCCTGATGCTGTTTTTAATCAAATCCATCTGCGGACTGAATCAATGTGCTGATGTGTGTCAAATCAGGCACTTCAACCTTTTCAAAAGTGTTTTAATATATCACATGTGCATTTCATTCAAATAATAGCTCACAGTAAAAACACATATACACACATGTACTGTATATATACAGATATATTGTATAAGTGAATAAAGTTCATGTCAGCAGTTTACATGGTCAGGGTAGCCGACACACAGGTGTGTGTTTTACTCAAATGATCACGTGCTGAATGGACAGTGTGAACGTCATTTCAGGGGTGTTTCACCTACATGCTGGTACAATCATAATGAACAATTCAAAGCTTGTCACAGTTAAATCGGAGAGCAGGAGGAGCTGCACAAGGAGATGCAATAATGCAAGCGATCCGCTTGCACTGACTGCAAACACCTCTGCACCATCACACTCTGACCCGAGCCCAGTCTTTGAAAATGAGATCAGCTGTGGATATGGATTTAGAGCGGACAGTTAGACTGGAGGACAGCGGAATGAGTGATGTTTTTCCAATATGAATTCAATATAATCATTGTTGCTGGTGAACAATGTATTTTACCGTAGTTTACATTGGGTTTATTGTACTAACATAGAAAAACTAAACAAATAAACAAACAAAGAAACAAACAAAAATCTATCAAGTCAGTATTACCATAAAAAAGTGAACGAGATGATAGACCGAAAGCATTCAACAAACTTGATAATCTAATCTTAATTCATAAACACAATAGGAAACAATTAATAAGAAATTTTAAGTAATTACTATGCAAATGTAGAGTTTATAACAATATGACCAAACAAGCAGTATCTGCCATTGTTGCACAACCTGCTGGAAGATCAAATTTCGCCTCTGGTCTGTGTACTCTGGTTCCATATACAATCCAAATGCAATTGGTTGATCCCAGTTTTTAACTGTATCACAAGCTGATCGTTGTTGGTCTTTCGGCTGCTCCCGGCAAGGGGTTGCCACAGTGGAATATCCGCACATCAACTTGGCACAGGTTTTACACCGGATGCCCTTCCTGGCGCAACCTTCCCATTTTATCCTGCTTGGGCACTGCATCCAGTAGCTCTGGGGATTGGGCACTGGCTGGGAATCGAACCCGGACCTGCCGCATGGCAGGCGAAACATCTACCACTGGGCCACCAGTGCCCGTATCACAAGCTGATCAGATGTGCTAATCCCCCTCTCCTACTTTTGAGGTTATTTACTGTATCATACAGTATAACCGTTATTTATATATCGACCGGTAAATACAATTTTCATGTACACAAGACATACAATCATCATGTACATAGGACCAGTGTATTCTTAATATTGTGTCATAATACTTTTTAAATACAAATTAAGCACCTAAATTTGGAATTCTTCGATTCCCATATGACTGCAATATTATAAACAGTGTATTAGTCTTAGTCTTTAGGTCTTCCTTTTTGGTGTTGATCTTTTCTCAAAGAGATTTTAATAAAAAATTTTACTACAGTATATATATATACATATTTTTTTTTTCCCCTTATTTTTTTTGTTGTTGTTGTTTTTTTTTTTTTTTGTTTAATCCAATCCCAATTGTTCTGTCCCAATAGATCTACGTATGACTAGTTTAAAGCTTGAGGAAACACAAACATCCTGTAAGTTATATATATTTATTTCAATCTTTCAGCTTAACTCTTCAAACTTAGATTGACTTTTAGCCAAAAGCCCATTTGTAGCCCGTTTGTAACTGTGTGTGTGTGTGTGTGTGTGTGTGTGTGTGTGTGTGTGTGTGTGTGTGTGTGTGTGTGTGTGTGTGTGTGTGTGTGTGTCTAAGGTTCCTCATCAGCTCAGTGCTTCAAAGGCCTGGAGTGCTGCCCCCACCTCCTCCTGCATTCAGTCCCAATCCCTGCTCCTTTGTCTTTGTGTTCCATATTTAATAGGGTGGCATGAGTGTCGTGAGGCGCTACCTGAGGCTGGCGGCAGGGCCCACTGATGTCGAGTGTCGCCCCTGTCTCTCTATCCATCGGTGGCCCTTTTAAGACAAACCTTGAGTGTGGGATCAAAGGGAGGCATTGATGTTCTTCTTGGAGTGGAGATCGAGGGTCCAAGTGATACCCCCACACTGCCTGGACCTGTGCCACTTTCCAACCAGTGTGTGTGTGTGCGTGTGTGCGTGTGTGTGTGTGTGTGTGTGTGTGTGTGTGTGTGTGTGTGTGTGTGTGTGTGTGTGTGTGTGTGTGTGTGTATGTGTGTGTGCAAGAGCATTGCAGAAACAGAACCACAGAGAATCTGTTAATTAAAAAGTTATTATTAAATATCTGCAATAAATGTAATAAATTAACATACACTTAAGGAGTGGTAAAACAATCCACAACACTACTCTATCAGCACACATCTCTTTTTCTCTTTCTCTCTCGGCCTAGACGAAGTGTAGTCATTGGCACCTCTATTTACACTCTCTGGCTGCTTTTATCGCTCTCCCTCAATCACCTTCACATACAGATCCAGAACACATGTTTTCTATTGATCACCGATCAATGATCAATTAAGCAAGCCATCTGTTCAATTAGGAGCCCATGGGTCCTGTTGGAGTGTGCTGTTATTTAGATATTTGACATGAAGGAATGCTTTAATGGATAGTCTTACATAATTGATTAACAGGGTGCATGGCAGGTCCTTAAACAAAACGCTGTGTACTTTTTTATAGAAAGACAAGTGAGATATACATTCTGATACTTACTGACTGGCTGCTTAAGCTACTGTCTTCTCAAATGCGCTGATACTGTATGACAACCACTGGCTGATACTGATACTGTTTTACTACTTTATTGGATATGCTTAAATAACTTTAGGAAATACTTGCATACAATTACATATATACAAGGTGCTTTCAAGTCCAACCTAGACTGGTAATGCAATTTCTCATGAATGAAGGCATAGGCCACTGCAATTGTTTCTGTGAACATTAAGTTAGTGAAATGTCTGTTCCATAGCAAAATATATTTATTACTTGCAATATTTCACATCGCACCACTTTCACATTACAGGAACTTAGCATGGGAATTAATGCCACATCACCCATATAGTCCTGATCTCACTCCAAGCCATTTACACATGTTTGGGTGATTCAAGGGGTTCTTGAGAGGCCAGAGTTTTAAACGTGAAGCAGGCAGTCTGATCATGACTCCAGCACACTGAGAAAACCTTTAACGTGATGGTTTCCAAGCCCTAGTGAAAAGCTGGGATGAGTAAGTGTAAAGGGGATTATGTAGAGTAATATAGAGATTTTTTAGACCATTCTCTGTAAACCATAGAGGTGGTTGTTGTGTGAGAATCCAAGTAAATCAGCAGTTTACGGAAATATTCCGATCAGCCTGTCTGACAACAAAACAATGGCATACCAAGTCACTTAAATCACCTTTCTTTCCTATTCTGATACTCAGTTTGAACTTCAGCAGATCATCTTGACAATGTTTACGTACCTTAATGTATTTAGTTGCTGACATTTGATTGTCTAATTGGATATTTGTGCTAATTGGCTTTTGAACAGGTGTACCTAATGTAATGGCCAGGGATGTTGATATTTTATAAACATAACCAAATCATTCAAACGTTTTGATCAGTAATTATATGTGAACATCATTACACCTTCATATAACTTTCTGTGATTAAGGTTAAACCATTCAAAACAAATCAGCGACTAAAAAGAACGGTAACACAATAATAAATTCCTTAACTTTTATTATGGAAGATTGCAATTTTCACTGCTGTAACATAATTCGAGAACCCCCGGTCTAGCCTTCATGGACTTTTTCAATTCAATTCAATTCAATTTTATTTATATAGCGCTTTTAACAATGGTCATTGTCTCAAAGCAGCTTCACAAAAATGAAAGAAAATTTACAAAAATGAAAAAAAAAAAAAATTTTAGGAAAGAAAATAATTGTGTATGTGTCTAGATAATAATGAGACGAATGAATGATGAATGAAATGTCTCTGATGTGCAAGCCAAGGGTGACGGCGATGGTGGGAAGGAAAAACTCCCTGAGATGGCATTAGGAAGAAACCTTGAGAGGAATCAGACTCAACAGGGAACCCATCCTCATTTGGGTGATAACAGATAGAAATGATATAACATCTTGTGTGTTGTGCAGGTGAAAGTTCAATATGACAGAAATTATTTAAATTGACATGAAGACCAGTTCAGCATAGGGACGAGTCAATAGGTGCAGAGGGCAGATGAGGTCTGGATCACTGGAAGCACAGGAGCAGCATGTGTAGCTCCAACCATCATAAAGCTGAATCCAGCTGGAGCTGGTCCTTCTCTGGATGCCTCAGGAACCTCGCAGGGTCGGCCTTTGAGAATTAGCGTAGTTGCCATTCGGTATAGGTGTACTGGAGTATGAGGTTATGGGATGAGTTATGTGTTTGCCAGATTAAAAATATGTGTCTTGAGTCTATTTTTGAACTGGGAAACCGTGTCTGCTCCCCGAACACTGTCTGGAAGGCTATTCCAAAGCTTTGGAGCTAAATATGAAAATGCTCTACCCCCTTTTGTAGATTTTGAGATTCTGGGAACTACCACAAGTCCGGTCCGGAGCTTTGTGATCTTAAGGCGCGTGGTGGATTGTAGCGTATCAGAAGACTGGTTAGGTATGTGGGAGCTAAACCATTTAAGGCCTTGTATGTAAGTAAAACTATTTTGTAATTTATTCTAAACTGAACAGGTAGCCAGTGCAGGGATGATAATATTGGGTTATATGATCACATTTTCTGGATCTAGTGAGAACCCTGGCGGCTGCATTTTGGACTAACTGAAGCTTGTTTATTGAGGATGCAGGACAACCACCTAGTAATGCATTACAATAGTCCAGTCTGGAGGTCATGAATGCATGAACTAGTTTTTCTGCATCAGATACGGATAAGATGTTCCTAAGTTTGGCAATATTTCTAAGATGGAAAAAGGCTGTTTTTGTGATATTTGAAATGTGATTTTCAAAAGACAAGTTACTGTCTAATATTACGCCCAGGTCTTTTACTGCTGAGCTGGTAGTAACAGTACATCCTTCTAAACGCAGGCTGAATTGTGAAAGCTGTTGTGTGCTAGTTTTTGGGCCAATAAATAATATCTCTGTCTTATCTGAATTTAATAAAAGAAAGTTATTGGTCATCCAATCTTTTATGTCCTGGACACACTCAGTTAATCTAGACAACTTAGGTATTTCGTCCGGTTTTGTTGAGATATATAATTGGGTATCATCAGCATAACAATGGAAACTAGAACTAGACTTCAGGGTTATCTAGGCTCTACTTTGGAAATCAATGTTAGGAGGATTAGACTAATAACTTAGACATAACTCAGGAGTGACATCACACATTCTCTTATTCTTGTATGTTTCTCTTCAACTTACAAATTTGACGTTATTGTTTTTTTGGGTCAGATAGTCAGACCTCTCCAAATGAGGTGAAAAAAGGGGGTGTCTGTGACCCTCTGCACCCCCTAACCCCCTTCTATTTTCTACCCATTAACCCGTTCAGCAACAATGGGAGCTGACAGAGCCGCTGGAAACAAAGGGCCAGAAGCAGAAGAGGGCTGGGGAGGACGGTTATCCCACCGACCACCGCACCATCTAGGGCTCCACTAGACCTCTGAGGAAACAGAGGAACGGCCCCACCACCACTCTGCTGCTCCATTTTACATCTGCAGCTCTCTTTCACACAAGGTTTCTCTCCATATCTGCACTTCATGTCTGTCTGAGAGCAAAGTGACAGCTGAAAAGGCAACACATTGACTGTTGTCAGTAGGGCATCTCGCTGCTTCTCTCTTTCTTTCCCCATTCTCACTTTTCTTTACTTCTTTGCCACTGTATTGCATGGTGACTGATGTGTGTAGGTGGTGTTGTGTGGGAAGCAATGTGTGCGTGCGTGTGTTTGGTTAGAGCAAGCATGCATGCTCGTGTGCGTGTCTGGCTTTTGTGAGGGATTGTGGGTGAAGCATGAGCGCAGAGATGAGGGAGGAGGAAAGCGGGGGCCGTCTGCGGAGTGACAGTTTGGGAGCTTCACACTTAACTGCCCCTGAGTTCTCTCTGTGTGCATGATGCCCGCGTTCCCATGTGAAAGTACTCTCACACACTGTACACACACTCTCTGACCGTTACCACTTGCAACATCCTTGTCTGATATAAGGACATTCCAAAAACACAACAACTAATTCGACAACAACGATGCAACTAATCCCATTAAGACCTTCACACTGGATGATGCTTTGCTCCAACCTTTGGTCTGACTGTCCTGTATCGGCAGACGAGGTCATTTATAGAAAAGGATCATAAGTCTCTTGGCCTTGTGCCAATCCTTCACACACCTCACGTAAAACAACATACAATTAACACATGCACACATAATGTGATGTGGAAAATTAGGTGCTGAGTCAAAAATGATCCCTATTATTTTGTCGGTCTCCATCAGTTAATACAGACGACAGGTGTAAAAAAATAAAATAAAATATGGAAACAATTTTTTTTTTGTCCTGATGTTAATGTTAATTTCCAAGAGAAAGGGTGTGTGTGTGTGTGTGTGTGTGTGAGGAGCACAGAGGGAGTGGTTAGTGGCAGAAGGTCGGAGACACTGTGGGCTGAGACTGCCGGCTGAATGAGTGAGGGGATGAGGGGCCGCTTGAGCTAGAGGGGAGGGGTGCATTCTTGGGTGATGTATCCTGCTGAGATGGCATGAGGTAAGAGAAGGAGGGGGTGCGGATGGATAGAGGAGACAAGTGGAGAGGGGGGCTCCTCTCCTGCAGGCAGAGAGGCAGTAGGGACAGATGGCGTCCCTCACAGGGCTGAGAAAGTCCTAGTTTTCACCTGCGGCCCCATGGGAAAAAAACAGCCTCTCTTGCACTCACAGGCCGCCACATCCCAGGTCCTGGAATTCTCTCCCCCAATCCTGTGCACTCACATCCAGACATACAGAGGATGAGAAAGACTGAGGGATGGATAGAAATGCCGGACAGGGAACATGGTTGAAATGAATCATGAAAACAGCAGAGACTAAAGATAAAGCTTAAGAACTATGACACATATAGGATCAGTTATCAAACTGATGAATGGTTTTATGGAGAGGGAAGAGAGATTTGTGTTACCAGATGGACATCTACAAAACAGTGGAGTTACTCCGTCTTCCTTCTTTCCACCCACTCTGTCTCTTGTTCTCCCTCCCTTTCCCTCTGTCTTTTTCTTTCTCTGTCTCGCTGTCCCGTTGTTCCCGCTTCTTGACTGTTGGATCATGCAGATGGTGCTTTTCAGTACAATGAATAAGGGCATCCAAGGTCACAAGGATGAGACAATAATGCAAACATTCACCACTTGCTTAAGCAATGCTGACCAAGGCTCACAGAAAATAAATAAAAGTCCATTTTTTTTGTCATAACACTGGCATGTGTCATTAACTCCATTCAGGCTTGAGTGAACAATACATAACTTTAACAATCCTTCTACTAGCAGGAAGTGTGCGACGTTTGACTTGCAGTTCAGGTTAAATTGGAGAACTTCTCGCTCAACAAAGTGGAGCAAAGTTTCACTCTCAAAAATAACTCAAACAAATTTAGTTCTGTTGAAAATATCATTTTACTAATAAAGGAGAAAAAACCTTTCACAATAATGTACCCTCTTTTATTCAGACCACCTGCTTTCATTCAAAACATTATTTCTGGGTCTCTTTAACCATTTTTATGCTGATTATGATGTATATATGGCTCATCATCTCTCTAACATCCCTATGCATGGGGAAAAACTTAAATGTCCTGGCAAAAGCAGCCAGGTTTTGGGATGAAATATGCTGGTGCTTAGCAGAATTTATAATGCCATAAATCTTCACAAGGGCCTCTGACCAATCAGTCACAAAGCATAAGTGATCTACTCCCATATTTTACAGTGACTATCATGTACCATCTTTGTACTGTACAGTAGTCTGCAAAAGTCTTGAACTATCCCACTTCTTCAGAAATTCAATTCAATTAAATTTCATTATGTAAATTAAATTGAAGAAATGGGAGCAAATATTGTACTGTGACAGGCTGCGTAAAAGTACAACTTAAAAATTGGTTGCTTATTTAACAACCACAGCAGCAGCCTCATTTCCCCTCTCATCTCTTCCAAATACTAAGCATTCAGAATCACCAGTATACGAATCACCAGCCTGATCATCTGTCATCCAAAAACTGACAGTTGGGTAGAAAAGACTACCGTTGCTACAACAAAAGTGGTAAAAGGACTAACTTGTTGCATGGATGTCTGCAACTATAACCACAAGAACAACTTTATTCATTATCAGAGTTGTATGAAAACTGCCACTGGATTGCATTTTACCAAACCAGTTTCATTATGATGGCCTAAGACTGCAATCACTTTAATAGTTTTAGGACAGATATTGCCTCCTTTACTTAACAGTTAACCGGTAACCTCAACAAAGTGAACTTCATATCAACAAAAACAAGATTTCCTGTTAAACAGTTGGACTTCCGAGCTCAGAGCACACAGCTATAGAAGTGATTTATGTATAGTTGTACTATCTCGTATCACACAAATGAAGATAAGATTCCTAGAGTCTGGTTCCTCTCAAGGTTCCTTCCTCATTTCATCTCAGTGATTTTTTCCTTTCCACCAGTGCCTCTGGATTGCTTATTGGGGATTTTATTTTCTAGAATTTAATTTCAGTAAAGCTAATTTGTTACAATGTCCGTGTTTAAAGCATTATACGAATAAAAGGTAATTTATTTTATATTGATAAAATAGCCATTTGTATTATAATTGTTATATGAAATATTTACATATAATAAATGCAGCAGCACACTGACTTTTTAGCATTTAGCAGATGGCCTTTCTTTCTTTCTTTTATTTTTATTATTATTATTATTATTATATGAGGGCGGCGCGGTGGTGTAGTGGTTAGCACTGTCGCCTTGCACCTCCAGGGTCTGGGTTCGATTCCCCGGCCAGGCTCGATTCCCGTCTCTGTGTGCATGGAGTTTGCAGGTTCTCCCCGTGCTTGGTGGGTTTCCTCCGGGTACTCCGGTTTCCTCCCACAGTCCAAAGATATGCAGGTTAGGCTAATTGGTGTTCAAAAATTGCCCATAGTGTGTGATTGGGTGTGTGAGTGTGTGTATGTGTGTGTGCCCTGCGATGGATTGGCACCCTGTCCAGGGTGTACCCCGCTTAGTGCCCGAAGTCTCCTGGGATAGGCTCCAGGTCCCCCGCGACCCTGAACACAGGATTAAGCGGTATAGAAAATGAATGAATGAATGAATGAATTATTATATGAGCAGTTGAGGGTTAAGAGCCTTTCTCAAGAGCCCAACAGTGTCAACTTGGTGATGGTGAGGTTTGAACCTGGGACCTTCCGATCAGTAGCCCAACCTCTAACCACTGTTTTTGATTCATCTTTTACATGAATAAGAGACAGATGGAGGGCCTGTAAATATTTAATTATAGAATGTACTCTAAGTAGTCTGTTAGTGATGAATGAAAAGTTTTATATTGGTAGATATTTATAAATATTGATTAACAAAATAAGATTGGATGTAATTTAAAATTCTTAAGATTCCTAATTAACTTAGAGAAGTTAGCTTAAACAGAACTACAACAAGCTAGTAACAAGCTAACGTATGTTATTTTAGTACACTAGTCCCTCAGTATCTGCAGAGAATTGCTATTAAGCTTTATTTGATCATTACCTATTGTATGTACATCCTCCTGTATTCTCCTGTATTCTGAGTTTACTTTAATATTCATTCACTTTAATGAGACACAACACATTAAACAATCTGCTGTTTTATATTGTGTTTAATAATTTTACATTTCATACTAAGGGTGGTTTAAATTCCTTGCTGTCAACCACAGACTCTCTGGGGACGCAAGTCCTCACACCTCTCCTTCTCTCAACAGATGCAGTTTTCACTCAAGAGACATGCTCGCTGATCTCAGGCAGTGAGAAGAACATGTGGCACGCTGGCATACAAGGGATTTATCGATCCTATCGGCTGGAGGCCACACAGATCAATACAGATGATCAGCACTTCTATTGAGCACACTGCCCTGAGCATCCACATGACAGCTGATCCTGCTGATGCACTGTGTATCTCTGAAGGTAGTAGTTAAGAAAAAGTAGATTTCATCTATGATTTCGTTTTGTATGAAACTAATGCCTGGTGACTACGTATTTTATAGAAATACCAACATAATGAATGAATTCTAAATTAGGTTTAAGTGAAATGGCAAGAAAGTACAGCTAAAAAATGAAGGAAATTTGTAGTCTCAATAGAAGTTGGAAAATATTGGCTTTAAGCTACAGTACTAAATGGTCATAGATTATATAGTAAGAAAAAGCTGAAGTAATAACACGGCAGGAGTTTGTAAGGCAGCGAAACAATTCGCCCAAGGTCAGACAGGGGAGTGGAGTCAGGGGAGACTTGTGCTCATTTTAACGAGACTGGCTATGTTATGCTAATCCTTTCTCTTGTTTTGTGTTTCTGCCCTCCCTCTCCATCTTTGGGGGTACACACTTTCAGTGGGCCATGAACTGCCTATCATCCATGAACGATGTCCGCCCCCCCCCCCCATAACTCCTCTTGCTCCCCCTTTTCCCCACTCCATCTCCTTAACCCTAAAACCTCGCTTCTACATCTGCCATTTGATTGACAGGTACTAGGAAGTAAGAGAACTGCAGTTCGAGAGATCATTATGAGAAAGGAAAGATAAGGACACAAATCCTTACTGGCCCTCGGCCCCTCACCAGACCATCACACAAACACATACGTAGACACACCGTTCAGAGAGGCTTATTTCATCCTCGTCTTTACTGGGCGTGACAGACACCAAGTCTCATTTAGGTATTCTGGTTGTAGTGTAGAAGAATAGAGGAAGGATAGATGAACCGGTTCTGTGGTTTGAATATCTACAGTCTGGACAATAGGTCAAGTGTATATATACACTTCACCTATATATATATATATATATATATAGTTACAGTGGTGTGAAAAACTATTTGCCCCCTTCCTGATTTCTTATTCTTTTGCATGTTTGTCACACTTAAATGTTTCTGCTCATCAAAAACCGTTAACTATTAGTCAAAGATAACATAATTGAACACAAAATGCAGTTTTTAAATGAAAGTTTACGTTATTAAGGGAGAAAAAAAACTCCAAATCTACATGGCCCTGTGTGAAAAAGTGATTGCCCCCCTTGTTAAAAAATAACTTAACTGTGGTTTATCACACCGGAGTTCAATTTCTGTAGTCACCCCCAGGCCTGATTACTGCCACACCTGTTTCAATCAAGAAATCACTTAAATAGGAGCTACCTGACACAGAGAAGTAGACCAAAAGCACCTCAAAAGCTAGACATCATGCCAAGATCCAAAGAAATTCAGGAACAAATGAGAAGAAAAGTAATTGAGATCTATCAGTCTGGTAAAGGTTATAAAGCCATTTCTAAAACTTTGGGACTCCAGCGAACCACAGTGAGAGGCATTATCCACAAATGGCAAAAACATGGAACAGTGGTGAACCTTCCCAGGAGTGGCCGGCCGACCAAAATTACCCCAAGAGCGCAGAGACAACTCATCCGAGAGGCCACAAAAGACCCCAGGACAACATCTAAAGAACTGCAGGCCTCACTTGCCTCAATTAAGGTCAGTGTTCATGACTCCACCATAAGAAAGAGACTGGGCAAAAACGGCCTGCATGGCAGATTTCCAAGGCGCAAACCACTTTTAAGCAAAAAGAACATTAAGGCTCGTCTCAATTTTGCTAAAAAACATCTCAATGATTGCCAAGACTTTTGGGAAAATACCTTGTGGACCGACGAGACAAAAGTTGAACTTTTTGGAAGGTGCGTGTCCCGTTACATCTGGCGTAAAAGTAACACAGCATTTCAGAAAAAGAACATCATACCAACAGTAAAATATGGTGGTGGTAGTGTGATGGTCTGGGGTTGTTTTGCTGCTTCAGGACCTGGAAGGCTTGCTGTGATAGATGGAACCATGAATTCTACTGTCTACCAAAAAATCCTGAAGGAGAATGTCTGGCCATCTGTTCGTCAACTCAAGCTGAAGCGATCTTGGGTGCTGCAGCAGGACAATGACCCAAAACACACCAGCAGATCCACCTCTGAATGGCTGAAGAAAAACAAAATGAAGACTTTGGAGTGGCCTAGTCAAAGTCCTGACCTGAATCCTATTGAGATGTTGTGGCATGACCTTAAAAAGGCGGTTCATGCTAGAAAACCCTCAAATAAAGCTGAATTACAACAATTCTGCAAAGATGAGTGGGCCAAAATTCCTCCAGAGCGCTGTAAAAGACTCGTTGCAAGTTATCGCAAACGCTTGATTGCAGTTATTGCTGCTAAGGGTGGCCCAACCAGTTATTAGGTTCGGGGGGCAATTACTTTTTCACACAGGGCCATGTAGGTTTGGATTTTTTTTTCTCCCTAAATAATAAAACCCCTCATTTAAAAACTGCATTTTGTGTTTACTTGTGTTATCTTTGACTAATAGTTAAATGTATTTGATGAGCTGAAACATTTTGTGTGACAAACATGCAAAAGAATAAGAAATCAGGAGGGGGGCAAATAGTTTTTCACACCACTGTATATAGGCATGCTGAATATATATATATATATATATATATATATATATATATATATATATATATATATATATATATATTCAGGTATCCAAAAGGAGGATAAACCAATTTATGAAGTAATGTAACACTAAAAGTTTCAAATTTAGACATAGACAGTCTCTCTCTCTCTCTCTCTCTCTCTCTCTCTCTTTCTCTCTCTCTCTGAGGTGACGATGTCAGCGGGAGGACAGTAATTGAGAGTGGAGCAGAGTTGGAGTATGGAGCCTCTCTTAATGGAGACTTACTCCACAGTGCCCAGACCTCCAGCTTCACCTCACAGCCTGCCTCTCATAATGATGCTGCCAAAGCCAGACAGAGCAAACACACAGCAGCCTGCTCTCCTCCTAACCTTTTAATCCTTCCTTCACCCCTCTTTTCCCCATTATTCCCATTACTTTTCACCACCTCTCTTTCTGATTATTTTTTTCTTTGCTCTATCCATCGTCACCATTTTTACATGCCGGGTTTTTGTCACGAAAGTTGATCAATCCATTTTGCAGACATATTCACTCTTGAAATAGCATTCCTCATATTTAAATGATACACTTGATCAGTGACACCTGACTTGAGTCTAAAGGCAGGCCTATGTGTTCATACTCTGTGGTGAATGTGTGATTGGCAGAGAAGGGAGGTAGGACAGAGAGCAACCCTATTAGCCGCCCTGGGGACTGAAGGATGACTGCAGGACCAGGCAGTTCTGGCTCTTACCAGCATCATCTTTATTCTCAGTAGCGAAAGAAAAACAGACGGGGGAAAATGGTTCGGCTGAAGAGACGGCAAAGATGTAGAAGACTAACATAGAAGACTAATAAGACAGTAGGATAAGATAAGAGGGGTAGAGTGGAGAATGGCAGATGAACGTGGAATGTAGAGAAATAGAGGAAAGAAAGAACAAGGCAGAGAGAGAGGAGAAATGGAAGCAGGCGGTGGGGCTGCTCTAATTGATCTCTGGGTGATGCAGGGGGCCATGCCTCAGGGGCCGTGAGGCTGAGGTCATTAGGATGCAAATCCTGCCCTCTCTCTTCCTGCAGCATGCTGCTGCTACTGCCGTGGCCGACAGGTAGAGGAAGAGGAGGACAAGCAGTGGAGGAAGAGGAGGAGGAGGAGCTCTCAGAAGATGCAGCTGGACACAAAATACCTGGGCCTTCTTCCACTACTAAAGCTTGGCAATAGGAACCATACATTTGCTAATCCTTGTGTTCAGGTTTCCAATATTGGTCCTGCTTTGTGTTTCCATTCTTAGGACAAAAGAGGACGATTGCGATGTGGTTAGAGTGCGTATACAGGGAGGGGGCTTTGGGTTGGGGAGCTGGCCTATCGCAGTATCATTTTTTATTCCTCCTAATTGACGTGAGCAGTTCTTTTGACCCTAATTAGCGGTCTGTAATCTCTCATTTGCATATCACAAAGACAACAGTATTTGCATATTTGTAAATGAGAAGGGCCTTACATCTGCATGCAATCCCCTGATTTCTTTCCTCTCTATTTCATTACCCCTCTACAACCCCCCCCCCTCTCTCTCTCTTTTATTTGCCAGTCAGATATTGTCAAGCACAGGACTTGAACATTAAAGCTTGTTCTTGTCCTGTCCTGGATAAGTCCCTAAAGCAGAAACAGAATCAGAAAGAGAGAATAAGAACATTGCTTTAGAAAACAAATGTTACTGTATGTATGAATGTGAATTAAGCTTAAACAGGCTGAGATAAGCAAATTACACCATCAGAAAGTAAGTTTGAGAGAAGATGTTGTTTCTAGGAGGTTAAATAATATCACTTGATTTATAAGCTGTAATAAAGTGTTAGTAATGAGCAGGAATTAATGTTTATATATTAAACTATTTAATTCAATTCAATTCACAATGCTGGGAAATGACCTGCGTAATTGTATAATTGTATGTATACTGTATTTATTGTGTTATTAAAATGTGACAATTGATGAACTTGATATATTTTATTAAATAATTTTATAAATGTAAATAAAAAATGTAAATTTATTTTTTAATTTGATGTGTATATTTGTATATATAATTATATATATATATATATATATATATATATATATATATATATATATATATATATATATATATATATAATTTATTTCCTCACCACATTACTTTTTATCCTGGTACAAATAGAATAAATAGTTTCAACTGATCACACTTAGGAACTACTGACTATTAAAAAAGTAAATATTTAACTTTCATACCCTGATATTATAGTCATGTATATATATAGTTAATTCGTTATTTTTTGTGAAAAACATAATGAAAATCATCTGATCGTCAGCGGGTCTTACTATTAGGTAAATACAACCTGAGGCAAACAACAATGTAAATTTTTTACTTTATTTTATATTAGCCAAAAAGAAAAAAAAAAGCATAGGGGCAATACTAAGCCCAAATCCTCACCCCTTCTCTGTTGTGCTTGAAATGCTGTGATAGGACAACAGATATGTGCATAACTGAATGCCCCAAAACCTCTGATAAAGTTACTGATAAAGTCTTTTTTTTTTAGTTATATTGTTCATTTTTGTTAAATAAAGAATAGAATGGTGAAAAAAATTTTTGTTGATTGTATGAGGTAGTATTTGTCTAATACTGAGACCTACTACGATCATATGCTTGTTATGTTTTTAATAATAATAATAAAATAATAATAATAATAAAATAATAATAATAATAATAATAATAATAATAATAATAATAATAATAATACACAATTAAAAGAGGGGCACTTACCTTTACATACGACAGTATATTAAGTGTCTTACTTAATAACACCTACATGGCACCTCCATCACACATACATACATTCGAAAAGTTCGCTTATGTAATTTAAAGCATATAAGAAAAATGCTTGTAAAATAATGTATGACCATTCACACCTAACCACATATGATCTAATAACAGCAGCAAGAGCAACATTAGTAACTCTACCTGTGTTCTGGCTAAGGTAGAGCACTTTAACAAAGTCTTGTCGGGCACCTCTCATCCCCTTGTCATGGCTGACCCCTCCATCATTCCCCTCAATTACTATGGAAATGGGGGCTAATTGAATGGTCTGTGTGTAATGGGGAAGACAACATGGCCTACATTATGATAAGGAGCAGAGACGATAGGTGAGGCTTTTCACATGGGATGAGGCTTAGTGGAGGATTGAGGCCGACTCACTTTCTCCACTGCAGAGGGGTGCAGCTATTCACAGCCTCGTGCCCCGATGCCCTGCTGTTAGCATTAGCGGGCTGAGGGGCCGCAGGGGTTTGCTCAGCACCGGGCCAAACGCCTTCTTTTGTATTCACCAGCGCCTCTCTCTTTATATCCCAGGGATATATGCGGGCTATTATATAGTTGCGAGTTTTGCATATGCTCCTCTCCGTGGGGCTCGGTTATTTTTGCTTGCTGTTGCAGTTCTACTTATCTGTGAAAACTTGTGTTGGATTCAGTCACTTTTTGTTTTGCATATGTTCATCGCCACTATGTTAAAAATCTCATCTAAACTTTTCTGTAAAATGTTATAGAGGAAAACATTGTGGAGATAAAATATAAATATTTAAAGCACAATGTATCATAATCAGAGTTTTAAAGTGTTTATATGAGAAGAGTGATAGGTTCAGGACTTATTTCATGATGTAAGGGTTGGATAAAGAGTAAACACACCACAGTTTGATTTGCTTTGTGCAGTTAAAGAAAGCTGCATCGCCTAGTTAGCACTAATAAACAAAATTTTTGTGTGTGCATAAGAGAGAGAGAGTTGCCAGATTAAAATTAAAAATTTTTTAGAAACAGCATGTGGGTCCGCAGCAGGGTGGCTTAGTGGTTAGCACTGTCGCCTTGCACCTCCAGGATCTGGGTTCAATTCCCAGGCAGGTTCGATTCCCATCTCGGTGTGCATGGAGTTTGCATGTTCTCCCCGTGCTTGATGGGTTTCCTCCGGGTACTCCGGTTTCCTCCCACAGTCCAAAGACATGCAGATTAGGCTGATGGCATTCTCAAATTGACTGTAGTGTGTGAGTGTGTGTATGCGTGTGCGCCCTGCAATGGATTGGCACCCTGTCCAGGATGTACCCCGCCTCGTGTTATAAGTCACCTGGGATAGGCTCCAGCCTCCCTGTGACCCTGAATACAGGATAAAATGGTATAGACGATGAGTGAGTGTATGGCTCTGAGATTACTCATTATATTTGCATGCTCTGTCCAGTCAAAACCCTCATACTGAGCATAAGTGGACAAACGAAAAGTCGAGAAATTGCAGTAGATAGAAGAAGAAAGAAAGAGAGAGAAAGAGAGAGAGGTGACTCTCACCAACACGCAGGCACTGCCCATCTCCCTTTTTATTTTCCTTTCCTCCTTGGCATGTTGTTTTCTTCCTCCATCTTTCTTCTTTCCTGCTGCGGGTCTTCTCACACCCCCTGCCTCAGCCCATATTGGATCTCAGTGGGCACTTGGTACTTTTAAATGAGTAGGCAAATGAGAAGCGAATCCGCATCAGAGAGGATAGGGGTGTCCAGGGGTGGAGGACGGAGCTGGCATGGGGCCATGGTGGTTTGGTCAGCAGGAAGGATAAAAGGAACACACACACATACACACCCAAGATGCCTAGAGGTAGCAAAACCCCCTAGAGATGGCACTCATTTCAATATCTCGTCAGCCAGGGAGTGTTCTGTGTCTAAGACGTGCAGCAGCTCACCAGCGGCCACTGATGTGTGAGGATTGGACCTCTGTACAATCCAATTCCAACTTCACAAATTGCTTATTGCCCTGTGTTTTCCCTCCTCTTGGCTTAAGTTTGTGTATATGTGCATGTGTATGTGTATGCATGACCACTCCTGCCTGTGAGGGAATGTGAGTGTGTGTATGTGTGAGTGCTTTGGGTCGACGCTTTGTGTGTCTTTAAAGGCTCCTCCATCGGTTAGTCCCCAGTTGCCTGCTTGAGAGCTTTTGTGCATTGCAAAAAAGGCATAAGAAAGCTGTGGCTCTATGCTGGTAAAAGGTAAATAAAACACACACACACACACACACACACAGCAGAATGAAAGGTAATGACTTGGGCTGGCAGGAAGAACGCATTATGGATGTGGGGGGAAAAAAGAGAGATCCTTGGAAAAAAGCAGAGTTAATGAACTTGCATTTGATGCTTCAGTGCCGATGTTTCATCTGAGATCCATTATAGTAAATACTTAACAGCAGGGTGAGAGGGGAAAAGAAGGAGAAAGTGTGAATTGGGGAAATAGGGCTCAACAGTACGTTATATATGTTTTTTTTGTCCTTCACCTTTCATGTCACCTGCTGAAAATAACAGGACGTCCAGCATGCTGAGGAGGTCATGAGACTGAAGAACACGGAGCGCAGGGCCAAGGTAGTGAGCAGGGATGGGGTATGGACTATGCATAGGGAGTACGGAGAGGGAGAACCGAGGCAGAGGAAGAAGAAGTATGTATGTTGTGTTCGCTGTACTCCTGGGCCACAAAGATCAGTTAAGAAACAAAGGTCGCCAATAAAGAGAGTTAAAATATTTATACCTTCTGAGCAGCAAGGATGCGAGGCATCAGCACACACACACAATCACAGGAGAGAGAGAGAGAGAGAGAGAGAGAGAGAGAGTCTTAAATATTAATATCCGAAGTAAATTAAAGCTGCAACAAAAATTATGGGTTTCTTTTTCTCTCTCAGTATTTATTGTCTGAATTCTCTCTCTCTCTCTCTCTCTCTCTCTCTCTCTCTTATGTGTATATAAGAAGAGTTAAATATGGGTGGGTCATAGGAAGATATGTAAATGTACATAGATAGGTAACATTATTAATCCCAAAATAAGAGTCACAAAGGTAGCAGAGGAAGGCACTTGATGGTAAACTAGAACATCCTGACTATTACGGAAAAACATCACATACAGTTTCATATGTAATCGTATGTTTTGCACACAGTATTAATATGCATGTTTTTACATTCATTCATTCATTCATTCATTCATTTTCTATACCGCTTAATCCTGTGTTCAGGGTCGCGGGGGACCTGGAGCCTATCCCAGGAGACTTTGGGCACTAGGCGGGGTACACCCTGGACAGGGTGCCAATCCATCGCAGGGCACACACACATACACACAATCACACACTACGGGCAATTTAGGAACGCCAATTAGCCTAACCTGCATATCTTTGGACTGTGGAAGGAAACCGGAGTACCCGGAGGAAACCCACCAAGCACGGGGAGAACATGCAAACTCCATGCACACAGAGACGGGAATCGAGCCTGATGTTTTTACATGTAAAAGTCAAACCCTGAAATTGCACAAGAGTCAGTTTTCTTAATTTGAATGTTTTTTCCCCTATTTATCAAACACCACTGCTGGGCCTTGCTGCATCGAAACCTTGAAAAAAATGCCAAATGCCTGCATAGAATTGTCAGGTGAAGTTTTTTGTTTCTTTCTACCAATCTTATTCACATGTAAACTTTTAAGCTTTTAAAAAAAGTCGCACTAAGTGGAACGCCTTACCACGATGATTTAAATTCTACTTTTATTTGTCATGTACACCACATCAATTATACCACTATATCTGTATTCTGTACAACGTTCAGTGAAATGTTTATTACTGTCCATGACTTGTAAATACCAACATTTATACAAATTTAAAACATAATTACACTAGAACATAAAATTTTACATGGCAATATAATCACTGACTCATTCTCTATACCACTTATCGTGTACAGGGTTGCAGGAGGCCTGTATCCTATACCTTATGGCACTGGAAAAGGTATACAAAGGATGAGGTGCAAATCCATTGCAGGGCAGAAGCACGCACATGCAAACACTATGCACAATTTGGAAACACCAAGTAGCCTACTGCAATGTCTTAAGACTGTGGGAGGAAACCAGAGTACCCGGAGGAAACCCACCAAGCTCGGGGAGAACATGCAAACTCCACTTCCACAGACCTGAGGCCAGAATCAAATCATTGTCCCTGGAGGTACGAGGCCACAGAGCTAACCACTATGCCAATGTGTCGCCACAATAAAATACTATTATTATAAATATAAATTTAGCAATAAAAATATTTTTTCACCAGAAATTAGGTTTAAAAATTAAACAAAAACTTAAATCATACAGTGACATCCTGTAATGGTTAGCACAGTGGACTTGCACCTCTATCGTCCCACAGTCCAAAGACATGTACTAATTTGCATTCCAAAATTGCCTATAGTGTGTGTGTGTGTGTGTGTGTGTGTGTGTGTGTGTGTGTGTGTGTGTGTGTGTGTGTGTGTGTGTGTGTGTGTGTGTGTGTGTGTGTGCGCCCTGTGAACGATTGGCATCCTGTCCAGGGTGTACCCAGCCTGGTTCCCCGATAAGTCTCCCTCCGATATATTCTAGGATCCAGGCCCCCAATATAGAAGGTGAATGAATGAATAAATGTATGAAATTGTATCCTACTGTAACATCACTTCCAAGGTGAAAATAAAAGTATTTTTTCTATGTTCTGCAAATTAAAAGTATACTACTATCAAACTTCACATGATCTCAGAGCCTTGGGACAGGACAAACTAGCTCTCCCTGTACAAAGAGAAGGGAGAAAAGCACTAACTTGCGTATGCGTGCACTCCTGATCTACTGTGCATTTTTAATAAACAAACTACTGCCACTACTGCAAACATGGACCCTTGTGCTTTTTTTTTTTTTTTTTTACATTGATACAGTAATTGTTCACACCATTTTCAGCTAAGAATAATGGCAAGATAGACACTGGGGATGTAAAGAGAGAAAAGAGGAAAGAGAGAGAGAGAGAGAGAGAGAGAGAGAGAGAGAGATAGCAAGGGCAGCGTATCTTGAAGGTCTCAGGGCAGCAGCTAGTTTGCATGTATCTCCATACACAGGCAGCTTGGTCCTGAATGCAGCATGATGGAGTGCTCTGCCTTTCCACTGCTACAGTGCCAACCTTGCTCCCCCATCAGCACCCTGACCACATGACCTCACACACCAGCTCATCAGACCCTCTGCTACACACACACACACACACACACACACACACATACACACACACACACACACACACACACACCAAAACACATCACCCAGAAAATACTGTCTTTGGTATATTAGTAGGAAAAACAAATAAGTACAACCACACATGACAACACTGTGTATTCTGTACACAGTTAAACACCAGGTATCTCTCTCTCTCTCTCTCTCTCTCTCTCTCTCTCGCTCTCTCTCTCTCTCTCTCTCTTTCGCTGGCTCGCTCGCGCTCTCTTACACACACACACGTACACACACGTACACACACTCCCACGAATGCACAAAGAGTTTATCTCCCTCATCAATTTCCACTCTGCACATAGTGCTGGCTGTTTATGCACAGGCTCCTGCGCTGCACTTTATCAAGAGCCTGGCCCCTATCAAGTGCCTGCATTATTTAACACACCCAATCAAGTATCTGCAGGTAGTCCCCATCCAAGGTCCACACACACACACACACACACACACACACACACACACACATACACACACACACACACACACACACACACACACACACACACACACACACACACACATATTCACACATATGAACGTATGGATGTTTGAAGCATGGAGTACATTATATTCAGAGACTGTAAAAGTCTAATAGTAAGATCATTACTATTACATCTACTGCTGCTAAAATGACTCATCCTTATTTCTGACACTAACAACATGTTCACTGATACCATCGGTCTTCTTCTTCAGGCTTCTCTAGCTGTTTGCCTCACTTGCCAGCGATAGAATAAACAGCTCCTGCTACAAAGGCACATGAAGTGTGATAATTGATAGCAGTTTATAAAGTGCAATTTCACTGGCTTTGTTTTCAGAACGATGGTTTTTTTTTTTTTTTACCTATCTCGTAAATCGTAAGCATGTCTTTGATTAATCATGGAACAGTAATGCAATTTGTTTTTAACCAGTCAAAAAGATTCAACAGTATTAATACAAATAAGTGAAACCATACAAGCCAAACTAGATATAAATATCAGCACCTCTGTGATTTGACGTAAATATCAGCATGACTGTGACTCAATATACAGTATATCTGCATGGTTGTAAGTTTGACATGATCTTATAAAATAAGTCTATAAACAAGAAATTATTATTTCTATGCCAATTTCTATAATATGATAATAGCTCCTAAAAAAGGCCATGCAATTGACAAACTGACCCATAGTAAGTGTAGTATAATGATCCATTGCCAAAATTGGAATTTTATATACTGTAGGAAACACATACAAGCAAAGTGATATAATCAATAAAATATGCTAGTGAAGTTGGCAATTAATAGTACTAATTAGCAGTAATTATTAATAGCAATTATTATTATGAATTGTATTAAAAGTATGAGGTGGAGGAGGAGTCTGCATTGTTACAAATATCATATGAAGAGAAATTACAGTGGGTATAGAAAAGAAATCATCTTCCTTTAAAATAATCTATCTTGTTGCTTTGAAGTCTAACATGAAGAGAGACACAGTTTTTGTTTTATCCAGTAGATTTTATAAGTTCAACTTTCAACATCCAGGTGAAAAATAACAGCAACATTGCAGGAAAAAAAAAACCAGAAAAAAATTAACTTGTAAAATTTATCAGGTGAAGCTACTCACAAATGGCACACAATCCCATTTGACTTTCAACTGGGATCAGCAGTGGTCATTTTGATTAGCTCAGCACAAAAAGCTGGAACATTTCCGTCCATGATAGTGCACCTGAAGCAAAAACATCAACTATGGGTTAAAAGGCACTGTCTAAATATCTCCGAGATAAGGTTGTGCACAGGCACTAGTCCCGAGATGGATACAAAAACATTTCAAAGGCTTTACCACTGCCTAGAAGCACAGTGAAGTCCATTATTAAGAAGTGAAAGGGATTTGGTACAACACAGAGCTTTAAGATGTCACTCCAAACTGGATAAAAGTGCCAGGAGGAAACTGGTCAGAGAGGCTATCAAAAGGCCTACAGCAACTCTGAAGCAGTTGCAGGAATTTATGAGAATGACAACAATATCACAAATTCTCCAGAAATGTGGCTTGTATGGGAGGGTTGTGGGGGGGGGGGGAAACCTGAATGAAGAAGATTTTGAGGTCACATGAAAAAAGGTGTTATGGTCAGATTAGACTAAATTGAATTTTTTCACAACACCAAATGATATGTCTGGTGGAAATCCAATTCAGTTCACCATCCAAATAACACCATTCCTATAGTAAAGCATGAAGGTGACAATATCCTGTTATGGCACTTGCCAGGATAGAATTAATACGGATGGGGCAAAAATACTGTCAAATGCTTAAGGAAAAACTGTTGCCCTCTGCCAGAAAGTTGTAAATCAGAAGAAGGTTTATCGTCCAACATGACCATGACCCAAAACACACCGCAAAACTGACCACACAGTAGTTGAAGAAGAAAAAGGTACAGTAAATGTCCTTGCATGTCCTAGTCAGAGCCCAGACTTAAACCCCATTGAAAAAATCTGTGAAATGACTTGAATACGGCAGTCCACATGCAGTCAAATTGAACTCAACTTGAGCAGTTCTGCAATGAAGAGTGGGCATTGTCAACAAAAGTCTAGTTGTTCAATGCTTTGTGTGGCGTTGAGAAAGTGATTTGCTTCACCTGAATGAGTTTACAAGTTATTTTTAGAAGGGGGTGATTCTTTTCCAAATCAGTGATTGTGGGTTTTTTTCTACCATGTTGATGTTATATCTTACACTTGAATATTCAAAGTTGCACTGAGTAAATACAGCTAGATAAAACTGTCTTCAAGCTGCAAAGCAACAAAATGTGATTATTTTAAAGAGGGTGATTCCTTTTTATACCCACTGTACATGACTTGGCAAATGTAGCTGTGATAGGCTAAATTCCGATTTCATTTTTCAGTCCTGGGACGTTTCTGGCCTTTTTTTTTTATTATTAATGTTGACTGTGGGAATAGCAATAAGATAATATTGGCTACTCTCAGTCCACCATGACATTGCAGGAAGCAGGAATAAAGTAACACTCAGCTTTCTATAATGTTAGGATGAAGTACAAGTGTTTTAAAGTGTAATAAAAGTGAATTAGTAATTTATTTTATCCCATGATCTGTGCCCTTCACCTTCCCCACTGACCTGCCAAGACTAAACCAGAGAAGTGCATAAAGCCCACAAATGCACGCTTGTAGTCTCAGAGAGATCAAACATGGCATCAAAACACCCAGCTTCGGAGTGAGAGTGTTGCACCTTCATAGTCTTTCATATTTCAAAATCTGTATCTGTGATGCATTTCATGGTCAAAAATGCATTGCTGGACAAAATTTTTTATTATTTTTTATTTTTTATTTTTTATTTTTTTCAAAATGAACCACACATAACAAATTTAAAGCAGTATAGAAAAGGAAAATAGTGTGTCCATTAGGAATCAGGACAGGGAATAAGACACACTGACATTTTTTACCAGCATTGCAAACCCAAATGCAGACCTTGTTACAGTCTTATTCCATCTTTCTCAGTATTCCTCATTTCTGCTGTAGGACCTGTGGATTCGTGTTGCAGAAGAGGGGATGGAGCGTCTGCCGGATGGATGGAGCTCTGCCAGTTCTGGCTGCATCACGCTGGGAAGATGCTGGCTGGATTTCCCTTGGAACATGAGCCAGTTGGCAAGAAGCGTGAAACCCTCAGTTCCCTAAGCACCAGGTCTGGGCAGGGCAGGGCAAGACCTCTGCCGCAGGAGCACAAAGCAGGAGGCCTTACAGAAAATTAATTCTTTACAGTCAGATCTATTTACATACTGCTTCTCCTACAGATAGGTGCATGCCCAGACGGGTCACCTTACATAAAGCTTAACATCTGTATTATCCAAAATACTGTTTAACCAACTTCTATTATAGGAGTGCAATACATATTATTATAGCTGCGAAAAAAGGAATTTTAATTATGAATAATTCCTCTCTTCATAATAATAATAATAATAATAATAATAATAATAATAATAATAACATCATGATAAAATAATATTTTCAGAAATATGCAATGATCAAAAGAATGTGTTAAATCATTCTAAATATTTTAACATTTTGACAGTTTTTGAGCTGAGGCTTTGCACACACTTTGCACCCTCTAAGCTTTATATTCACAAGTAGACGTTTGGATATAAAGGTAATTTTGAGTTAGAACTATTTATTTAAATAGATTTAAATGCCCATTAGTTTCAATTTGATTACAACTGAATTGAATGATCATTTGAAATTAATCATATTGGAGTGATCATAAAATGATTATAAACATTTATTTAATCAAGTGTATTCAAACTTCAAAAGGGCATTTCAACTCACGCTTTGACATTACACTGGAACATTACACTCTTCCCTTTTTTATTTCCACATATATATTAATAAATACATGAATGTAACAATATTTTCCACATCTAATCTTTCCCATCTAATCCACAGATCATTAAACTTCTAAAGCATATATAACATTAGTGCAACTTAGATGTCAAAGAATTTCCACAAGTCACATGGCACATGGAAACATAGTTAACATGCTGTGCTGCAATAGTTAACAATTGTGTTAACAGTGTTTAGTTCATCACATTCATTAATTAATCTTTATTTAAGGCTAAGGTATGTATATATTGTCAGATTCTCATAGGGATATTATGAGGAGCATAGAGTAAATACACACACACACACACACACACACACACACACACACACACACACACACACACACACACACACACACATCTGTCTCTGGTGTGTTTGTTCCACCCCAGTGCTCTTATCCGTGCTTTCTTCATAAGCTTGCTTCCACACAACAAAAAATCAATAGCTTTTCCCACTTTATCCCCTGATTAATTTATTGCCTGACTCCTGCCTCTACATGTGTGTGAGTGGGACACACTGCTCCCTATGTGATACTGATATTATTACACAAACACACCAGTCTGAGGAAGCAGGCATTTGTCAGTATTGATCGGGAGTGGGTTGAACACACCTAACTGTCCATGGGCCACTGGAGTCAAGTAGGGGGTGAAAGCATCACCCAGGGGGGTGTTTTACTGATGGTGTTCACACGCACATTGCCACACTCTTGGGAGAACCTTCACATTTGTCAAAGTCAAACTACTGAGAGGGAGCAACACTAAAGGCTTACAAAGCTGAACCAGGAATCACTCAGTCTGTTAACATTGGTGAAAAAGTGCCATTATAAGAAATGCAAGTAAATACCTTAATGAGCTTTTGACCAGGGAGTCCTGAAAATGTAACACATATGCTGTCAGTTAATTAGAAAAGTCAATGATTACAGTATATATATATATATATATATATATATATATATATATATATATATATATATATACAGTATTTGTATAGGATTTGTTATTTTATATATATATATATATATATATATATATATATATATATATATATATATATATATATATATATATATATATACACTCATCCCAGCAGTCAAATTGACTTCAGCCAGACATATTTTAACATTTGCATTATTTTGTTCTTATTATAAAAATCCAATCTTAACACATTTTCAACTGAGACTGTACATTGTGGAATTCTTGAATATGATTAGTCCAAAGGTGTTTATTAATTTCCTTATGCACCAGATCTGTCAATGCACTGGTTGCAAAGCAAATCCTAGGTTTATATTAATACACTTGTTCTAATACGTTATCGTTCCTATGTTATCAGTTCATTCACACGGACTAGTTTGATGGACACTGCATATAATCCATGAGTAAAAATCTGTTGATTTAAATATTATTTAACAAACAGAAGCCTATAGTCATTATTATGGAGAAGCTTCTGTAAGGAGTTTATTTAGCCTTTATTGAAGAAATATCACAGGTCAGCACTTTGTTACAGTCAGGAACTTTCCACCATGTGAGAGTGTTGTGGACAGGGGAGTTTGCTTTTTCGAGCAACGTGCTGTTTTTCTTTTTCTTTTTCTTTTTTTGGTTTATTAACTTCAGGATAGAAAGAAAAACAGGTTGGTAAGGGAGCTACTGTTTCTAGCTACTGTACTGTAAACTTAGTGACTGCAGGGATGTGTATCTCCTACAGTATTAAATAACTGGGAAATTGCTCTGGTATTACAAGAACACAACACTTTCACCATGGTTTTATCGAAAAATAATCAATTTTGGGATGGAAACAGTAACACTGAATAACACCATTTTGTTTATTATTTTTCTGTAACAACACTGTTGCACTTTATTCTTTATTTCCGGTCCAGTTTTAAATATACTGCACCGGTTTGAGGTCTATAATTTTAGATAGTGATGCTATAGGATAATGTAAAAAAATATATATTTTTTGTTTTTTTATAGTAATTAGTCTAGACATCCTGTGCCTTGGGAACTTGAGTCAAGCTAGAGTGAAAGATAAGTTGTGTTCAGTATGGGCCACGCTTAGATATCTATATCTATTTAACTAGAATAACCTGGTGCAAGTGAAGCCCTCAGGCAAGCAGTGGAGCTTTGATAGAGCCTCACAGACCCAGTTTCGTAATGTGCATAGCCTTGCATGCATTCCTCAATCCACCTGACATGCCATAACTCAAGACCTAAGACATGCATTTCCTAACTTGAGTGTCTTAAGTTTTCCTCAAAGAGACTATGTTTTAGCTGATTAAAATTCACACAGTCAGCAGATCACGGAAATTATGTGATGGATTGAACGGAAACCTTGACCCACCTGTCAAAAAATTACAAGCTTTCTCTGATGAGGTAGATTAATTCTCTGCAGTAACATTTTTTCCCGGCCCTTAGAATGCAAATAAGGACCTAGGAGCATAAGGTTTGTAATTGTTCATTAGTAAGGTGGATGAAAATTGATTTTCAATCACAGTCACCAGTATGTAAATTTAAGTAAGCTTATAAATTCCATCTGCAACTTTTCATAATTCTTCAACAACAATTCTTCAACTACAGCACTGTTACAGAGACATGGAGAAGTAACTGGCACCTTAAAGATTTAAAAAGTTTGTTGATTGTTGCTGTGAGCTTTAAAACTATGTCCTACATTTACTAAACCTGCAGAACATGTTTCCAAGTATGTGTATTAGAGAGATGAAGCAGTGCAATGATCCTCATAAGTGAGTTGCTTAGTGAGACTGTTGAGGTCATGAAGGTTAAACATAAGGTCATGACACTGACCTTGCCCTCACGCTCTTCTGCTCCCTATGCCTTAAGCTACGAGCATGAGTTAAGTCCAATGAAGGAAAGCAGTAACTGACAGATAGAGCACATTATTCATGTAGGATTGAAGAGAGCCTGTTGGAGAAAGAAAAGACAGAGAGAGAAAAAATAGAATTGTTCATCGTTGGATTTCAAAAATTATTAATTTCCTAACTTTAGGATTAATCATTCTGCAAATAATAGAAAATGACAGATACATCGAAGGGGCATCTGGGAAATATAATCAAACATCTATTTTGATTTCTGTGATCCAAATCCAGAAAGACAACTACACAGTTTGACCTTTATTTTTAATTCTATTATGTTTGTGTGTGTGCGTTCAAGTCAGGTTTACATAGAACACCATTATCATGATCTGTGTTTTTACTTTTACTGCTCAAAATCAGGTTCAGATTAATCCTTTTTATAATTACATCATCAAACACATTTTCAAAAAATATAAACAGCATGTTGACCAGATTTATTCGTGCACTTTATGGCGACTGTCTGTCAAACAGGGTCTGTGATGCCGTCTGGTGAAATTTGAAAAATGAACCTATACAGTGATGAAATGAGGGAAAACAGTTATAGAGGTAGAAATCATTATTCAGCTTGCATCCAAGGGGATGTGGTGTCCCTCTGAAACAACTCTTTCTCTCTCTTTCTCTCTCTCTCACACTCAGCTGAGAAAAAAGAGGAGGAGCCTTAGAACAATTTGCACACCTCCTGTCATGATATTGGTTTGAAAAAACACCAGTGAATGATTCGAGCAAATACGCTATTATTAATGCACCTTATCTAATTGCCAAATGACTGGACTAAATTTCCGGGTGGCATTTGTTTGCTCACATCCATAAAAATTCATTTTGTCATTCAAAAAAGATCCCACAGGCCTAACAGACATATCTTACCTTAATCACAGTCATAATCTTAGTTACTGTAAGTTCTGCTCCCTTAAATGGTGGATTTTTATAAAAAATCTTATGCTTATGCTGATAAAAACTTTTTTAATGTTAAATGTTTTAAATATGTTCATCAGAGGTCATGTATGAGAATATGAACAATTTAACTATGAACATTAATAATTGAGTTAATTACGTTTAGCAAGATTATATTTGTGAGACGGACAGACAGACAGAGAGAGAGAGAGAGAGAGAGAGAGAGAGAGAGAAGCCCAGGGCCACCTTAGGAATGAATTTACTGTCAGGATTTTTCTGTGAGAATCCGGCTTGAAAACCACTAGCTGTTGAAAAAGAGAGAGAGAGTGTGAGAGAGAGAGAGAGACGAGAAGGAAAAAAACAGCTGAAGATGTAAATAATTCATGCAGACAATATGACTTTTTTATGTAAATTTGGTGCATTAACCCTCTATTATAATGATGGACGACAGATATGGGTGATGTTTCCTTGGTAAGAGCTAATGGATGACCATCATAAATTCACTGCACATTTTATTGTGTTGCCAGGAAAATTGTGCCTGCAGGCAACGTTGTTTACTTTTATGTAGAAAAAAAAAATATCCGTCTGTCTTCAGAGGGGAAAGAGGAGGGAGCAAGAAAATAATGGGGGCTTTAGTGAAAGCCTTGTTCCACACCTTTTGTCACATTTGAGGTGGTCTTAACCCTACTGTCTACACTACATGTGCATGTGCGTGTGCATGTGTGTGTGTGTGTTCCTTCCTTTTCTTCTTCATCGTGATATGAATCTGACACAAATCCATATTAGTGTCCCTCAGTTTTGTTGTGTTTTCTTTTTACTGACCTTCATTTTGTGATCTGCATTAGGTAATAATGTCTGGGGGAAATTTGCATTTAACACTCTACATAAAGGTAACATGATGTTATTACAACATGTCATGTTGAATATACTCTTCACACTGAACATATTGGTATGTTGTCATTGCTGAAATGACTCAATGCTGTCATTTATCACCGCAAAGTTAATACACTCTTACACGCTCCTCTACACTTCCTGTATTCATTCCCCATCGTTTTTCATCATTCTGTGACAAATTAGAATATGTCTGTTTAAGAACACTTCCAAAAGAAAAAAAAATGACAATCACAATTTAATGTAGTAATATTGAGCATTGTGTCTGTCAGTCAGATACTCGAATGCGGTGAACTTAACAGCTGTGTGTGTGTGTGTGTGTGTGTGTGTGTGTGTGTGTGTGTGTGTGTAGGTGTGTGTGTGTGTGTGTGTGTGTGTGTGTGTGTGTGTGTGTGTGTGTGTGTGGAGAGAGAGAGAGAGAGAGAGAGCAGATGGCAGAGAGCAGGTGTTCTGCAGCAGGCAGGTTGGTGAAACACCTCAGGATTCAGCAGAGCATCAGTGCCACATCTGGCCACCGGACACAAAACAGGCTGTGATAGAGAGCAATGCATTCTGTGTGAGCATTATGTCTGAGATCTTTACTCATCCTGGGTCTTCTCATTTTTGTCTATAAATTACAGTAAATAGGCTAAATAATGGCAGCTGAAACCGTGCATTCGACATATAGATGCTAATTACCAGAACAGCTGTCTGGTGCCATGTTTTGTATTAGGTCCCGCCTCACTGCCTGGTCCTTCGAGACTCTGCCTTGTGCGTTGCTAATTTCTCAATTTGTCTGCTGCCTTCCTGTCCATTTTGCCATTGTTAACCTTGCTCCTTCTATGGCTGCTCTTATCCCCCTTCATTCTTCCCACTTAGTTCAATCTAGGCCAATTTTTTTTTTTATTCTTGACATTGACATTGCTATGATTTATTTTACTGAACTGAAGGTACCGCCTTCAGTGGTTTGGAATGATTCATGGACAGTTGCCATGTATATAATAGAACATAACAGTGTGTCAGGGGAGGATACTTTTAGGTTCATTAAAGCATGCACATAAAAAAATTAACAAATTAGTCATCTGTTCTGTCTCACGGACAGGCAGGTGTGTCTGGGCGGGTGTGGTGCTACGTCTCTATGTTATGTTACTCCTCTGAAATACCAGGTAGCGCATGATAAAGTGTGATCAAAACTTGCGTAGCATACACCTTCTGGTCTTTGGATATTGAATATGTCTTCCTTTTCTATAAGTGAACCCTCTCGTGGTCATCTATATGGAACAATTGAAGGCTCTACTAAACGGATGCACCAAAAGAACCCAAAATGTGCTACATTTCTTTATTTTTTTCTCAGTCCTTAATTCACTCATCTACTTCAAGACTTCAGGAAGCAGAGAATCCATGGAAATGATTCAGTATCATTTGCACAGCACTTGTATACATAAAAAAGACTATGTTTTATTATTTAAATATCAAATATCTATGGGAAAACAATAAGGGTTTTGTAATGTATTTTTTAGTGCCAAGAGTTAAAGTACTAACAGTATAAAAAATTCAGAATTATTGATATTCATGCAAATATAATATCATTTCATGAAGCAAAATTTGTTCTAATCATGAAGCCTCCACCACATTTCAATTAGAACTCAAATTTTTTAATTGCGAAATTAAAATTAAACTAAGCAGAGAAAATTTCTAATTAAGATTAATATTCTATCTAAAAATTTGTTTTTCTTTTTTTCTTAGTTTGGCTGTTGTCGTCGTTGTCGTTGCTGTTTGAATAAGTTTCCGTCTTTGTGCATCACTGAAAACACTAAACAGACATAAAGGTGCACTGAGTAATATAAATGCATGTTCATAACCTCAGCACTCTAATGGAATGCCACCTCGTCCACCCGACCCCCCCCCCCCCACACACACACACACACACACAGTTATGCACTTCCTGCCTACTGTAGAGCGAACTCACTACACTTTCAAGAGTCTTACATCACAACTGGTGCTTAAAGCCCAGCAATTAAAATATTAATCATCTTACTATTAATTAAGCTGGTTAAGTGCTGGTTGTGGTTTTATTAGTGCCACCATTTGGACGCCTAAGTGACACTCCTAATGGGGCCACTCTCAAAAGATCGTAATTGGGTCTGGCAATTCCATTTATTTGCACGGCTACTTGCCTTTTCCTCTGCCATCAATAATTCATCTAATTACTGATATTGTGGTGCAAGTCACTCTCAATTTAGGAGACAAACATGATTATTTTATAATAATAATGCTCGAAACATGTGCATTTTTTCTCTCCCAGCATTAGTTACTTTAATTTTTAATGCCATGTTAACACAATGGGTGAGACAAACTCTAATAAAAGAACAAAAGAGCATTCAATCATGACCTTTATAACATGGATTAGCTAAGCACTGATTGGACAATCAGACAAAAGTCAGAGGCAAAAACAAATGGATCTGTCAGCTTTATTGTTCAACATAGGTGAAGATATTTTTTTGTAACTATATACCACCTTAGGGTGAAAGACAGACAGAATTCCAGGTGCTAAGAAAAAGGAATACAGGCCAGTGGAATCTCTGCAGCCCATAATGATCTGGGTAATAATGATGTCAGCAGTGCTGCTGGAGCCGAGCCGGTCTGCTGTGTGTGAGTATAGCTGATGTAGATTATGTGGGGCAGTAAAACAGAAAGGAACTCCCCCGTATATGCGGGAGGTAAATGAAGTCTCAGGGGTGTAATATTCTCCAGCTCCAGCAGATACATTTGTTTAATTCTCATCTGTCAGAAAGCCTGCTCTAGCCCGCGTATGTGCATAAAAGAAACAGAGGGGGAGGAGAATAAACAGGACAGAAGAAAGAGAAAGAATTATGAATGCAGTTAAATACACGCTTCTTCGGTTCTTCCATATCTGCCATTGATAAATATGACTCTAAACCTTGAATGTCTAACTTTCTTATCTGTTCATATCTGATATAACTTTTTGTCTTTGTCTTATAGATGTCACTGAAGTACCAGTGAGAACAATGGAGCTGTCGCCCAACACATATTTAGCAATTCCCTGCACTCCATGTTAGAATAAACACCTTATATCCTTAATTTCAAGATTCTGTTAATATTGCAAATCTCATATTAAGCGTGACACACATTTTCCACCGGAATAGTGCAAGGTGATAGAGCTCAATGGTAGTACTTTTGACTGCAGATCAAGAGCTCCCTCGTTGCTATCTCGTTGCCCCTTGTTTGATTTGCTTCAAATATTTTTTTATTATTATTTCTGATCATAAAGTTCCTAAGAAGATGGGATATGTGAAATAAAAATGTCATTGTTCTGTAATGTCTATGTGAAAAATAAAGGCTTCTCACCAATCTTCATGTTTCATTCAAAATTAAAAACGAAAACTGTGTGTAATTATTCTAACCTAACCAAAGTGAGTACTGATTACTTAATAAACATTTTTTTCATCTTTCTATAATAAATTATGTATCATTATTTAGGTCACAGTGGATATGGAGTATGTCATAGAAACTATGAACACCAAAGGATGTGATGTCACATGTGGGCAAATTGGAAATAGTTACAATTTAATCTACAAAGAATTTTTATTAATTTTTTTTTTTTGGTTCTTTTTATGAAGGTTGGAGAAAACCATAAAACCCAAAGGAAACTCATGCAGACACAGGGAGAACATGTAAAAATTTGCTCAGAGAGTAACCTGAGTTCAGAATTGAACCAGGGGACTTGTCGCTGTGCCACTATAATAAATATATACAGTAAATAAATAAATAAATAATGGCTAATGCTGTGGAGTTAAAGAAAGTAAAATAATCTTGTTTAGGTGACTATAACACACATTACATTAGCAAGCATGTCATGTACTGTATGTTGCATTATTATTAGAATTGTTATAAAGAAAATGAGTTGGATCTAAAACATGTCCCCTTTTCTATATTCATTACTATTTTGGTTAAATATTATGGTAAAAAAAACTAAAATAATTTATACTATTCAAACAAACTGCAAGAATAGCCACATCTAACATCTAGGCCTCGGATTATTTCCTGAATCAAGAAGATTTAAGATAGTTGTACAATATTTTGAGAATGCTGTTTAATCCATACTAATTAGTGAACACCTGCCTTAGTCACATTGAAGCATTATGAAGTCAAACGTTGGCTCTCAAACTTGTCAAGTTTTACAAAGCACTCCATAAAATTTCATCAAATTATACAGACATTCCAGCATGCAAGTCATATCAGGAATATCAAGGAGGAGTAAAAACCTGGAAACACGAGAACACTAAGAAAGTGTGACAACGACATCTGGGGTGAGGACACCTAAACACCTTTATCAATACCTAATTTTAAGATTCCTATAAATATACCTGTATACTATGTTAATATAAACACCTAGAGCCATACCTCTAGAGTGAGGAACCTAAACACAGATAGAAAGAGACCAACTATAAAGGTCATCTCTTTTGCCTGTACACCTCAACATCTACAACCATTCACCAAGAACCATTCACAAAGAACTCCAAACACCTAGAAATATGCAGTCCATGCTCTGTTTATCTTAACAACTAGGACCATTCATCTACGGCATGGATACCTAAACACCTACACCACACAGTTCCATAAGCAAAATCTGTACTCTGTACATTATAACATGTAGAATCGTGCACCTAGAACAAAAACACCAAGGCATCAGTACTCTTTATTCAACAGATTTGGAGCTCCAACACTTTCCTTAGATGCAGGACAACATGAATCATCCTGAAGTAGAAAAAAAAAACTCTCTTTAGGAAAGCAAAGATCTCTGTGTTGCTTTACCTGGTGGGTGGTTCAGGCCTGGTCTTCAGCACGCCTTAGAGTACAGCAGCTGTCACTGCAAATGCGCATGTCATTGAGGGGAGACATTAATTGCCTTTGCTGGGTGGCAGCAGCACAGCGCTCAGGTGTGTGTTTGGGGGCTGTCGGCGTGCAAATGAGATTTGGAGCTTCGCCGGTACTGTCTCCTTGTTGGAAATAATTGATCCACGGGGTCCGCTTCAGAGGTGCACCTTCTCTCTCCCACTACAGTCCTTGACAGTCTCCAAGTCTCTGATTGGTTAGTAGTCAGCAATAAATGACCAGCCCCTGACCTGGAACCCCCCTTCTCCAACACACCACCCCTTCACAAGGACATCCAGAAGCTGAGATGGTCAAACCTGGATTGTTTTTACTCTCAACTGTCCTCCACAATAGTACTTTTACAACACTCAGCCACACACATATACATACATACACACACACACAGGCGCTAAGCTCATTTATGTTTGTTGTCCGTGGTCCAAGTTTTAATTAACTGGGAGCATTTGCATCTTGGTGGCAGGATTCATGGATGACCCACATGACAAACAGTTACTGTATTATTGAGGAATCAGCATGTTGAGCTTTGAACTGAGCCATGGAACGCTTTTTCATATTAGATCTAAAATGTATCTTATTTGGTGTTCAGCAACCTGGAACATGCATTATAAAACAATGAATGTTTTATGAAATTTATATTAAAATGTAAGTATTTAATAAAAAATACTTCAAACATTTGCAGTTTTTAAATAACAATATCTAATATGTATATGTCAATTTCTAATTAAATACTAAAATTTGGGGGTCAAAAAATATAAGAAATTTGTTACTTTCTTGTTCACACATTTTAGTCACATTTTGAGATGACTGAACATTACCTTGTACTTGAGGGTCTCTATTATATTGTGCCTTATATAGTGACCATTTAGTGCAAATTTGAGAGACATTTTTTCAAGTTTTAAACTATGTGTAAATTGGAAACAATTATGTTCATGGTTAAGTTAATATTAAATTGGTTCTTTTTTAAGAACTAGGTTTAAGTGTTCAACCCTGATAAGCAAAATTTAATAGGAAATAGTCTAAATTATTAAACTTCTAATAATTTATAATGTTTAAACACTATAGGACTAAAAGCTGTATAAAAGTCATCCATTAGTAAAACATGATGTCATTCTCATGACATGTACAGGTTTTTTCACATTAATAATTAATCATTTTTACACCCCCCCCCCCTCAAACATTACTATAGAAACTTCTGTTTACTTTCACCTTCATGCGTTTATTCAATTTGCCAATCATGTGACTGCAGCACAATGCATACAGTTATGCAAATACAAGCCAAGAGCTACGCTTAACACCCAAAATCTGAATAGATGACAAAAAGGCATCTCAATTACTTTGACCATGGCATGATTGTCTTGGCTAATTATTTCAGGCTCACCACAACTGGACAGTTGAAGATTGACATAAGATCAGGTTTTGTTTTTGTACAAATGTACATTCCTCATGGGCTCCAGTTCATGTTCTTGGTGGACAGGAGTGGAATCTGATGTTGTATTATATCCACCTCAAAGTTTAATATGTTATGCATTCTGAGTTGCTTTTCTGCTGACCATGGTTGTTCCTGTCAGTCTGACCATTCTTCTCTGACCTCTCTCATCAACATGGCATTTCCACCAACAGAACAGAGACTCTTTTGATATTTTTAGTTTTTCATGCCATCCTTTGTAACTTCTACAGGCTGTTGTGTGTGAAAATAAAAACAACCTATCTGGTACCAAATCCAAGTTGTAAATTAAAAAAAAAATTTCTCCTAATAAAGAACAATCTTTGGACTTTTTTTTATAAAAAGGATTTTGTAAATCCTCATTATAGGGCAGACTCTTTGTTTAATAATATTTAACAAGTAATGTAGATACAGGATCTGCGGACAGGGTGGATGGGTTTAGTGCATGAGGTGAAAGCTATGTGATTTGATTAATTAAATCATGTATCCTCCTGTTCATACTTCTATGCAAAATGTAAGCTTGTTGGATTTTTTTTTTTACAGCACAATCCCATGAGGTGTGCGTGTGTGGGTGGGTGGGCGGGTGTTGGGTGTGTGTATGGAGTAACTTTAGTCTCTTTAGTAACACAGAGTCATCTCTTGCTTTTCAGGGAGCACTAGAAACCTAGAGAAGGGGGAGTGCTTAGTGTGTTTCATGGTTAATTCTGTGTCAATTAGTTGACTGCTGCCTTCCCTCCAGCGAACAGCACAAGCCTACAGAAGCCTACAGAAATCCTCTGGCTTTGACAGCCGCACTGTTCAATCATTTATCCTAAGGCCCCGGGCCACGAATCAGTGTCAACAAACATTCCACTGAAATCATATGAACCCGCCTCTGTTCTCAAGCTCTTTTTTTGCCTCTCACACTCATGCAGCTCTTCCTTTCTCATTTTGGTCTCCTGCTTTTTCTTCATGCTCCCAGTTCACTTTCTTTATTTCCTTTTCTCCATGTGGTGTCTGTGTAAGAAAAAGGCCTTGTGGTTTGTTTTGCTGCAGCGCGACAGCGTAAATGTATCTCTGCAAACGCAGAGCAAATGTGCGGATGGTAGTTTAAGTTGTTTATTCCCTTTGGGACAGATGTCAGCAATTTGAGCTGAGAACATAATCCTGTCATCCTTCCCCATCTCAGCTGATTTGTATACACCAAAACCCATCCGAGTTTAGTTTTAACTTTAAAGCTGTTGCAAATATGACTTTTTTTTTTTTTTTGGTGTTTTTGTTAGTCTTCATTTGTAGTTGGAAAAAGAAATTTTATGTATAAATAAATAAGTGATGAAAGACAAAATCTCAAAAAAAAAAATTGGTGTTCCTGATCAAGCTACAGGTTTCTGTTTTATTGCGCTTTTGTTAGACCCAAAATTTATAACGATTTCCGTCTTGACTCAGATCTCACAGTCAGCTAACCTTAGTTAGTTAGCTAAAATACAGGCCAGAGAACACAATGTGAATGAATAAGAGAGTACACATCAAAAGCATCTTGGTACTGTACTGTATATAAGTTTCTTGGTTCTTTGTTGTGTGCACAGAACAAAATGTCTCAACATTGCAATATGCATGGCAAAAAAAATTGGCAAAAACAAGCAGAGGTTACATTTATTTTTATTTGAATTCATGCATACGTTTACACAGTTATGTTAACTAAAAATACTTAAGTAATTATCAGAAAATTATTATCAAAGTGTTTCAGAGAATTTACTGAAACTCAGTGTCTGTTCTACAACCTGCAGTTTATGCTGGTTACAGTGTCAGTATAATAGTTACCAATAAATCACTGTTGGATTGGACAGAGTCTTGACTGTCTCCAAAAATTAGACATAATCACTTGGGAACCCTAACTGAAGAATACCGCATCTTTCTCATAAGATTGTGTTTCCTAACCCAGCAGAGTGTAAGAGAGAGACCAATAAACAAATATGTGTTGATCAGCACAACACGAGAAACTGACTCCAGATGCTCTGTAGGTAGAGGGTATTCAGGGTTGTCTTCCACAACAGGACTGCAGTATTGTTGTGATGTGTTTGTTTCTACTTCCTTAGATACTGGAGACAATTCAAAATCCCATATATCTTACTTGCTGTTGACCCATATGTCTTTCTTACAGTGTGTAGTCTTGGATCAGACATATACAGTATGACTGCTCCTCGTTATACAAAACTAAAGTTCTTGGGATGTTGGATTTAATGTCTAAAGATATGGCGACTAAAAATAGAAAAGCAAGGGGCTGACTTGACTCAAAGGGATTTTGGGTAGTTTTATTTTGTGGAATGATTAGTAAGGCTCTTTTCACTATTCATAGCCACAAAATGAGGAATTGACACTTGATGATTGATAGACTTAAGATGTGTCAATGTCATAGCCCAGTTCAAATTAATAGTAACATGTAGACTAATAAGAGATGCATTAAAAATTATGAACTTATAAATAGAGGGGGAGAAACAGAGAGAAAGAGAGAGAGAGAGAGAGAGAGAGAGAGATTCAGTCAGTGTGGTTTATTTTGCTTTATTTGTGTTATTATATCCTAGTCTGATTTTATATTTTGGTTGGAAAAAATTGCAAGGCATAGATCAATTCTATTTACAGAATTGGAGTGCTTATCTTTTTCTTATTTAAACAAGTGTGATTACTCTGTAACATATGCATGACTGTGCACTTTACATGGAAATAGTTCGGCAAAACTAAAGGAAGACCCAGTTTCTGGGGTGTGGTGACAGATAGGTAAGTCAGCTTTTGTATAATTTACGTTTGTCACTATATATGTGATAAATGAAAATAATGACACGAAGAGAAAACTCTATTTTATAAATTCATTATTTTTTATTAAACAAAGGTGATGAACCATGTTGCATTAAAAAGTATGAAAATATAAATAGAGAGGGAGAAACAGAGAGAGAGAGAGAGAGAGATTCAGTCAATGTGGTTTATCTTACTTTATTTGTGTTAAATAAAGGTATCTAACAGGTAAGAGCAATAGCCCCGACCCTAACCTAAGCCTTCACAATTTCTTATATGAAGTAACTCATGCAAGTTATTGTAACTTAAGAGAAAAATGCGAGATCATGTTAAACAGTTTCACTGTAAAATACCAACACAATACACACATCATAATATTTTTCATGGGTTTTTTTAATACCTCATGAAATCTAGTCAGAAGGACAGAAACATTAAGAAAAGAACAAAATGCATGGTGCAGCTAGGTTAATGTGGTTTATGAATGAATACAAAGCTTTGCTTTGGTGCCAACTGGCTATAAAACACACACAAAAAAATCAGTGGGACAACATGTTCCAAGTTGGATTGATGCCAGTATAAACTATCAGCAAATTAGTACCCAGGATGAGATCAGATAATGAATCTCATGTTTTTCAGCCTTGGCTTTAAAAGGATAGTTGTATTGGTTTCCAGCTTTATACTATGTTCATATGTTTATTTGATTTTTAACAATTAATTTTAAACTATCATCAACATTACTTTTTGACAGCCCAAAGACCAAACTGGAAGAGCAATTTGTCAAGGATCCGTAAAAAAAAGTATCTTCATCTACGAAAATAATTTTTTCTATAGTATGGATGTGATCAGGAGGGTCAGGATTACAGATCTCTATATTTTATTATTAACAAAAAGGTTAATGGTTAACTGCTTAAGTTAGCCCCCAAATACTTACATATTGACAATATATACATATTGACAATATTAAAATATTGTTGTGCTTATGTTCATTCAAGACAGTGTATCAGTGGCTACATGTACAGGTGGCACAATTAAAAGTCACAATTTCAATTGGCATAAGAGTATAAAGATTATAATGATCCAACCCTGAATGGAATGAGGTGACCCCATCTGGCCCCACTCCAAGCCCTGTCACTCTATCACTATGGAACCCATCCAAGGTTATTTCATTAACAGCCCATGTATCTTCCAGGTTTTACAATCCCTAACAGCACACACACTTACACTTTTTCAAGCACTTCAGCCATGCTTTATGTACAGGTGCTGGGTTGGATTTAGCAAAATAATAAACCAATTTTTTGAAAGAAAAATATATACATGTATTATTATGTGTGTACTGTAAGGTTATGTCAGACATAGCATTCCCCATTTCTACATACAATACATAGCCTGCCATTTGGTTTTATCAGTATTCTGTTTCTGTGTAGTTAAAGAATAAATGGCAGACTGTGCTCTGTGACACTAAAGTCTTAATTTGTAACATTTGTCAAGATTAATTTCTCAGTTTTTCTACTAGTCAAGGTATCACCTTTCTATTATATATACTGGAATAACTTTATGGGTGCACCCTAACAATGAATCATCCATTAGAACAGATATGAAAAGTTGGCACTTTCTTGGAACGTTTTCCTCTTTAATAGTGTTATTTATGTCCGACGGCGTCATAGCCACAAAAGCAGTGCGTGTATAGGCAATGTTGCCCATGAAGCATAAACTCTGCTTCGCTGCTCACCCCCACATGCCCCAACATCCCTGCCACCCCCCCCCCCCCACCAAGTACCCACCCACCCCCAAGTGTAGCATCCAGTACAAAAGCAGGCCGATTATACATTTGGAGGGATTAAGTCCCTGATAATCCACCAAAACAAAGATCTCTTTTTTTGAACAGAGAGAACAGGCAGCTTTGGACTGCGTCAGTTAGTCCTTATGGGACATTTCCCTTAGAAAGGCTCACATTTGTTTCTTTTCCTCACTTACTTTGCACCCCTCACCCAACCTATGTGAATCCTGCCTTTAATGAGACAACATGGGAAATCTACGTAATATCCGTTAATAGAACTGAGGAAAGCAGATTTTCCAGGGCAGCATGAAGGCACTAGAACACACCACACATCCTAAAAGACGTACTCAAACAATAACTGTAACATCAGCAATCAAGCCAAGCAATGAGCAGTTCAATAATATCAGGAGAACAGTGATGTAAGACACTTGTCTCTAATTTGAGGAAGACAATATTGAAATATGTACTATAATTGAGCAGCCTGAGCAATTGTAGGCCATGGGACGCACTTTTAATTTCATCACTCTGTCAGCTTTTATTAAAACCCATTCATCAGAAATGGAGGAGTGAGAAGACATGGGGAGCGGTGGAGAAATACACCCAGCAGAGGCTGTGTGAGGCGAGAGGGCATGGTGTGTGTGTGGGGGGGGGGGAGGGTACACTTCCATCACCTGGGGGAGTAAGGATCAAGAGGAGAGGGGCTCATGTCACGAGATTGATGGCGGCAGAGATGGGGTTTATGTGGCTGTTGGGACATCCAACCCTCCCCCCAAAAAACACCCAGCCCCAACCTCCGGTCCATCTGTAACTGTCTGGGGAGGTCACTAAGGCTGGTGGATGCATCTCTCTTGTTTTTTAACAGTTAAAACCAAACCAAATAAAATAAAATGAAATAAATGCATCTAATTAAAACATGAGATTGCGAAGGCTTAAAATATTAATTTTAAATAATTCAATATATTAAAAGGTACATAGATTCAATAAAATAAAACAAATATTAACTAAAACTAATATAAATATATAAATTAAAATTCAATAAATCAACTTTTATAGGAGTTTTTTATCATTAGCATATAATGTTAGCAGAACAGTAGGATTTGAGTGCACCAGTGCATCAGTAACTTTTTCTTCTGATTTGACTGATTTCTGTAAAGGGCTTTTCCTGTTCAACCTCTGATCCTCCCCATGTCTCACTCTTTCCAAAAATCCAACGGCTCCACCAGGCCACCACCAATCAAAGGCAATGTTAAATTAAATTATTTATTATTTCTGCCCTCCACACCTAATGATGTACAAATGTAGAAAATTTATGAAAAGCATAGGTGAAGACCTCTTTCTCACAAGGTCTTCAATCTGTGCTCTTAAATAGTACATGACTGCAATCACAATCCAAGAATAAAAAATAATAATAAAAAAAAAACATAAAATAAAATGAAGTGTGACAACATATGAATTTCAAATGTGTGAGGAGACATCAAAGTGCACCATCCTGGGTGCCTTCGACAAGGACGCTTGCTGATTTTTAATTCCGTTGCCCTGATTGTATCAGCTGCCTAACAAAGAGCCGTGCAGGCCCTGCTGGAGAGTGGCATCAGGCATGGAGAGATAGAGAGAGAGAAAAGGAGGAAGATGGAGAGAGAGAGAGAGAGAGAGAGAGAGAGAACCATAGAGGAGAGAAGAGGAGCTGAAGAAGTGGGAAGGAAAGAAGAAAGCTGAATCTCTTCGGAACACAGACGGCTGGACCCTTTGTTGTCCTAGTGATCACAGGGAGCCTTTCATCAGGGAGGGAGCAGTTTCCACTCCTCTCTATTTTGGTAAGGGAGCATGTGTATGTGAGAGAGTAAGTGTGTGTGTGTGTGTGTGTGTGTGTGTGTGTGTGTGTGTGTGTGTGTGTGTGTGTGTGTGTGTGTGTGTGCGTGTGTGTGTGTGTGTGTGTGTGTCTGTGTGTGTGTGTGTGTGTGTGTGCGTGTGTTTCAATCCAAGGACTCCATGAAAAAAGAGACAGAAAAAGGTAGAGAGGAAGAGAAAGAAAAAAAATCAAGAGAAAGACAGAGAGATTTGTTCATATATTTATTACGCTACTGTGAGTACACAATGCTCACCTGCTTCCGTACTACAATTCAAACATTAATAAAATTACTTTAAAAAAACTTTATGTGGTGTGATACTTTATGTGACACATATTCTCAGTCGAACAGGAAGGGTCAGGAAATATTTTCTTGTTTCTTTTTTTTTAAAAGAACAAGCATTCTTTTGATCATCTGTCTCACACCTGTACATACACATCTGTAATCTTAAGCACCTAAAAATTGGCTGTACATGTCTTTTTCTATAGTTTAAAATTATTTTAAATGTATAATAAATATTAACAAGGCGGCGCGGTGGTGTAGTGGTTAGCACAGTCGCCATGCACCTCCAGGGTCTGGGTTCGATTCCCCGGCCAGGCTCGATTCCCGTCTCTGAGTGCATGGAGTTTGCATGTTCTCCCCGTGCTTGGTGGGTTTCCCCCGGGTACTCCGGTTTCCTCCCACAGTCCAAAGATATGCAGGTTAGGCTAATTGGCGTTCCTACAGTAAATTGCCCATAGTGTGTGATTGGGTGTGTGAGTGTGTGTATGTGTGTGTGCCCTGCGATGGATTGGCACCCTGTCCAGGGTGTACCCCGCCTAGTGCCCAAAGTCTCCTGGGATAGGCTCCAGGTCCCCCGCGACCCTGAACACAGGATTAAGCGGTATAGAAAATGAATGAATGAATGAATGAAATATTAAGAAGTAAATTTTAAAGTGGTGATTTGTTGGTGATGTGTTGTTTCTGTGTGGGGGTGGAATTCTTTTTGTATATTCTTTCTGCATCTGGTGCATTTCCTCCTAAAACCCATGATGGACAGGTGTCCCATTCAGGCTATGGAAAAAACATTTCCAGATGTTCAATGCATGAAATTTTCCAATGGTCTAAATTAAGAAAACATCCACTGGTAAGGACAAAAGTTGAGTGCTAATATAGTATATTAAAAATTGGTAAATTTCCTGCAAAATGCGTCCAGTGGACGTACACATAAAATATACACACATATGTATACATCAATAAATTGCTATCTGTTCACATGCTGTTTTTTTTCTTGGAAACAGGTTGTGGGTGGGCAGGGTAAGGTGAATGTGCATGGGAATGACTCAGGAAGCATAATTACTCAGAGCATGAGGGCACAGCAGCCACACAGACATGCAAGACATTTGGGCTTCCGGCACAAGCTTGTGCCAACATTACCCACTGGGCCAGACTGGCTGAAAAAGTAAACAGAGCACTGGGTATATGTGTGGAGCATGAAGACCGGATCATATAACTATTTGTCAGATTCAATATGATGATATTTACTGTACAGTTCAAAAAAATGATTTACTACTGTATATTCCTGTAACGTAAGATATACAAGGCTGTAATTCAGTCAATAATGAAGTCTACATAATTATGACTTTTACCACAAATATGCTGAAACTGGTCAGGCAAATCATTATTTGAATTCAGTTCACAAATTATTTTACATTTAGTTTCAATCACTTGAATATTGATTGAAAATTTGCTTAAGTCAATCATTTGGAATTTCTGACTAAAGTATGAAATGGTCTGCATGCTGGATGCTTTCATAACTAACTTTCATCTAACTAAACTGAGCGTAAGATCATAACTATACATTGCAATGTCCAATTTTTTCAGTGAGGGGCATACAATTATACAAACATTGAGTTAAGGCAGAAATGCAGTTCTTATAGATTATGCTGGATTCGTACTGAAAGGTGATCCTATGCTTTTGTAGAATCAGTTCTCAGCATGAAATACCTCATGATCACATTTGTACAACATGTTACATCACACAATAATGGATGAGTCAGTGTGAAAATATAAAGCAAAACCAAATATTCAGTTTCAGTATGAGTAACATGAGCTAAGTTAAAGCGTAACTTTAACACAAACATGAAAACCTAGAAATGCACCAAAATAAAGAAACTAACAATGAATTTCATTTCTTACTTTATTTTTATGACAAACCATTTCATAATATAGAAAACTGTTCAGCATTTATCATTGTTTATAATAACTCAATTTACCATAATATTCATATAAAATGTATATAAATTTTCATTACCATTGAACACTACAATTGTTCTTTGATATTCGCTAATTCAATTTTAAAAAAAGTGGAAATGTATTTGCAGTCATGCCATGCAGTCATGTATTATTATAAAATGATAACAAAACTGGTGACATAAAATCATATGATTATAGTTATGACCTGCTACTAAATATTTTCTAGGCTCCCAGGCATTGAGTTAAACATAATTACTTGTAAATATAATTGCAAGTTCTATAATTCAGAATTGCTTCAGCTTTGGTACACATCTGCAATTATCTATTAACGTTTTAACTCAATAACTATATGAGAGAGCATCAGTATTACTGTAAGCAATTAATTATTTATTAATTATTTATTATAAATTATTACACAATACTAAAATCTTTCATTACTTCATACAGTAGGACTACAGTATATTATACTGTTGCTATTGACACACCTCTGTTATTGTCATTCAGAAGCAGTTTTTTCACAACTTCCCTCTTTAGTCGTGGTATTGTACAGTATGTGATAGGTGATGTGTGAAACAGATACTTAGCCATGTTGAATATAGTCAGGTCACTTTGTGTGTCATCCGTCTCTTCTTTTCTTATGGTGTTCTTAAGACCTTAAGCAGAAACAAGTGATATTGTGGGTGTTTTAAAGGAGATACTGTAGCAAGAAAGAGGAAAGACAGAAAAGTACCACATTGAAAATCCCTCAGGGGCTCACAACAACATCAAGAAGATAGGGTTCACTCAAAAACCTGCCAGTTTCCTAAACAAACATACTCTAATCTGAAGGTATGGTACATCAATGTCCAGGTTGTAATGTGCTTTGGCAGTGTGTATGTATGGGGGCATGTTTGAACAATCTGACATTCCTTATGCCACTTTCACTGCCTCCTTCAGCTATGAGCTTGGGGTGATCAAAGAATCAAAGATCGTGTGTCTGAATATAAGAATGAGCTTAGGGTTAATTAAGTATGTGCATCTTTCTATATCTTTAAATATTTGACAGGTTGTCCTGCATAAGGACATCAGTTGTTTTAAATAACCACTACAAAAAGTTTGAAGTCAAATGATGCAAAAGCCCCTGTGGCCATGTATATGAGAGAGCAAAACCCAGGCAATGGTTTCAGGCAGAGGGGTTGCATATCATCACCTCTCCCATACCATTCAGAGTGACAACAGCCAATCATGAGTGAGTCTACGCAAGCAGAAGTGGACAGACAGCACTTTCCTCCGAGCATGTTATGCTGCACTCCAACATTGCATGTGGAGCACTTAAAAAAGATGCAGATGCCTGGCTTCATATGCCTCTGAAGAATAGTTGCCTCTGCAATAGTTGTCTATGGACTATTAGGGACAAGAACAGGCAACCCCCATACAACTATGAATTATATAATATTGATATAACTATTAATAATAATAATAATAATAATAATAATAATAATAATAATAATAATAATAATAATAATAATAATAATATGAGAGTTTCCTCTTGGTTATTGAGTTTAAGATGAGGGATTTAAGCATAGGCACAACAGTTAGCTGCATTAATAAAAATGAAGATTCAATGAAAGGTTCTCACATGCATAATAAATCAAGCATGTGTGTGAAATGTGGAGAACACACAACGAACACCTAATGTCCCTCATCATAAGATGTTAGGTGTGATTAAAAAAATAGTTGATCTGCTGGGCAGGCTACATCGTTTTCAACAACACAGCATTCTACCCAGTCTGGTAATCAATCACCCAGCTACACACGCCCCAAACCACCCCCTCCCACACACATACACAAACATGCATACACACTTTCCTTCCGAACTCCAGACACAAAAAAAACAGCATGCGATGTTAGTGTGCAGGACCAAGACATAGCACTCTGAGACTCAATCAAATAAGTACCAAACCCTCAAATCTAATCAACACACTGATAATTGAGAGTGATGTTGTAGGAAAAGCTGACTTCAAGTCACATGACCATATCTCATTGAGATGAATCAACCACTCAATGCAGCGCAATTGATTTAAAATAAATAAATAAATAACTGATGGACAGCCACAGATGCATACAATAAGCAAAGTGTGTGTTCCCATGTTTTAGCTACAGCCAAACCACATGCTGAGTTTTAATGGCAAATCAACAAAGCAAGAACATGAAAGGAGGGCCAGCTTCTCGGCACAGAGTAGAAATTATTCATCAGTGGTGGAGTGTTGCACTGCAGGCGAAAGAACCTGCAGCACCACTGCTTTTTAATTGCCAGAAAATTAGTGTAAACGAGGAAGAAGAGGTAGGGGAGGGGGGTTAGACTTCAGATAAGTGCGGCAGTCAGAAATGCCTCTCCTCAAACCTTCATCCCTGCTCCTCAAAGAGGAGGAAATGACAGATACTGTAGAGAGAGTAAGATTGCATAAAAATGTATGCATGGATTAGGTCTCAGAGGAAGTTTACTGCTTGTTTGTATGAGGGAACCTGCAGTTTTACAGATACCAAATGTCAGGGCAACTGTCTGACCTACTTGCTGAGAGAAAAGCATCTACATTTGTACTCTGTTAGTAGAATGGGTGTTATAAGATATAAAATAGGCCGGCACAGTGGTGCAGTGGTTATCACTGTTGCCTTGCACCACCAGGGTCTGGGTTTGATTCCCAGCCAGGCATTAAGTGATTGAGAGTATATGGAGAAAAAGAGAGAGAGAATTTGCACCCACTTCTGCCTTATTTCAAACTTTCCCTGATTGAAGTAATTCAAATCTTATTTGAGTCTCTCCTTATGAACTCTTATAATCATTAGTCCAGTGTTTCCAAATCCCCTTTAACTTGTTTGCACCTGTTTCCAGGACCTACAGGGCTGAAATTGCAGCTGGGCTTTGGGGACTCCACCTCTGCTATCAAAGCTGACCCAAGCACAAGCAGCTCTCAGACTGGTCAATCCGCAATTAAAAGCAGTCTAACTCAATTCAGTCTGCTTGCAAGTGCTTGAGCGCAGACAACACTGAGACATGAGCGGTCAACCTTTGGTCATGACCCCTCTTTAGCAAAACCTGGTCACTTTACCACTGACTTTCCAAATCTTACATCCAAGGACTGTCACACATGAGCTAGACTATGATCAGGCAGACAGTGTATGGACGTTCCTTTCACGAACTTAGATAAAGAAATAATTTGAAAGACAAGTGACATTTTTGTGGGTTAATTATGATGATAAGACTGTGATTTTCTGACATCTCCTCACTTGATTGTGTGAGCTTGGCATGACTCCTCTGTGCTCTGCCAGTGAACTCCATAATTCAGTGAACTCAGGACCAGTAAGAACCTGACAACCTCACTTTGACAGAGCTCTCTGATTGGTCTATTAAATTTATACAGGTGGAAAAGTCACTCAGTCTTTAAGGGTCCTAGTAGCATAATGAAAAAAAACGAAAGAAGAAGTGACAGGCCGGGTAAACGTTTCAGCAGCGCATACACAGTAAGAGACGAGGGTGACTGGGCTCCATTAGGACTGCATTAACATGAATTACTATTTAATTAAGACAAAGCACATGATTAATAATTTTGGAGAGAGTGCCTGGATATCACTTGTGTGTATATTAATGAGTAGAATGCTACAACTCTTCTCTTTGGTCACTCAGGTTTAACGGTATAGAGGTTTTCACCCACAGTAACAAAATATCTCGAATATCACACTGGAATATCTAAATAGTACATCCTATCTTTGCTTAATATAATAATATAAAAATTACAGTGCATAATTTTTCTGAAGCTCAAGGAGATAATAAAATAGTAATTGAATCGTAAGAACCCTATATTTTCATCTCATTTAAAATAGTAATTTGACACGCTGATGATTTTTGAATATGGATGATTTAAGCAAGGCTCTCAAAACATAAAAAAAATTATTGTCACTGATGCATTGAAAACAAAGTGTGTCTGAATTTGCATTAATGATTTTTAAAGGAATGCATACAACAAAGGCACAAAAGCCCAGTTGTTAAAAGAAAGCACTTTTTCTTTCAGGAATTATGGTTCCTCCTGTTAGGATGCTCTTATACTTAATGAACTGCTGTTATGTAAAATATTTTAAGTAGCTACTGAGTAGTACATAAAATGTTCAAACTTTGCTAGTAAGCTTTAAAGTAGCACCAATTAATTTCTATTGTTTTCACATTACATCATGCATACGTAGCTAAAAACAATCCAGATACATCTAATACCTTCCATAGGACGGCTATTTGTATCCAGGAAATTTTAATTTCATACTGATATATTAAGATTTTTGTTTTTGCTTGTAATGTTTTAAGTTCCTTTATATTTTTAAAAAATTTGCTCATTTTCTGGATTAAACCATTAAAGTTACATATTAAATAAAAAAATGGAAATTAACTGAATTGTGGCAGACATCAATGAAGCATGTAAAACTTCAACCAAGGTTCAGCTTCATCAGTATCCTGTTTGTCATGTCCTGGGCCTACGGGCCATGATTAGGATAGAGCCACTGCAAAGAAAAGGAATTGAAAATGTAGAGCTTTAAGCATTATACAGGATTAATACAAAGATGGTGTTTATTTTGTTTGCAAGCCTGAAACAAAATAGGGATCGTAATAGAAAAATGTTGAAATTATTTTAAAATATTTGATGCCGCAGTCTCCACCTGACTGTAAGTATATCTCAGTAGTGATCAGAAGAAGTTAATCTCCGTGGTAGTGGTCCTTTCAACATTTTCAGGCAAACTAAGTTATAGGAACGGGAAGAAATAATAGGGATTTGATCAGCTATTGAGATGATAGACAGAAGACAGCCCTGATACATTCAGGTGCATGCTTCCAACCCCTTCAGCCCACTAGCTGTTTACTTCTCTATCAGCTGCTTACTAAGAGATGGGCTGCCATCCATATTCAGCCAGCACAAATTCCACTGCTTATCTCACCAGCCTCCTCCAAAAGCCTCCCTGTCTTCCCCTCTGCACATACATACATACATACATACATAAACACATCTTCATGGAAGTCAGTGGCAAGTGCACACCCGGGAGGGGCATCAGGATAAAGATCACCTTGAATTCAAAGTAGAGACTCGAAGCCTCAGTGGACAGAGTACCAGGCATACAGGTTAGTGTGTGTGTGTGTGTGTGTGTGTGTGTGTGTGTGTGTGTGTGTGTGTGTGTGTGTGTGTGTGTATCTGTCTGTCTGTCTGTCTGTCTGTTAGGATTTCAGTACATACTGCAGATGTGGCCACACCAAGAGATTTATCAGTATTGCTCTGGGCCCGGTTTCTCGATAACGCACACTATTCGCGCGCTAAGAAGACTCTTAAGATATATCTTACGTTAAGTGATAACTTTTCTAAGTGTATTTCTCGAACTGTCTCTTAGGAGTCTTCTTAAGTTGCTGCCTCTTACGTCCGACGTTACGCGGCGCTGTCTACAGTGAAGGTCCTGAATTAGCGGACATCGGTTGCTCTGGAATCGATTTTTGACTCCTTTTGCATGACAGCGTTAAGAAAGACGGCACTTTCTATGCAAATTAAACATTGCACTAAATTCTTTTAATAGCGTTTATTTCGACATGTGTTAACTTAACAATAACATGCCATAATAGACAAATATATAAATTAATATTAATTAATATAATAATATAATATATAATATTTTCATGTAACATGTGGCCGTGAAACGAACGGGGTTTTACAATCATAGTTGATGGACAAACAGCTGATAACACTCTTCACCAGCTTCAGAAACAATGTGAAGTGTCAGTTGTTGGGGTTGTATAGCGCACTATGGAATGAATACGATGAGATGACAGAGTGGAGGTTTAATACCCCTATCTCACACGCGGGGCCGTAAGTGCGGTTCATTATGATTCGGCGCGAGTTTTGGTGCTGTTATTACGTTTCCATTTTACCACGCAAAAAAAATAAACATGTTTAACATGTGGAAGCTCGCGGACCTTGTAGATCTTCGCGGACCGTCGGGCGCCGGTCACTCGAGGCGGATCACGGTGTCTAATACCCCTCTCTCACCTGTGTGGTGCCTAATACCCCTCTCTCACCTGTGTGGCCTGACTCATCTCCATGAGCTGCCGCGATTGCCCACGACGTTCCTTTAACGTTCCGCGAAGTTCTACAAAGTCTGCAAGCTTCCGCGAGGACCAGCAAAAAATTAAACGTTGAATTTTTCACGCGGAAAGATGGAAACGTAATCACAGCGCAAAAACTCGGGGTGAATCATGATCAAGCCTACGGCCACAGCGCGAGCCCGCGCAGGTGAGATAGGGGTATAACACACCGCATCTCACACCGAGTCACACCGCATGAGTGAATACTGTAGGGGTATTAAACATTACAATCACCCAGAAACATGAATGGATGCGGGGTTTGAAACTCCCAAGGTTATTTTCTCATTTAACTAAATCAAATTTCATAAAAATAAAACGTGTCAAAAGAAAAACTCATAAAGTCATGGATAATGGCTAATGATGAATGAAACATATTTTAAACAAAAAGCAGCGAGCAGCTGGACATCGGGACGGGGAGTGTACAGTAAGTACAGTAAGTACAGTAAGTACGACGCGTTGGTCTGGCACGCGCAGGTCTGAGCAGCTCAAGAAGCTCCATAATCTGTTGCCTTGGAAGGCAAAACTTTTATTTATATATATATTTTTAATAACGACCACTGATGGGGTTTTACACCACGCTGTATCGCTGCCTAATTGTTCGCCACCTGTTTAATATTAATTGTGATTGGCAATTTTAATGCGTTAGTCACATTATGAAATAGGCTAATTAAAAGTCACTCTATTAGTTCTGATATCAAATAAAATAATATTCTTAAACAGGTCTACAGTATATTCCATCATTAATACGACTTTGATAACGTGCCATAATGTGTTTGCATACACCGCTGCTTTATAAAGACTGCTGCTCAGTGGCGGCGACTAGCGTCTAGAGCTGAAACTACGCTAAGTACGAGTTAAGGTTGGTCCAGACCAACCTTACGAACGTCTGACGTAGCTAAGAGATACTTAGCGTAAGAACGTTTCGGGAAATGCGCCATTAAGTTAAGAGAGAGGTTAAGGTACGACTTAAGAACTACTTAGAGATAAGAAGCTTTCGAGAAACCGGGCCCTGGTCCTTTAAGACACATTACACTATGCTTAGCCAAGGGCATATTTTATTGTTGAACATAACTAAGCCTACTGTACTGAAAAATTAGTTTACACCCTTCACTTTCCCTGAGGAATTGAACTGTGAACTTACTGTAGGGAACAGAAATAATTCCCACTTCCTAAAATAGTTCTTGATATAAATACCACTTTAAAAGAAAAGTTTTCTTCACACTTTCCCTAGACATATTGGTAATTAAAATGGAATTTGGATGGAGTGCTATGTAAAAATGATTGTGAGGAAATAAGCTAAAAATGACATGGTTGGTCTCTCACATTCTTCACGTTCAAAACTACCCTGAGCTGGAGTAGTTGTGTATAGGACTAAAGGGACAGTCTCTCTCTCTCACTCTCACTCTTTCTCTCTCTCTCTCTTTCGACTAATTGCGTGTCGGTGCGCGTATATTCATGTCGGCGTCTTCAGAGCCCCGCCTAATTAGCCCAAAGATAAGTGGAGAGATGGAGAAGGATAGCGCACACCTTTTTCACCGTAAAGAGGAAACGTTCCCCTCGCGTTTCCCTCGGGAGTCTGGCGCAATGGCCTGAGTTTGTTAGCCAAAAGAGGAGGGGAGGGAAGTAAAAGAGAGGGATAGAAAGAGAGATGTACCTGAGTTGCACTCTGTAAACGGGAAGCGCGGCGCCCATTAGCCACGTCTGTCAAAACAAATGTCTAAATGGATGAATGGAAAAGGGAGACTTGGCGGTTGAAGTTATGTGAGGCGAATATATAATTAAAACACTTTAGATTTGCGTCTGTCGTAATGTTTTATTAATGAATAGGATTTATAAGCGTTGGAGAAAAAAAAGAAACAGGGCAAGGACAACTTTAAGTCTCCCACGAAGTGCTGCTATCCAACACTCTTTTCCCATTTCATTTTTCCATGCATTTTCAGCTTGCATCATTACAGCAGCAATAGATATCCAAATGCATAGACAAAGTAAATGACTTATTGACTAATAAGTTATTTTGGAACTGTAGAATATTCGTAATGTAAACTGCTACATTTGAAAAGCAATTTAATTTTTTATTTCATTCATATTTGATTGTTTTGTGTTTATTGCCTTTAGGCAGTTTTTTTTTTTTTTTAGTATTGGATGAGAGTTGTGTAATAGTGATTTTAAGCGTAAATAGTTTGTTTAACGAATATTAAAGAACGTGAACTAAATAGGCTTAAATAACATTGTATAACTCATAATACAAACCTCTGTATTATCTATGTTATATTCGTTTCTTTTTATATATTATAAATGTCCAATCTATTAAGGTCATCATTTGAGTAAAAATGTCATTGTTTTTTTTTTGGTTTGTTTGTTTGCTTGCTTATTTGTTTTTATTGCACTTGCTGAATTCCCGTTTTTGCACTTAATAACTTAATTATTATTACATACAAAGGGAATTTCAGTCTTTGTACATTTGCGGGACATGCTTCATTGCTTGACAGACAAGCAGCTTCTGATTAGATTCAGCATATAGAAGTGTGTTAGTGTTGTATATCAAATCACGTGTTTGCAGGGGAGTGGCATACGGAGGAAATCAGTGTAGCGCAGAGAATAATCACGCAGTAAACACAATTAACTCGTTTACAAGAAAAACATAATGGAAACTGGTCATCATAACGCAACTCAGGACAAACTGTAAAGGTTAACGCTACCTATTTAAAACTATCTGCACTGTGTACATTTGTACAGAAGTTTCACTTATGATAAAAAATATATAATCTGAAGTATGAATCTATATTACAAGCTACACATAAGCCTAACTAACCTCTTAAACTTTAACTGTTGCAGCCAAATTTAGTGCATCCATGATGGTCAAAGAGCACAGCTGTTCCATACTGTCTTATAGAAATCTTACAGAACAGGGCCCATTCTTTGCCTTTTTCCTGTAACGCAAATCACTCATCAGACACATCAGTGTAGTCCTTTCAGCAGCCTCTCCATGGCAACCTCGCGCGTCCAGGGAAAAATGTCCCCCCGCGCCACACAAGGCCGTATTATCGGCGAGCATCTGCGTGCTTTTTTAGCCAGCGGGGGAACTACAAGAGTCGGTCTGTGCCTCTGCTTTGCCACGACTCCCTGAACAACGATCACCGTGCTTTTTATAGACTCTCAAATGAGCAGGAGCGGACAGTAAAGCATGCTCATTAAGTGCGTCCCGGAAAGCGAGCTTTGAGTCTCACGATAAACTCTGTATCACACCATCCATGACGTCTCCGTCATCTATTAAGCTCTGTCTTATAGACTCTATATTCATCCAGAGCATGACAGATTTATATTATGATAGGACCAAATTGATATCAAATAACAGTATAGTGAGGGAAGTTGATATAAAATGAAATATTGGTTTATTTAAACAGAAAATAATATAACTGCACAAAATGATAATAGGTAGATTTTAGAATCAAAGCGAATGAGAAAAAATATCAACAACATCAGGATTAGGGATTAATGTTAGGAGTGGTATTTATAACAACATAATTACGTCATATAATAATCTGATAGAATTATGTAAAATGTGTTAAATACAATTGAGCAGAATATTTATAAATCAAAATGTGAATTTGTTTAAACAAAACGAAAAATGTTGATTGACAAAATGGCATCTATTTCCTCCCTATAATGTTTAACAAATACCCTGTAGGCCAAATGATTAATAAATACACTGTAGGTTGGACTACACCTTTCTTATGAAGCCACTGTAATAAATAAATAAAGTATGAGTGGACATAACCCCGCCTTTGAACGAGTGGTGAGCACCTGTGACCCTACACACACACGCACTCACACACACACACACACACACACACACTTGCTCAGATAGGACACACAGAAAGGAAAAGTAAGAACTTACCACTGCCAAGCATTTAGTTTTCTTGTCGGGTTTTCCCAAATTTTACGCTGCATTTCTTTTCAAAACCCTGTGGAAATAGCCCACTGAACACAAGACAAATGCACAAATGCGACCGTTAGCAAAAAATACATTACAATAAATAATTGAAATAGGACTGATACCCCAAAAAATTCTTCAGCAGCAGCTCCGGATGCGGAAGGAGTGTGTGTTCCTGATTGCGGAGTTTTAGACGACTGAAACAGGAGAGATGTAAGATTTGTTTAAAGCCCCGCATTTCCATTTAAGAACGTGATTGTGTTTGCAAAGATCCCTTTCAATCTTCACAATCTCCCCCTCTCTACCCCTCAGCGTCTCAGAGGCTGCTTTGCAATTCATAGAATTGGTAATTTGCTATTGGGACAAAACGTGAAGAGAAAAGTAATCAGATCAGCCGGGAAAGCGGTGCGAAAAGAAACCAGAGGAAAAACGCAAGATTTCTTAGAGTTGCTGATTGGGGGCGGGGGGTTGGGGGAATAAAGCTGAAAAAATGGAATAAAGCTGAAAAAAGAGAGAAAAAAGATGATTATGAAAGACATACATCTATTCCAAACAATATCGTGCTGAGTAGCAGGTGCAATGTCATCAAAATTAGTCTCGACATGGGAAAGTGTCAGTTGAGAATTAGACTACATTTAGAAAACGTGTTAAACATCCTATAGGAAGCTTTATTTGTGGTCTCTCATGAACTTGAGAGTGCGGGGACATTTACTAAAGTTCAGTTACAATAAATGTAGCGTCATTTCTGTTGCCATGAAGTAAACAGCTAATAATTGCTGTGTATAGATATTGTAGTCTATCATTGTAATTCACGTAAAACACTTATGTCAATACCGTTAAAGTGATTTGCATGAATCATGTGAAGGGTTTTTGGAATACTTTAGAATACTAATGCGTTAAAAATTAGAGCTACACTTACTAACAGTACTAATTTAAGTCGTGGATGTTATTCTTACCCCGTACTAAAGCGTACGGCACTCCCCCACGTGGTCATTTGCTAAACAACCCACCAGTCAGTGATTTCCTAGGGCTTTGCTGCGCACTGTGTTGTCTAGTGGGGAGAAGAAGAAGAAAGGGATTTCAAAAGAGAGAGAGAGAGCATTGTGAAAGCCGCCAATTGCAAGTAACTGGGATCGCGGCGGGAGACAGCCAACCAAGCAGCCCGCGCGAAGGGAAAACACGGAGCGTCAGTAGAGCTCGAGGCGGCCAGCAGCCAATACACGCGCAGGGTAGGCGTGTCCGCATGCTGCTCCAGCGCCTCCCAGCGTGGGCTGTCGCGTTCGCGCTGTAAAAAGCTCTCTCACCTCCGGAGCGCGCGTCAGTTTTCGGAGTCGGAGCCATGGCGACGACAGCTCAGTATATCCCGCGGAATAACTCGTTGCCTTCCAACCCTCTCATGCACCCGGACTCGGACCGGATGCACCAGGGCACGACCTATCGAGAAGTACAGAAGATGATGCACCACGAGTATCTTCAAGGGCTCGCAGCGTCCAACGCGGGCCACCCGATGAGCTTGACGCACCACCAGTGGCTGCCCACATCCGGCGCAGACTGGAGCAGCGGGACACATCTCGGCCAGCAGCCCGAGCACAAGGCCAGCGTGCCTGCGAGCCGCGAGGAGCTGACCAGTGGCTACCACAGGTCGCATTTGGTGCACCAGGCTGCACAGAACGGCCACCATGGCTCATGGGCGCCGAGCAGCACCACGCATCACCTGTCGCCGCTGTCGCCCGCTTCTGGGGGCCACCAGTCGCTGGTCTACTCTCAGACGGGCTATGCTATGCTGAGCCCGCAACCATCCCTGCATCACGGCATGCGTGAGCCGCTGCACGACGATGCCGGTGGTCATGAACATCAGCTCGAGTCGCCGCAGCAGCCGTTTGGACACCACCAGGACCATTCAGATGAGGACGCGCCCAGCTCCGACGACCTTGAGCAGTTTGCCAAGCAATTTAAGCAGCGGCGCATAAAGCTCGGCTTCACGCAAGCGGACGTGGGGCTTGCGCTCGGCACGCTTTACGGCAATGTATTCTCTCAGACCACCATCTGCAGGTTCGAGGCACTACAGCTTAGTTTCAAAAACATGTGCAAACTTAAGCCGCTGCTCAACAAATGGCTAGAGGAGACAGACTCGAATACAGGCAGCCCAACTAACTTGGACAAGATCGCAGCGCAGGGACGCAAGCGCAAGAAGAGGACCTCGATCGAGGTCGGGGTGAAAGGAGCGCTGGAGAACCACTTCCTGAAGTGTCCAAAGCCCTCGGCGCACGAGATCAGCACACTGGCCGGCACACTGCAGCTAGAGAAAGAGGTAGTGCGTGTGTGGTTTTGCAACAGGAGACAGAAAGAGAAAAGGATGACCCCGGTCGGGGTTGCACATCCGAGCATGGAGGACGTTTACTCACAGGCGGAGACCCCTCCGCTTCATCACACGTTACAAAGTCCCGTCCAGTGACTGTCCTTCTGACTGAAGCTCTTATTTCAACAGAAACAAATAAAGAACATCGATAGAGAAAAGGGGGAGTAGGGATTTCACAGTATTTCATTTTTTGCATTTGTTATGCTGAGTGACAATGCACGCAGCGAAGTTGGGTGAAAAAAGTGTTTCTCGCCGCAGACCGGAGACTGTGGCGCAACATCAGTAGACGGGACGCAAATGATAAGAGGGGACGAACACAATGCATGAATGACTGCAAAGTCAAATTGATGTGCATTTTAGGGAAATTCGTTTTCACTAAAAACGTATTGATTTGAAGGTGTTCTGGTGGAGAAAAATAATAATTCGGTTATTTCAGCGCTGCTCAAAAGGAGCCATATGCCGCAAAAGAGATATTTTTCTCTCATCGCTGTTGCAGGTTTAATCTGAGGTGGTGGTAGTCTGATCTGTTGTCAACAAAGGACACAGTCACTTTTTCTACATGATAACAAATAACATTCACTGTTGCGGTATAGTTGTCAAATCATTTTGTGATGTTTACTTTATTTGGGATGTTTTTACCTTTTACGTTTCAATGTTGTGTTTGTTTTACTATTTCTGACCATTTTGGACTTTCCGTGTATTTTTCGAGTACCAACAACCCAAACATTTGTTTCAAAGTCACTGAGCCATAATTTGGAAATATATCATGTTTACAAATGTCCGATATATTAGCACCTGATTTCCTCTAAACTATAGAAAAGAGGGTATTGTTAATTAGCCTACCTGGTCTGAAACACACGAGTTTGTCGTTTTATTTTTAACTACATTTCCCTCTTTTTTGAGCACTTATTCTTGCTTTAATATTGTCGCAATTATTTATATATATTTTTTCATGATAACTAAAGCGTGATAGTTTTGTGATAGGATGTACAACGAGACTTTTTCTTGTTTACAGTTTCTGTAACAAATCCAGATGACGGAGTTATCAAGCATTGGTAAAAAGGTTGTTTGTTTGTTTGTTTTTGTTTTTGTTTTCCGAAACAGACTAAACCAGTTTTCGTATGCGAGAGGGCGAAAATGAAAATAAAAGTAATATCTCAGGTACATTTCAGCGCCCGTATTGTGCTGTACTCCTTTACTTATGTCTTATTGTCATCGGCCCAGTCTGGTCGCGCTTTCTGCTGTGCCCGTCTGAAACACTAAGTCCGCATACTAGTGTACTAAGTAGTATGTTAAAATAGTATACAACTATTTGAACGTACTATTTAGAGCTGTAGTTTCCGGACGTAGATGTTGTCGCTCGGATTTATTCCCTACTGACCTGTAAATGAATAGAGGAAGACGTTGTGCTGATGAATTTATCCGCCGTTGGATTTATTTATTGTTTTCGGAGAGCAGGACATGAAAAAGGAGTCCTGAATAAGTCGTGCGTTTCGTGTCGTTTCTCAAGGCATTTGTGTGTGTGAAAGAGAGAGAGAGAGAGAGAGAGAGAGAGAGAGAGAGAGAGAGCAGTTTGGAGCAGGTTTTTTGTTTGTTTGTTTGTTTGTTTGTTTGTTTATTTTGTTTTTTGTTTAGTTTTTTTGTAATTCTGTTATTTGACACCGTGTGGGATATACAACTTTTCCAAAAAAAAAGAAAAAGAAAAAAGAAAAGATTTTAAATAAATAGTTGTCATTATTATTTCCAATATATAAATATGTCCAATATGTAAACATATGTATTTGTTCTGAGTTTGTTTTGGAGATTTCTGTTTTGTTCTTTCCGGGCAGTTTTGTACACTTACTAATTCCAAAAAGATATTTTAATATTTCATTTATGAATTTGACCATTTATATATCTATATATTTATTTCTTAAAGTTGTTCGGAGCTTTCTGTTTTGGCTCTGTTAATTATGTTGCAGTGAATTACAAATGTTTTTGTTTACTACATTGGTTGTATGTTGATTGCAAAATGTAGACTGCAAAGTCACGTTTATATTTATGTTATAGTAATATTTTATTACTTACATAAAACGTATATTCGAGAACTTTGCTTCTGTCTTTTTTAAGAACAAATTTCCTTCTTCTGCCTCACTATTCACATCTTATGGTTATTACAAAAATAGTAATAAAAACAACTGCAATATAATCTACAAGATAACACACGTTTACCGTAAAGTTTAACTGAATTCTGGTCATCGTTTTCCAACTCTAGAATATTACTTATTTTATTTTTATTTCACGTGTATTTCGTCGTTTAAAACCTTGCCTCACACGTTTTCGCATGACACTCAATGAAAAAAAGTTGAAAACATAACTTTTGCATTTTATAAATACAAATAAATCAACCATCCTTATACTCACTGTTTCTTTTTGTTCTTAAAACTCAGAGAAACTATTTTCCCCTGTTAAACAATGTAATAAGGAAAAATAATAAGGGAAAAACCACGCAAAAGACCCCTGACTATATTCACTAATGTTAGCACAAAAATGCTGAAGCGAGGTTCATATGAGATCCATTCATATAGGCCTGTACACCGCACATCTTACATTCTGGACACGTAAATTGCAGTGCAAAAAAAAACAAATTAACGTAAATATCAACAAAACCAATTTCATCTTAATTCTTTCTCTTTCTAAATGTTTCTAATGAGAAACATTATGAATAATAAAAAAAAAACGTTTAACCTGAATTAAGACAATATGGAAGAAACGAGCATTTTACATTTATGAAAACATCGTAAACCAAACAAAAAAAGTTACAAGATACCGACACATTTGTCCATATTCTGTGTATCAGAAACGTACCAAAGTCTCAAAGGACAGCTACGCCTACTTTTGGTAATATTAATTTGTGTTTGAACTGAACATATGGCGCTGCGACTTCAGTCCACGCTATTTTAATGCAAAGCGCGTAAGTGTGACAGACGAAACGTGCTTTTAGCTGTACATATGTCCCTTCCAAAAAAAAATTCTAATACATATTGAGATCACAAAATCAAAATGAGCATTACTGAAGGTATTCAGTTTAAGACGCGGTGGATGAAAAGTGGTGTTTACAGTGCACTGGTGTGTATAAAACTAATTCTTCCCCTGAAAGAAACAACTTTTTTTTTTGTGGAATTGTGAAGGTGTGGTCATGTATGTAATTGTAATTGCGGCAATTACATTCAAGAAGCAACACAAATCACATACAGATACAGTAGACAGACACGCAGACAGACAGACAGACAGACACAATGACTTGTCCGGAGAAATTATTCATATAAAAAAATTATAATAAGGAAAATTATGAAAACAAGTAAGAACGGCAAATTAATAAAAGAAGAAAAATATTGGCTAATTCGGTTTGTTATGTAATTAGTATAACAGGACATTAGCGATATTTTACCACACATAAACAGCACGGATCTCAACAGCATTTCACTTGACCCGCTTTTAATAGTTGAGTTAAACGTCAGATTTTTTACAGTACTATTTTTGCTAAATTAACTCACCGAGATGTGTTACCGTGGATTAAAATTCGTTTCATTCATTCAGTAAAACATTTCTCATGTTGTATGTGTAATTTAAAATAAAACAAATTTGCCTTCAAATGTAAAAGGTATGATGTCGTGACAGACGAACATCTATATATTATTGCAGTATTGACCTCGATAGTAATGTTAATGAATACTTTTTAAATCTTCGGAATGAATCCTTGAAGGCAAAACTGGCAAATTATTAGTCTTTTATAGCCGATTATTATCAATTTTAGCTGATTAGGAAATATATAAATTAAAATACAGAAGAACAAGAAAAAAACATGAATTACTATTAATTTATTTCCTTTTTAAAACAGTCTAATGTTCTGTAGGGGAAGAGACATTAAGACGAGTCCCAACTTTCTTCTAGGTGAATAGTGAGGCTAATGCTCCCCCTACCGGCCGAAAGAGTCAATGCAAATATGCCTACAGATTGCGCTCAGGCCCCAGCTTCCCCAAAGCATCTTTATATCGTCTTAGATTGCAAAGTCTTTAATGCCATGCCATTGAACAACGACCGCTGCGTTGTGTTGCCCCTGGGAAACGTAGCCTTTGTCTGATTTGGCAAAATAAAAACAATACAAAATAATCTGTTTACCTGATGTAAATGTATGTTTATTAACCATTTATTTTACAACATGATGCAAATGTAATGTCCACAAACATAAACAAAAACACTTGCAAAATGTAACCACTGACATCCTGGAAGATATCCATAATAAACATACGTAAAAAATATATAATAAAAAAATTACATGTAAAAATAATAGACACATGTAAATTGTCATGAATCAATTCCTCACTTTTGTCATCATAAGAAGAATCTGGCTCCTATTACACACTAATACAATAGAACTAATAGATTAAAGTTTGATGTAGAACTTGATCATAACTCTATTTCTAAACCCAGTTAAAGGAAATACTCTTCCAATACATTATATTCATTTACCAATTACTTCAAAAGCAGTTGGGTTGAGCTACTAGAGGACTGCACTAACTGCATGAAAGCGTTCTTACATCATACAGCATGTAGAGTATTCGGTGGGGAAGTAAGATTCTGGTAAGTAATAAGGAGCTGAAAGTAAGGTGAGCCGGAGTGCACACCAAAGAGCCATGACCGTTAGATTCAAAGCCTAATTAAAATATCCTCGAAGGCAATAGAGTGACTTTTGATAATTCCTGAGCAAAAAAGTAGACTAGGTTAGATTGATATATCAGAGATTTCAGATGGAGCAAAGAAACCTTAGACTGGGCATTAAAATGCTAAAAAATTATCACATATGTTAATCCACAGCTGTTACAAACTTGTATGGATTTAAAAATATGTCATTTTTTCCATATGAAACCTCATTTGTAACCCCCTGTTGTTCCAGCAAAAGCTTTTAGCCTCCTCTACTGCAATTCAAAAAAGAAATAAAGAAATAAAGAAACAAATAAACTAAAATATAATACCGTCAAATTACCCTTAGATAAAATCTAAGCATCAGCATTGCTTCCCCATTTTTCTAGCAAGAGCTTTTGGGATATTTTGTTAAATGACATGATTTTACCCCTGCTAAATTTGAATGGAATATTTGATCATTTATATCCATTTTATCATTTCTTCAAACTGTATAGCAATTTTGAATATGCTGACACTTGTAACAACTCTTGTCCTAAGTACATAATATGACTAGAGCTATGTAGCTGAAAAGGAAAAATGCAAACATACTTTTACTTGTCAGTGAGACACTTTTTAACTATTAATCCAACTCTGCTTACACAGTGTTTCTGTATGATTTAAACGACTGCTTATTTAAGGTTAATAATGAATGACTTCAGGGACTTGATGTCATGGATGAAAAGGTTAATAACAGAGTGGTACAGTGGTGTAGTGGTTAGCACTGTTGCCTTGCACCTTCAGGGTCCGGGTTCGATTCCCGACTAAGCTCGATTCCCGTCTCTGTGTGCATGGAGTTCACATGTTTTCCCCGTGCTTGGTGGGTTTCCTCCACGTACTCTGGTATCCTCCCACAGTCCAAAGATATGCAGGTTAGACTAATTGGCGTTCTCAAATTGCCTGTAGGTTGTGAGTATGTGTATGCATGTGTGTGCCCTGTGATGGATTGGCACCCTGTCCAGGGTGTACTCTGCCTTGTGCCCTAAGCCTTCTGGGATGTGCATCTCTGCTGATTTCAGTGCATTACTATGCAAAGTCATTGCAATGACTAGTGCATTCATAGCAAGCAATCTTCAACATATTATCCACTCTCTCTCTTCAACATATTATCCACTCTTGTGGCTGCACAGCCATACATCTGTGCTTGGTGTATGAGGCCTGACACCGCCTCCTTCATCTGGAGAATATCATCAAACTCAGGAGATGTGGATTAGTAATGATTAGCAGGGATTATAGCTGGTTAATGGTGGGAAAATACATTAGGAACCATGGGCTCAGGGGGGAGGGGGGTTCGTTCACGCTAGCGGATTTGCATTGATCCACGGCAAATGAATGAGGATTAGTCGCATCTATCTGCCAACAGATAAATAACATTAAGCGCATTATTTGGGTGCACACTATTATTAATGACATTACAAACACTACAACAATGCCGGTAATTATGCCTGAATAATGTATTTATTGCTATTTTTAAACTACTATCTTTTCTTTAAGAGTGTGAAATGTTGCTGAGGAGCTTGGTGAACACCCTTTAACATGCTGTAGAAGCATCTAGCTGCATAACAAGAACATCCTGTATCCTGTATATTTCTTTAATCTTAAGACCCAGAGTAAAATCAATCAAGTAGAAATAAGAATAACCCAGACTAGCAATGGTATAAAAGCATTTTTACATCTATGATTTTTTTTTTACCAGTAGTATTAGTAGTAGTAGTAGTAGTAGTAGTGCCAACACAAATCCTTTGCTATACTGGATTACTATTCATGAGGAATAATTTATCATATATTTATTATTCATTTGTCATTAGTAACATTTTATGTTAAGTCAGGTTAGGTTTAAAGCAGAGCTGAAGCATATGCATTATTCTGTTAGGTGAAATCGGGTTTGTAGTGGATCTAAAAAATATCCAGGGCATAATGAGCACAAGGTGGAAACAGACCCTTGACATAACACCTGTCTATTTCACAGCACAGTCCAACCTTCAATTCAAATATTCCAAAAGGGGCAATTTAGTAACATCAAGCCAGCAAAATTAAGTGGGAGGAAACCAGAGAACCTGGAAATCTACCTGAGAACATGTGGAACTCTGTACAAGTTCATGATCAAACCAGAGCTCCTTGAGGTGTGATATCACAATGCTATCTGCTGCACCACCATTCTATCTCAACCTTATTAAGCATTGCAAAACAAAGAGTACTGCTTAATATAATGGCAAATCCTACTATATATTAGGGTTTTTTTTAAAGCAGGAACTCAACACATCTGAGATTAAAGTGTTCATACAGTACAAGCAGCAGGATTGGGGCAAGGTTTGTTCATAATACCTCAGATACCAGTATGAAAAAGAAAAGGTCATGATTGGAATTTGCTGTAAGGCATTAGATAGTTAAGGAGGTAGATACTAGGAGACAGGGCAGTCGATGAACCATTACAGTTTTATCCCAGGTGGTTACGCACTTCAGGTCTCTTTCTACTCTTTCCTTCACATCTGACATGGTATCAACCTCTGTCTTTTTCTCCCTCTCATTTATCCAATAAATACAAGACCTAGCAATGAAGGGCAGAAAGGTGTTTGGAGGGGAGAATAGAGGGGAAATAATTCTCTTTTTCATTGAAAATTCCTTTTTTTTCCACACCTCAAGGTTTCCCCACAGAGCTACATGAAAGATGGGCAAGAACATGGTCACACAGTGATCAACTATTTACCATATGAAAAGGTTCAACAGAGCACGAGAGAGGGACTTTGCTGTGTTATTAATGATACAGGACACTGGATGTAGGTGTCTCCTTAGGTTCCAGGGTGTGGACCTAAATACAGGGGTTTCAAACTATTGGTTAGAAAGCTCACAATACCTTCCTCTGTCTTTAATGTTTATAAAGCAATGTTTTGTATGACACACAATAACATATAAACATATTTGCCACCTTGATAACCATGAATGATAGTGATGGCAAAAATATAGATAGTGAGTTGATTTTTAGTACAACCTACCAAAAGTTCATGCAGTGTTTATGAGATGGATAATGTAATGCATGGTTGGATGTTTGATAATCGATTAAAAGCAGTCTGATTTAAAATCACAGTAAATGTAAATCAAAAGAATAAATATCTTATCTTATTTTAAAAGTGAAATTAGCTTTTGAAATTACAAATAATTTAAAATGAGAATGCTTAGGTTTGAATATCGAAATATCTAAAATTACATTAGATATTATAATATATACCTTAAACAGTACAAAGTATCATTTACAGTAGTAAACACCTAACAGTTAGTAAAGAGAAAAAATGCATATGGTCATAGTACAATCGAAAATACCCTCCCTAACTTTTTTTCCCTGTGAGTTTGCTTAGCCTTCATTGTGATCTCGCACCACTCTCCAGCATTACACTCCTCTAGGAAATTGGTCAAGGCTGAAAAGATAATAACCTACCCATAAGGCCAAAATCTGAAACATAATGTGAAGTCAATGCCATAGGCTGCCCACTACTTCACCTTCAAACCTTGCCTTTGTATGGCGGTCAGCCTGGGGCCTGCTCTTTCAACACTTAAATCACAAGGTTGACTCTTGAATAAAGAAAGGACAACATATGCTGCCAAAGCATACAAAGACATAAAATGCTAGATAATGGGAAGGTTGTATGTATTTGGGTATATTCAAGGGCTTTCCATCAATGTCAGAAAAGTGTATTATTTATTAGCATATTCACAATTTGTGTGCACCGCAGCTAAATTAAGATCTATTTTTTTATATCACTTGTGAGAGGTTTATTGACACAAAAAAAAGAAAGAAAAAAAAACACTAATTATTGCGAAGAACAATGTTTTTTTTTTTTTTTTTTGATGAATTGTGAAGACAATAGTTGGCACTGTGACTTAGTGGTCATCCAGGGTTGGGGGTTTGAATCTCTGTGCAGTGGAGTTTGCATGTTCTCCCTGTGCTTGGTGGGTTTCTTTCAGGTTTAAGGGATCAATCAGGTATCAGCTCTTGGTTTCCTCTCATAATCAAAAGACATGCAATGTAGCTCGATTCTCATTTCCAAATTGCTCGTACTGTACGAACAGTGTGTGTGTGCGCTTGTGTCCTGCAATAAATTGGCACCCTCTAAAGTGCACCCTGCTTCGTGTTCTACATTTGCAGGGATAGACTCCAGGCCTCCTGCAACCCTACACAGTAAAATCGGTGTAGAAATGGGTAGATTGATATTAGGGCAACAAATATTTCAGCACATCTATTAGTTCATCTATGGTATCTGCCACAAACTCACATCATCAATATTTAGCATATACATGTGTATACATCACATTCATGTTTTACTATTATTATTATATTTTCTTTATATTTAACAATGCTAACATGTTAAATGTTGATGTTCAAAACATCAAACCACTGATAACGAAGAAAAAATACTTCTTCTGCACCTGTTATAACTACTATAGAACGTTCATTCTTTGCAGAATTAAATTCCCTGCAATACATGTTGTTAAATATATTGCACTGTATTAATCAGGCTTTTATTATATATTTGTAATGGATATTCTTCTTTGTAGTGTGCATGTGAAATCAAAATTTTTCATACACTACAGTCAAAAGTGCATAAGGTAATTAAAACCTATGTATCTCAAACAGGATATTTTACATGCAGAGATAAATCTAAGTCTTAGAGGTTTCTTCCTTATTTGCTTTTTTTTGGCCCTGCCCTGTCTTACACTGTCACTGGAGAGAAAAGACAAGTGCAAATGAGCCCTTTGACTCACAACAGCCAAAATAACAACAACAAAAAGAGAAATAAATAAGGAAGATGAATCGAAAGAAGGCGGGGGAGAGATGGTGCAAAATGAAATGGAGACCTGCCGCTGAGCTCAAGGACGTGGCGCGCGACTGCGTAATTAGAAATGTACACAGATGATTTAGATGCGGAGATCTGATTAGGGAAAGCAGCCCAGTCTTAATCTTAATCAGCTCACTTCTGAGAGCCACTCATACACGCAGGGGGTGGGAGTGAAGCTAGGAAGGGGAGCGAGCACACACACACACACACACACACACAGTCTTCTCAAACATAGTGAGACATTCAGAGAGAGTGGGAGACAGACACAGAGACAGACAGACAGACAGATTCACAGATAGATAAATAGGAGAAAAATCAGGACATGATAATGGACAAAGGAAGCTGGTAAACACACACACACATACTGTAGATGTACATGCTTGGAAATCATGTCACAGAAAGCAAAAATTAACTTTATTACCACATAGCATACATAAGCAAACTGTATATAACTATACATTTTAAGCAGATTACAGAAGGATTTTATTTTGTATTATATATGTTTTAAAGGCGGCACGGTGGTGTAGTGGTTAGCACTGTCGCCTTGCACCTCCAGGGTCTGGGTTCGATTCTCCGGCCAGGCTCGATTCCCGTCTCTGTGTGCATGGAGTTTGCATGTTCTCCCCGTGCTTGGTGGGTTTCCTCCAGGTACTCCGGTTTCCTCCCACAGTCCAAAGATATGCAGGTTAGGCTAATTGGCGTTCCTAAATTGCCCGTAGTGTGTGATTGGGTGTGTGAGTGTGTATATGTGTGTTTGCCCTGTGATGGATTGGCACCCTGTCCAGGGTGTACCCCGCCTAGTGCCCGAAGTCTCCTGGGATAGGCTCCAGGTCCCCCGCGACCCTGAACACAGGATTAAGCGGTATAGAAAATGAATGAATGAATGAATGAATATATATGTTTTAATCTTTTTATTTGATAAAGTGTTCAGGAGGCCGACACGTTCAGCTTCACAAGGTGCAGAAGCCCTACTTTCATGGGTGACTCTGAAAACAGTCCAGTTGAACAAAAGTTTGTAGACATTTGATCATCATGTCTTCATGTGCTTGTTGTTTATTTCATTCAGGAGTTGGTCCTACATTTGCTGCTATTATATAAACACATTCACTTTTCTGGGAAGGCCTTCTGTTAGATTTCCGTTAGGCCTTCTGACTGTGGAAATCTCTGCCCATTCTGCCATGAAATCATTAGTAGGGATCAGGATTGGAAAAGGTCCCTTAGACTGAGTGAAGGAACGTTATAATGCTTATCATAGGCTTATTAAATTTGTGGCAACAGTTTAGAGAAAAAACACAAATGAGTGTAATGGTCAGGTATACTTGTACTTTAGACCATATACAGTAGGATAGATTTTGTAAAGAAACAAAACCAAAATATATAGAGAAACTGACTTGACTTGACCTTTTGGTAGTACTGACTGATGTTTATACTTTATATAATTACTACATCTGTAATGAAAGTGAGTTTGTGTGAAAGCTGCGGATTTGTACAAAATCTGTGCTTAGTTATGTATTTTATCTTTAAAAAAAAAACATTCTAAATTTTGGTTATTAAAAAAAGCATTAGGTGTGTATTGAAATTGGTTGATGCTCAAGGCTTTATTATTAGTATAAGCATCAGAAAGAGTAGTTTTTGTGCCATCTCTATGTTATGGCATGAAGATTTGGTATATGCTGAATAATCTCATCTCTAAAAGATCTCACTGTATTAAAGTCTTTATCTATAAGCTTAATAAAACTTATAATACCTCTATAATAATAATAATAATAATAATAATAATAATAATAATAATAATATAATCTCCATCCATTTATAGTAAATCATCAGCTCTGCTTTCCATTTACATAAACCAAAGGTGCTTCACTTCTTTGCACTCACACACAATATACCACCTTGCATGTAAGTACGCACATATGTCATAATTTTATTGACTATTTAGGAAACCAGTCAACTATGATAAAAAAAAAGAAATCAGTAAACCAGTGGAAAGTGCAAGGCTGGATAGAGAAGAGAAAAGCGAAGGCACAAAGGAAGCATCAGAACACAAACAGCTGTGATGGTCCACCACCCAGTGCCTGCATCCACCCACTGTACCACCTTCTTACCAATGAAAGGAACCAAACTCTGCTTGCAACTTACTGATGCACAAAAGATGAGAGCAGACACAAAGCGTCCGGTAATGAGCGAAGCAATTAAAAAAATACCAAGCTTCCCCCTGCTTGCTCCCTCCCACATTCCCTCTCTCCTCTTCACCAGCCTTGTTATTGATCACCTTTAACCTCTACGTTCAGCGATGTCACAGTTACCATTTAGACCCTCCCAAGGGCTAAGCAGCCATCGATAGAACCCCTGCCCCATAAATCATTACAGGGCCTGCCATGTCTGCGCCCAGGGGGCTGACATTCAGGGCCATGGGCCCACTGCTCCCCACAGCACGCCCCCAAGGGTCAGAGGTCATTCAGACGCCCCCTATACCCAGCACACCCTTGGCCCACTGCTGCCACCTCTTTGATTTTTAGATCAGAACAAAGGTCAGCAGAAGCTGCGTCTTCCTCTGAGCTCTGCGTGCGTGAGTGCGTGCGCTAGTGTGTGTATGTGTGTGACAGTCACAGTCCCCCATTAATGCTTCTAATCTCATTCAAAGTTGACTGGCCCAAGTGTTACAGCAAGAGCAGCAAGGGAGGCAAGTAATGTCAGAGGTGATGAGGCCAAGCACTTGGGTATTACTAAAATGCTAATTTTTGAAGCATTAACAGCCAATACGTTACTAAATTGGCTGCATAAGTATATTTCTATATTGCTAAAAATAATAAAATAGAAGAAGGCAGTTTTAACTTTTAAATGAAATACAAAGTCTGGAATTGGACAAATAATATGAGCATTTTCATTTCTTACACCGCATAAGTACATTTGATAAGTACATTTGACTATATTCTAGATATTTCCACTAGTTGGGGTAGAATATTCTATTTTAATGTACTGTATACATCACTAGTGGTTAAATAAGGTCGAAAACAACTTTTCTTCACTCTTGCATTAGTGGGTCACGAAATTACCTCTCTACCTCTCTCTTACACACACACATTAAGTGTCTGGTTGACTTAAAGGCGAATCACACACTGACTGACTCTATGCATATACAGTAAACTGTTTAATATGACATGCCGCAGCATGTTATTGTAAATATGTCAGCATGTCAAATACATGTGTCTCTCATGTTTGTGTCCTCTCTACTGGTCTGTATAACACATATTGTCCCGAGTCTCCTGGTTCCTGTGACCATTTACAGGATAAGCAGTATAGATAAGGAGTTAATGAGTATCTGGATTTTTTTTTTTTAACTTATAGAATAAAAAAGCTGAGAGAATGTGTATACAAAGAATGCACATATTGAATGTATACCATATATTCTAAAGTAAAAATGAAATATATATTATTCTCCGTCAATTTAACAAGACTGGTTCTCTCTGTAAGTCTCATAATGTTCTTCATCATGTTGCCTCCCCCCATCACACATTCAGACGCCAAAGCTGATGTTGTTAGTCTTTCAGCTGCTCCCATTTAGGGGTCGCCACGATGGGGACTACCCGATCTGCACAGAACTTGGCACAGGTTTTGGCACAGACACACTTCCTGATGTAGCTCCCCCTTTTTATACGGGCGTAGGACTGGAAGTGCATCCATTGGCTGAGGTTTTCGCATTGGGTGGGAATTTAACCTGGGTCCTCCACATGGCAGGTGAGAAACCTACCACTGAGTCACCAATGCCCTAAACACCAAAGCTGTAGGCAAGTGAAATTTTTGTTACTACCACTTTGTTGACAAGGACACACATACACATGTGTACAGCCTTTTCATTCATTTGATAAGCTTGTAAATACTTTAATGGAAAACCCTGAGGGACATATGTCTCCTGGAATTTAACATAATCCAATTTGAATCCATTAAAGATCATTATCATTATCAAAGATATACTTTGTTAATTTCTCTAATCTAATTACTCAGACACATTGCACTATATCACAAACAGGTGGCTTTTTGTGGCATTTTATATATATATATATATATATATATATATATATATATATATATATATATATATATATATATATATTACTGTATGTATGTATATATATATATATATATTACTGTATGTATGTATGTATGTATGTATGTATGTATATATATATATGAACTGGGGGAATATGTGCTTGGCATGCAGTTAACTGGTTGGAGTGAGTGACAGTGGATCACTGTGTGTCTACTTGGTAAGACTGACAACTGGGCTCAGTGGAAGGACCTAGGGCAGCAGAGTAAAGCAGGCTTCAAACGCCTACTGGGTCTACTTATATGGAGAGGAAAAAAGCAACAAATGCACTCTGAAAAAGACATCATGTGTTTTAAGTGTGCATTTGCCAGGAGGAGAAGTTTTGTGGAGCGTTGACAGCTTTCACATCTTTCTCTCTCTCCTCTTCACTTTCTTTTTTCCATCGCTTCCACTCCCTCAAGCCGTCAATTAGTGAGGTTTGGCTTCTACAGGCCCGTTTTTTCCTCACATGTGCCTTTGTTGCCATGCCACTGGCTGCCTCAGTCTGGGTCGGTGTTTGAAGGCTGGGATAAGACGGCAGCCAGGTTATCCACGGGTCCCCTCTGGGGGTCTGCGTGCCTCCCAGGATAAACAGATTGTGAAGGAGGGAGGCTAAAGGCTCTTTCAACCACACAGGCCTGCTTACACACTAGAGGGACTTGACTTGTGGCCAGTGATTGAGCTCTCAGAGGGTTCTTCAAGTGATCTTCAAACGGACCATTGAGTGGAGGGCTGTCCAGCAACAGAAATGCGACTGGAGAGTACTTAGTCTGAAGTCAGATCCAGTACAAACTATAAGCTATTAATTAACAGGCAAGGATTACAAATATTTACTATAGGTCCAGTATAAGACAAAGATGATTCTTACATTTCAGACACACCATGCTGTCTGGTTTTAAAAAAAACTTGATGCAGATGTTTATCATGGTGATTACTGAGAGATTTGAACAACAGACGGCCCTAACAGCTGTGTGTTCCAACAAGTAGAGAGATTCTCAGGCCCATCTCACTTCCCCATTCTTCAATCTTACACACCAAAACCGACTCTGGAGATCCCTACTAGGGCTCCATCCATCATAGCAGGTGCCTAACTGCCTACTGTGCTGGAACACAAGCACATACAGTATAGCTTTGCTTGGACATGTCCACCTTTAGACCAACTGCACTTGTTTGCGCCAGTGTGCTCATGTCATCCAACCACTGGCCCATTCTCCATCACCACACCTCCTTTTCCATCCATCAATCATGCCATGTTTGATAGATGAGCAGCTTTTCAATAGTGCCTGTGTATTCTCTCTCTCTCTCTCTCTCTCTCTCTCTCTCTCTCTCTCTCTCTCTCGCTACTAGTAAATGAAAGGCCAAAAAAGCCCAAAAGGGATCAATCAGAGAAAAGTGATAATGGGGCTGGTATTTTGAAAGAGCAAATGATATATTGAATATTAAGTCTTGTGTTGTTTTTAGGTACAATCTTAAATTTACTTCAAAATAATTATAATGCAAAATGCTTATTTAATGTATTTATGCAACTAAGTGCTTTACAATAAAATCTGATTTGATTGCTTCCAATTCTGAGCTACGAAGTTTTATAATTAAAAAAAATAGACATTTGCTATGTTTTAATTACTGAAAAACAGTACACAGCTGGCTGAAATTATCACTATTACATACCACTGATAAATGCTCTGACCCAGCACTGATTTATAAAAAAAAACATATTTGCTCCAAATATGTTTATAAAAAACATATTTGCTTTACCATGCAAGCAGAATGAAAGCCTGTGCTTATTTACCACTGGTATTTTGCATTCTTGAGCGATCTTTAATTGTTTCGGATAGAAAGGAGCTCTAACTTTGTAAAGATGTTTTAACTGGAAACTGAAAGATAACCCCCTGATTCAAGGTATTTGAGGGTTCTTTGACAGTATCTGTCCACATTAAATCAAAGAGAGCAAATGTCATGAAAACAATTTGATATATATTCAGTGCTTAATTAGCTATATACAGTCCAATGAGTCATTATATTGGTTACATAATATCTGGGATCAGCAGATTTACCAAAATGATAGTGTACCCCAGGAACAATGGACACACAAGAGCTGTCCCTGGGGTTCAGAGGCCGAGCAGCCCACCCACGTCACCACGCAACAAGGAGAGTCAGTGGAATTCTAGGGGTCAGCACTTAGCTCCGCAACACACACAGCTTTGCCCTATCACACCCCCATCAGCAGCCTGCCCCCCTCACCCTTAAACCCAATTAACGCACACTGGGTTTGGGCATACGCACACAAGAGGCATGTCTATTGCCTTTAGGCTTGTCTTGGCAGCGATATAGCTTCTGGTTGGACAAACAATGGTGACATAGTATGCATGTGAGTTTGCATGTGTTGTAGGGAGGGTACTGAGCGGTTGGGTGCAGATGTCCCATGCCAATGCCATTTCAATGTGTCTCTTGTAAGAGCAGTGGGGAAATGCGTTGGAGTTCAGGCCTACGCAGCCCTGCCATCTGAATGGCTGGAATTTAAAATGGCACGACGTACAAGCTGAGCGTGTGCACTCAAAACAATGGCCCTTCTTTCTCTCTCATTCTCCTGCTCTCTCTATGCATTACAGTGGCTTTTCATTATTCTCTTCCCCTTTCTCTTTGCTTTCGGGTGTCCCCTGTGCCATTTTCATTGTGACAGAGAGCAGTCCTGTGTTCTTTGCTATACACATTTATCAGGCCGTCCCATTTCAACTCATTACTCCTGAGAGGGTTGAGAGATATGTTGAAAATCATATACGGTACTTTAATTATTATACTTTTATTACTTTAAATACATTTGATTTTATACATATAATCAAAATTTAGGAGTGACAGAGCAAACGTCTGTTTAATACATAGTGGAAACCACTTCAAATAGCATGGAAAGATTGATCCATTGACTGTGGCCATCACTCCTCTGTGCGTTAACAGAAGACATTGCACAAGGGACAAGAAACAGACAGCAGCACTGTCTCTCAGCAGAGAAAGAGAGAGAGAACTGGAAAGAAAGGAGAGAATAGAATCCGGCATGCAATGGCATATTCTGACCAGGTTAGTGTTTTCATCTCTCATCTCATTACTTAATCAGTCTAGCAGAGATATATATGGAGGTTAAAAACAATGCTTAGGTTTATTAAGAATAACTGAGATTTATTAAAAAATGACCCAATACAAAGAGAAAAAATATAAACACAAGAGCCCTCAAGTGGCACAACAGCAAAGTGTTTGTCTAGCTGAGAGGTCCACAAGTTCAATTCCCATCCAGAAGTCCTAGATAGGAAAACACTCTGCTCTCTGGAGGTGAAGAATGGTCTTCTCTCTCCCCTGTCAATCAGAATGACACTGGCCAATAATGGGTGTGTGTGTGTGAGCTCATGCATGCAGAAGAGGGCAGATGTTGCTTTTCTCCCAGTATTTGATGCAGCATGAGCGGCAGTTTGAAAAGATGTGGACGTTGGCTCGTATGTGAAATGAGACTCTGGAGGAAAGAATGTGTGAACATCCAGAGTTAAATAAGACATATGAACCTAATACGCATAAAACCAGTGTGCTGGAGTGACTGTATTTGACAGACAAAATGCACTGCCTGTTAAAAAAAAAAAAAAAAAAAAAAACTCACAGATACTATTATTGCATTGGCTCATGGTTAGCTTTGTTTAAAACTTTATGTGATATTACAACATTCAGTTTTGGCCAAGATTTTATTATTTTTTTGCATTGATGATGGGATAGTCAAACCACTCCATATCATTTTCTCCAACGCACCCCAGAGACATTCAATCGAGTTAAGCTCAGGAGTACTTGTGGTGGCCAATTCATCTGTGAAAAATAATTTCTTATGCTCCCAGAACCATACATTCATCATGTAATGAATATGCCTGTGCCATCTGGGAGGAAGAAAAAACTGTATTAAATGGAAAGCCTTGTCATTCAGTGCATTCAGGTCATCAGCTGACTTCATTTTATTGCCATATACAGTAAGGTTGATGAGTCTAGATCTGACCAACTAAAGCAGCCTCAGGCAGATAACATCCGTAGGCTCCAAAGGCTTATAAACTGAGTTCAGTGCATGAAGGGTGCTCATGCTCTTCCCTTCAACAGGGTCAATCTGAACCCTTCAGAACATTGTTCTCTCCTCGTCTGTATTCTCCTTGGTACATCTAAGCTCTTGTTTTTGATTAGTCTCGGTAATACATGGTTTTCTTATGTCACACAGCTGTCTAGTCCTAATCCTGTGAGTTCCTGTCACACTGTCCAATGAAAATGCTCTTTACAATGCAACTTCACAATCATGGAAATTCTTTCCGAACTACATTTCATCTGCAGCTTGATGATTTATCATGATCCTTCCAGGTTCTTAATGATGCATTGAATAGTTTTTAACCCTTAATTATGCATTATCAACCACATAAGTTGTCTTATATTAGGATATTAGAAAACATATGCTTGTTTCTACAATATAATATGCATATTTTGTATATTTTTGTTAGCACTTTGATCTTGAAGTAACTGTATGTTCAGCCATTTGTTTTTAAAGCATGTTATAACTTGTAACAACTTGTTTGAGTAGATTTTTTTTCTACCAATAACAATATAAACAGGAGAAAAGGAGACTCGCTGAGCAGTTCTTTGTTCTCCAAGATCCCAGCTGTGGGAAGACAGCCCCAGACGAGACAGAAACATTATCTCTTGAAGCAGAACCAGAGCACTGTCCCTAGCAATACTGTGCTGGCATGGGCCAAACTCTCCTCTAGGTAATTTATCCTCTGAGTGTCCGTTGTCCACCAGGAACAAAGTGACTGCTTGTTGGGGTAGAACTTTCCAAAGCCAAACCCTATCTTGCCACTATGCACAATGCCGGGCTACAACAGTTCAAGCCTAGCCACGTGTTGGTTATTTCACGTCCACAAAGAACTGCTTCATCTCAACATTTAGAGTCCCATAAAAACATTATTGTCCAGCATTGGGGATCATTTGTTCACTCCACAAAGAAAGCAAAAACCAAAACGTTGACCTCTCTAGTCTTTCGGGGTGCATTTTTCAAATTCTGTCCCCCCTTCTCCAGCGCTTTTGCGCCCACTCTGACGTCTTTTGCCAGCAGTCCCTGTAGTGATCCTACGCAGTGAAAGTCAGAACAAAGGTATTTCAAAGGTTGCATGGTCAATGGCTCAACCATAGAGCCATTTTGTGTTTTGGTTCACAAATACAGCTGAACAGAAGATGCTCTGTCTTATGTTTACATCCATTCACTGCTTTTTTACGTCCAAGCCACTTTGCCAGCCCCAAATGCATCTTTCTATTGGATCAGTTCTCCACCACTCCATCTTAGCCTTGAATCTTGAACATGCTTCACCATTAACATTCTAAATATGGTCACTCCACATGGCTCCACTACTCCACAGCATACCTACCAAGCGAGTGGGCAAGGTCAGATCAGTCTATTAACCATATTAAAATGTTGCAATCATGGTAATTGACATCGTCTAATGTGAGTTTAGGTAGCTTTGCTCCAGGCAATTAATCATAATGGATTAGATGATGACAGGGGATGAGAGGCACAGGTCACATGTTTTCCTGGTTCCGCTGGTCAGACCAAGAATGACTATGGCTGTGATCACTCAAACCACTTTAACACTCAACTAATCTACTAAAGTTAAAATCAGAATGTTATACATCTTACATTTTATATAGTAATTCCCTTTTGTTTGAAGTTTTTCTCAAGTGCTTAGTATCTGTATTACTCAATTTACAATTTTATCGGGTGACACTTTTTTTTGTTAATATACTGTCTAGGAAACATGTAAAATAAGGAACCAAATGATGTAGTCTGGCAGCAAGGGAAGTATTGTTTCAGGTCTGTAGTAAGTTCTTCTGCCAGTGCTTGTTGTCCTTACTTCTCTCTCCCAGCGGCCCTGACTGGGTCGCTCTGGGAGAAGAGCGCATTCTCCTTTCATCCCCTCTTAGAGGACAAACATCAGTCCCATCTCACCAGCCATCCATATTCATGAGTCTCTTATAAATATCTGATAGCGGACGATCTACAGCTGTTTAGCTCTGAGAGCAATGCTTGGTCTTTAAACACACACACATACTCTCTCTTTCTCTCTCTCTCTCTCTCTCTCTGTCTCACATACACACACACACACACGCATAGATATTCTGGTGTAAGCGTTTACTGGTTTGAGCGCGATCACTGCCCCTCATCTCACCGCGTGCCCTGACTTCCCCGATAGCATCAGCACATTGCTAGGGTATCGCTCTCAGCTTAATTAAAGCCTAAATGTGACCGCTAAATGAGAGAAGAATGCTTAAGAGCTTTATTTGCTTCCTCCCAACAGCACAGTGCTTATCTCAGAATAAGAGAGAAAGAGAATGGGAGAGAAAGAAAAGAGAGAGATTACTGTAAGAAGGCCTACCATAATTGTCACATGCAAACTTGTGTATAAACCCTAGTAAAAAAAAAGTATGCTAAGTATATTAAATCCTAGCATGCCAAAGCATTCTTAAATGTACTTGCAGCCAGACTCATGACTAGTATACTTGAAGTTTGCTATTTTGGAACATCTAATTTTGTACTAAGTGTATTTAAGTTGTAATTAAATTGTACAAAAGCACAATTTTAAGTGTATTAAGTATACTTTTGTGTGCTAAAGTGGAACAACTTTAAGTATACTTAGTACACTTAAAGTATATGGCGTACATACCTGACGGTAATTAATACATTTTAAGTATATATTTAATGTATTATAAGTACATTACAGCTATTTTTGCTGTATTACAAATACACGATTAATATACTACGAGTATATTCTTATTGCAGCAGTAGCATGCTGTTATACTTCTGGACAATTACAAATACAAAAAAAAAGTACACTTTATGGTTAATACAAATATACTTTATTGTATCATACAGTACACACAACCTTCTATACTACAGTATTGCAAATGTGTTACCAGTACATTAAGTGTTTAGGATAATTTACAAATGCTAAATGTATTTTCTACACTATAACATGTTTTTGAAACACATTACATCAGTAATTATGAGGCAGATTTTATTAATGAGTTCAACAGATTTAATTTGCACAAGGTTACGAAAAAGCACTACTATAGTTTATTTGTGTTCAACAAAAGTCAGGTTGTCTTACAAACGCAGAAACTAGTTGATTCTGTTGACACAGAGACTGAAAACAGGCCGAGAGCTACGGAGCCGTTATACCACAAGCAAAGTACATAAGATTTAGTAATCGCACAGTAGACAATGCATTCAATAGCTTAAAGTATGTACTTAATGACAAATTACCTAACAAAAACCGTTAAATTTATCTTGTGCCGATGAAAATAAAATAATAACGATACGAACAAACGCACACGATGATGCAGCTACAGCCGTTAATTCAAACTAGAAGCGGAGAACTGGAGAGCCAATCAGAGAACAGACAGTCCGAATCTGCCCGCCTCCAGTCTCTGATTGGCTGGTGGGGCTCAGATTCTAGTCTCCGGTTGGCTGGAATAGTTGCAGAGTTCACAACGCTTTATAACAGTGAGCATACAGTTCACCTCTCCCAAATGAAGCGGACAAGGAGGGGGGCTAAATTATGTCTACCTGACTTTCTTACAAATAACGCTCATTTCATTCAAAATATTATAAACATACACCAATAATTTGCACTTTTTTCATTTATTTAATTGGGTGAAATTTAAGCGATGATGATGTGGAGGTGAGTTGGTTTAGTCTTGACTTCTGGTCGTGAGTGACAGCATTGGGGGAAATCTGTTGATTGTTGAATCGTCGATTATAAAGTAAACACAGCGATGGAGAAAAAAAGGCCAAAGCTGTCAGGGGCCCAATTTAGAAAAAAAAGAAAAGATGAGGAGAAACGGGCAAAAGATAAAGAGATGCAACAATGTTCTCTCTGTATGATTAAGGTATTCATGTCATCATTTTAATTAGTGGTATAACTTTAACTCTTAGGTTTGTTAGCCTTCTTGCTTATTATGCTTGCTATGCTTACCTTGCTAAAAACACACACACACAAAATAAAAGCCTAATTTACAAACCATCAAAGAAATTCTAATGGTTTCTATTAAATACCACAAAATGTAACCACGAAATTACGCTTTGCAGCAAGACTGTTGCAAGTACAGTTATTTATTTCCATTGTTTATTATGTTAATGTTGGCTATAGCCAATATATTTACAATATATTTACAGTATACTGTACAGTAAATAGCCAATTTAATTTACACATGTGTAGATAGTTTAAAAGACATTTTCCATTTGCTATAACTCTGTTACGTGACAAAGCATATAATTTGAGGCAGTAAATTAACCAAGGAGCTAATTGTTCCTCCCTTAGATTAGATTATATTAGATTAATAAAGTGTCTAATGACTGCCATCAAAACCCATGAGCCTCTTTGAGCTTATCACTTTTATGCACTTTTATCTACCCCAACTTTTGGACTGCTCTCAGGATTGCACTTACATTGCCAGTGACTATAGCTCAAGCAGAGAGGAGCTTTTCCAAACTCAGGTTAATCAAGACATACCTGAGGTCAACCATGTCTCAGGAACGGCTCACTGGCCTTGCTGTCATAAGCATAAATCATGCAATAGGGGAGCAGATCTCATATGATGCCATTATTGATGACTTTACATCTAGAAAGGCCAGAAAAGTCAGATTTTAGTTTCAGTTTGTGGTTTCTGTTCTGCAGTGAAGTAAATAAGTTATTTTTCTTTAGTGTGATTTGTTCTATATTAATTCTATATTTATATAATATTTGTTTGTACACAGTATATTTATTTAAGTTATGAGTAGTTTAATAAAACGTGTGGTGTGTACAAAATGTGAAGGTTTTTTTTTATGGGGTCTCGCCCAGGGAGCAATTCAGTGTAGAACTGCCACTGTATAATACAATTATATTAAAGTATATTTAAAGTTTAATTCCAAAATTTGGTAAAAGCATGATGTTAGTATACTTTTTATATATTAACTGATGGTACAATTTTTTGTATTATCGAGGATTTCAATATATTTGTAATGCACTAAAGTGTTTTTTTTTTTTTCACTGGGGAAGTCCCAAGGATAAATGGATTTGCTTATTACTTGATGTGCTTCATATTTCGTTTTTGGGTGCTAGATCCAGCAGGTCACATTTGCTGTTGGTGCCATCAGTAGCAAAGCTATTAGAGCAGAAGAATCTTCTGGCTGTTTGAAGGAAAATATTTCTTAGCATATACATCAAGAGGGGCTTAAGAACTATGAGTAACATAAAAAACATTCTCCATAACAATAAATGGTTTACTTCATGCAGAATCAGCCTTGAAAAAGAGTCAAAATATGTCCATAATCTCAGACATTATTACACAGTCTACCTGCAACTTTACACTATAATTACTGTGTAAATTTAATGTGTAAATTAGCATAATGTGTGTGTGGTGTTGTTGAGGAAAAACGACAAATAATGCAAGATTGTTGAATATCCTTTCAAACACACTATATTCAATTAAAAACACGACTCCAAGTTGTTACATACTGTACATTAGTGTCATATAATTTATTGCCAATATGTATCTATTACTTGTTTGCTAAAACAGTTTGCTACTTAAGTTAGTAAACAAAAAATTCCACTTTCTAGTTTGAAATGGTTAGTGTTGGTAAAATGGTGACTTTAACTTTAAAAATGAAAGCTCATTAAATAAAGACAAAAAGGAAGAAGGAACGACAATTTTACTGGAAGTACTTCTGCAATTTCCCTTGAGATTAATAAAGATTTATTTCATCTTATCATATTTTAATGGGAATGTACAAATCAGTCTGCTGACATGCTATAAAGTGACTATAAAGTGTGGCTTTTTTGGGATCTACTTCCACTAGCAAAGTTAAAATAATCTGAACGTTCGAGCATATTATATCTGAAATTTAAGTTATTCAATATGATTTTTTTATTATGGAACTGGTAAAAAGCAATATGAAACTTGCAATTGTGTTGTTGTACTCAATATGGGCACGGATGTAATTAGGAACAGCACAGAGCAGGGCTGATTTTCAGTTTTAAACACACTCTTGCATGTGCAATATGACTAAATTATTCTCAGACTAACTATATTATTAGTTACCAAAGCTACATTATTATGGACAGAAGCAAAATACCAGTACACTATATCACTCTATGTTTGTGGTAACAATGTGATATTGTAATGTGATGTGTTCTGTAATATGTCATGGTTAAAGTTTGCATTAATTGGAAACAATTTTCCTTATACAAAACTTGTATAGAAACCTTTCTTCATAAATTTCCTAAATTAATTTGTAATACTACTGTATGTCAATCCCTGTGTATACACTTAGAGCAAATGCAATTGTCTGAAGATGCAACTACCTGCATCAAAATTAATTTTAAACAGATTAACTCTATGTGCAGTAAAGGTGAATACCATTGGTCATGGCAAATTTGCATGAAATAGATTACATAAATAAATAGGCCATTTATACTGTATATAATCGGTCTTCAAGGTCCTGGAACAAAAAAAGACTTGCATGAAACATTTTTATGAAATAAATGATTATTGCATTAATGATACTTCTAGCAAATAAACAATATATCGTCAAGATTATACAAGTCAGTTTTAGAATCTTGATTTGATTATAAGTTTTCTATTTTTCCTAATTTTTTATTAGAACATATTAAAAGCATTATTCTCACTAGTCATTTTATGTATGTAAAATTGATGGTAATTAATTATTTTTAAATTCAGCTTTTTTATACATAAAATTATATACATAAAAGTAAAGCAAATCAACAGAACATGTGTACAAAAACAACAAGGCTAGCTCAAACATTTTTTAATACAAAATTTCATTTCATTTTGACCTACAGATTAATTTGCCATGCAGTTTTATGCTATTATGCTAATTATTTTCTTTGATACTCCCACGGCTGAAGAACTGAATAGACAATCTGTGGACACCAGTCCAGTATTAGATATTTCAGTTGTGTTTTCCATCTACACTACCAAAATGGTAATTGCATACAGTGTAAAAAGAAACTGATTAGATATTTGGACCTAAATAAAACCATGCAACACAAAATATAGTGACACAAATGTAATATTTTTGCCTCTATACACCAACACAGTGGATTTGAAATGCAGCAATCAGAATACGATTGACTGTGTCTGCCTTCACCTTTAATTTAACGGGTTTAAGAAAAGATATGTACAGTATTAATCATTTTTAAATTACAAACCTATTTTTATAGCCCCATTTTTATAGTAAGTAGTTTATCAGTCAGTAATTTAGTTTAGTTGTGACCTGTTTCTTAGTGACAAATTCTTTATGACGAACTAGTAAGTTCAAAGGTCCGGCAGTGCATTATATTGTTGAATTTGCACTCCAACATAGCCCTCAATATGCAGTCCAAAGAAGGACTGATGCAAGTAGAAAAAACAAAAAGCCATATCAGAGAGACAGTAGAAACTTTACGAGTGGTCCAATCCATACTTGAACAGACTTCTGAAAAATGAATAATGCACTGGCGAGCTCAGCAATCCATCATCCAACCAGCTAGGAACCTCTGTAGTCCAACTAGGGACAGTGGAGGCCAGTGGTGACTATGGTATTTTTTCCCCCATTTTGTATGACTGTGATAGGACCTCTGGTCAACATTCACACACACATTATTGGCATTTTAGGAACTCAATCTGAATTCAGGAATTTAACTCAATCTGCATGTCTTTGGACTGTTGGCAAAACCAAAGAACCTAGAGGAAACCCACCAAGCACGGGGAGAATATGCAACCTCCATGCATACAGACCCAATGCGGGAATCAAACCCAGGACCCAGGAGGTGCAAGGTCGACAGTTCCACTAAGCCACCATGCTGCCGAGCTCAGGAATACCAGGCCATAAACTAAAGTGTATGGTCAAGAAATGATTCACAACATCTGGTCAAGAAATGAACACTTACAGTAAGGACACAGGATATCATTGTCAAAGTCTAAAATCAAGAGACACCTTCAAGAATGCTAATAGAGACATGAAAATCAATGGTAACATTTAAGAATTAAAAAGGCCAGATTGGACTCATCTGAAGGGGAAAAAATATTACGAAAATATGTCTGATTAATAAGATTCATTTGTCCCATAATGAAAAGGGGGGGAAATATGGAGAGAGAGAAAGGAAGGGCTTATATTCTAAGCATACTGTCTCCTTTGTCAAACATAGTGAGACTGTGCTATGCTGTTGAATTTGAGTCACTGCTGTTTAATGGTGATGTGATTACTGATTGATGTAGCAGGGTAAACTGTGAAGCTTATAGAGCTATCTTTTCTGCTAAGATTCAGTGAGATGCTGCAAACCTGATCAGTATATATGTGGGGTAATGACCCAAAACTTATCATAAAACAACCAATGGCAAAGAAATATAATGGTTTTAAATGACAACTGAGCCTCTCATGGGAGGAAACGTTTTGATGACATCTGTACTTCAAGCGATCATTGGCTGCAAAGCTGTTGCATCAAAATATTTAAAATTTCCTAATAATTTATGTTAATCATACCATTTTATGTTAGTTTGACCAATTACTTTTAAACTAGAGTAAAATTAAGTGACTGTAAAAAAAAACTGTTAACGCAATTTGTTGTCAAAAGATTTGAATTTAAAACACTTTAAAATTTAAATCTACATCACAAACACATCTTGATTGCTTCATGTGAAATACATTGTTGTGTTGTACAGAGGGGGAAAAAAGAACGAAAATTGTGTGGCTGTCCAAATACTTTTGGAACTGACTGTATATTTTAATGTGGTATGCGCCCCTAAACGTTGCTAAGGGGGCCAGGGGTAGCTCAGTGGTTAAGGCATTGGACTACAGTTCGGAAGATCCCAGGTTCAAACCCCACAACCACCAAGTTGCCACTGTTGGGCCCTTGAGCAAGGCCCTTAACCCTCAACTGTTCTCAACTGCTACAAGATGTGTAATGAGATAAAAATGTAAGTCGCTCTGGATAAGAGCGTATGCCTAAATGTAATGTAAATGCTAGTTTTATTTATAATTGTGTGATGTGCATCACCTATTGCTGCTAGAGATTGGGTGACAGTACTACTATTGAAGTATTGGACAGAGGTTTTGTTTCCACCAGAGGGTTATGGAGTACCCCATTCCCCCCCCCCCTCAAGATAATGCTCCTAGCCCTTCTCCATCAACTCATTAGGATAATTAGAAGTGCTGATACAGGCAAGAAAAAGCATTTTGCTTCGCCCTCCAAAAAAGCTTTGTTCTGTTTCCAAAACAAATAGTGAGGAGGTTCAGCATTGCTCTTGCTTTGTGTGGGTGCTTACACATGCATATGATATAAGGTGTTACACTAGATGTGGAGGTATTGTGGTGTCCAGTGGTATGAATGATGTTCAGTTCTTGGCATCAGAAAATACATAAGAAGTGCAAAAGATTAAATCAAATGGGAATGACCTAGAAAATGACTCAAAAGGACTTTTGGATTTGGATTTTAACTACTATGGACATCAGAAGTGAACAAAACTGTGAACTGAATAGTTAAAGATAAAAAAAAATTATATACAATAGAGAATACGGTAAAAAAATCTAAGGTGGTTGTATGGGGATGAGCTGAAAATACAGAGGTTTACTGGGACGAAGGGAGACAGGAAGAGGGAAGTTGCAGAAGAGGAGGGGGTGTATCAGTAGCACTCATTAGCCATGCAGAGCGCTTTGGATTCTCTCCCACACCTTCTGGCTCATTCTTGCCTCAGAGCCATAGCTAGCAGCACAGCCCCCTCCTTCCCTCCGCCATCTCTCCCCAAACCCCGACAATCATGCCCGCAATCACAGCCTCTAATTAGGTTAATTAATTTGTATCAGCCCTTGTAGGGACTTGGCTGATGAGGCTGCCATCATAGCATTGGTGCTTGGACTCCTAAAAAAAAAAAGAACAGGAAAAAAAAAGGAAAGAGGAGAGAGATGTTAATCTCAACCTCTACCGAGATAGGACCATAAAGCATTGGGGTTTGCCCACGTCCATATAACAAACACCCATTTCTCATTTTCTCCTTATCTGACTCTCGTCCAGTTCTAACAGTAATGTCATTGGCATAGATTTGCCACTGTTCAGTGGTGTGTAGACAGGAAAAGATGAGTATAAAGAGGAGGGGTGCCATTGAGACAGAGGCACCACATTACAATCAGCGAGGGCCGCTCATCAGGACACTGACGAACACACTCTGATTAACCGAGTGATCTGATTACAGTAATCACACCGTCTTCTAAGACCAGTGAGAGAGAAGAGAGAGAGGGAGAGAGAGTTGAATACTGAGAAGCTAAATGGCAAGAAAAGACTAAATTATAGAGTAAACAATCGCTGCATCAATCAACAACCTTCTTAGAATCTGCACTCCATACAGCTGTGTAAGCTGCTCACTCAGGACTGTGTGAACTGTAAGTGTGTGGAGGTAAATTGTGAGTGAGTCACTACAGACATGTAGAAACAAACACAGACTGTGGTGGGAGACAAGGTCAGACCCCCGTAGTGAAAGTGTGATGAACATGTCCCCCAAATGAAGGTAGGTCTTTGTTAGTACAGAGGTCAGTGTCTCCTCCTGTCAAGTGGAAGGCTGGGGTTTGATTCGAAAAACAGAGAGTCTCCGCTTTTACATTTTGCTGCAACATCACAAATAGGTTACAGTTTGCAGTGCATTTTGTGTACCTGTTCTTGTTTATCTATTGTTCCCTTCTGTGTATTTAATATTATTTTACTTTTGCACTTTGTGTTCTTGCATACGGTTTTGTGTTGCATGAAAGGGCATTTCGGTTCCACGGTATACGAGCCACATAGAGGAATGAAAATAGAAATGCAATTGACATGACTTGGACACCAACAGGAGAGTGATGGATCAACAGTAATACCCATGCTGATAGGTGAGTGTTGCCATGTTCTTCCCATCCCATCCAGTCCTCTCACCCACACTGAGCCCTTCAGTTGAGGGGGGTGGGAGCACAGTAGGGGCAAATTCCACCAGGGAGGAGGCCTTACGGTGATTTAGACTCCCATGCAAATTTAATCAATTCAAGTGCTTCTATCCAACCAGCCTCTTGGCTCATTAGTGGCAATTTAAAGGGGTTTCTGTGATCCCACCTCTCTCTCCTTCTCACACACACACTCTGAGGTGTAAAGATTTTCCTTCATACATTTTCCTCCTGGCTCAGACACCATACCCCCTCCCAGTCTTTCTATAGTCATCTACTTCAAAAGCCGAGTGACACCACACAGCAGCTAAAGGGGCCAGATATGAGGTGCTCACCCCCGAGTCACTGTTCCCTCAGCCACTTGTTCATCTCCTTCTCAGTAATTGGTGAATCGATTAGTGAGGGTCTGACCCTTGTGGATGAAGGCAGCTTTTTAAGGCACATGAGAGGTTAGAAAGGTAGTTGCTCTGCTCAGTCAAGACTTTCATCCTCAGGAGCTGGTCTCAAAGAGTTTAATATAAAGACATAGAAAGAGATGATTAAATAACAGTGCTCCATGCTCTTATCTCTTGTATTTTGCTTGAAGGCAATATTGGAATCATTGTATATAAAATTATCTGTTACAGATTATTAAAAAATACAAGCAAACCCAAGGTATCGCAGCAGAATCGGCACAGGTGAACCTCATTTAGTTAATTAACACCACTCGAGATTCCTCGAGAAGTTCATCATCAGTGATTTTTCATCTTCCTCATCTTGCTGAACAAATGCAGATCATATATTTCAAATGAAAGCTAAAATTTTTTTTTAGAGGAAGCTTACACCGTCACACAAAACAATAAATGTAAAAATAGACACATTTGCTGATCTTTATATACATTGCTGAAATGCATGTATATAAAGACCTTTAAAAATAATGAAAAATTAAATATGCATCATAAAAGAAACTATTTACTATACAAATTATGCTGTTTCAATATTAAGCAACAACATGGGGTGGAAGCACAGTAAAATCGAGCCAAATTGAGTGCCATTATCGAGAGTCTCAGTATTCTAGTTAGGTACTAGTATTCTACGTATCCATTATTATTACAAAAAATGAGTAAACAGCACTAAATACAAATATAGTAAATATTATGCTGTGACAACCCTTTGTCTTTTTTCTAAGTGTGTAAATTCACAGGTTAATTTTAAAAAAGGTTTTTGTTTTTTTTCTCACCACCGTGCAGAATCTTCTCAGGAGACTTTTGAAAGTCACTCTTGCATATTTTTCAGCATCAGCATTCTTTTTCTTGTTGTTGTTCTGAAAAACATTCTTCAGAACATCGATTACATCACGTTATTTTCTTTTTTGCTTACAACTATTCTTCTATAACATTGAATTTTTGTCGGAAAAGTAAAGTTTGGTGATGTTTTTTATTGGCCCAAAATAGACAAATGTATCAAACTAATGGATAATGCCATTACTGTGTATAAATGAGTGAAATTCATTCATTCATCTTCTATACCGCTTTATCCTGTATTTAGGGTCGCGGGGACCTGGAGCCTATCCCAGGAGGCTTAGGGCACGAGGCAGGGTACACCCTGGACAGAGTGCCAATCCATCGCAGAGCACACACACACACACTCATTCACACACTATGGTCAATTTAGGAACGCCAATTAGCCTAATCTGCATGCCTTTGGACTGTGGGAGGAAACCGGAGTACCCGGAGGAAACCCACCAAGCACGGGGAGAACATGCAAACTCCATGCACAGAGACGGGAATCGATCCTGGCCGGGAATCGGGAAGGCGACAGTGTTAACCACTACACCACCGTGCCGCCCTTTGAGTGAAATTCAATATGACAATTTTATGATATTATTTGATATGATCACCACTAAATAAGAATGTAAATAGCTTTTAATTATCATAATTTTAAAGACATATATTGCTCTCCTTTCAACTTCATATGATCATATGTAATCACTAAAGTTTAAAAGATTTTCTGAAGCTGTAGTGTCTTTCAAAGCGCTTAACAAATCTCGGCCTTCAGGAAACTTTTTAAACAACAGGCAGTGAGTAGAATATTACAGGACAATGAGTGGTTTTTGACCTATATCTTTAAAATCTGGAGGTCGGCGACTGACCCGCCGTCACGGTTCCCTGGTCCAAGTGGACATGAATGAAAGACAGACTTCAGTCCAAACAGTGGACTAACTGTGTAACAGAGGGCGGAAGCATTGTGAAACTGCGCACACAGCTTTTTGACCCCCCCTCCACCCCACCTTCCTACCCGCTCTGAGGGAACCACAGTGACGTACACACTCATGGGCAGCAATGGCCAAAGGGGGCCGTCTTGCTATCTCCGGGTAGAAAATCGTGCAAACACACAAGGTCAATATCGACGTGTCACCAAGGGGCTCTGTGCTAAATATCACTGGGGTTGTGTGTGTGCGCGCATGTCTGTCACTCATTCCACTGAACAGGCATTCATTATTCCATTCAAATAAATAAGAAATAATGAGAAAACTACAGCTACTAAGCCATCTATTATTATATATATATACTATTACTGTTTTAATATTTAAAACACAGCCATTGCACTTTGGACAAAGTAATAAATGAATGCATTTACTTTCTGGCACACACACACACACTTTTTGCAATGCTCTTGCCCCTTTCATCTCCTCAACATGGTGACATTTCCCTGTCGTGGCTTTTCCTCTTCCTCCATCCCGGGAGAGGCTGATGGATGGGGCCCGTTTATGAAGCTGCTGCCAGGAATGTGATCGATCAAGCCTCGCAGAGGAGAAAGCAGTCTGAACCTTCAGCCTGCTGCCCGCAAAGCCAGGACAGGAGCATTGCAAGAGAATTACGCACTCTCAAAGGAATGGTTTTGGCCAGTTTAAATTAATCTTTACCATTCCACAGTCACACTGCTCATTTCAAGTACAGAAATGTTATGTAAAAAACTTTGTGGCATTAAGAAAAAAGAAATGTTATGGGTATGAGAAGAGGATCCAAATGGAGCAATTAAAGTCAACTTTAACATTCATGTAACATTCTTAACAAAATATATTTCACAATTAGGAATGTCAGAAAACGAAAAAACAAAACTTGGTCTAAGTTACACAAGTTCGTTATACGAGCTGAATTTGTATGGGACAAGCTCAAGACCAACAAAAACATTAGCAGCGAAGAAACCCCATCATCTATACCATGGCTGCTCGATTTAGGGCCCGCAGGTCACCTTGGATCACCTTGCCGGTGTTTGACCCGACAAGGAATTATGGTACTCACTCTCTCTGGACGTCGTTTAAAATATTGTTTCAACTTTCTGTATTTCTGTAAAATGTAGCTCACCTGAAGTATAGACAGTATTTTAGTATTTTCATTTTTAATAACTTCAATATAATAATAGTAATTCCACATGTCAAACATTTCTTTTTGGACCATGACCCTCCACACAGACTAATAATTGGCCCTTCATAGAAAGGAATTTGGGCAACTTGACTTTACCGACAATGGAAAAGATGGCCTTGGGTTGCACTTCATTCAAACAGTTTTACTATAGTGGCTTATGACTGCAATTGTTCCGATGATTTTAAAGCTGAAATTGCCATGCCAACAGTTTTGTGCATAAGGTTTCATTAGCGAACAACTGCTAAGGTCAACAAAGTGGACATGATGCTTTTGACCTTATAGCATATAGTTATTGCAGAGGTTTATTTATGGTAACACTATCTGGTATCAGTCAAATGACAAAGGGTTTCTTTTTAAGCCTGATTCATCTAAAGATTTCTTCATTTTATCTCATGGATAATTTTTGGACCATGGATCACCTTTGACTTACTTAGAGATAAACTGCTAACGTTGTAAATTTACACATTTCTTAATTTTTTTTTCACTTACATAGTGACAAATTTCATTTAGGTGAAGCAATTTTGTCACAATGTTTATTGTTAAAAGACTAAAAGTACAATTTAATTGAGCTGTGTGATGATTACAGTCAAACAAGTTTTTTGGACATTGCATCATATGTTTATGCTTGAAAATGTCTCTAAACACCCAGAAGAGATTTAATTCTTCCTACATTTGTGCATTCATTTATTTATCCATGGCTATATAGACACCCCTAACCCCGCCCACCACAAACACACAAATCCCCATAATTTACAGTGTACAATTCCTGTCTAATATTTTTTTAAACAGCTTTGTGCAAAATAAAATGCTTCTTTTTGATAGAAAACTAAATACTGACACATTAACCATGTCCGAAAATAATTATTAGTTGCAGGAACAACATTAATACAAATTTTTGGAGCATAACACCCAATGTTTCTGATCTGAATCGATCAGAAAGTCCCAAGTAGAATAAATTCCACCTACTTGGGACCAATTAGTAATATGTTTAATGAAAAATAAATGAAAATTAAATATAATTAAAAATTGATATTGGTAAGCTCAACTGTAGTTCAGCATCTCTGAAAAAACATCGGGTGTTAAAAGCTCCATGGTCTGGGCACCCAAATGGACATCAAAATAAGCTCATTAAAATTATATATATATAAACTTTATTCAATTTGGCATGAACCAATAGAATTTTATTGTACCAAAGTTAAAAAAACAAAAGGCCAGAAGTGTTGCCGCTTCTCAGTCATCTCCAGCAACACTTTCATTATGCCACCAAGATATGCTACTGCCACCTACTGATAACAGTTAAAAACAACACAAAGTTATAACAAGGTTTTATTTCAGTACAAACCACAATCATAACGAGCTCCATTATCATAGATATATACAAACATTACAAAACAGCAGCTTTTCCAAAATAAAGGTTACAACCAAATTCCTGCTCGTATGTGGCCCGTGAATCCAGTGAGCTGCCATGTGATTTCCCCAATCGATCTGACAGCCCAATATGTACAATATTCCTACATGCAGTAGATTAAAATCATACATACATCAACTCATTGGTTTGGGCTCAAGCTCAGCTGTGTGTTGTTTTAAGCATGTGAATGTCTCTCCTTGAAATAATATATCTTCACTGTGGGATGTGTGCGTTATCTTTTCCTTTTGGTCTCAAATTTGTAGATGGCAGGAGCAGTGGATGTCTCATTCCTCACTTTTACTTTCTTGTTCTTGTCCTGTTAGTAATGAAACATCACCCACACAATAATCAGAAAATGTTTAGGAATGATCAACCCCTTGAAAGTCTAAGTCATAGGCATCCCTGGTAAAAGATAAGTTTAAAAAAAATATATGAATTTTTTTTGTTATTAAGCTTAAAGCTTTTTTTTTTATCTAAAAAATAAAAACAAGTGCCACCAACTGTTTGTATACCTAGAACTGTTTGCATTTGTAATTTCAAGTTCATGATTAAAGAGGTCTTCATGGGTTTCACCGGGATCTACATACAAAATTCCTTGAAAATCCATCACCAAGGGAACCATTAATTAATCACATGAGACAAAAGTGTGTTGGTGTTCATTATCATGGGTTGATCATTTCCAAGTAGATTTCCAAGCAGACCTGTGATAACCGAAAAAAATCTCCAAGGATCACGATGGAGATTTATTAACACTCCACACCATAGAAACACGCTTAAAAAAAAATTTTTTTTTTAAAGGCTATCAGAGTGCTCTAACCTAAAAATCCTTTGAAACATGTGGTGTGTGCTGGGAACCTACAGGATTTGTAGAGATTTTGTTGACAAGTGTCTAAGGAACCTTGCTCTGTATTCTTTAATCTCACCAGGCATTACAGGATAAGACCTGCATTTCCTTCCCACCGCTACTGATCAATCAGATCATCTTGATTCCTACCCATTTTCTCGCATTTCATATACATTTCCATAATTTTCTCTTGATTCTGTAAAACTTATGTTCGACAATGACCATTGTTAAAAGCGCTATAAATTTTTTTTTAATGAACTGAAAATTTTAGAGCTATGTTTAATCGATTCCAGTGATGCAGTGTAGCGAGTGTGTAGGTGAATTTCTTTGAGGAAAAGTGTGCTCACCTGAAGATCTTTGCGGGTCTGGATCTTCTGACTGATGGAAAACATTTTTTTCTCTCTGTCGATACGCTGGGACAGTTCTTCATACCGTACCTTTCGCTGCTTGGCCAGTTTCTGTAGTGTTACAAATATAAATTAATAAGCAGAATAAACACGCAATGCATACCCATATAACATACAGACCACGTGTAGAAAGTGGCAGAATTACAAAGTACCACGTAAACCAATCCATATATTATCTTTGCCGCTTATCCAGTGTAGGATTATGGAGGGCCTTGAGATTATCCTATGAAGTGGTTGTATCTTATGCATGCAAGCTAATTCACGGAGCAGTAAAAGTTTGTGCGCGTGTCGCTGCAGCTTGTGAGGTTTAGGTGAAGTAGCATGTATTTTAGTTACAAAATTGTGGTGTGTCACACAAGGCTGACAGTTTAACATTCAAATCAAACTGGGACTTCTGATTGTGCAGAATAACAGAACAGTTATTAGAGTTTAATGGCCCAAACATGTGGAAATGATTTGGAGCGGTGGGACTGCAGTGGGCTATGAACCACCCTGGCCAAAATTGTCCTTCATGGATGTACAGTCTTATCTAAAGAGTCTCATCACTGCTTATCATATCGTTAAAATAATGTACATGAATTTTCACGCATCACATGATATTTGCTGAAATTAAAGATGAGTGACAATGAGGGAACAATGTGAATATGTATAAATAAATGTTTTTTCAACTCCAAATTTTATGTAACTTTGTTACTCATACTAACTTTTATAGTCTTCGGGATCACAGCTCCCTGAATGCTCTTCTTCACCAGTGTGTCCAGTGTAGGTCTGTTATAAGCTCTGTTGATTAGCTCAGGCACGGTGTTCAGGTGTGTGGCCAGGTTAAAATCAATCACTGCCAGAGACACAAGGGATACTTTTAATTATACTAAATCCTTTTAGATAGAAGAACAAATATAAGCAAGTTTGGTACAAACTTTCCGAGGTTTCAGACGTACCTTCTTTTTTGGTGTCCACAAAAAAGACATGCGAGTTTTTCTGGTCACTTTCGGCATCAAGAAAATGCAGTTCAGACTTTAATCTTTCAATTTTCTGTGTAAAACCCAAAAACATTCAGCCTCATCAAAATATAATTACATATGCTATTTAACTGTTGAGATAGTAACTGATGACTTATTACAATACTGATCTGATAATAAAGCGCCATATATACCTTAGACTCAGCCACCCTCTTCATTTCCACATATCCAATGTCCTGAGTTCTCATGACTTTTTTCTGTTCCTCCGTTATCTTATCCGATTTCTGTTTAATCACATGCTCTCCATCCTACCGGAGGATAAATTAAACATTAGGCATACTCATTTCAGCATTAGTCTGATCAGTTTATCAAATATGTACAGTCATACCACTCTTAAACATCTGTACACAATGATACTACAAAATGCGGCAAGATGTGATGTATAAAACACCACGCACTCCACAGATATAATGATGCGTGCAGGAGCCATTACTGCCAAAGACAAACATTTTTATTAGATAAACACCACCGTGTGGAATGTGTATTAGCCAGTCACCAGCAGACAGAGGATGCAAATATTTCAAATGCTTACATCATGTACAATGGGTATTACATAAATTTAAATCTATGCTTCTCACTTACTACAATTTAACGGCTGTTAATTAAAACAGTAAATACAGTCAGGTCCAGAACTTGTATTTGCACAGAAACCAAAACCAATAGCTGTAAAATAAAGTAATCAAGATGTGATTTAGCCATCACCTACTGTATTAGTGTTACTTCACACAAATTTCTGGATTGTATGGATGCTCCAACCTTTACAATGTGCACTTCTTACACACAGATCCCAAGTCTCATCCTTGTGCATAATCCTGAATCTTCATGATTACAGCAACAGTTGTTTAAATACTGTCCAGTGCTCAGACTGATGTGGAATCCCACTACCCAGGGTCACACAAGAGTCTGGTTCCTCTCAAGATTTCTTCCTTATTTGTCATCTCAGTTTTTCCTTGCTACTGTTACCTCTGACTTAATCATTACAAATCTACATCGGGATTTCTGTAAAGCTGCCTTTTGACAATGGCCATTATTTAAAGTGATACACAGATTTGTGCAAAAAGTTCTTGAGACACCCCTCGTTTCTTCATATTTTGCTATCAAAGAGCTAAAATTTCTCGTATTCTTTAACATAGTCTTGCGGAATAGATATCAAGCTTCCTGACAGAGTGTTTGGCTCTCATTTTCAGTCCAGTCCCTCTACCTGACCAGTTTCAGAGGAATGTTTTTTTGCTTGTTTTTGTTTTTAGGTCAAGACTTACAGTGACCTATTAATCATTCAAGCACAGAAAAATCTTACTCAAGGCATGAACCAGTGAGAAACAGGTGCAGATGATGAAAGCTCATCAGGCCGGTTATTAGTATACTGGTGATTCTGATTGCTGAGTGGTTGAAACAGACAAGAGGGGAAAGGAGGTTGCTGCTGAAATTGTGACAAATTTCAATACAATCTACATAATTTCAATTAATTTAATGTGAAGAAATGAAGGGTGGCACAGGACATGCACAGTACTGGATAAATATAATTGGATTAAACTCCTTATTTTGACTTTTCTATCCAAATGTGAAACAACAGTCAGGCTGGTGCATGACTCCTGGAAGGCAGATTAAAAATAATTAAATAAATACCTTTAACTGGGTGTTAATCATCTTGTAGTAGAATTCATCTGGGTTCTTGTCCAGCACCTTCTTGCGCAAGGCATTAAGGGTTTTCTGTTTGCGATGGTGGTCACTACATAAAATAAATTTTAAAAAATTTAAAAATGGCAAGCACACTTTTGTTCAGTTCAAACTTGCTGTCGGCTGCAGCAGTGCGACTGCTGCAAATGAATCATACTGATAGCATACAGTCCCTGACATACAGACAAGGAAGTGTAGACACAGAATCAACTTTATATCTGGAACATTTATTAATAACTTTGTTATAAGAAAAATATAAACATATTTCAAGAATGGCAGACAAGTCATTAGCCTGGATTAAATATGTTGACATATGTTTAAATATGTCCTACACATGATTATTTAATTAGTTATTATTATTATTATTATTATTATTATTAATAATAATAATAATATTTGGGCATACACAATATTAAAATACACTGATAAGCAAAAAGATATTCACTATATGGACAAAAGTTGATCCTGACCATCACACTCATTTGAGAGTTTTTAACATTCAATTCCAAATTCATTCCACCTTTACTGTGGATTATTATGTCATAATAATCTCCACTCCTCTGGGAAGGATTCCACCAGACTTTGGTTATTTGTATTCATTCACCCAGAAGAGCATTAGTCAGGCACTTATGTTGAGTGAGAAGGCCAGGAGCACCGTGCATCCTAAAGGTGTTGAATGGGGTTGAGGCTCTTATCAAGCCATTAGCTACAGTATACAAAGACATCTTATGTGTGCTTCTAACTTTTGAGCCACAGTTTGGCCATGTAGTGCATACATGGTTGCAAAAAATGCATGCTCACTCTGCACGGAGTTTGTAGTCCTTCTTCTTCTCCAAGAGTCCTAAATGTTTCCTCGATCCAGGCTGCATAAAAAAGGAGACAGAATTAGCACTGCAGCAAAGTCATGGATAATGAATTAAATCCATGCTTTTAACCCAGCTTTTCCATTGGCTTATATTTATTTATTATAACGTCATAACGTACTGTATATTATGAACGTTTAATCTTACAGATGAATTACAGTATCATGCTTATTTACAGTTTAACCTCAACATAAAGTAAGTAAACCACTCACATGAACTAAACATGCACATATTGTCAAATACAAATATGAAGAGTACTGTAAATAAGTAATTTAATTAGGCCACTTTGATATCCAATTAATGTTGTCTTTCAGTGCTCCTGTTGAGATTACCATGCCAACAGAAGCACAGATGATGCAGTCTCCATAGCGCTGCACTCTGTACTCACACACTTGGACAATACAAACACCTCTGCACGACTATTGTTTGTTGACTTTAGCTCAGCTTTTAATACTGTTTTGCCATCTAAGTTAATCACCAAACTTAGAGATCTGGATATTAACATCTCTCTTTGTAATTGGATTACGGACTTTTTGACCAACAGACCCCAGCATGTCAGGTCAGGCCATATCTGCTCTACTACCGTCACGCTCAACACTGGCGTACCACAGGGCTGTGTGCTAAGCCCCTTCCTTTACTCGCTCTTCACCCACGACTGCAGGCCTGTGTATGGATCTAACAACATCAACAAGTTTGCAGACGATACTACGGTGATCGGCCTCATCAGCAACAACGATGAGTCTGCCTACATGGATGAGATCAAGCACCTGGCCACTTGGTGCACAGACAATAATCTGCTCCTTAACACCAAGAAGACCAAGGAGCTCATTGTGGACTTCAGGAAAGGAGGAAGAGGTTCACATGAACCCATTCATATCAACGGGATGGTTGTTGAACCTGTCTCATCCTTCAAGTTCCTGGGGACCCACATCTCGGAGAACCTATCCTGGTCCACTAACACCTCTAGCCTGATCAAGAAGGCTCACCAGCGCCTATTCTTCTTGAGAACACTTAAGAACAACCAGCTGTCCTCAACTACTCTGGTGAACTTCTATCGCTGAGCAATAGAAAGCATCCTAACCAACTGTCACAGTTTGGTACGGAAGCTGCTCTGTTGCTGAGCGCAAGGCACTGCAGCGGGTGGTGAAAACTGCCCAGCGTATTATAGGGACTCCACTTCCAGCCATTGAGGACATTCAAAAGAAATATTGTGTGCATCGAGCATGCAGTATTCTCAAGGATTACTCTCACCCCGCCCACAAACTGTTTTCTCTTCTGCCTTCTGGTCGGCGCTTCAGGTGTCCCAGGTCAAGAACTAGCAGACTGAGGAACAGCTTCTTTCCCAGAGCTGTCTCCTTATTGAACTCTGCTCCCCACTGACACCTGCTCACCCCTCACACACCCCTATACTCTTCCCATCACACTATTTACACATTACACTATTTAATATGGACTGCACTACAATGTACACACCTGTTTGAAAATACAAATATCCATGCACAACACATTTGTAAACTTCTGATTGGGTATATATTCGCACATGTCCACTTTTAAATTCCTGTACATTGTGTTCATATGTAAATTCCTGTCTATAGAAAATAGCAACCTGTACATTATGCTCATATCTATTTGTATCCCAACTACAGTTAACAGCGACTTGTATACATTGTTCGTCCACTATAAATTTATAATTATAGTTACTTACAATCTGTATACTATGCTCACATAATATCCTGTACATTATGTTTATATCTATTTGCAAATTCCTGACTACAGTTAATAGCAACCTGTATATACGGATCATCCATTGTAAATTTATAAGTATAGTTACTAGTAATCTGTACATTATGCTCACATAATATCTTTCTGTAATAGTCACCCATAGCTTCTCCCTGCACATATCCCTTTTTAATGCCTCTTTTCCACTGCATAGAACGGCACGACACAGTTCAGTTCAACTCACTTCGGTTCGGCGCAGTTTGGCTCGGTTTACGCTTCCACTGCAGTGTAGTAACGCTTTAGCATGGGCGGGATTACTCACGTGTCGTTTAGTCGCGGCGCCTCTACTGCCGTGACGTCATCGTAAACGCGCCACAAACAAACACACAACAATGGAGCATATCGACGGCATGGTGTTCTTTATTCTCGGCATGTGGATGTTTTTAACAGCGAGACGAAGGAGTTTGTTTCAAAAGAGGCCGACGGTTAATACAAAAAGGTGCGTGCGATCCTTCTCTGGCTGTTCTAAATATATCGGTTCTGTTGTGTCTCGTGTCGCAAGTTTGGTGACGCAGTAATGACGATTTTCTCCGGCTAATCAGTGACCAGCCGTGTTTACACGTCACGTTTTGGTAACTGAGGCGGTACTAAAAAAAGGACCAGGTACTATGTACTGTTCCCAGTGGAAACCCCCCCAAAAGTGAGTAGAACTGAACCGTGTCGTACTATGCAGTGGAAAAGCGCCATAAGTGTACTTAGAACCTATACCTTTATCCTGCACTTTCTGCTAATTGCACTTCTGGTTAGACCTAAATTGCATTTCGTTGCCTTGTACTTGTACATGTGTAATGACAATAAAGTTGAATCTGATCTAATGTCGCCACAAGGGACTCTCTGATCCGCGCAACAACTTTGTGATCCCCTTCCTGATGAAACCCTCCTATTATATCCGAGCTTGGGACCAGGACTGCATCCAGTGCCTGGGGTTTGTGCATTGGGTAGGAATTGAACCCGGGCCTTAAATCTAACAAATATGTCCCCCACCACAAACACACACCCCCAGCATAGCAGCTTCCATACCACATGCTTTATGTTTTGGTCTATAAACCATAACACAGGATTTTTTATTTTAGTCAGCAGGTCCTAGAAGTTATACAGATTTTTCCACATTATAATGCAAACTTCCTTTAATTACACTTTTTAATGATTTCACCATTGCAATAAACTCGCATAAAGACTATCACCGTTGTACTAAAAAATTAAAAAAAATAAATGTACAAAAAAAAAAAAAAGGGAAAATTCCATTTAGAGCACTTTTAATTTCTCTATAAAGCACCTACAATGAGACCTGACTGTGTAGCGACTGGTTTCTGAGACGTCAACCTGTGACGTCAGCGCGGCACATCGCTCGTGGGAATAATGAAAATACAGAAACCTAGCAACAGATTAGCATCTAGCATCTGAACCGTTTCCCTTCACACAAAAAAAGCGTTAACACTGTTCTGTTTAACGATAGAACATTTATCTACCGTTAGGCACCTTTAATAACCACCGTGTTAACATTAACACCGTCGTGCTACAGCTCAGTGTACGGATTAGCTTAGCTTCATGAGCATGCTTTCCAACTATGCTAACTAATTATGTATTACCTGAGATCGCTCTTTGTGATCCCGCTGTTTGGATTTCAAAGCTTTTCTAAACGAAGACATGTCTGTTAGAGTTAATACACCAACATACAGCCGTCTCACACGCTTAGCTAATGGAACTGTTGCTGTATCAACACACGTGTGTCTTCCTTCTTCGGGATATAGTAGCTTACACGTAGCACAAAGGTGTAACACCGTCATCTAGCGGACAGGAGTTTAAATAGAGAACTCAGACCTACAGTACTGAGTAACGAATTACGGGTGTGCTGAGAACGTTTAACCTCAAAAACCATTAGGTGACTCACTCAATCCATCCATCTAGGAACCTCTGTAGTACAACTAGGGACCGTACAGGCCAATGATGACCATTCCCATTTCCCCAACACTTTTAGGACTGTTAGAACATTCACACACGCACTATACTCACTTACTCATCATCTATATGCATTATCCTGTCATGGGGGGGACTTAAGGCATGAGACGGGTTACACCCAATCCATCACAGGGCACACATCCTCATTCACAAACTATGGGCAAATTTGGGGGATCTTCATGTCTGTGGACTGTGGGAGGAAACCGGAGTACCCGGAGGAAACCCAACAAACATGGGGAGAACATGCAAACTCCATGCACACAGGGACAGGAATCGAACCCGGACCCTGGAGGTGCAAGGTGATAACCACTAAGCCACTGTGCCACCCAATTATGCAATTGCACTATTAATACAGCATAATTTACTAAAAGTTGCTACATTACATAAATAATAAATCCATAAGGCACTTAAAAGGGTCTTGTGTTACCATGCCCAAATAACTCCAAGTAAACCACAAAGTAAATAAAATCCTGTGCTTTGCTATGCTATCCATGCAAAAACACTTACAGGACATCTAACAAAAACAATTACAGGACATCTATGGGCCCAGGAGTTATAAGGGCAATGTGAAAGGAGGCCAGCAGAGAGTGGGGACGAGGGATAACCGTGCTCAGGCACTTTACAAATCAACCGTGCCTAGTTTGAGTATGCCTTAAAGAAAGGTAGCTGGATTGGACTTGCCATGTGGACCCAGGTGGAACACTAATCCAGCATAGGACCCCTTGCACATGTTCATGCACACATTCATGTACACATTTATCCCTAAACGTATTCACACCTTGGTGTATTTATCTTAGGCTATTTGCCTATATGAATGTTTGTCAGAGAAGAAAAGAGAAACTCAGACCTGAAAAACACCTGCACAGTAACACCGCACATAAACACATACTGTCAATTCTTCCGTGGTCTGAACCAGTACACTGAAACTATAAGACTGTTGAGACAGTTAACTTTTTTTTAACAGGTAACTTAAAAAGTAAACTTTTCTGTTTGTTAGTCAAATACAGTACAAGCTAAATAAAGTGCCCAAAATGGGCAACTTTGAACAACTGAATATCCAGTCAATTTATTTCTTAAGGTCTGAATAAGTGATGCACCGCTATAAACCTACCAGCAGAGGGCATAAGCTAAAACTTAAGGTCTGAATAAGTGATGCACCGCCATAAACTTACCAGCAGAGGGCATAAGCCACCATGCTTAAACCTCCATGCATAAGTTATGCCAAAAGAATGAGAAAAAATGCCTTAATTTAGTTGATTCACAGCTACCATGTATGGACAATAAAAACTCTTCACAAAGCCTTAGGTTTTTCACTGTCGCACATTTTATTTTGATTTAGTTCTTCTGCAGTCACTCTGACTCATCTCCCTCCAAATGGCTGTCTCTACAGGACACATGGACACTAAGCATGCATGCGCACTTTCACTTTATATGGCCATTTGATCAGCAGCATTCATCACAGGAATTTACTTTCTCAGCTGTGTTGCATAAACTGGAGCCTGGGGAAGCACTCCATAACAAATGCAGAGTGTTGAGCCACTCAGTTTATATGTCTTGGCTGCATTGTTGACACTCCAGAGTCACTTTGGTCACAGTAATGAAGGCCTACATCTGCCAAAGAGATTGGTTAACACTAACATATAATAATTTTGTTTTTCTCAAATGGCTTTTTTTTTCTGTATCCTGTGGCTCCGACCCCTAACCTGACTCCCAGTCGTACAGCTTGCACATATCAGTGTGAGCAAATCAGAGACAACACACACCTGTGTGGATCTCAGGGTCTATGCTCATTTATTCCACCTCCATTTCCTGGAAAGACAAGAAAAACATGGAAAATTACTGTCTGGTGTCAAAACATGCTGGAGAAGTGCATAAGCAGAAGTATATACAACAGCTGTTCTTTCCTGAAATGGATTCTTATCCTATCATCTAGATTTCTTTCATTAGTGTGAACAATTGAAGGTCAATATTTCACAAGAAAAATGTCAGTCATCACATGGCGGACTGCAGTCCAGATGTACATCCAGCAAAATATCTCACTGTAACACACCAAGTAATTTGTAAAATAGCAAAACTAATAAACACTTCATCCTGTATACAGGGTCAGAGGGGGCCTGGAGCCTACAATATCTCAGGAGCCTTAAGGCACGAGGCAGGGTCCACCCTGGATAGGGTGCGAATCCATCACAGGACATACACACATACACACACTCGCATGCTCATTACCGGAGTCCCAGGAGGAAAACCCACCAAGCACGAGGAGAACATGCAAACTCCATGCACACAGCCCAGACCCTGGAGGTGAAAATGTAAAAAAAAAACAAAAAAATGTAATTGAATAACACTGTTTTTCTAAATACAGGCATACACAAAATACAGGTGGTGTAGTGGTTAGCACTGTCGCCTTGCACCTCCAGGGTCTGGGTTCGATTCCCTGGCCAGGCTCGATTCCCGTCTCTGTGTGCATGGAGTTTGCATGTTCTCCCCGTGCTTGGTGGGTTTCCTCCGGGTACTCCGGTTTCCTCCCGCAGTCCAAAGATATGCAGGTTAGGTTAATTGGCGTTCCTAAAAAAAAATTGCCCGTAGAGTGTGTGTGTGTGTATGTGTGTGTGCCCTGCGATGGATTGGCACCCTGTCCAGGGTGTACCCCGCCTAGTGCCCGAAGTCTCCTGGGATAGGCTCCAGGTCCCCCGCGACCCTGAACACAGGATTAAGCGGTATAGAAAATGAATGAATGAATGTTTTTCTAAATATGAACTTGTGTAGCAGATACATTACTGTGACCAATCACAAGCATCTATGTAAATTAAGGAGCTGAAGCTCAGTGCATAGCCTAGCTACAAGTCTAGAGATACCCCCATCTTTTATCAAATGGATTTACCTTCTCATGTGAGATTTGCAAACTGACAATAAAGTTTACAGAAGTTGATTAAAAAACAAAGTTTAAATTTGATTGTATGTACTGTAACATGCATGTATTCTTCCTGCCTAAGTTCCTAAGTTAGTTTTTATCTCATTAGTAAGGTGGTAACATGAAGCGACACTGCAAAAACAAACCATTTAAAATTTTCTTATTAATTGCCACAAATTGCTGTCACCGTTCAGTCATGTTAACTGCATATCTGGAGTTTTACAAGCATTGAATTCTGTATACAGATTTTTGTTCTACCCCGATCTACAGTCTTTCTTAATTCTAACTTGTAACCATGTCTATAACCAGACCAGAAAACAAAAGCGAGCAAATAAACTTGCTGACTGACAGGAATAACTGACAAGAATTGGTTTTATATTTGTAAGGACTGCACAGTTTGCAGAATGTTCTGTGGTTAAAGAAACCCTCAGTGGGTCGCTTTTTCCATCCTATGACAGCCTGTTTTCTAACTGATTGACTAGGGGTTTCCACTCCCAAAATACTTCTTAAGACGTATGAAACCAAACATCCTTGTTGACCATGCTTTGGTTAGCCATGCTACAATGGCACAAGTAACTATTATGTCTAAGGATTTGTGGATGACATGCCGGGACTCCCACCAGTAACTTTGTAGCCAGGTGAAAGAGTTAAACACAATGTTGAACAAAAGCTGAATAAAACAGCTAAAACAATGTTGCTCGAGTGTGGGATCATAGGTGTAGGATGGTCAGATTGTCTGGAATGCGTTTATCTGACAAATATATGTTCGGTTTTATTTAATGGAAGTCTGAGAAAATAACAGAAGTGACATAATGCTGTTGGGCAGTAGCTGAGCTCATGGCACTGGAATGCATCTGTTGGCCACAGAAATGTTCCTTCTGCCCCCAACCCAGAGGGGAAGACCATTATCATCACAGGGGCCTCATCTCTCACATTCCCGCTGTCTGCAGCATAGACTTTTGGATAAGTCACTTTAATTCATATGCTTATGCTTATTCTTATTTCCATTTACATCTAAGGATGCCTTATTAACCTAACTACACTGACAGTGTTTTTGTACTGTAAAGTTTGTTGGTCATTCCATGATTGGTGCTATTTGGTTCCCACAGTTCTAAAGTATGTATCTAACCATACATGTATCCCAAAACAAAAAAATCTATTTTAAATGTTGGTACTGTATGTTCATGTTTTTCTATAAATAACTTAAATATTTCATATTAATAACTGAAATATTAATAAAAATCTATGTACAGTGTCGCCTTGCACTTCAAGAGTCCAGGTTCGATTCCTGTCCCTGTGTGCATGGAGTTTGCATGTTCTCCCCGTGTTTGTTGGGTTTCCTCCAGGTACTCCGGTTTCCTACCACAGACTAATGACCTGCAGATTAGGCTTGCAGATTGGCGTTCCCAAGTATTGGCATTGCCAACTTGTATGTGCCCTGCAATGGATTGGCACCCTGTCCGGGGTGTACCCTACTGTACCTTGTGCCCTAAGTCTCCTAGGGTAGGCTTCAGGCCCCCCTCGACCCTGAATACAGGATAAAGCGGTATAGATGGTTGAGTGAGTGAGTGAGTGAGTGAATGAGTGAGTGAATGAGTGGGTGAGTTTGCACAGTGTTTTTGCCTGACTCAGACCACTGTAACTACACTTTACCCTAAATTATGTATGATTTTAGTCAATCCAATCAGCTCTCTTACCCAAACACTGACTACAATGAAATGAAAGTGGCGTCACCAAAATTTCCTGTAAATGCTAAAGTAATTCAATTTTGATGCATTTTAATTATTAAATTCCGAAGATAACATAATAATAAAAATAAATATTAAGTAGCATCATTTCAAGACAAGCATCTTTGTTTTCAGTGATATTATGGTATTCCCTGATGTGGTGACTTCAAAAATACCTTCCTGTTACCCAAGTTACATTTTGAAAATGAGAATTTAAAAGTTAATTAAATTATTTGAAGACCCTTAATGTCATCAGGCCTTCAGCACACATGCGCACACACTTCGGGCCAAAATTCAGCCATTGTCAAAGAAATCTTGTTAAAATGATTGCTATACTACTACTAATACAGTTTTTGCCCGTAGCTTGAACACATTTTGCAAAACTTCGCTCATTGTGCCAAAACTCTAAACACAAGTAAACATGACACAACACTGGGAAATATACCATTCACATCTGTGCCAAATTGAAACTCTACTCTCAAAACCTAAACTCTGCAATCAAAACCTAACATTCCTTTGTCAAAATGTAACTCTGTTGACAAAATGACACATACTTGCATCATATGCAAACACTTTCAGATCAGGGGGGGGGGGGACACACTAGTCTACTTTATATAAAACACTGCAGTCTTTGATTTTCATTGTTTATTCAGAAGTCATATTTTCTGGAGACACATTTTCAAACAACCAAAAAAGCAAATAGGCCTACTCAATATTGTACTTTGCCGCACTGTACATTGAAGTACCATGAATTCAGATAAAGAAAAAAAAAAAAAAAAAAAGTAATAGAAAAAACACTATACTGTAAACACACACAAAAAAAAAAAAAATTGTGCATACGTGGGCTCATGGATCCCGCCGTCTGTTGGGGGTCTGGCCACAGGACCTCATTGACATCGCAAGCAATGTCTTCTCCCGCTAGGCACCGGGGAAAATATCCTCTTGCATGTCGAAACCATCCATGGATTGTTGTCACCTGAATGTCGCCGCAGGCCTGTTCCATTGCCTGCAGAAGAGGCATGCGGGCATGTGGTTGGCGGTCATATACACGCCATCTCCAAGCTGAAAAAAATTCCTCTATAGGGTTTAAAAATGGTGAGTAAGGGGGCAAGTATACCACTTCAAATTGATTGTGGTTGGAGAACCAGGCCTGGACCAGAGCAGCCCGATGGAAACTGACATTATCCCAGATCACCACAAACCTGGTCTGATCTGGTCTGTTCTGTATAACTATATTATAGAGAGCATCTAGAAATGTGAGTATATGTTGGCTATTGTATGGACCTACACTGCAAATTATCTGACACTTGCCATGATTTAAAATCTGACTTTCAGACATGATAGATAATTTGCCTTGTTTTAAAAATTACTTACTTGTTTTTAATACTTGATTTTATATCATAATCTTAAACTGAGCATGAGTATATCATTGTCTTTATTAGTCCAGAAATCCTAAATTGGATAGAATAGCTCTTAAAATAAGCTAAATTAGTTATTTCACCAGACGTCTCACAAAATAAAACTTCTTTTAAGATTCTTTGACAAAAAAAAAAGATTCTTTGCTCAGTTTGCTTGATTTAAAAATCTTATTTCAAGATTTCTTACCAAGTAAAATTTACTTGCTGCATGGACAGATAAAAAAATTACCTAAAACTAGTGAAATTATCAAATGTAGTAATTGTTTCTTATTTTTAGACTAACAATTTTTGCAGTGTAGTTTTGCATGATGATGCAGAAGCCCTCGAAGGCTTATGGCGGCACACAATGTGATATTTCCCCCGCGCTGCCCTGGGACGTGCACAATTGCCCTTTGGCCAATTACATTACGACCCCGTCGTCTTGTTTTGCACAGGTCGAATCCAGCTTCATCAATGAAAATGAATTCATGAGGCTGTGCAGCTCCATCCATGGCCAAGATTCTCTGTAAAAAAAAAAAAAAAAAAAAAGAGAGAACATTAGTGCTACACATACAGAACCCTCACCACATCACACAGGTACTGTACCTGTGTATTCTCAGAATGGATCCATGTGGTACTGATATGGTACATATTCAGCTGTTACTGGATTTCACCAATACTGTATTGTAAATGTAAAGGACAGTTACACTTACCCGTACATATTCAGCTCGAAGTCCTTTGACCCGGTCACTGTTCCTCTCAAATTGGACTCTGTAGAGCTGCTTCATGGTGATGCTGCGTTTTTCCAAGATGCGTCTGATGGTGGTGATGCTCACATGGTTTATGTTGTTGAACACTTGCCAGTCTGCAAGTATTTTCTTTCGTAGCTGGTGGAGACGGATGGCATTGTCTGCCCTCACTAGGTCCACAATGGCAAGTTCCTGCTGTTGTGTGAACAGGTGTTGGCGTCCTCCCCCAGAAGGTCTTCGAGTCATTACAACCACAACCACATATTGTCATCGGTTTGCTTATTTTTCTTACAGTACTTTACTGTATATACTGTATCATCCACTGTATAACACTGTACTTCAATATAAGTAATCATGGTATGTTTCACAAAAACTACCACTTTGGCTGCAAAAGGAGCATTAGCACCCTGCAATACCCTGTACACTTGATATGGTAATGTGATATACTGTAGAACAGTGCTATAAAAACCATACGAGTAGAGTAGAAGGTAGAGAGGTGAAGTCATACCTGTTTTCTAGTCGGAATGTTCTTATTACAGATGCCACTGTGAAGCGGCTTAGATGTGGGTGGACTCTCTGCCCATCTTCCCTCATAGTCAGGCCATGGTTGATGACATGGTCCACCAAAGTTGCTCTTATATCATCAGAAATATGGGTCCGTGCATGGCCTCTTTGACTTCCTCTTCCTCTTGCTCTCCCTCCATCCATGCGTGCAAAGTTCTTGAAATGGCTAAACTGAGGGCTTTTTGTAGTTACTTTTTGTGGCTAATTGGTGTTCAGTTTTGCAAGTAAGTGCCTTCAGGTGTGTATTTAAGTGGTTGCAATTACCCGATGTGTTTTGTATTTTGGATACATGTGTTTTCCAAATGGCACCCTGAGATTTCATTTTTGAACGAAGTGTCTTATGTATGAAAAGAGTGTAGTATGCAGGACCATGTATGTTGCATAATTGCAACTAGAGTGCAAAGCAGCGCTTTTGTTTAAGGTATGGGTACATGTGTTTGAGGTATGGTAACAAAAGCTTCAAGTTGTGTTACTTTCCCACATGGAAAGAACCTATATGAGGATATATGCACATATATGAAACCTATATGCAGTATATATGCATATATATGATAATACATATGCTGCATATATGCGTATATATGCCACATATAGGCAACATTGAGGTGCATGTACAGTGGTGTGAAAAACTATTTGCCCCCTCCTGATTTCTTATTCTTTTGCATGTTTGTCACATGTTTCTGATCATCAAACACATTTAACTATTAGTCAAAGATAACACAAGTAAACACAAAATGCAGTTTTTAAATGAGGGGTTTTATTATTTAGGGAGAAAAAAAATCCAAACCTACATGGCCCTGTGTGAAAAAGTAATTGCCCCCTGAACCTAATAACTGGTTGGGCCACCCTTATAACTGCAATCAAGCGTTTGCGATAACTTGCAACGAGTCTTTTACAGCGCTCTGGAGGAATTTTGGCCCACTCATCTTTGCAGAATTGTTGTAATTCAGCTTTATTTGAGGGTTTTCTAGCATGAACCACCTTTTTAAGGTCATTCCACAACATCTCAATAGGATTCAGGTCAGGACTTTGACTAGGCCACTCCAAAGTCTTCATTTTGTTTTACTTCAGCCATTCAGAGGTGGATTTGCTGGTGTGTTTTGGGTCATTGTCCTGCTGCAGCACCCAAGATCGCTTCAGCTTGAGTTGACGAACAGATGGCCGGGCATTCTCCTTCAGGATTTTTTGGTAGACAGTAGAATTCATGGTTCCATCTATCACAGCAAGCCTTCCAGGTCCTGAAGCAGCAAAACAACCCCAGACCATCACACTACCACCACCATATTTTACTGTTGGTATGATGTTCTTTTTCTGAAATGCTGTGTTACTTTTACGCCAGATGTAACGGGACACGCACCTTCCAAAAAGTTCAACTTTTGTCTCATCGGTCCACAAGGTATTTTCCCAAAAGTCTTGGCAATCATTGAGATGTTTTTTAGCAAAATTGAGACGAGCCTTAATGTTCTTTTTGCTTAAAAGTGGTTTGCGCCTTGGAAATCTGCCATGCAGGCTGTTTTTGCCCAGTCTCTTTCTTATGGTGGAGTCGTGAACACTGACCTTAATTGAGGCAAGTGAGGCCTGCAGTTCTTTAGATGTTGTCCTGGGGTCTTTTGTGGCCTCTTGGATGAGTTGTCTCTGCGCTCTTGGGGTAATTTTGGTCGGCCGGTCACTCCTGGGAAGGTTCACCACTGTTCCATGTTTTTGCCATTTGTGGATAATGGCTCTCACTGTGGTTCGCTGGAGTCCCAAAGCTTTAGAAATGGCTTTATAACCTTTACCAGACTGATAGATCTCAATTACTTTTGTTCTCATTTGTTCCTGAATATCTTGGCATGATGTCTAGCTTTTGAGGTGCTTTTGGTCTACTTCTCTGTGTCAGGTAGCTCCTATTTAAGTGATTTCTTGATTGAAACAGGTGTGGCAGTAATCAGGCCTGGGGGTGACTACAGAAATTGAACTCAGGTGTGATAAACCACAGTTAAGTTATTTTTTAACAAGGGGGGCAATCACTTTTTCACACAGGGCCATGTAGATTTGGAGTTTTTCTTCTCCCTTAATAACGTAAACCTGTTCAATTATGTTATCTTTGACTAATAGTTAACGGTTTTTGATGAGCAGAAACATTTAAGTGTGACAAACATGCAAAAGAATAAGAAATCAGGAAGGGGGCAAATAGTTTTTCACACCACTGTATGTGCATATACAGGCCATATAGGTCTCCTGTATTGCTTCTTTATATCCACATATATGCCCTATATGTACATACAAGATATGTCTCCTATGGCAGGATCTGGTCATTTTAGCTCATACCTCACTTTGGCAACTGTCATACATGATGCCTAGTTCATATTGTCTATTATCAAGGCAATAACTAAGAACTAACTTTAAAAAAAAAAAGCAAAAAATTTATGTGCAAACACATGAAATTGGTATTCTAATTGCCCACATACATTATATGAGGGTATATGCACATATATGAAACCTCAGTCTCCGTGAAAAACTTTTTGAAATACATCACTAAAATTACCTGAAATGAGAAATGAGAAATATATCTATATATCTTAAAGTGTCTACTTTTAAATGATGCAAGTCACATTGAAAACAAATATTCTCAGTTTATATAATACATATGAAACCAAGGAGAGGCACAGAATTTCTGTCGCACTTATCTGCTAATAACCGGAGGCAGGACACGCCCACACGCCAATCACACGGAAATCAGTCCGGGTAATTTACATACTAGGCTACGCCCCCGGACACCGGCCTGATCAACACACACACACACACACACACACAGACAGGCTTGAAAACACTCAGATTCAGTGAGTTTTCTGCACGTTTTGGAAGATGGCACGCGCTTACTCATCCGAGGAAACTCTTCAGAATGTCTTGGAAAGTGGGAGGAGTTTACATTTACCTCAGAAGAAGACTCCGACGCCGAACAGGAGCATTTTGAACAGAGAATAGACCCATGCTACACTGGGTACGTTATTAAGTCTTATATAACTCTTATTCTGATAATATTAAACTAATATTAGTAAATATTTTCCTCACTACAGCTAGCTCTTGTCAGCTTGTATAACACATAATGGCTTTCAATGCCATTTATATTCATTCTTATCTTCTATACCGCTTAATCCTGTGTTCAGGGTCGCGGGGGACCTTGAGCCTATCCCAGGAGACATCGGGCACTAGGCGGGGTACACCCTGGACAGGGTGCCAATCCATCTCAGGGCACACACACATACACACACTCAATCACACACTGCGGGCAATTTTTAGGAACACCAATTAGCCTAACCTGCATGTCTTTGGACTGTGGGAGGAAACCGGAGTACCCGGAGGAAACCCACCAAGCACGGGGAGAACATGCAAACTCCATGCACACAGAGACGGGAATCGAGCCTGGCCGGGGAATCGAACCCAGACCCTGGAGGTGCAAGGCGACAGTGCCATTTATATAGTTTAGGTAAATCATGCTAACATGCTGCCTCATGTAGCACAAACATGATATTTCCCGGTGGCTAAGCTAATGCCTTATGGAGTTTACAGATGTTTATAAATGTTCTAATGTATTTCACCTTGTTTTGGATAGCTTTAGATTATGGTTGCTAATATATATTTGGCTCCGTTTTGGTTAGCTTATAACACTGCTATCAGTAATGTTATTTAGCACAAACAAGCTAGTTCCAGGTGGCTAAAATACTGCCTTATGTAGCTAAGTGATGCTTATGAATATTTCTCTGGTGTAAATGTAATCCCTTTTGTTTAGCGTGTATTTACAAATGCCTGATAAGATGTAATTGTTTAGAATGTGTTCAATAAGTGTGTAATGTCCAATGGATGGTGTTTGCTAATGTCTCAGTTGGAAATGTTTGAGATCCACTACATGGTCTGTTGTCCATCAACAGATATTTGTCCAGCCTATTGCCCATCAAAAATACAGAGGGGCACAAAAATGTATACACACTTTCACAATTGTTACCTACAGTATGGCCTTTTTTAAAACTCAAATTGAATTATGGCAGCAGTGTGTAATATTATCTATCACCATCATTGATGCTGTCATGTGACCTACAGAAGAGAGGTGTATATTTTTCATGTTGAAGTGTGGATAAATTTTTTGGTCATCTCTGTATATATTGTGCATCCATATTAATTGCACATCCATTTACTCTGAACAGTATAGGCTAACATTTTTTTATTTATTTGTTTTTAGGAATGTGTCTGCATCACCCTTGCCTTCAACAGCCCCTCACATCAGGACACGCAAGCTCCGTTCAGATGGACCTCTTGTATTTGTGAAGTGGATGGACACACGAGAAGTATCTACCTGTTCTACCATCCATTCTGCTTTACAGTAGACGCGGTGAAGATGAGGGTGAAATTACTGTACAAGGTACATGGACTGCAAAGACATTTCCTGTGACTGCGTACAACCAGCACATGGGGAGTTGATCCCTCTGATCAGCTATTACAATAATATACTACACAGCACAAAACAATGAAGTCATACAGAAATATTTCTCTACACTGCTTGGACATTGCTTCCACCAATGCTTACCCTGCATGTATGTTTTGTACAGTTCTTTTTTTATCTTGCACTGTTTTACTCTGAATGTCCATCTTTTTTCAGTTTTTATTTTGCACTGTTCCTGTTGCAGTTTTACCCTGCATGTATCTTTATCATTAATCTGCATTTATACATAAAATCCTATTAACTATTGGGAAGCTAAACATGAGAATCAGTATGAAACATGAAAAGTTTCTAAAAGTTGCCAATAAATTAATATTGTGATGTGAAATAATTTTTCAGATTGAAGTTATAAAGGGCTCTGGGGTGTTTTGCCAGGCAGAAGCGTGGAGAGCAACCCGCCTTGCCACCTCTGCTACTGCCATGGTACGGAATCTGCTGCTGGGCACCTTCGACTTGGAGACTTGACCAAATTAAAAAGGTAGCCATAATTGATGAGTAAATACATAATGCGTTGAGAAGGGGAAAAAAACATTGCAGAATTTATAAGTTCACCACTTTAACCATAGCCTACTTGTATCAATGTTTATTAGCCATCAATGGAGACTGCATAAGGTAGAGCACCCATTATTGTTACTGTATCTGCTTGGTACCTATAATACTAATTCATCGCTTGCTAACTTCTTAATCCTACCTTTCCTCTTCTAAAGCCACATTTCTGGGGTATTGCGCTGTAGGGTGTGTAGTCCTCTTTTTTGTAGAACATATGTAGAACATAACCTCGTGGCACTAATTGTTGTCGTCTGAAGTTTTAATAAATAATCATTTATTATTATTATACTGTCTTAATATTTTTGTCTTCTCTAGATGCTACATTGAAGAAGTGGCCGGCAGCCACCCGAAGGCAGATAGGCACATCTATCAATTCAAAACTCACGGAGCTCACAAAATATTTTTTTTTCTTCCTGTTCAGTTTTTTGTCATGTTTTTGTTATGGGAAAACGGCCAATTTTATATATGTCTATATAGGTACATACTGTATATGCACGCATATATGTACGCATACTGTATATGCATGCATATATGTACATATATGTACATATAATATAGGAAAACGGCCAATTTTATATATGTCACATATATTAAAAACCTATATCAAAACCTATATTAAAACATATATGTTTATATAGGTTATTTCCGTGTGGGTTAGTCTAAGCATGGGTTTATAGTGTTCAAGCAACGGGCAAAAACTGTAATAATAATAGTATAAAATTTTGGATGTGATGTATCGACATTCTCTTTCGAAAAAGGAGAAATGCATGTTTTTGAGGCACCATGAGCAGACAATGGACCAGCCATTGTAGCCTACAGTATTTAGGAATTATACATACTGTAATACAATATATACCTGCATTAAAATTAAATAGAAATTATTGCAATAAATGGTAACTAATTAAGGTATTAGATTATTTTGAAATTTTAAAAACATTATTACATTTTGCCAGAGGGACATCAGGTAAGAGTGATGCTTGTAATCTGGTGGATAATGCTAATGCTATAGGCTCAAGTACAATAAATATATGCCTCTTCTATTAATTCAATTCAATTCAATTCAGTTTTATTTGTATAGCGCTTTTAACAATTGACATTGTCTCAAAACAGCTTTACACAATCAAAAGAATTATTTAAGTTTGTATGGAATGTGAATGTGTATGAATCAAAATGTTCAGATATTCCCTGGCGAGCAAGCCCGAGGGCGACAGTGGCAAGGAAAAACTCCCTGAGACGGTAATAGGAAGAAACCTTGAGAGGAACCAGACTCGACAGGGAACCCATCCTCATCTGGGTGAAACAGATAGTAGGAAATGATCTGCATTTATACAGTGTTAAGTGTTAGGTTCAGCTATAATATTTGATGTTAATTGATGTTATAATACTTGATGTTAAAATGGAGTCCAGTAGTTATTCGAGACTCAGATAGACTTGTAGAAAGTTCCAGTCCTGAACTATCGAATTGTCAAGTCCTCAGAGAAACAGCTGACCACACCAGTCGAGGCCAGAACCATCTTCTAAGTATAGAGAATCATCCCCAGACACCAGACGCATCCTAAAGAGACACACGGGGCATCCATGCGATGAGATCTCCAACCAGAAACCGGGCACCAGGATGGATCAGACAGGTCCGGAGGGAAGAGGGAGTCTGGATCACTGGCAGCTCAGGAACCACATGTGTAGCTCGACAGAGAGAGAGAGAAAGAGTGAAAGGGGGAGACAGGGGGAGAGAGGAAAGAGAAAGAGGGGGAGGAAGAGAAGAGGAGGAGAGATTGCAATTAGGTATGGTCACAGTCACAATGTCTAATGTGAATGTATATTTACTGTAGAGTGCAAGCAGGGACTCCGGCAGGACTAACTATGACAGCATGACTAAAAGGGAGAGCCAGAAGGAAACACAAACATGAGGGCTCCCTGAGATGTAAAGCAAACAATCACCTCACCGTCAACAAACCTGAGTGATCAATGAGACTGAGGAAACTACTGTACCACTAATATTTATTGCGGTGTTAGTGAGAGTTACTGCTGATTTACAAATGTTTGCATCTTTGCCTGGTAGCTAGCATCCAGTTCATTACCTCATAAATAGTTTGAGGAAGAGTAGAGCTCTTGACTGATAATGTGAAATATTTTTAAACAATAGTAATGGTTCTTGCAACATCTGGGATCGAAATGAGTCAGTCAGCACATTGCTGTCAGCATTTCCTGTCAGCCGGTCAGGCATTTCTAAGTAGTTGTGCCATTCCTAAACTATTTACAGAAGCTTTTGATATATGTTTTGGGGCTGCAGAGAATTACTAACTGTAGCGTAGATCTAAAAATTTACCAAAATCACAAGTGTCAGTTGACATATCACCACAGAAAGGATTTTTAAAAAATATAAAATTACAGAACATATTCTGATATAATCTCATGCCACAACTATGAAAACTAAAGTACAAAATAGTGTTTAAGTTTTACACAAGGATCTGAAATACAGCACATGCCTGTCAGCATCCACACTTATCCACACCTGTTAACATCCACAAATATCTGATACACCTAGAAAAAAGTTTTACATGATTTACCTTTAATTACTTTAGAATGCTGCTACTAACCGATTCCAACTGATACTAACTCTCTTTTTATTTGTTTTGTCTAAATAAGGTATTCAAGTGTTGAATAATTCCTTTGTGTATGCTGTCAGGAATTTACTGTATTGCACTGTCTGGCCAAAAAAAAAAAGTTTGCTGTTTGTATTTAATTAAGCAAATACGTCCGAGACTTTAATGGGAAAATTATTGTGGTGATTAATGTTTTAACTAGCAACAATTTTAACCCTAGTTGATGAAGTGAGTAACTTCTCATGTCCGGAACACCCACATTGGAAAGCATGTCCTATAGAAATTATGCTACTGTGTGTTAGAGGGGTCAAAATAGTGGCCTGCATCAAGAAAAGGAAACACTTGGTTAAGTTGCATTGTTAAAAAAAATCAACAATAAAATCCCAGCTAAATTAAAATTCTAATTAAAATTTTATTTGTCACATACACAGTCATACACAGTACAATATGCAGTGAAATGCTTGGACAACTGCCCGCGACCTTAAAATAAAAGACTATGAAATAGAAAATAAATATGAAAAGGAAAACAGAAGGTAAATTTTATTAAGAAAGAATAAAATAAAATCTAGAATTAAAATAAAATAACATAACTGTACAGTACAAAATATGCAATAAAAGAGACATATATGAAAAATATAGGAAAATAAGAGACAGCTGTACTGTACAGGACCAAATATACAATATAAGAAACATATATGAAAAATATGAAAAATATATGAAAAATATGGTAAATAAGAAAATAAGAACAGCTGTGCAATACAAAGATATAGAATTTAGGACTGTATATGTGGGAATGAGGTGGAATATAAATTGAGTATAAATAGAAATGTCACGGATTTAGAGTCTTTAAAGTGTTTAAAGTGACTGTGCATCCGGGTAACAGAACATCCAGGGGGGGTGCAAATATGCTTGAAAGTGACATATTTAAAGTGACTTGTGATAATTTAACTTAACTAGTGTCCACGAATGATGTTTAATAGTAAGGGTAACAGCATTTACACATGTACAATGTGACTCGATCTGTAAAGGATTGGAACTAAACATCTGTGTGACCATAAGAAAACCACTTGTTAGTGAGACTAATTGGCAAAAAAAAACTTGTGTCATGAAAAAGTGATGTGGGCTGATGAGCCCCGATTTAACCTATTCCGAGGCATAGGCATGTCAAGGTTAGAATGGAGAACTTAAGCCTCAGGAGGCAGTGTTATGATCTGGGGTGTCTACACTAAAGATCACACTTATACTCTTTACTAGCTATTACATACTGTAGCTCCTCCTAATATTAACAGGTCCTGAGCTATTTGTTCTAGAGTGATAATGTGTTGTTTGCTTGAGAGTACAAAGCACTTCTATCTCTGGAATAAGGACACATACCAAATGCTCACTCACTCACTCATTCATTCACTTACTGTCACTGATCGTCTATACTGCTTTATCCTGTATACATGGTCGTGGGGAACCTGGAGCCTATCCCAGGAGACTTAGGGCACAAGGTGGGATACACCCTGGACAGGGTGCCAATCCATCGCAAGGCACACACTTGCTCAGACACACTCACACACACTATGGGCAATTTGGGAATGCCAAATAGCCTAATCTGCATGTCTTTGGACTGTGGGACGAAACTGGAGTGCAGAGAGGAAAGCCACCAAGCACAGGGAGAACATGTAACCTCGAGGGGGGCAATGCACACAGAGGGAGGAATCGAACCTGGCCAGGAATTGGCACCTGGCACAGGCGACAGTGCTAATCACTAAGTTACTGTGCCATACCATACCAATTGCTGTAAATGTTAATAACAATCCATTTATATTTCTCTACTGTAAGATACTAGATTGACTGATGACAGACTTTACAAAGCCAAAACAATGCCTCATATACACCAGTTTAAAAATGTTTGGATATATACAATGTATATATACTCAGCAAAAAAAGAAACGCCCCTTTTTCAGGACGGTGTATTTCAACAATAATGTTGTACAAATCCAAATAACTTTACAGATCTTCATTGTAAAGGGTGTAAACAATGTTTTCCATGCATGTTCAATTAACCATAATCAAGTAATTAACATGCACCTGTGGAATGGTCGTTAAGACCTTAACAGCTTACAGAAAGTAGGCATTTAAGGTCACAGTTCTAAAAATGCAGGACACTAAAGAGACTTGTCTACCGACTGTGAAAAACACCCAAAGAAAGATGCCCAGGGTCCCTGCTCATCTGCGTGAACGTGCATTAGGCATGCTGCAGGGAGGCATGAGGACTGCTGATGTGGCTATAGGGCAATAAATCGCCATGTCCGCACTGTGAGTTTCTTTTTTTGCTGAGTATATATACAATGGCTTGCAAAAGTATTCGGCCCCCTTGAACTTTTCCACATTTTGTCACATTACAGCCACAAACATGAATCAATTTTATTGATTCCACGTGAAAGACCAATACAAAGTGGTGTACACGTGAGAAGTGGAACGAAAATCATACATGATTCGAAACCTTTTTGAACCTCTACCCCAGTCTCAAGTCTCTCTCTCTCTCTCTCTCTCTCTCTCTATATATATATATATATATATATATATACAGTATATATATATATATATATATATATATATATATATATATATATATATAAAAGTTATATGAGTCCAAACATTTTTAAACTGGGGTTATATGTGGATCCTATTCTATTATTCTTCATGTAGTCATACAGTCTTAAACTATCTCATAACTCAGTTTCAATTATATATTATTGCATGTATTACTTTATGTTTAGCTTTGTATTTATTGTTCTTCCTTAAACTAAATTCTGATGTCAATAATTATAAAGGTGCATGAGGAATCACAAAGAAGTTTTCATTTTCTGCAATGGAAAAATACTTTAACTAGCTACTTTTATCAGAAAGTAACGCTGTAATGTAACTGATTATTTTTTAAAGGTAGTCATTTTGTAATGTAATTAGTTACTTTAAAAAGTAATGTCCCCCAACACTGCTGTACATGCAGGTGGTGCTGTGACTTAATGACGAGGAAGAAGTTGTTCAAACTCCACCGCCCCATTTAATTACTATTTTCAACACCACACTGTCAACTACCTATCATGTGTTCAAAATTGTCTCACATGAATGGTCATATGTGAGGACAAACTGGTTTATTTAATGGCAATCTTTCTTCAGTTGAGGGAGTAGTTTTTTCATAGTGCTACACATGGCCTTACTGTACCACAAAGCAGGTTGAACATAGTTCAAATGATTTCCTGTACAATATGCATATGCACTAGTTTTTTTGCACATACTGTATATGCATACAAACACTTGTAGTATATAGCCCAAAGTATATGGGCACCTGATCATTGCACCCATATGTGTCTTTTCCAAAATAAAATTAATAAAGAATTGCTTCCATCTTTGCCGTTATAACTGCATCCAATCTTCTGAGAAACCTTTACAATAGATTTTAATGGCTATGGGAAGTTGAACATGAATATGATAGGTAGTGAATTGATGTCAAATAAGAAATCCTGACACACAGTCAGCATTCCAATTCATCCCAAAGGTGTTTAATGCGATCAGGGTGAGGGCTTAGGCCACTTGAGGTCTTCTCCATCACTCTTGGCAAATCCTGTTTTTGTGCAAAAACATAATAAAATCATCTGATCGTACTGTAACATTAGGCAATTACAACCTTAGATGAAGGTTGTAATTTGTATAACTTTTTGAAAACACTATATATTTTAAACCACATATTTGTCAACTCCAAATACACTTGATCCAAGTCATATGCTACTATGTTCTCTGCCTGTAAGCAAAAATTAATTCAATTCAATTCAATTCAATTCAGTTTTATTTGTATAGCGCTTTTAACAATTGACATTGTCTCAAAACAGCTTTACACAGTCAAAAGAATTATTTAAGTTTGTATGGAATGTGAATGTGTATGAATCAAAATGTTCAGATAGTCCCTGGTGAGCAAGCCCGAGGACGACAGTGGCAAGGAAAAACTCCCTGAGATGGTAATAGGAAGAAACCTTGAGAGGAACCAGACTCGACAGGGAACCCATCCTCATCTGGGTGAAACAGATAACACAGTATAAATGCAGATCATTTCCTGCTAAGTGTTAGGTTCAGCTATAATAGTTGATGTTAATTGATGTTATAATAGTTGATGTAAAATGGAGTCCAGTAATTATTCGAGACTCAGATAGACTTGTAGAAAGTTCCAGTCCTGAACTATCGAATTGTCAAGTCCTCAGAGAAACAGCTGACAACACCAGTCGAGGCCAGAACCATCTTCTAAGTAGATAGAATCATCCCCAGACACCAGGCACATCCTAAAGAGACACACGGGGCATCCATGCGATGAGACCTCCAACCAGAAATCGGGCACCAGGATGGACCAGACAGGTCCGGAGGGCAGAGGGAGTCTGGATCACTGGCAGCTCAGGAACCACATGTGTAGCTCGACAGAGAGAGAGAGAGAAAGAGTGAAAGGGGGAGACAGGGGGAGAGAGGAAAGAGAAAGAGGGGGAGGAAGAGAAGAGGAGGAGAGATTGCAATTAGGTATGGTCACAGTCACAATGTCTAATGTGAATGTATATTTACTGTAGAGTGCAAGCAGGGACTCCGGCAGGACTAACTATGACAGCATAACTAAAGGGAGAGCCAGAAGGAAACACAAACATGAGGGCTCCCTGAGATGTAAAGCAAACAATCACCTCACCGTCAACAAACCTGAGTGATCAAATGAGACTGAGGAAGACAGCATCTAAAACATACCAGTTCACCATAATACTCTACGTCCATGAGTCCCCCAGATCTGCTCCTTTACCTTATGGCAAATCTATTTATAAAAATGCTTGGCTAAATAAATAGGTTTTTAGCCTAGACTTAAACACTGAGACTGTGTCTGAGTCCCGAACACTATTTGGAAGACTATTCCATAATTTTGGGGCTTTGTAATAAAAAGCTCTGCCCCCAGCTGTAGTTTTCATAATACGCGGTACTGATAAGCAGCCTGCATCCTTTGACCGAAGTAGGCGTGGCGGATCGTAAGACACTAACAGTTCGCTCAGATACTGCGGGGCGAGACCATTTAATGCTTTATATGTCAAGAGTAGTATTTTAAAATCAATGCGAAATTTCACAGGGAGCCAATGCAGTGAAGATAGGATAGGGGTGATGTGCTCATATCTTCTGGTTCTAGTGAGGACTCTCGCTGCTGCATTCTGGACTAGCTGAAGCTTGTTTATGCACCTAACTGAACAACCAGACAGTAAGGCATTACAATAGTCCAACCTAGAAGTGATAAAAGCATGAACTAGTTTTTCTGCATCGTTTAGCGACAATATATTTCTTATTTTGGCGATATTTCTGAGGTGAAAGAATGCTATCCTGGTGATATTATCTACATGAGCTTCAAATGAAAGGCTGGAATCTATAATCACGCCGAGGTCTTTTACTGTTGCACTTGACGGAACAGAAAGGCCATCTAAAGTTACGGTGTGATCTAAGATTTTACTTCTAGCTGTATGCGGTCCTATGACTAGAACTTCTGTCTTATCCGGATTAAGCAGAAGGAAGTTAATTAGCATCCAATTTCTTATGTCCTGCACACATTGCTCAACTTTAGTAAGATGGTTTTTCTCATCAGGTTTTGTTGAGACGTATAGCTGTGTGTCGTCAGCATAACAATGAAAACTAATACCATGCTTACGGATTATGTTGCCCAGAGGAAGCATGTAAAGAGAAAAAAGCAGTGGGCCTAAAACTGAACCCTGCGGAACGCCAAACTCCACTAGAGAACATGCAGAATAATCACCATTTAAGTCTACATACTGATAACGATCGGTCAAATAGGATCTGAGCCAGGAGAGGGCTGTACCCTTAATTCCTACTACATTTTCTAATCTGTGAAGAAGAATAGCATGATCAATAGTGTCAAAAGCTGCACTGAGGTCGAGTAATACAAGCATAGTTACACAACCCTGATCAGAGGCCAATAGGAGGTCATTTACTACTTTAACGAGTGCTGTTTCTGTGCTGTGATGAGGCCTAAATCCTGACTGATACAGTTCATGTATGCCATTTCTATGTAGATATGAGCATAGCTGCTCCGCTACTATCTTTTCCAGAATCTTAGAGATAAAGGGGAGGTTTGATATTGGCCTGTAATTGGACAGCTGACAGGGGTCGAGGTCAGGTTTCTTAATTATTGGTTTAATAACTGCTACTTTAAAAGATTTTGGAACATAACCAATGCTGAGTGAGGAATTAATTATTCTCAACAGCGGTTCTGTTATTACTGGTACTATCTGTTTAAGAAAATGTGTCGGTATAGGATCTAATATACAGGTTGATGAATTTGCAGAAGGGATGAGTGAAATTAGTTCATTCTCTTCAAGAGGAGTAAAGTCTTCTAGGTTTGAATCTGACATGGCTAGGTTAACATCTGTATCAATCACATTGTTTGGTTTCAAAGTCTCAATTTTATGCCTAATATTTACAATTTTATTATTAAAAAAGTTCATGAAGTCCTCACTATTGCATGATGTTGTTGTGGAGATTTCTGTAGTGGTCTTATTTCTGGTTAATTTGGCTACGGTATTAAATAAAAATCTAGGATTATTTTTATTTTCTTCTATAAGAGTGGAGAGATACGTTGATCTAGCTACACTAAGAGCTTTCCTATAGTTCAGGATGCTCTCTTTCCATGCTATTTGAAATACCAATAATTTAGTTTGACGCCATTTACGCTCTAATTTCCGAGCAGTCTGTTTTAAAGTGCGCGTGTGATCGTTATACCAGGGAGCGAGTTTCTTATCTCTAATAATTTTTCTTTTAGCTGGAGCTACATTATCTAAGGTACAACGAAGTGTCGACTCTAAATATTCAGTCGCCTGATCAAGTTCTGTGGGGTCAGACGGGGGCCTAATCGAAGTTGGTAACTGTGGGAGATTACTGATAAAACTCTGTGTGGTAGTTGATGTGAATGTACGTTTAATACGGTAGCGCGGTGCTGTGCGTACGTTATCACTGTGACATACTTGAATGGAGACAAGATAGTGATCTGAGATAATTTCAGACAGTGGAATTGTGAATACATTTCTTATACTTAATCCGAAGAATATTACTAAATCTAAAGTGTGACCTGCTTTATGAGTGGGTCCTACTACACACTGATTTACGCCTACGGAGTCCAGTATGGATATAAATGCTGTTCTCAGAGGGTCTTCTGGATTCTCAAAATGAATGTTAAAATCTCCAGCAATTAACACTTTGTCTACAGAAACGACCAGGTCTGAGATGAAATCCGCAAATTCACTAAGAAATTCAGAATACGGCCCTGGAGGTCTGTAAATTATAATTAGTGGAATCGACTGAGCTGATTTAATATACTTAAATAGACTTATGTTACTATAGAGAATTTCAAATGAGTTAAATTTGTGTCGGTGTTTTTGTACGATAGACAGATTATCATTATGAATAGCTGCGACGCCTCCTCCTCTACCAGTTAACCGAGGCTGGTGTATGTAGCTGTATCCAGGAGGACTAGCTTCATTTAGAGCTACATACTCATCCTGTTTAACCCACGTTTCAGTTAAACAGAGTATATCAAACGCCTGATCTGTGATAATTTCATTAACAATAACTGCTTTTGATGCGAGAGATCTAATATTTAACAATCCTATCTTCAGATCAGAGGTGCCGGCTGCACATTCAGTATGATCTGAGTTTGTGGTCTTTATGTTAATTAAATTATTGAAACAGACTTTCTGAGTCTTTCTACATTTTTGCTTAGATCGGGGAACAGACACAGTCTCAATATGGTGAACCCTGAGTGACGACTCTATGCAGCTAGCAGACGGTTGGTTTAGCCTGTCTGTCTTCTCCCTGGCCTGGGCTCTGGATTGTCACCGATTAACGAGACCTCTACTGAGACTATGAGCTATACTACAGGAAATGAGAGCAGCACCTTCCCGAGTGGGATGGACACCGTCCCACCCTAACAGGCCAGCTTTGCCCTCAAAGGTCTTCCAATTATCTATGTAGCCCACATTATTTTTGGAGCACCACCTGGACATCCAGCGGTTCAGCGACCATAACCTGCTGTAAGCTATGTCGCCACGTCTCATTGGGCGTGAACAATAAAAATTAAAATTACCATAACAATAGCAGAAAGTGTTCAACATAGCTGAATAACTGACTTGACTGAACTGCCAACAAAAATATTGCGATTATAATGTGTGAGACTGTTAACTGGTTTTCCTTTTGAATGACTTTGACCTGACTCACAAGAGCAAGATCAGTTAATAGCTTACTGTAGCTTAAGCTGAAATTCAATCCTCGTCCTACTCTCATAACTCATATGTATAGTTATTTGTCTATACCTATATGTCTATATGTACAAAACCCAATTTGATCATAACAAAGCAACTGTCTCACACCTCCACAATCTTCAATTCAAATCTGAGCTCCAACTATTGTCTTTGTGAAGATATAATGTTTTCCTTGTGTTTATCTGAATTTCTTCTGGACACTTTAGATTCCTCATTATTATAGTTGGATTTTCTGTCCCAGGGTGTGAATGAATGTGTGAGTGTGTTTGATGTCTTGCAATTGACTTGTGTCTTGTCCAGGGTGTAGTTGAGTAAAGTGATTACCCTTATGAGGATAATAAATTTGATCAAATGTGGGTGTTTTTCCTACTCTTGCCTGCACTTGTGAAATCTAATGTATTTTGCCTGTAAAACATATTTCTGATTGAAACTGTCTTGCTGACAGTTTCTACTCCTTCAAGTTATAGTAATTTCTCAGTTCTCCAAGAGCTGTCTAACAAACGTCTTTTTAAAATACCACAGAAACAGTACTAGGCGGCACGGTGGTTTAGTGGTTAGCACTGTCGCCTTGCACCTCCAGGGTCTGGGTTCAATTCCCGGCCAGGCTCAACCCGTGCTTGGTGGGTGTTCTCTGGGTACTCTGGTTTCCTCCCACAGTCCAAAGATATGCAGGTTAGGCTAACTGACATTCCCAAAATACCCGTAGTAAGTGAGTGTGTATGTGTGTGCCCTGCGATGGATTGGCACCCTGTCCAGAGTGTACCCTGCCTTGGTTAGCCAATGACAAAGGGCTTAGGCAAGCTGACACAGGTACTGTATAGTAAAAACAGTACTGAAATAGTCTTAGCAGAAATTCACACGCACACTTTTAAAGTAATTTAGTCTTTTTGCTGAATTCACACTGACAATTTCAACAACCCTATCCATCTACTCTCTTAAAGGGGTCAATTATCTCCATTGTGACACATGGTTGTGTATCATGCTGTGAGGAGTTCCCCTGCATTCCTAGTGGCTGTTCCCACATAGTACCATCATCAACTAATCTGATGAGGTAATTTGAGTAAAACTGTGCTCTGGCACTGACTAAGTCCCGGATCCAGCTGCACAGATTCTTAATCATACTGTCCGGGTTTGGGTTGATGAACTAACTTGTCGCACATTTTGTGCCATGACAAATTTCACAAAGCAACCTTTCTCTCAGATTGAGATTGGGAAAACAAGCTTTTGTGAATAGCAATTAGCCAATCTGCATATGTTTAGACTGTGGGAGGAAACCACAGTAGCCAGAAGAGAAACCCACCATGTGGAAAACATGTAAATTCCATGCACACAGACCTGAGGCAGACATTAAACCCTCGACTGTACTAACCACTACGATACCGACGTACAAAGCTATCTGCCACAAAAAAAATGAAAGCAGTAATTTATTGATCTCGTGGCAGATAAAAGACATGACTATATAATACACAGAGGTGGAAAGAGTAATAAAATTTTGTACTCAAGTACAAGTACTGTTACTTCAGTGAAATTTTACTTAAGTACAAGTAAAGTTACCATTATAAAAATCTACTCAAGTAAAAGTAAAAAGTAGCTCACTAAAAAATGTACTCAGAGTAAAAGTTACCGAGTTACTTTTTTATTTTTATTTTTTTAACAGCGGGGTGGGATGAGGCATTCTAGCGTAGTTCAAAAAAGATGAGCAGATATAAAATCTCAAACTAGTGGTTTTTTAACTGAAGGAACACCTTTGCATAATAAAGCTGTTGTCTTTCTTGTGCTTGAAAATCAAAGTGGTCACTTAAATATGGTGTTACGTCCCAGTCTAGGGCCATACAGCAAAAGAATGGTTCAGGGTTCTATTTTAAACTGTATGGAAATGGTGGTATATGGCAGAAAGAACTAGATCCAATCATTAACTGATGAAAAAATGAGGTTTTTATACACACACAGACATAAACATACACACACAACAGGAGGAGGATCAGATTCAGGATGGACCCAGGCCAAAATAATAAACAAAATGGTATTTATATTTAGTAGCTAGATTACCTGCAAAAAAAAAAAAAAACACACAAACAAAAATACAGGTACCTTCCCGGACTCCCTAAACCTATATAAACTATATAAAATATAAACCTAAGCTAAACTATATAAAATACCTGGCTCAAAAAAGTCTCACAGTCTAATATTTCACTGGATTGTTTTAGCTATGATTAAGCTGTGGGACTGCTTTGATAACCTTATATATATTATGTATATATAATTTTATCACCCCCCCCATCATTCCGTACAATAAGGTAGTCAGCTATCTTTATTTTATTCCTAAGCAAATAAATTCCCAAATAAACTCCCTCTTCCAAAAATAAATGGCAGCCACGCCCCTGCTACTAGTGAGTGCACAGACATACAGTGAAATTATCTACAAATATATACAAAGACCAACGAAACCATAGGGACAAAGCAATAACCAAAGTCAATTGGAGGCAAAAAGTCAAACCAGAATACACAACCAAATATCAAAACGCCAAAATCACAACCTCTTTCATCTTTCGCGCGTCTCTCTCCAGTCGCGTTAGTCGATGACGTCACTAAGGGCGGAAGCGACCGTGTGGAAGGTCAGGTGATGTCGATGTCAGAAAACCTGGAGTGGAGTCTGGAGCGGCGCGCGACCAGGACATGATACACACACACACGGCGCAACGGAGCATTTATACACAGCATAATATTTTTTTTATTGTTTTATCATTTTCATTCATTTATTTTTTACTCAGTAGCGAATATGATTTAAAATGTAGCGAATTACAATACTTCAAACAAAACGTACTTAAGTAAAAGTAAAATTACAGATTTTTAAAACTACTTTAAAAAGTAGAAATACACAAAAAAGCTACTCAATTACAGTAACGCGAGTAAAAGTAATTCGTTACTTTCCACCTCTGATAATACATTAGCAATTAGCTTCACCTGGTTATGTTTACCAGTCATTTTTAGGAGGGGTAATCCTTTTTGATATCAGTAATTCCGTCTTTAAATTTTTAACAATTCTTTTTCTAACATGTTGGTGTTATATCTTTCACTTAGATGTTAAAAGTTGCACGGAGTAAATACAGTTGGATAAAACAAAACCTATCTGTCTTCATTTCAGTCAATGCAACAAAATGTGTTTATTTCAAGCCAAGGCAACAATCTAGGGTTCTATTGTGTGCATGGACTTCTTAGTGAGTATATCCTCTGCGTCCTCTGGTTTCCTCCACCAGTCCAAAAACATGCAGATCATTTTATTTAGGTTAGTTCCCAAGTTGCCTCTACTGTGTAACCCCGAGTACATCCTAAGTCACCTGGGATAGGCTCCAGGCCCGCTTGACCCCATACTACCTCTCAAAAACATGCAAATTTTCCAAAGAAAAACACATTTCACAAACAATTTTATCAATTTTAAAAACAATTAAAATCAGAATTCTGACTGTGTGGCCAGCACAGGCTCCGGATCTGAACCTTATTGAGCTGTTGTGGGAGCAGCAAATCTATCATGTGAGAGATGCTCCAGGAAGCATGGAAAGAAATGTTTTCAGATGTGCCAGATATACACTATACATACAGTATAGTCATACTGCTTATTCACTTACTGTATGATGTACCGAGTTATGATTTGACAGTTCTGAATCCTGGAGGATAGGCAATAAAGTTCTGAAGAGACTTAAGATCTCTTCTTTGGATGCATTAATTCACAAACAGGAGGGTAGCTATGAAAGATGGATTGACTGCAAGGACATTTTTCAAGTTAAAACAGACTAAGCATGTGGTCCTGGTTCCTGCTAATGTAAAATTAAAGGCTAAAGACCATTCTCCATCAATGACATTTTCTGTCTCATCATTAAAACTTGCATGGGGTTTTGACAACTTCCTTTCATATTTCAAATACTCTCTATGCAAATTACTGGGTAAAAGTTGACTAGTCATTGTTGGCACAAGATACAAGGCCAGGGGTAGCTCAGTGGTTTAGGCATTGGACTATGGTTCGGAAGACCTCAGGTTCAAACCCCACAACCACCAAGTTGCCACTGTTGGGCCCTTGAGCAAGGCCCTTAACCCTCAACTGCTTAGATGTATAATGAGATAAAAAAAAAAAAAAAAGTAAGTCGATCTGCCAAATGCCTAAGTATGATGTAAACAGAGGAATTGGGTATTAAGTAAAGAACCAGCTCAGAAATCTTTTGTGTAAAAATATAAAAATTCTGCCTCCCAAGCCTCACACAATGTAAAAACTGTCAAAGAGTATTTTTTCTTTTTCTTAAACAGGTTATATAAGTTGAATGATCACTCACTCACTCACTCACCCATTATATATATATATTTACCACTTTATCCTGTATAGGGTGCCTGGAGCCTATTGAACAGTGCTAACCACTAAGCCCTTGACAGCCCGTGACACAGAAAGTTCTTCAATTTACTCATCATTTAAAAAGATCTAGTCATATTGCTAATATTACTCTGTCTGAAAAGAGTGGTTTTATTTTTATATCATTTATTTGACTGGTAATGGTCAGCACGTTGCTGTTGTCCACACCCCACAAATCTCAGTAGGGACATACTGTAAGAGCTTATCTTATCACTGATATCAAAACAAGATCATCATCATCACCCCCAACAACAGCAAGACTTTATTCAGTACTACTTTTATCCAACAACATTTCAGACATTTATTTTTCTTTAACAAACTTTTTTTTTTAAAGCTCCAGTAATTTCCTAGTCCGCCATACTGAATGTTAATCCCCAACCAGAATTATTATACTAAATCAGTTAAATAGCAGAAAACTGTATTGGAGCATGTTCATTGTTTCCATTGTCGTGAGGAAATAAGCTGGAGGCTCCGTTCAACAGTCTACAGGTACAGTAAGTCCAAACGGCTGTAACGCTCACAGCGCACTAGTGAACATGTAGAAGTCATTATTCCAACCCTGTGTACTCCTCTTACGTAGGGAATATACATTCAGCCGACTTTCTTTAAAGTTAGCGCTAGTTTTATTCCGATATAACAGGGCTACATGTTGTATTAGTGCAGTTTATAAAACGTTTAACTGCAGCAGTGTTTGGGAACGAAGAAAGCCACGAGGCAGCTGATTCAGGGCGGGAACTTGTGACTCACTTAACTTCCTCAGTAGGTTTATAGTAACGCGTGTATCCGAGGAGAGCTGTGACACTCTGCACTATGGCTGAGGGAAAAGCCTGAACTTCCACACAACACAGAAAGCACGAAAGAAACCCTCTAGCAGGAATAGACACCAAACAAAGCGTTTGTTTTGTGGCAGAGCTGCGATAGAGAACGCGTGCCATCGGTCTACACTTCTTACTCGACTACTTTTTAAATTCTTTTTCTAGGTAAGCACATCTCTCTCTCTCTCTCTCTCTCTCTCTCCTACGCTCAGTATGGAATATTTCTATGGATATATTTTTCCTGGGAAGTTGTAATAGCTAACATGTCTTAGTTTCCTCTCATATTCCATAGCACATGTCTGTTGTACAGACCAACTGCTTGTGTGTGTGTTTGTAAACTATTACCTTGCTGCAATAATTCTACAAACTTTATTTTTTTTTACTTCTTTTCATTGTGATGCATATTTGAAGTTGTCCTGCATCTGAAAAACGAAAACACCTGCAGAAAGTTCCATTCACACAAAAGGGAATAACAGCTCTGTTGTTAATTAAAAAACTATCCAGAAATCTGGTGTTATTTATTAGTCTAATTTTAATAGCAGCTTTATGATTCCCTCCTGTTGCACTCATGGGTCAGATCGTCTTTAAATAAGGTTAGATTTTAAATGTTTTATGTAAATAAATCTCATAAATACACACACACACACACACCAAATCTAACTTATGTTCTTTCAGATGTCTTAATGTGGTGTTTTCATGGAAGGTAATGCTATGGAAGCAATGATCAAGTTATTGATTGATTTACTCATTGCATGATTGTGTTGCAACATACTTCCACACCAGTGTAATTATTGATACTGCATGCACAAACGTCATTGTAGTCAGCCAAAAATGAAGTCGAAATGGTACAGTCATGCTTATTTAAATAACGTTCCACTCAGACTTGATGAATTATAAGGACACACCTGGAAGTGAGCTGCTGAGGTTTTACACCTCACTCATGACTCACGAGCAACAGAAGGCTGCACCTTACTGACTCAAATGTGACGAGTAACATATTGCTCAGTATAATTCTCACCTATAAATTATACTTTAAATCATGGCTAATGAACAGTTATCCTTGTGCACAGAAGGAAAAAGTAATGAGTTTATCGCAGAGGGTAAAAATCATATTATTTTACAACTATGTGGAATCAGCTGGTGAAGATGAAGAGGCGCTTTTATCTTTTTATCTTTAATCTTTCTAATTCTTTCTTTTTTTAAGATAGTATTTCAGCCAAACTACCAATGCTTGCCAGTGTTCAGAAGCATCCCTTCTATTGGGACTAGACAGCTTGAATTTCTTTTTCCTACTGACCACATCCTTTAGTTTTTTTTTCTTCCTGTTTTAAATAGAGTTGTCTCAACTCAATGACATTTTACTTTAGCTAAATAGACACACTCCTTATAGTCTATTCAGTACTCTTACAAATGTAATGACTTTTAAAACTGATTTCTAGCCTTTTGTTATATTTTATGTAAATTCCTGAACCAGCTATCCAAGATACAAATCATTACGGGCTCCTACAGTCATTGGCTGGAAAGTTTCGGCCTCTATTCAGGATCCTATTAGCACAAGGTTAGACTTTTTATATTCTCTTCCTGTAAATTGCTGGAGCTGTGTTCAGTCTTGTCTTTGGTGTAATGTATATAGAGTATTTTATACATGAGCACTTTATGAACAGTAAACAACAGCAGTGCATAAATTTGGGAAGAGCCTTGCTTTCCTTCAGCGTAAAAGGGTAACACTGGAACTTTTACTGGAACATGTGGCAACCATATGACACGGCCATAAGCAACTTTGCAAAAGTAAAATGAGTTTTAAGTCTGAATTATTATATATTTTTTTGTCTAGTTCCATCAGCATCAGTGTGCTTTTAAGAAAAGCGGTGTTTTTTTTTCCGTCATGGCAGCTTTTTTAAGACTATTATTTGATGAACCTTTTTTCCCTTCTCTAACTGTCTCCATACTGGGGTAATGAGTCAAAAAGTCTATAAAATCTCAATGCTGCTATCCCCCATGTAATTTTAGTTTCTGGTATTTGAATGCTGACAGAGGCTGAAGGAGGTCGAAAATGCATTTGTTTGCATTTTCTCTCCCCCTGAGCCCCGTGTCGAGGCTATGAGACTCCAATGAGCCTTGAAAATGGTCACATTCTTTCAGAACAGTGTGTTTTTCTAAGGTTCGTCTCTTTTAGGCATTGGAATACTGCCATCTGTGGTGTGACTAAAAAAGAGTAAATTAGACATACAGGCTTCCCCTTTTCTATTTTTTTTTTATATATATATATTTAGCTAGACTTAGCAGGTGGTGTGGAGCTGAGTTTCCCAATACCAAAAGTGTCTGTCTTTTCTTGTGAGAAAGAGAACCAGTAAAAACATATTACTAGTTGGGAATGTGTTTGCTTGCAGCCAGCTTGTCTGTGTCCTTGTGAATTCCACAGTGCATCAGTGCAAACCTCAACTTGTTATGAGAAACAAGTTGGTTCAGACTTGAAATAAATTCTGAGGCAGTTGAGAACAGAAGCACCCACTTGACAAATACTGTCTACATTCACAATCTATATACTGTATCTCACTCCTCATATACTAGTGTATAATAATTTTTATAACGTTATAATTTGTATGTTAGTTTCATGTATACTTGATCAGAGAATCTGTGACTAAGGAATATGCTCATTTAACTGGCAAAAAATCCTTATGTGGGGGGAAAAAATGGCTTTTATCTTCTGTTGTTCACTGCCTCATTTCCTTGTCTGTATCCTGAAATGCGGGATCTGGTGGTTCAGGACTTGTTGTGTTTACTGAATGTTGGGAAGTGACCTCAGGTTTCCTTCATGGGGATTCCAGGTGCTGCAGTGGAGCTCTTAGCAGCCGGTGGCTTCCTCCTCGGCTGGAGGGAATGAATGGGTGAAATTAGATCCTCTGAAGCAGGGCCTCATAGGAGGCAGTATGCTGCTTAGTCTCGGTCATTGATCTTCTGTTTGTTTATCCCTCTTTGCTCTCTTCCTCTTGCTAGCTTTAATGTCAATATGGACACTGGCTGGATGTGAGTCCTGGTCACTTCCCTTTTGTTTTAAGCCTGTTTTTTTCCCCCCATTTTGGCATTGACTATATTTTAGTTGTCACCTATTTAGTTGTACATCTGTGTATTTGCATATACTGTGTGTGTGTGTTGCTCATTTATTGTTTCAGTAACTGCCTTCAGCGGGACGACTACAGTACATGACTTTCACATTGTGATTAGTCCTCTAAAATTTTGATGGCCATCTTCTAAGACTATATTGAAGACTTTTCTTCTGTCCTTTAGGTATCACTTTGACCTTTAGAGTGCAGTTCTTGCATGCGCTTAGAGCTCCAGCAGCCAGACATGGCCCATGGCCAGGCTTTGACTCAGTCCACAAGCCCTGGGAGATATATCCTGCTGATCGAATGACAGAAGAGGCACAAAGTCACTTAGTGAGATTTGTTCTCACATGAGACTCTGAGCCAAAAGGAAGAGGCTTTGTTATTTTATCATCAGTAAAACACGCTCTAGCCTGCATGTGAGCTAACATGACATTGCATACAACACCAGGATACAAATGCCCTTCTGGCCCTAACTTGTAAAGCTCACAACATTTGCCTACTCGTCACTTTTATATGTGCTACTGTCAAATAGACAGTAAAAGCGTTCTTCTATCTCAGTAGTCTGCTATAAAAGTGAGGGCCAAAGCAAATAATAATCAGGGTTGAAATACCATGGAGACTTATCCAGTACAAATTGCTGTAGGATTACCAACACATTGCTCAGGCCGTGTTCTATTAACTGAACAAGAATGTGAAGTAATTGGGTATTGTGTTTTGTAGATATGAACTTGGATGTACTGTTGAAATGTTCTGTCATGTATCTAATATATGTTAAACGTTAGTTTTAAATGAGTGTTGCCCAAGGGTAGATCTGCTGTGTAGTTTATAGGCGTTCTTTTATGTTTATACCTAGTTACTCACACACTCACTACCCTTTATCCTGTATTCAGGGTTACGGGGGGGGGGGGGGGGCTTGAGCCTATCCCAGGAGAATTGGGGCATGAAGCAGGGTACATCCTGAGCAGAGTTTCAGTCCATCACAGGGCACACTTACTGTACATACCCTACAAACAATTTAGGAATGTCAGTTAGCCTAATCTGCAGATCCTTGGACTGGGGGAAGAGACTGAACCTGGCCAGGGAATCGAGCCCAGACCCTGGAGATGCAAGGCAATAGTGCTAACCACTACACCACCGTGCCACCTCAATTTTAAATTTTAATTATTTAAGTTTGTATGGAATGTGATTGTGTATGAATCAGAATGATCAGATTGTCCCTGGTGAGCAAGCCGAGGGTGACAGTGGCAAGGAAAAACTCCCCGAGATGGTAATAGGAAGAAAAACACGTTGAGTCCAGTTGAGAGGAACCGGACTCAACAGGGAACCCATCCTCATTTGGGTGAAACAGGAAGCGGGAATTGATCTGCATTTATAATATAACAGTTGATGTTAATATGGAGTCCAGGTAGTTTATTGGAGACTCAGGTAGACTTGTAGGAAATTCCAGTCTTGAACTATCAAGCAACTGCAGCCAAGTCAAGTCCCAGAGAAACAGCTGCCAACACCAGTCGAGGCCAGAACCGTCTTCATAGTAGAGTTAAACCATCCCCAGACACCAGATGCATCCCAAAGAGACACATGGGGCATACATGCGACGAGATATCCAACCAGAAGTGGAGCACCAGGATGGGTCAGACAGGTCCGGAGGTCAGAGGGAGTCTGTATCACTGGCAGCTCAGGAACGGCATGTGTAGCTCGACTTAGAGAGGGAAAGGGGGAGAAAAAGCAGAAGAGAAGAGATGGCAGTTAGGTATGGTCACTAGGGCTGCAACAACTAATTGATAAAATCGATAATTATCGATAATGGAATTAGTTTTCAACGAATGCCGTTATCGATTAGTTGGGCTGCGCACGTTACTGAGGAGCTGTGACCACAAGATGCACAAATACACAGAGATACACAGCCGCTCGCACAATGGAGGTTACAGAAGCGTTTGCAGGAAAAAGCGCACGCCCCAAGTCCTCCAAGGTATGGGAGCAATTTACATTAAACACCTCTAATCGGGTGTTAAAATCGAGCGTTTTTTATTCGGCCGTTCGTAGTGTCCGGTGAGCGCGGATGAAGCGCAGAGGGTTCCCTCTGTTTTTTTTTTTTTTTTTTTTTTTCCCCTTTTTCCGCATTTCCCTATGTACAGCATGTAGGATCATGGGATATATCCGGTCCCCCGAAGTGTAAAATGAACGTGAAGAAAACGAACTAGAAGTGTTTTCCGTGCGTTCGTTGGGATTTGAGCGCCAAGAAAAAGCTGCATGCAAGGTTTTTTTTTTTTTTTTAACACTGTATAACCGCGCAGCTGGACAAACGCATGTCAACAAAGCCCGTGTGAACACTCTCGCTGACTCCTATGTGTAGAAAACCCAGTAGCGGCGAGTTTTTTTTTTTTTTTTTTTTTTTTTTTTTAAACCTCTCCCTATGTCGCCGTATTACGAGACTGTCTAGTATAGCAAAATGGTGTGTGTGTGTGTGTATATATATATATAATAATAAATAATTTATTATATTGTATTTTTTTATTTTATTTTTTTTTTATTGAGACAACAAAAAAGGATAAAATACACGAGGAATAATGTATAAACCGTGAAAAGGATGTAGCAAGAGACACTTCAATTAAAAATAATATCATAATCTAGAAGTCTATTATTCTTCTTAAGTCGAATTAATTTAAGAGAATCATTCTTAACAACTGAATGTCAGTGTACTTTTTAAACTATATATATAGACACACACACACACAGTCAACTTGCCATCTGCAATTATTGTTGAAAACAAAAATGTTGATTTACATAAAATAAGGTTTAAATGTCAAAATGAAAGGTCATTAAACTCTATGTGGCTATTGCATTTTTTAAAGTTTACTTTTAAACATAAATAATACCCTGATTTATGTTTTTATATAGTTAAGCAAACCATCAAAGTAAAGCGCTTAGTTTTATCCGATTGATCGAAACGAAAAAATAATCGACCAACTAATCGATTATCTAAATAATCGTTAGTTGCAGCCCTAATGGTCACAGTCACATAATGTATAATGTGAACGTTTATTTACTGTATAGTGCAAGCAGAGACTCCGGCAGGTCTAATTATGACAGCATAACTAAAAGGGAGATCCAGAAGGAAACACAAACATGAGGGCTCCCTGAGATGTAAAGTGAACAATCAACTCACCGTCAAATCACAGAGTGATCAATGAGGGTAGGGAAGACAGCATCTAAACATACCAGTTCACCATAATACTCTACGTACATGAGTCCCCCAGATCTGCTCCTTTACCTAAGGCAAATCTATTTATAATAATGCTTGGCTAAATAAATAGGTTTTTAGCCTAGACATAAACACTGAAACTGTTTCTGAGTCCTGAACACTATTTGGAAGACTATTCCATAATTTTGGGGCTTTGTAATAAAAAGCTCTGCCCCCCAGCTGTAGTTTTCATAATACGCAGTACTGACAAGCAGCCTGCATCCTTTGACCGAAGTAGGCATGGCGGATCATGAGACACTAGCAGTTCGCTCAGATACTGCGGCGCGAGACCATTTAATGCTTTATATGTCAAGAGTAGTATTTTAAAATCAATGCGAAATTTCACGGGGAGCCAATGCAGTGAAGATAGGATAGGGGTGATGTGCTCATATCTTCTGGTTCTAGTGAGGACTCTCGCTGCTGCATTCTGGACTAGCTGAAGCTTGTTTATGCACCTAACTGAACAACCAGACAGTAAGGTATTACAATAGTCCAACCTAGAGGTGATAAAAGCATGGACTAGTTTTTCTGCATCGTTTAGCGACAGTATATTTCTTATCTTGGCAATATTTCTGAGGTGAAAGAATGCTATCCTGGTGATATTATCTACATGAGCTTCAAATGAAAGGCTTGAATCTATTATCACACCCGAGGTCTTTTACTGTTGCACTTGATGGAACAGAAATGCCATCTAAAGTTACAGTGTGATCTAAAATCTTACTTCTAGCTGAATGCGGTCCTATGACTAAAACTCCTGTCTTATCAAGCAGAAGGAAGTAAATTAGCATCCGATCTCTTATATCCTGCACACATTGCTCAAATTTAGTGAGCTGGTTTATCAATCCTAATCACCATCAAAGCATTTCCTTTTTAACATCATCCCCATTCTGCATTTGTATACCATGTAATTGTATATTTTTTAGATTGCCTAAGGTTCAAGGATAAGCAGTATGGGTAATTGACGGATGAATCATCCTCAGGTTGTCTGTAAAATATATTTTATTGTCAAGGACACCTTAAGGGATTTTCAGGTTGTCCTCATGAAAATAAGATTACTGCTTACTCCATAAAGATGCACTAGGCGAGTTTAGTGTGAGGCTTGAAGTTAGTCCTGAAGACGTCTGGGGTATTCATTTAACTGGTCCTGAAAACATATCCTGGTCCTGTAGTTCTGTTTGTGCACACAGGGTAGGTCAATTTTCAAAGTTTTTGTAAATGTTTTTTGTAAATGTACTAGCATACAGTTTCTTTTGTGTAGATGCCTAGGATTCATTTATTTTACCTGATGCAAAAAGCCTCCGACATGTACTATAGATTTTACCATTGTGAGAGATCAGCTTTATTCAATCCAACAGAGCTTGCTGTTTGTGCCACCGAACTGGAATTATTGTTGTGTGTCTTGGGAAATCTGCCTGCATCTGCAAAGACTTGGTTGGAATGAGAGCCAAGATGTGATTATTAGCCATGTTGACTTCCTAACACTTAATTAACCTCCACATCTGTTCAACAGCAAATGACTGTGACATCATGGGAGATGAGGCGTAATAGGACAAAATGCATGCGTGCATGTTTCCATTTTGTAATAGAGAGAGTATGTGTGTGCCTGTTTTGACTTGGTTTGGTTTGGTACTTCTGGAGATCCAAACAAACCTAGACCTTAACAACAGACAACCTGTTATATGTTATAAATTTGGCTGTTTGCAAATGGACTGCTTTAACTCCAATCCACAGAGTTGTGCACAGCTGAGCGTGATAACTATGTATTTTGTGCATTTTCATTAATCCAAATAAAACTCCAGAAGTGTTTTAAACATCATGTACTGTGCACATTTACAGTAATACAATAAATGTGCATCCCACTCAGACAGGCCAGTTATGCTATAAGGAATAAGATATCCACTGTGCAGTTCTCGTTAGACCAAAAACAATAAGGAACAAGCCTAGATATCAATCTTCTTAAATACACAGTATATAGTGTTTATTGGGAGTCCTGTTGCAAGGGATGGTGCTGCTGAAATGGGATCTCGAGGATGCCATTAGTTTGTGAAGAGTTGTTGTCTCCTTTGTCGTTACACCTTGATGGCAGATCTTCTTCTCTCTGTCTTCTTACAGGAGCCCATAAATGGGAGAAAGTATACTTGATGTGTCTATAAAAGGACGACAGCTTGTAAAGGGGATCTGATGTAGAGCAGACCAGATAGGACTTCATAGGTTTGTGTGCCAGGACAGTAGAATCACCAAGGGGTTGAGTTGTTGATATTATCTTCAGCATGCAGTCACTGTATTAAGTTATGTCCATCAACATGGCCAACCACAGTGGATTACTTTAAGAGTGTTTATATCAACTATCGTATCTTTTTAGAGACTGGAGTCATGTTTCCCCACAGTAAATACTGTATCAAATCAGATATTTAAGCTTATCTGTGATTTGTGAGTCTTCTCAGTTCTCTTCTCAAGTGTATCCTTTCCATTCTGCATTAAGGGGTATGCTTCTTTTAGAGCCAGAGAGCATCTGAGGTTCTGCAGTATCCAATGTGCTGATGATATCTGTTTCTTGGTGACCCATCTGTAGAAAATCACTACATCTGTGACTAATTGCTTGAGGAGGATCTTAAGAGGAAACCACTGTGCTCCTGTCATCATCAGTGTACATCATGGTCCAGGCTAGTGTTAATTTCATCAACGAAAATAATGACGGAAAATACAACTTTTTTCCCCTATGACTAAGACGAGACAATGACAAGACGTCACGAATATCAATAAACAGTGACGGTGATGAAATTAGCATGCAATATTGTTGATGAAAAAGACAAGACTAAAATGTGGTTTAAATTTTTGTTACAATCCACTGCCACACTGTTCATTCATTATGGCATGAGCAGCAGTGTTTCCCAGGTCACGGCACGCTGCATATCAGGAGTAGTTCGTGTGCGCAGTGACTGGGTGTTACAAGCTCAGTCATCCTTAACTCTCATGACATGACAGCAGTATTACTTGGGCAAAGAGAAGAACTGAGATGTGGGCTCATTTTCTTTACATTAAACCGGAGGGAAAAAAAATCACATGTGTAGTAATACCAGAGGGGAAACAGTGTGGGCACACAATTGTTGGAAAAAATACCACAAACCTGAAGAGATGCAACAGGGCACACCTTAAAAATCACCCAGTTTTACAGCCTTGTTGTGGTAATTGTTTTGTTACATGTACTGTATTTTTAATTGATTTTATTTTATAGCTATAGCGTTGCCAAACCCAGTAAGCTAATAGGCTAGCAAAGGATTGACCCATAGGAGCTATCCTTACAAGCCTGATTAAAATTTGAACATCAAATGATGGGTTTATCCCAAATGGCCAACAAGCAGCCGCATACTAACACCACATTTTGTCCTACACTTTCATTAATTATACAAAAATCATCAATGCAGTTTGCTAACAGATGCTTGTACAGTTATTTTTACTTGGTGCAATAAAATACTTGTATGGATTGAATGGTACTGTACCAAATGCTGTACTACAATGTAAATGTAGTTTTATTTCAAGCCTTGATCCAAAAATCACTAGTCCGAGGATAGTTTTTGAAATCATATTGAAATAAAGCACTCTCGCTAAGACTAGTGATGCACCAATAGCACTTTTTCTCAGACAGGGTACAAGTGCAAGTACTTCTATTTTGGGTACTTGCTGATACGGAGTACCAATACCAGTATTCTGGCGTTGTTGCAGAATAAGAAAAGCAATCCACTTGGCAGTTAAACTGTTGAGAGAAACAGGGCTGACACTACATTTACATTTAGGCATTTGGCAGACGCTCTTATCCAGAGCGACTTACATTTTTATCTCATTATACATCTGAGTTGAGGAGGTTGGTGGTTGTGGAGTTTGAACCTGGGATCTTCCGAACCGTAGTCCAATGCCTTAACTACTGAGCTACCACTGAGCTACCCCTGGATGGGCCCTTACTATGTTTATATCTTTTTTTATATATATAATATAATTATGTATATCTTTATACTTCATTCTGTCGCGAACTAACCCCGGATGATCAGAAGACTTAGCGATTAGCCGTTAGCCCTTTGTAGCGTGGACGGTAAACCCAAACGCGGAAACAAGCGAGTAGGCAGGATAACCACGCAAATTAGTTTAAGGACTCTCACAGAAGGGGAACAAGGGAAAAACACACATTTAACCTGCGTCCTATAAACACACACTCGAATCAGAAAGTAAACAATCTGAACCGACATGGCGAACTCGGTGACTAAGCTGTATGCAATGTTTTGTTTACTCCTCTTATACTTCCGGGTTCGCGCCCACATTACTTCCGGGTCCTAGTGCCGGTCGCGAAGCGTGTGCGTGCGTGTGCATGTGCTTGTGTGTGTGTGTGTGTGTGTGACAAATAGTAATTTTTTTTAATTAAATTTTTGTTTAATAATATTTATTTTTATTTTTAAAAAACAGGCAAACCAAAGAGAATATTTTGTTTAAAAGATGCTCTTGTTTTAAGACAATATTGATGAGTGTATGGTTACACGGAAATAAAAAGTCATGTTTGAAAGTAATTCATATTGTGTTGGCAGGTTTATAGTAACAGCAAACCAGAAGTCAGAATATCTGCTGAGGGTTTTAAGTCATTCATAGTGTTTTGAAGTCTAAATATTTGCAACTTCCTTGACATATAGTTTTTTTAGCCTGAATTAGATTTAATTACATCAGACGAATATCTATTACCTGTTTATTTTAGTATGATCATTACATATAAAAAATAAAAATAAAAAATAGGCAATAATAATAATAATAAAAAAATTCATTTCTCTAGGGAAATGTTATATCGCAAGAAATATCGTTATCGCAATATTCAACAACAACTATTGCATATTTTCCTAATATCGTGCAGCCCTACCCTGGACCTACTAGTCTTCCTGAAGTAGACTGTATGCTTCTTCGCAAAGTCAAGCAGCTTTGCTAGTACTTAGTTTTCTGTCTATTGTTTTTCCTTTTTCTTTTTTAGGGCAAAAAATTGAATTTTGTGCTTACTTGAAAAATCATACTATTGCGAATCTTATCATTCAAGATTAATTAATTAATCCCTTCGTGGACTTTTTTTCATGGACTAACCTCGTGGTTCTCAAAGTGTGGGGCGCGCCCCACTAGTGGGGAATACAAACATGACACGTGGGGCGCAATGAAAGGGAGGGAATTAGTGGAAAATAATAGGGAAGTACCTATTCTAATTGATGCCTTTCTTTATTGACAATAAAGAATGAACACTCGAAACTAAACAATCACACGCAAAGAAATGGATCATTAATACAAGTAAATTAAAATAACATCAGAGAAAAAGTAGAACCATAGTGCAAGAATAACGGTTTAACGCCGGCATGTTAATTGCAGAGGAACAATATATTCGGTATTACAGTGTATATATATAATTTAATTTATTCCAATTTTCATGCTGATGTTATCTGTATTTTTGTTAATTTATATTTTTATCAGGCAGTACTAGTTAGGGATGTGCACAAGTACTCGATTAATCGAGTACTCAAACCCATCAGCGACGATCTCCTGCACGTTTCTGGATCTCGGGAATCACTCTGCTCCGGCAGCACTTTAGCAGCGAGATCACACTGAGCGAGCAGGAGACCTACTGAAATCACCGCTTCAGCTTCACCTCATGCTGTTTTTTCTTTTAAATGTCTACTGTTTACTCCAATTAATCGAGTACTCGTTTCTCAGACCTCCGATTACTCGAAATGAAATATGAACAAAAATGCCCATCCCTAGTACTAGTCTGGCATTTCTAGTTTCCACTGTGGCAACCAAGTTGCTTTTTAAATCTCTAAATCATTCGTTGTGCCGTAGAGAATAATGGTGTTTATGCTTTTAAACATGTATAATTTAAGTCGGATGTACTTAAAGACAATGTAGAGAGGAAATATATATGGGTATCTTATTTGCGGGTTTATTTACGCAGCTATTGAATTCGGAGATGCGAATATCAAACTAACTTCACCGCAGACACAAACCGGGTCAGTAGTGTACTGTATGTAGTGGGCATAATAACGTCAATGGATACATTTGTTACATGGACCACAAAAAAGCAGGTGATCCAACACGATCAGCCTAATCAACCAAAAAGTTTGAAGTGTCTTAAACCGCTAGCAGCAGACAGCATGAGACCCAACAAATTAGGAAGACACTTAGAGACAACACACTCCAGTCACGTTAATAAGCCACTCGACAACTTAGTATAACGATTTCGTTATTATTTTGTTCACAAGTGGGGCTTGAAAATTCGCCCACCCCCTTAAGTGGGGAATGACAAATGTTTGAGAATCACTGGACTAACCCAAGTCCTAACAGTGTTGTTGCTGAAGTCACAAGATGAACTACACAATTGTGTGTGTGTTTTTATTTATTTATTTATTTATTTTTGCGTTACATAATTTTTTATTAAATACCTAAAACCTGAAAAAAGCACGTCTATAGAGCACCACCTCTGTCAATGTTTTAAAGGTAAGGATTATAGATCCGAGTCTATAATTTGTTGCTGTCAAGCAAGCAAGGCACAATGGACCAAGAGATGTGCTGATAAACTAGACCATCTGAGGGTCTTTTTGTGATTAGAAAGATCATTCCACTTCATTCTCCCAGCAACGCCACAGCCATCTATGGCCACCAGTCCAATGCAATCTGGGTGGAAGAGATGCTTCCATGCCTATCATAGAATAACCGATCATGTGAGCTCTTGTATGCAGTTAGCGCTTCCCTTTTGAGTATATTCTTCTCCCTTGTGACGAATTATGAGCAGTAGTTCATTTGTTTGTTGCTGTCATGTGACCGGGGAGAGCTAGGCAGTTGGTGATTTTAAGCCACTGATCAAAACTTTGAGAAAATGGGGTGCACAAACAAATGATTTCACAGAATTTCAATGGTGCTGTGACAAACCTGGCATCAAATGATGTAAATGTTAATACAAGTTAACTTTGGGGTGAATTAGAGCAGAGAATGCAAGCTAGGCCTTATTGTCCAGCATCAGTGTCTGACCTCACAAATTTGATTCTGGAAGAATGGTCAAAAGTTCTTTCAACACACTCCTGAACCTTGTGCAAAGCCTTCCAAGAAGACTTGAAGCTGTTATAACTGCAAATATTAAGAAAGTTCATACTGCATGCATGTGAAGGCAGGCAAGCAAATACCTTTGGCAATATGGTGCATAAACGGATAAATATTAATAGTAGTAGTGGTGGTGATGGTAGCATTAATTTATTTTTTGAGCTGCTCTACTGTGCACCACTATACTATGGGATTAAAGTTTTCAAATAAATCAGATTTATCTTTATTAAGCGATAAGTGGAAATATTTTTATTAATAGTAGGACTCCAGCGTAATCCATCCTGGATATAATCTGCAGTACAAAAAAGGGTAAAGGCATTTTAAGGCAGTATTATGGCAGTACAGTGACCTTAGAGAAGGGGCGTTTGTGTTTGATTAGCAATAATTTCTGCTTGGACATGTACATAATTTAGCCTTGTTATCTTGGTTCAGTGTTCAGACAAAAAGAACTTTATCAGTGGTACCAGTGACAAATGGTGTTTTGCATTGCTGAATGATAGAGTGTACCATGTGACACAGAGCGATAACAAGATGATGGATGTAGCTTTGTTCCCTCAAAGACGAGAATGCCTTCCTCAACTTGTTCTACTTCAGTAGTCCTAATTAAGGAACACTAAACAATGTCAAATCAAAGCTTTCACAATAGGGATGTTTCCTATATGATATTTGATGCTTGTTGAGGACCCTATGTTGGATAACTAGTCTAAGAAATACTATGAGACTCTTGTCTCCCAGTGTCCCAGTGAGGTGGCACAGTGCTGACCAGCACACTGATGAGTTCTCATCAGTGAGAACATTGCTATTTGTTTCATTTAAAGTTTAAATTGATTCAAGTCAAAATAATTTTTCCATTTAACTTGCTTAACTTGGATTAATTCAAGTCACACAAAATCACATTCTACAATGAATAAATAGGTTTAGATAATGGATATTGTATTTCAAATATATTATTACAGTAGCAAAGGGAAAAAAATATTATATCTGCTCACTAGGGCAAGTTGGGGACACTGCCAAGTCAATGTTTTGATTTCCAGAAAGAAATAGTAGCTTCACATACACTGCTAGTTTGCAGGTCAAGTGCATTAATGCAGACTGAGCAATCTTTCCAGGAAAAATCATTCCACCAGTCAGTAGTGCTTCGGCCTTTATTTAGAAGGCGGTGGGATTTGGAAACACTATGTTTATGGCATCATGGTGCTTTACACCTAAGATGTATTATGTTTAAACATACAGAATGAAAGAAAAAAACTTGTGCAAACCTCATAGGAAATGTTGTTTTTCTTTCTCTGATTCTTGAATTCAGTCTGCCACGGTAAAAAAAAACAAATATACAGTGGAACCTCGGATTACGAGCATAATTCGTTCTGGAAGCAGGCTCGTATTCCAAAACACTCGTAAAGCAAAGGAAAATCTCCCATAAGAAATAATGGAAATTCAAATGATTCATTCCACAGCTCAAAAAAATAAAGACATAAAAATAATTAACACAAAATATAAAGTAAAAATAATAAAAATTAACCTGCACTTTACCTTAAATAAAAAAAGTAAAAATAAATCCCTACAGATAATTGTTTCCTTTTATGCGCTGTGTGTGTTTTTCTCTCTCTTGCACTGCGAAATGTGTGTTGTGTACGCGCGCGCATAATTTGACACCGTGCCGGTTGTGTGTGAGTGAAGCACCTCCTCTCTGCTTCACACACACAAACACATTAAAGGCGAGAGAGAGACAGTAGGAGAGTGAACCGACACACACGTGTGCACGCGCGCACACATCACACTCAAACACTGACACAAACTAAAGAGGAGAGAGAGTGTGTGTGTGTGTGTGAACCGGTGCCTTGTCAAATTACGCGCACACGCGCCAGAGAAAGAAAAACACACACACACACACACACACACACACACATATATAACACACACTCTGCAGCGCAAGAGAGAGAAACACGCACATGGATGTTGATTATACCAGTAAGAGACGAGCACTAGACTCGGACGGGACTAGTCTTACAGGGGGTCGTTAGAGAAATTTTTGTTTCACAGATTTTAATCCCGTCCGAATCTGCCATGTCCGTCTTTCTCACACGACCTCTGTAAAATTTCCAGAGCAAATTACCTACTGTTTTTCAGCAAACTGTGGAGTCCTCTGAGAAATCTAATCCCGTCCGAATGCGAATGTCTGTGATTGGTGAAAATGTTTTTTTCCAAAAATATTTTCTTTTGTGTTTTGGTCAATGTGAACTACTGTCACTATCTCTAGTGCGCCGGTATTCAAGTTTGCGCACCGATAATGGATGTAGATGTGGACATGTGGTCTTGTGCAACGCCCACATGTAAAACAAAGACACTCCTACCTCCGTAATAAACACGGTGATTTTAGTCCCGTCCGAATGCATACATGAAATGACAGATGTCGTCTGACAAAAATTCTAACTAGTCCCGTCCGAATAGGGCTTAAGACCCAGCAGGGGAGATGATTACCCGCAGCGCAAGAGAGAGAAAAACCGTTGGCTCATTTTTGATCACATGACGTTCTGTGTCAAATCAAGAAGCGCATGTGTAATACATGATACTCGGTGCTTGTAAACCAAGACAATGCTCGTTTTCCAAGTCAAAATTTATTAAAAATCTTTGCTCGTCTTGCGGAACACTCGCAAACTCGCTACTTGTAATCAGAGGTTTTACTGTATATTCGATTCAATTTTATTCACATTAGCCCATTTAGCAATGATCATTGCCTTTAAGCAGCTTTACAGAATCAAAAGAAAGTTAGGGAAATGAGAATGAAATGTGTGAGAAAATATGTATAAATCAAAATGAACAGGTTGTTCCTGATCATCATGGGGATGAAAAGATGAACTTTCTGAATTTCTTGGACTTGTGATTTCATGTAGTTGCTGGAAATGTGTTTTCAGTCCTCTCACCTTCTTACCATTTTGTATTTACACTCCCACTTGGTGTACAGACATACTGTATTCCACCAAGGGGATCTCCACGCATGTGGAGGGATTTTGTGAGACTGTTTCCATAAATGTTTGTGATATTGGCAATAATTGAGATTATTCTGAGTAAAATATTTTTGTTCTTTTGCTATTAAATCCAAGATGGCCTGGATCAATCAGAACATAGTGGAGCATAGGCAATGATGGCAGGAGCCAGAATGCTGTGTCTATGAGGTAATGTCTTTCGTCTAGCTGGCACACGCATGGCCCTGTGTCTTAGACTGCGGGACGACAGAGGGAATTAGGCGGGGGGATGGGGCCATGGCAGCTTGATTTATAGGCACCTTTGAAGTGAGTTCATTCCAGCTGTAAGGCTTGCCGCACTGCATTTCAGAGCCTCAGGCATAGCCCCCAGAATACAAAAATGTGTGGGGGGGGACTCTTGCAAACCAGAGACCCCTGCACAACCTGAAAACACACACACATCCTGTTTTTGACTATTCTTATGGATAGAAACTAATCAACATTTCCTTAGCACTCAGTTTGTGAGATGTAGTCTTTTGAACATTAGTAAAACGTGGCAAAAGAAAAAGATGGAAGGTGGTCCAGTTTTGATCGCTCTGTTGAGACTCATAAAAGGAGAGAATGGGAGACATGTTTTCATCCAAGCCAGCAGGCAATGGCAGTGATCATCAGTTGTGCTTTTCTTGGAATAATCTTCAAAAGAAACATTTGTTTATGTAAATATATCATTGTTTGTGTGCGTTCTGTTAAAAAGGATTTCTGCTAGTTCAGAATGATTGGTATATACAGGACAAAGTATAGTCAAGCCATCTTTAGGACAACAACAATAACTAACTAAAATATAGCACAAGGGAAATGCTATATGCAAAAATAGTTTTAAAGAATTAAAAAGAAGAAAGGCAGTCACCTCACATTGATGATATACACTTACAGTTTCTTAACGTTATGGTATCGTTATGCCATCAACAGAATTCTTGGCTGTTCACCAGAATTTAGCTACTCCTATGTAAGAGCTTTTTACAACTTTATCTAGAAAATTATTTGTCTCATTATGGCATTTGTTGGATCATTAATAGATCAAAGGTCTGACCATCTGTAGATGCCGGATGTAAGCACATTGTGTGATGCAAGAATTGTGGTCATAATCAAAAACAGGGAAAAAAACAGGGATCCACAAAAAAATATTACATAAGCATTGTAAGTCATAATAAGTATTACAGAGACTATATACAGTATGCAAGTTTCCATGAGTATAGACTACAAAGAGAGGGATTGAAATCTTTGAGACAGGTGGGACAAACAAGGCACAGCTGTAAACAGTGATCAGAGGCCATGGAGAAGCAGGAGCCGGGGAAAACAGGAAGTAATCCGGAGGTGTTCGTGGTGTTGCCGTCCTCGGTGGAAACTCCTCACAGGAAGACGCAGCATCCTCAAGATTGTGAATAATAAGAAAAAAGCATGTGCTGAATACCATAGTTTCAAATAGGGCTGGGCCGATAAACGCGATCATATCGAATCGCGATTTATTTGATTTTAAAAACGATGAAAAGCTCTAGATATGGATTAATCTAAGAGCCAATCACACAGCAGAACAATACGACAACAACTAATCAGCGTGCAGCTTGCGCGTACTGTGCAGGTCAAAGTTAATTTCCTACCCACTTTGCGAAGCAAACTTGACACCAGGACGACAAATAAAAAATGAGTGGAAGCAGCAACGAAAGTGAATCTAGCCTCGAGTTATTATCCAAAGATGTTGAAATTGTAGCACGAACGCATCAGCCAAACGACCACACTGAAAGCATGAAAATGCGGGCCGATGCTACTCAACTAGCAGGGCTAGCAGTGGGGCTGTACCAAAGCGGATATCGATCGTGTCGTCTTTCGTGGCCATTACATCATATGAAAGGTGTTCCAAAAGGAGCAAGGATATAACCAGGGCCGTTTCTAACTTCCTAGCGAAAGATATGATGCCCCTAAGCACACGAGGCTGAAGTTAGCTCCTTCCGATTCGTTACCCAACTACACAACTATATAGTAAAAGTGAAATTGTCCTGGCCCAGATTGATAGCTGCATAATTCATTCCATTTTTGTTGTCATTGCATGCTTAAGCCATTATGTCAGTTTATTGGGGCCGTGTGAAATAGCCTTCATTTAACTCTGAATTGTGGGATAAAAAGACAGCCCGAGTGTGTGTGGTCTAAATGTTGTTTCTCATTATTGTTTAAAAATCTCAAAACATTGTAATATATCATCACAAGATACTTTTTATCATCACAAACAAGTGTATATATATTTTTTTTTTATAAAAATCTTTGCCTTGAAAAGATTCTGAACATGTGCCTATAGTATCTTAATTTTTAAGGCCAAATCTGTCATTTGTTTTTGTTAATAAACTATACTTTAAAATGTAATTTAATGAACCCTTTAATTTTTGTGGCTTCAGTCATTGTTGGGATTCTCTTTTAAAGCTGGCAGCATTAACGGCTTATATCGAAATATATATCGTTATCGTTCAATATGGGCCAAAAAATATCGAGATTACTTTTTTGCCATATTGCCCAGCCCTAGGTTCAAATGGTTTCACCATTCACTGCTTTAAAGCAACATTATACTTATTATGGATTCCTCTGCATGATGGACATCACTTCAGGAAATTGTTTGCTGAATCCTGTTTGTGATGAATGTAATAGTTTGTATGAAGTCAGTCGACATGGAGTCACAGTGCTGTGCTTAATCCTGCAAGACTGAGCAAAAAGCCATGGCTAAGAGACACAAACAAATGGTCTAGAGAAGGGGTTCAAGCAGCTGTTGTAATGACAGCCCTTCCTGAACAACTCCTTCATTGTCTCGTCTCGAAGATCTGTTTATTTCGCGGCCTTGCAACCAACGAATGAACGTGTCTGTCTTTCTTCTCCGAGTCGGTCTGTGAGTATTTTAGCATGAAATATTAGTGATAGGATGTCATCTGTCAGTGTCCGAATTTGTTTGTCAGATAATGTGAGATGTTTCTGCTGTTGGAGTCGTACAGGAAAAAGCAGTGTGTGTGTTCACGGCTCATGTCAGCTAATGGAGGATTTTTTTATTTTTTTATTTTTTTTTTAAATGTCGAGTAGAGGTTAAATGGCTCGTACTCAAACCTCTTAAGGCCTTAGATTATTTACTCAGATGTTCACCTTAAGGCATGTTATTCAGTGATTGCTGTAAATTATTCAGCAAGTACTGTGGAATTAATGAGACAAAATATGTGATGAGCACAGGCTTCTGTTTCTGCTTGTCTTAGCTTTTTGCACTTATCTTTAACTGCTGGTTGCTCTACACAAGCATTAGGATACATTTTCATAGTAAATAAAAAAGTACTTCTTGATATGAGAACTGCAGGTTTTTATTTGTTGAGAATCTTAATGTAGTTTTAGTGAGGAATATATTAACCAATATTAATATTTGTCCTTACAGACTTTACAGACCTCACAGATTTTACGAAGGCACGAAAGATACAGATTGAATTGTTACATATTACTATAACATTACCTCAGTTTTTATTCCAAATTCTGTGAGTATGTGGTGTGCACGATGGGACTACTGGATTGTGCGCTTCTCTGACCTCTTAACAAGATCATGGGGGTGTTCTTCGTACGTCGCTAACTCAGTTAGCTGGATTTGATTGTTGTGGATTTGTCCTGATCTTGGATTGTTTCGTTCTTCGATGCTCATCTCGCATTTGCTGTCATAGCAACATGTACGTAAGCTTGAACCTGCTCGGTAGCAGGTTTATTTTATGTAAATGGACTGACTCACGTGGGGAAAGAAAAGTATCTTGTATGTGTGTGTGTGTGTGTGTAGATAGATAGATATGTGTATGTATGTATATGTATGTGTGTGTGTGTGTATATGTGTATATATATATGTATGCATAATAGGGCTGCAACAACTAATCGATAAAATCGATAATTATCGATAATGAAATTCGTTGTCAACGAATGCCGTTATCGATTAGTTGGGCTGCTCACGTTACTGAGGCGCGCGACCACAAGATACACAAATAAACACACACAGATTCACAGTCGCTCGCGCAATGGAGGTTACAGAAGCGTTTGCAGGAAAAAGCGCGCGCGCCAAGTCCTCCAAGGTATGGCAGCAGTTTACATTAAACACCTCTTATCGGGCGTTAAAAGCGAGCGGTTTTCTGCCGGTCGTAGTGTCCCATGAGCGCGGATGAAGCGCCGAGGGTTTTCTACACATGTGGGCGCCCCTAGCGACGGGGAGGAATTGGCCACGACTAAAAAAAAAAGGAGGCAGTGAGAGAGTTCACACGGGCTTTGGTGACGTGTGTTTGTCCGGCTGCGTGGTTATACGGGGTAAAAATAAAAAAAAAAACCGTTGCATGCAGCTTTTTCTTGGCGTTCAAATCCCAACGAACGCAAGGAAAACACTTCTAGTTCGTTTTCTTCACGTTCAGTTTACACCTCGGAAGACCGGATATATCCTATGATCCTACAGGCTATACAGGGGGAAATGCGGGAAAAGGGAAAAATAAACAGAGTAAACCCAGTAGCGGCCATTTTTTTTCTCTCCCTACGTCCTTACGAGAATGTCTAGTATAGCAAAATGGTCTATATATATATATAAATATTTATTGAGACAACAACAAAAAAGGATAAAATACATGAGAGGATCGAAATAATGTATAAACCGTGACAAGGATGTAGCAAGAGACACTTTCATTAAAAATAATATCATAATCTAGAAGTCTATTATTCTTATTATTAAGTTGAATTAATTAAAATTTAAAATTGAGGTCATTCTTAACAACTGAATATGTCAGTGTATTTTTTTAAACTAGTGTGTGTGTGTGTATGTTACATATATATGTATGTGTGTGTGTGTATAATATATATATATATATATATATATATATAAACACACACACACACACAGATACACCATATCAACACTGTTAACTTGCCATCTGCAATTATTGTTAAAAAAGAATGTTGATTTACATGAACTAAGGTTTAAATGTCAAAATTAAAGATCATTATACTCTATGTGGCTATTGTATTTTTAAAAGTTTATTTTTATACATAAATAATACCTTGATTTATGGTTTTATATTGTTAAGCAAAACAGCAAATTAAAGCGGTCACTTTTTATCCGATTAATCGATTAATCGAAAAAGAAATAGTCCAACTAATCGATTATCAAAATAATCGTTAGTTGCAGCCCTAATGCATAATAACAAATGTTATATTAGAACATAAATTCATAGGTTTTTTATTATTATAGTAAACTCTAGGCACGAGACAGCCCTCAAAACCATTAATTCAAATTCTTGTATAATGTTTATTTTGTAACACATTTATTTTTCAGGTGTTCGTCATGAATATGCAAATAAATATATATATATATATATATATATAAAATAAAATAAATTTTTATAATGAAAAATTGGACAAAACTAATTTTATTATAAAATAAACAATATAAAAGTATACATGTTTTTGAAAAAATATTCATATTTCTATTATTCCATGTACAACATATTTATTTTCATATTTCTTATTTTATTTTATTTTCTCATGTAATTTGTAAACCATATGCGCATATGTTCTAATATAATATTTGATAGCGATTATGTGGTGGTGGGGGGGGGTGAATCCATGGCAGGGAAGCATTTCAGTGCATAACACGTGGGGGGGGAAGCATTTCAGCGCATAACAGGTGTTACAAAAAAAATTGAGCTTGTTCTTTTGTCATTTCGTCAACCAATCAAAGGGCTTGTGATCAGTGTTTCTACTGTCGATGCATATCGCCTTTTAAACCAACGCACGAACGTGCAATAATCCTAGACAACTCAATCCGGCCATACTAATCATCAACAACAGGTGTGCTGGAAGAACCAACTTAGCCAGGTCTTAATTAGCACGATGATCTCATCTTAGATGTGTCAATTCATCCCGGATGTTTCAAGCGACGTACGAAGAACACCCCCCTAGTCTCTGCTCAGCGTTTACCCATGGGAATTACTCTTTACAAGTTCCCTAAGGGAAGCATCATGAAACGTCGCCGTCACCCTTGGCTTGCTCATCAGAGACATTTCATTCATTCATCTCATTATTATCTGCACATTTTTCTCACACATCCACAATTCCAATTATTTTCTTTTCTATAATTATTATTATTATTATTTGTTTTTATTTATTTATTTTCTATTATAATTTTATTTATTTACTTATTACTTTATATATAATTATTCTATATATAAATTTTTTTTTTTTTTTTTTTTTTTTTTGTTAAATTAAATTTCTTAAATTTTTGTGAAGCTGCTTTGAGACAATGACCATTGTTAAAAGCGCTATATAAATAAAATTGAATTGAAAAAAAAATTGAATTGAAACTGATTTAAAAAAAAAAAAGCAAAAAAAGAAATACTGGATATGACTTTTGCTGGTTATTCATCCTGAGTCATTTCCCACTTGGCAGAATCTGTCATATGTTAAAGCAGATCATTTTTTTTCGGAATGGGTCGAAAGAGATGAGGCCATTCTGCTTTCGGTTCCAGTATTAACAGATAAAACGGTCAAGTAAAGGAGTCTTGACCATTATGGGTTGAAGTAAAGCCTCAAGACAAGATGCATTGACCAATCATTGAGAGATTGAGGGGGAGAGAGACAGAGGAAGGGGAAAAATAAATAATGATGTCGAGGTTGACCGCAGTTCTAGTGCATCAACTGACAGGTCTGTCTCTGCTATATCTACAGCTTCTACGAGCAGCCATGTGTTGGGGGTAATTGCTTCCAGTTGCATCTGACTGCATGTGCGCATCATCAGATGATCGGTTTGCTGACTAAGCGATTGCCCAGTCCTCACTGATTCCTGAATTATTGCTTGTACATCAATATCAAATATCAATACTGAGCCCCCACAGACTGTGATGACGGAGTCCAAAGCAAACGAACTGCATGTGTCCTGTGGTTCGGCCTTAGCACTTTAGGTTTAAAATAAGTGTTTTAAGAATCAGGTCTGATTAAGACTGACTTTTGCCTTTATTTGTTTAATATTCCTTGGCCTTCTTTGTTGACGGTCTAGTATAGTGGTCATCGACCGATGGACCACAGTCTCGATGCATACTCAGCAAAGCATTTCAGCAGATCCTGAAAAAAGCGAAGCAATCAGCTTATGTAAAAACAGTTTACAAGCAACAATTTAACTTAATTCTGACCTAGAGATATTAGGCCAGAAATATACATTTTTAATAAATTTTTTGAAAGTTATAAAAAAAAATATTTAAACATTCAAAGATTTGACTGAGAACTGTGCAGAGTTTTTAAAGAATTTGATTCTATTAGTGGCAGTATCTGACCTGGTGTAAATTAGTAACTAAATCAATGATCAAATAATATGGTAATATTAATCCAATAAGGAGGAAATATTTTAATTAACTGAAAAGCAATAATAAAAATAACTGAAGCAGTGACTACTCTAAAGATGTTGAACTTTAATAGTTTAACTTATCTGCACCAAAAACAGGGTTGCCATTCATCCCATTGAGAAATCCTATCTAAGCAATGCTGAGAACCCCTCTCTGATTAAAAACCAGCCCAAGTAATTATAAAAGCAGTAGAATTTAATCCAAGGTTTTAACTTGGATTGAATTGCTTTTATTTTTGTATTTTCTCCAATTCGGTCTTTTATCTAATTTTGATGTCCAGTTCGGTTTGTAAAGTCCGACAGCACACCATTACAGCCGTTGCTAGGATTCAGTTTTTTTTATGAATTGGATAGACTATCTACCAATGACGTCTGTGTAAATAATGGACACAGCACAACGTTGTGTTAAATTACCATAGATCTTTAATGATGGCAAATAATCACAACATCTTTAAAGACAAACGATTTTATTACCTGCACGAGGGCACTACCAACACCTTTTCTGCTGAATTTGGTACACAGCCTAATGATGTGGATCTTGCAGCAAAAACTACAATAAAACATTTTTCCCTTAAACTATAGCACAACACAGCCATACTCCACATGATGTACTGTATCATATTGATGAGGAATGTCACATAACAAAAACAACAAAAATATTACTGTAGTCTAATTAGCCTTGAAACTAAAATTATAACCAAAATCCACTTTCCCTTTCCACCATCTGTATATTCATGGTGAGCTATTTCTCAAAAGTATGTGCAGTTTTCCTGAAACACTTTTGGCCATGAAACAATCATTAAGATTTAATCAATAATGATAATTGCTAGATTCACCGTTTTCCATAGTAGATCCGGACCTTTAACAGCATGTGGATTTTTATGTAACTGGGTTATACATACAGTGGTGTGAAAAACTATTTGCCCCCTCCTGATTTCTTATTCTTTTGCATGTTTGTCACACAAAATGTTTCTGATCATGAAACACATTTAACTATTAGTCAAAGATAACACAAGTAAACACAAAATGCAGTTTTTAAATGAGGGGTTTTATTATTTAGGGAGAAAAAAAATCCAAACCTACATGGCCCTGTGTGAAAAAGTAATTGCCCCCTGAACCTAATAACTGGTTGGGCCACCCTTAGCAGGAATAACTGCAATCAAGCGTTTGCGATAACTTGCAACGAGTCTTTTACAGCGCTCTGGAGGAATTTTGGCCCACTCATCTTTGCAGAATTGTTGTAATTCAGCTTTATTTGAGGGTTTTCTAGCATGAACCGTCTTTTTAAGGTCATGCCACAACATCTCAATAGGATTCAGGTCAGGACTTTGACTAGGCCACTCCAAAGTCTTCATTTTGTTTTTCTTCAGCCATTCAGAGGTGGATTTGCTGGTGTGTTTTGGGTCATTGTCCTGCTGCAGCACCCAAGATCGCTTCAGCTTGAGTTGACGAACAGATGGCCAGACATTCTCCTTCAGGATTTTTTGGTAGATAGTAGAATTCATGGTTCCATCTATCACAGCAAGCCTTCCAGGTCCTGAAGCAGCAAAACAACCCCAGACCATCACACTACCACCACCATATTTTACTGTTGGTATGATGTTCTTTTTCTGAAATGCTGTTACTTTTACGCCAGATGTAACGGGACACGCACCTTCCAAAAAGTTCAACTTTTGTCTCGTCGGTCCACAAGGTATTTTCCCCAAAGTCTTGGCAATCATTGACATGTTTTTTTTAGCAAAATTGAGACGAGCCTTAATGTTCTTTTTGCTTAAAAGTGGTTTGCACCTTGGAAATCTGCCATGCAGGCCGTTTTTGCCCAGTCTCTTTCTTATGGTGGAGTCGTGAACACTGACCTTAATTAAGGCAAGTGAGGCCTGCAGTTCTTTAGATGTTGTCCTGGGGTCTTTTGTGGCCTCTCGGATGAGTTGTCTCTGCGCTCTTGGGGTAATTTAAGGTTCACCACTGTTCCATGTTTTTGCCATTTGTGGATAATGGCTCTCACTGTGGTTCGCTGGAGTCCCAAAGCTTTAGAAATGGCTTTATAACCTTTACCAGACTGATAGATCTCAATTACTTTTGTTCTCATTTGTTCCTGAATTTCTTTGGATCTTGGCATGATGTCTAGCTTTTGAGGTGCTTTTGGTCTACTTCTCTGTGTCAGGTAGCTCCTATTTAAGTGATTTCTTGATTGAAACAGGTGTGGCAATAATCAGGCCTGGGGGTGACTACAGAAATTGAACTCAGGTGTGATAAACCACAGTTAAGTTCTTTTTTAACAAGGGGGGCAATCACTTTTTCACACAGGGCCATGTAGATTTGGAGTTTTTTTTCTCCCTTAATAACGTAAACCTTCATTTAAAAACTGCATTTTGTGTTCAATTATGTTATCTTTGACTAATAGTTAACGGTTTTTGATGAGCAGAAACATTTAAGTGTGACAAACATGCAAAAGAATAAGAAATCAGGAAGGGGGCAAATAGTTTTTCACACCACTGTACATTTTATTTGAATAGTATGTTATTTCCATTTTGAGTTCAGGGGGAAGAAATATTAGAGTCAGAAGGAAAACATTTATTATATAACAATTCATTAGTCATTCTATCCAAGTAATATACATTCACCCAGTTTACAGGCAATTTAACATCGCATAAACAATCTAGTTTGATTTAGATTTTAATCTAAACTCACGTCATGTTTTTTTGTGGGAGACCGTGCTATGAAACTGCAGAACTAAAAGGGAGAGGAAAAGAAAAACTAAAAATTTATAGTGTCACCAAACACTTTCCTCTGCTTTAAGAGTAAAGGAAGTGTTTCTTTAATGCTAATAATTATCCTGCTAAAGCATTTGACTTTGACTGGCACAAGTATTTCCTCTGTTACAGGCTGAGAGCAAAAGGTTGAGAGAGCAAAACTTGTTTTCCTTGAAGCACTTCCCAGGATTTTTTAACATGGGTGGATGTATTTTGACCCTGCAATTATGCTGTTTTTTCTATCCATCTAAACTTGTAGTGCAGAGCTTAAGGTCATTGTCACCCCTAAAAGCTGGGCTTAAGATCAGCTATTCACTCAACCCATTACATCAATCATTCATCTTCACTGTTTCCATTTATTTTTCTTGCCTACTTGAAATACTTCATTAGATTAAGCTTCATTCTACTACCGACATGCACAGCCACACCATCATGACAAGTGCTCCGGGGTTAAAAAGCTCTTTTATGCATTATGTAGTAAACCACCACTCAAATTTAAAAACCCACCCTTGGCTCCAGGAAATGGTGTACAAATACCCCTCACACTTGCCAGACCACTGCACTATGTACTTATTTTGTGCCCAACGTTTTAGAGGGATAGATCCACACATCAGACGTGGTGCGCTGCCAAAACCCTGTAGTGCCACGCTTAATTTTTTCAGACTCTGCAGGAAACACAGCTGGCCACTTCAGTAGCTCTTATAGCAAATCTTCTGGTCAGTCTTGGTGCAATTAAACTTTTATTTAATGTTATATTTCTGTGGCCGATATATTTTTCAACTGAAATGTTCTTCAGTATTTCTTTCTTTCCCCCCTCACTGATGATCTCCAACTTGTCAATCTTGTCAGCATATCAAACATTGATGTTCACTTGAGTTATTAGTTACTTTAATTTAGCACTAGGTGATTCATCTCCACCAGTCTTAGGTTACAGCACAGTTCCTCAATTCCACTCTGGCATAGGTTAAATGATATTACAGCATACACATTACATCAAATCACACACTATTCCATTTTTTCAAGACAAAAATAAAAGAACTCCGGGGAACATGGGCAGTGCTCGAGCCATGTGCCAGACTGCCTGACGTCAGTACATTGAGTCCTAATTACCAACCTGTGATAGGTTCTCGTGCAGCACATCTGAATTTAACCCACTCATCAGCTTAGACTTTTTTGAGTCATGATGTGTTGGAGCTGCTTAAACAGGGCTAGAGTAGGAGAACCTTGCAGATAAGAACACACAGCTTCTGGGCGTATAGTTTTTAGAAATCTAAGCATATTACTTTGAGCTAGTTTACTGACAAATGGAGGACCGTGACGACAATGACCATTTTTGGTCATAAACCCACTCTGTATGGATAGTGGGAAAGGGAGGAGAGTTTGGTCTCATAGGATTAGGATCATGTTTGTTTATCCTGAGTGGAATAATATACTTGTGACCTCTAGTAAAGTCATACAGTTGTCCCTGAACACCCCTCTTCCCTCCGGCGCCATAGAGGCCTCCTGTAGCTACTCTTCTCTTCCACCCCACTCTTTCATTTCAACAATACTCCCATTTCAGTAGTTTTGTATGGTACACTCTTCTTGTCTTGTACTCCTCTCATTCTGTCTATCCCTCCCCTGTTTCTGCATTCCTTTTGCAATCTAAGCTTTTACCAGCAAATACCACGGCAGTGTGTAGAAACGACTGCTTTTTCTACGTTCTCTAGGCGATGACTCTCCAAAACCTACTTTGGCACACTGAAGTCAACTGCATACTTTTGTCAATGGAAACCAGATGTGAAATTGTAATGTATGGCAGTTTCTTTGAGAAAAAAATTCAGGCAAGACTTCTTTTGATGATTTATGCTGTTAGAATCTAAAACTGCACCTATATTCACGTTCACAGAGACAGGATATCTTGAAATTATATATATGCAGTGTGTGTATGTATGTATGTGTGTGTATATAATATAATGTATATATGTATGAATGACACATTAATTTGAATCCACATGATGCAACATTGTATTCTGATTACGAAGTCTACATTCTGCTTAGGTTTAAATGTCTAAATATTAACTCACTCAGCATGCATAAGGGCTTCACATGTATTTAGAAGTACACATACAATACTAAATACGATATGCACCTCTTATCAGTAGGGTTGGGTATCGTTTGGGTTTTTTTCGATACCGGTGCCAAATCGATACTTTGAAAACGGTACCGGTGCCAAAACGGTGCCTGAACCGATACTTTTAAGCCAAAAAATTATAGTGGATGACTCAAGAATGAATTTTTATTGAACAAAAAATTTTATGCTTAAAATTTAACAATATATTAAAAGTTTAAAGTATATATGAATATGTAAGCTTCAAATTTATCAATTCTTTTGCAGAAATTTCACCATATTTGCCTTTTCTGTCAAAATACGACTCCTTTCCTGACTTATTGCCCTGCACAGGACATGTATAGCCTTCTTTACAATGGTAAATGGGGTCACTGTTGTAGTGCTACTAGTACAGGCTGGAAAGCCATAATTATGAACAGAATCCATGTTACATTAGTTTTTTACAAATCGTTTGACTATTTGTTAGCATGAATGCAAGATTTGCATTTTGCTATTAACATTACATTATCCTACTACTGACCAGCGGAAAGGCTGCTGACGTCATCATAATCAGTGACTCCTTTTTGCTACAGTTGATATGACTGGGACTGAGGGTCGTCCACACTGATAGCGCCAGCTGTTGTCCACAAGCTGTTAAACACGGTGCCTCCGTCTGCTTTTAACTTTATTCCGTCTGCCCTCGAATGTTTCATTAGATTTAACGTGTTTCCGCCTTTACACGCAACTGCTGTGAAACATTTGCTGCACGTCGCGGTGTGTGAATCCTTTCTTGTGAAATGCAGCCACACTTTCGACTGTTTAGTTTTAGGCATTTTAACGAGAGTTGTTTACTTTAGCATGCTAAGCTATCGGTAGACCGCCTGCTGACGTCAGAGCGAGTGTAACGTTAGTTACTGCATTCACGCGCATGTCGGATGGTCTCTCATTTCCGGATAATTTGTGCTTTTAATTTTTTTATTTAATCTAATAAACGATTAATCTACAAAAATATATGAATCTAGAGAACAAATATTTCAATCGACAGTTCAGGCATTTAAGTGGCACCGAAATGAGGCACCGAAATTCTCATTTTGTTTCGGTCCGGTACATACCGGTTCTATAGGTACCGGTGCCGTATTGGCACTGGGTTTCGGTACCCAACCCTACTTATCAGTTAAGAATTATCCAGCATTTTCCATGGATGATATAAGTATATTGTATCACATATTTTACTTCAACTGGTTGGTTTCCATTTTTGTATGTCTTTCTAAAATCCTTGTAAAACTTGAAGCTCACCTCCCTATATGGGATAGTAATATCTCCTTCAGGACACACAAGTGGCCTCTAAAATACAACTAGGGGAGCTTAAATGCATAGTACTTTGAAAGTGTACAGAGTCTAACATTCATATTAAGTCATTTGGTATGAACGTTTATTTAGAGTGGCAAATATATGCAAATACACTGTCTAGCCCCCCAAAAAATGCAAAAGACTTGAGCCACCCACATTTCTTCAGGTTAATTCAATTAAATGATGTAGATTAAATCAAATAAACTGGAACAAATGTTCTACTGAGAATGATGTCGAGTCTACAACATTGCAAAAGACACAATAAAAAAAAAAAGTTGGTTGTTTACGTAGCTCATTTCCCCTCTTGGCTGTTCCAACCACTCAGCATTGAGCATCACCAGTATACTAATCACCAACCTGATCATCTGCACCTGCTTCTCACTGGCTCATGCCTTAAGTTAGACAGTTGTTTTGTGAGTGAATTTTTCATAGGTCACTGTGTGCCTTAATGAACAAAAACATTCCTCTGCAGTTAGTGAGGTGCAGGGACTGGACTGAAAATGAGAGCCAAAAAAGTCCTTCAGGAATCCTGGAGAACAATTGCTCTGGACTACATACAAGAATTTTTTCCTTTTTTGAACGCAAAATATGAAGAAATCAGGGAACTTCTCAAGACTTTGGCACAGTATTGTAAGTTACAAACACTAACGTTTTGTGTAAGTGCCTTTAGCTTTGACTACATTGTGCAATGTGGTGGGTCAATTCATGTACAATATGAAAATGACTCCTCATACTCCCAGATTCATTCTTTAACAGTTTGAGTCCTCAATGTGTCTGTGCCATCAGGGATGGAAAAAAAAATCCTGATCATTCAGATCATCATCTGACATCATTGTATTGCCACATGTTGCTGAGCCTAGACCTGAGCAACTGAAGCAACGCTAGATCCTCTACATAATTCCGCATCCATAGGCGTGTACAGTGGGCACTGTGCATGAGATTTGCATCATTTCATGCACTTCCCTTCTTACTCTGTTGCACTCCTCGCACTGGAATAAGAAAAATCTGGACTTATCAGACCACATGATCTTTTCCCATCATTTTGCTCCAAAATCCAACGTTTTACAAATTAAAGCCTTTTTCCCCCACGATTATCCTTTCCTGTTATTCACAACTCTTGAGTTCTGTACATATGGAGATTCTCTGAATTTCAGTGATTTCTTCCATATTTCTTAATGATGCAACTTCACAAAGCATTTAAAGTGATCTCTGATTATGATCAAGTATACAGGTTTTTTTCTTTCTCTGACCACATAACATAAGCGAAGGTGACAGTTCAGCACTATTCTTCCAGGTTTTAATAATGCATTGGACAGTTCTTAAACCAATTCTAGTAATTAGTTTATTTAATATGCACAACACTGACTTTTTTTTTTTAATAATTTTTTTTTTTTTTTTTTTTTTGGTCAGGCATTGTATGGTCTTTATGAAGGAGTACTAGTGTCTCCATGAAATTAGCTCTTGCAGATCCCCTATAGCCCATGGATCTTTGCAACATTGTTTAAACATGCAGTTTGCTCTTCCTGTGTTAAAAAAAACTGTACCTTTACACCTTTGTGCTGATTAAAAGCCAGGACATGGTTCCTTGATGTTTACACCATTTACCTCTAGAAGAGTGCCCAGTGCCACCCCCAGTAGCAGCAAGCTGTGTTTTAGAGCTCAGTAAAATAACAGGTTAGACCTTGTGTATGTCTGTTAACTCTGCCCAGCCCTGACCCCACAAACACAAAAACAGCAGCGTCACCTCTGATACAAGGCTGAACAGTTAACTGTTAAACTAGGAAATGTCTATTGCCCTGATTTGTCGGCAGAGCCAATAAAAACACTGTTATTCTCTTAAGTCCATAAAGAAAGATGTGAATGCATTGAACCCTCATGAGGTTCAGCAGGTTTTGTGAAGGTGTCAACTTGCTGAGCAAACAGTAAGAGCATGACAGTAGCTTTGGCTGCAAGGCAAATAAGATAAGAGAGATATACTTTTATTTGTCCCACAGTTGGGAAATTTCTTTGCCACAGCAGCATAGAAAAGAAATGTGCGAATAGAAAGTAGGGACAGTACAGTGTATAAATGCAAAAGAAAAACAGTACAATAGTTACAATAACAGTTTTAAACAAATTGCACAGTTTCAAATGGTGATAATGGAACCATATATTTAAGATATTACTACTATTTAAGATATTGTAACTATTTGAACTATATTGTAAAATTCAAGATATTGTAACAGTGTAGAACAGTGTACATTATGGAGACAGGTTCACTGGGACCAGCTCTAATTGCAGGAAGGATAAAAAAAAAAGCCCTTTTGATATTGCTCTTTCGGACACCAAGGATGTAACAGTCTGTCGCTGAAGGAGCTGCTCAGAGATGAAACTGTTTCGCACAGGGAGTAAGAGTCATTCTCCAGCAATGAAGATAGCTTAGCTACCATCCTCTAGTACAGTGCCCCAGGAACCCCCTGAACTGAGCTGACCACCTTTATCAATTTGCCCAGTGTCTTCCTGTCTGCAAATAGAGATGCTGCTGCACTACAATATCAATTCATAGAAGGTGGCTGAGGCCACAACGGAGTCCAAAAAGGTCTTCAAGAATGCTCCCTGCACGCGAAAAGACCTTCGTCTCCTCCACAGAAAGAATCTGTTTTGTCCTTTCCTATAAATTGCATGCGTGTTGTCTGTCCAGTCCAGTTTGCTGTTCATCTGAACACCCAAGTATTTATAAGAGTCCAAATCATAACTTAATATTAATATTATGCTATGCTTCTGGTGCTATAATTTTCATGATAATAACTGTGTGTTTACATTTTCTGAGACCGGAACATCTTCACCATGAAGGGTTTAGTAGTTTCATGGTAACATGACAAGCTACACATTTATTCATCTTATTATGCTAGCGAGGCCACATTATGGCCATGCATGGAAACTAAGATGCCTGGTCCTTGTTGTTTACTCTTCAAAATCCACATAGAGTTGAGGTGGCTGAAGAGGAAATGGCTGTTTATAGCTGTTGTAATGCAACTGATAACAGGAGCTTTTGTGGCCATTCCACAACATTGAATTCTATTAACAGAAAAGCAAGTTAGAGGAGGATGTGCTTTAAGAAATGCACTCTAGTTGGCAAATTGGTGTGATTATACAGTATGTGGTAAAATAAAACACCATTCTGATCACTGGTAATTTTCCTATCACCTTGAGATGTTTTCTCACATACTGTATACAGTACTTAGTTTAATAGGAATAGCTGATCCCCTGAGGTTGACAGTTTTTTTCTATAATTTACATAATGTTGAAACAATGAGCAAAATGCATTCAACAAAAATTAGTTCAGTTTGCCCGAATGTTGATCAGGTTAGGGCAGTATCCGATTTATCCCAAATAACCACTCTTTACAAAGGTGTTGAGCAGAAAAGGTTCCCTTCCTCTCAACCAAAAAACAGCTACAGTACGTGATGTTAGTGTGGGCAAAACCTCACTGAAACTGGACAAATTGGAAAGAGACTAGGTGCTGTTTTTCCAACTGATGGTCAGCTAAAGATGGTCATAACAGTTTTAGAGAACTGTAATAACAGACCAGATGATCTCAAATGCCTCTTAAGTTAGATTAGTATTAATAGTAGTAGTAAATCATACATGCACTGACTATATAAGTTATATTCATTTTAAACAACATTTTAAATTTCCGTAAAAGTATACAGTAGTTTTCTCTTTTCTACTATAAGCTACTTTGGATAGAAAGGGACCTTTCATTATTTTTAGTATTCTGCACGCTTCTTTAAAGAGGGCTTTAGAAAACAGGTTGTTGACATCCTTGTGCGAACAAAAATTGTGTAAGACGTCAGCTCTAGGTCAAAGTCGGAAGAAAATGTTTACTAACACTGTTCAAACCTCAACTCTATGTGGATTTTGAAGAGTAAACAACAAGGACCAGGCGTCTTTGTTTCCATGCATGGCCATGATGTGGCCTCGCTAGCATGATCCAAGGACAGCACAAATTCAATGGCATGGAGTTTTCACTCTGACTACTTTGTTGAAACAAAAGAGCTTTCAGTCTGTTTTCTCACAGTGGTTTCGGTCAAAGTGATGTTTAAATAAACTAGTGTGAATGTTTAAATTTTAGGTTATCTTCCTTTTCTGCACAGTTGCCTCCTCACTTCCTCTGATAAGCATCATTCTCTCCCTCACTTTCCTCTGTTTCCCTGGTTTGACTTATCTGATAGGGTGAAAGCCAAAGCCAGAGGCAATAGCCAAGTGCACATGCATAGGCTCTTAAATGCACTTTTATCCCTGAATCTCACCGAGAAGGATCTGGCAAATCAGAAAAACAGCAAGGGAGGCCGAGGCACTCCTGATCTTGCCTGGATTGTGTCATCTCTTACTTTAGCATCTAAAAGCGTTACTGTTCAGTTTAGCGAACGAGCCATTTAAAAGAAATGCATCACTTTTAATAATGTATTCCACAAGTTTAGTTAAGCATCTACACTATATAAAGTATCTGTATGTAGTGCCTTTTGATCTGAGGCTAGAGAGCGATTTGGAATTCAGCTTTGTGTTACAGTAGAAGCTAGTTAAATTTGTAGCTCGGATTAACCATGAACAGGACAATATGCACAGTTCAGAGGCAGTTTGGAAAGCCTGAGAATCCATTTCTAAGGATAGAAAGTTTTATTTAAAATGACATTACATTATCAGATGTATTTTCGTGCTGAAAGATGGTTTAACAATTAGCAGTTGTTGCATCTGTGACACGGAGTGATGCATATGGTGAAACGTTCCAGTGCTGTTATTCTTTATATCACCACTCATGGAATGCCTCTTATCCAATCAGACTACTTAGTCAGAGCTAACTGTTGTATTCAAGTGTTTTTATTTTTATTTTTTTAGATTTATTAGATAATAATTTATTAATTTCATTCACGTGTCTATTTCACATTTTCATCATTGTTAATTTCTTGGTGACCTTAAATGATGTGCGCAGTTATTTTATGCTGTATTGTTTCCTTTTTATGAATCAGACATAGAGCTTTGTATTGTCTGGCCATTTTCCAGTGAGCAGATTGATCATGCTGTGCTAGTGCGTGTCTCTCCAGAATGTCTGATTGAAAGCATGGCCTCTCAGTTTGCTTTCTGTCTCTGCCTTTCTGTTTGGGCTTCTGTGGCCAATCTTTTTACTTATCATTGTAAGATAACTCAGAACCAAATAAAAAAAAAATTTTTTTTTTTAAACATTTAAAACATGAAATACATCTATAACAGTTCTGTAGTTTGTGTGTCATATGCACATAAAAGGAAAGCAAACTGTTTCCACTTTGAGTACTATACTGATAGGTCAGCTTCACTTTCCATAGTTTCAATGAAGTTACAAGGAAAAGTAATGACACACAGAGAGAAGATTCCTACCAGCTGTTTTCCAGGAATAGTCCTTTACCACTATTGCAGCCACAGGGTTAGACTTTCTTGTCTATATGTATATTATTATGCTTAATTTAGTCTGTCTTTTAGACCACATACTGTTTGAGTGTTTTTACTTTCTGGGGAAAATAATCAAAAAGATAATTGCTTTCTCATGAAGGATCATTGTAACACCTTGATCTTATTTACTGTAGTAAGTTTAAAATCTTACTGTAGGTGAAGTAATGACAAGATTTATACTGCATATCAGTCCAAGCATTACCTGCATGCTTTTAAGAACAGGATCATCAAAGTTTGGAGGTTGTGCAGCTATCCTCAGTGATGTGGTAGGCCATGGTTTTCTGTTACCAAATGAAAGATTTGTCCAACTTAATCCTTGTTGGCTCCAGGAACAGGAAGAGCCTTAGTCTATTTCCCAGGGAGAAGCATAACCAGCCTGTTCAAAGTGTATCAGAGCGTGATCGAAGTTTGGTCAAGAGATTAGTCCTGGGTTTGTTTTTTTGTTTTTTGTGGGAATAACAGTCTTTTTTCCACTTGATAGCGGTTCAGGTGAGCAGTATTATACATTCTTTTGATTGGATTTTGTCCTGTCTGCAGTGTTTGATGACAGTTTCTGCACAGCAAGTTAAACATCCTGGACATTTGGGAACTACTTTGTGGAGAGTTTTGTTATTCATTCACAAGCTGATCCATCATAGTCACAAATTCATCTCTGTGGAGCAAGTGCAGTTCCTGCAGTTTTAAACAAAATTCCTAAAGGGTCATAGTGAGGATATGGAGTATTAGCTGTCATTATTATTATTATTATTATTATTATTATTATTATTATTATTATTATTAATTAGTTTGCTTGGTTTACTTTATTTTAATACATTGTCATAATCTAAGAGTACACCTTGTACTCCATTCTAGACGCTTTGGCATGGAATATGTGGTGTTAATAAATTGCCATACTAACATAAATGGGCATTTCTTAAATTTTTCTTCTTCCTTTCCACTGCAGTCTACCATTCTACTTACATACAGTAAAAAAAGCATTAATCAGCTTGCTGTGATGAAAATGTGATTTGACGCAGAGGTTTAAGGTTTTGGGTTTTGCAAACCACCAGGAAAGCTTTCTACATGACCTCTACATTGGTTCTCCCACAATCTAAGGTAAAGAAACATGAAGCTTTTCTACAGTATAGTTTTTAAGAGTGATTAAACATTAACATGGCCCAGGCAGTAAGTATTGTTTTGCTGCCTTGGTAAGAAGCGTTCTCAGTCTCACTCCCTCGACTTAGTGTTTAACCAAAGCCAGCCTGAGTCTTTTAAGAGCAGGCAGTGTGGTTAAATCACATTCCCAACTTCTGGGTTCAATCATGTTTCAACCCCGGGTCATTGGTGACCTCATCCTCTTCTTTCTGAGAATCAACTCATGAGCTGCCCTGAGTTAATTTCTCATGTCCGAACTGTGCACTCGTTTGTATGCTTTAGCTCTAAAATATTTTAAGTACTTTCCAATTGCCATATTGCAGTAAAAACAATCTCCACCCCTGGCGAAGCGGTATCTGTAGATCGGGATTTAGAATCAGCAGGCCCAAAGCTCCTGTATGTACTTGTGAATGGAAGTTATTATATCTAAAGTTTGCTTAACCCCTAAGACCATGAATATGCTTATATATTTAGAATGTAGTTTGTTCGTTTTTTTTTTTTCAAAAGGCATGAATTCATTCTAAACACTAGTAATTAAGAACACAATAAAATTAATCTAAGCTATAAATAAAATTATGCATCTACTGTATGAATTTCAGTTTTAGCAAAATACATTCCCCTTATACACTCTACATTTAGCAATTTCTTTAAAGTAACATTCCAACCCCCGTTTTCTTAAAGACTGACATTTCCTGTTTCTCACCTATGGAAGTTTCATCAGTTCATGAGACTGACTCACATGGTCAGACAGAATCAAAGATCAAGGTAACACTTACTATCAGGAAGTGAGACACATTAACAGCACAACACTGAGTCATGATCAGTGTTCCAGATGTCTATTTGTTCAAATCCCAGGTGCAGTCCAGCTGCTGAGAAACTGCCTCTGATCTCATCAGTGATTCCTCCCATACCAGTAGTTGTTATCATGGCTGAGACACACCAAGAAACGGATAATATTCAGTGCTTAAAAGAATGGAAATAGTTTGCCTTGAATTTTAGCTAGGACTGTGGAATAACCATATTCACATTGTACGAACAGAAAACATATTAATATCTATATGCACTGCCCAGGTAAAAAATAAATAAATACATCGCACACTAATATTTTTTGGACCGCCTTTGACATTGATTATGGCACGCATTCCCTGAGGCATCATTTCAGTAAGCTTATGCAATGTCACATCATTTTTTTGCAACACGATTTTGCAAAGGTGTGAATTTCTCTCCAAGATCTTTTTTGATGATGTGAGAGTCAGAAGCCTACAGCATATTACCAAAGATTCTCAACGGGGTTGTGGTCTGGACACTGTGGTGGCCAGTTCATGTGTGAAAATGATGTCTCATGCTCACTGAACCACTCTTTCACAATTTGAGCCCGATTAACCTAGCCATTATTAACTTAGAATATGCCTGTGCCACCAAAAAAGAAAAACTCCATTGATGGGAAAACGTGGTAATTTGTCCAAAAAAATCTAATTTTTTTTTTTACACATTTGCTGAATGTAGACCTGACCAATAGAAGCAACCCCAAATCACAATACTGCTCCCTCAGGCTTATACAGTGTGCACTAGACATGATTGGTGCATCACTTCATCCACCTCTCTTTTCTGGCCATCATCCTGGAACAGGATATATCTGGACATGGCTTTTTTTTTTTCAATGTTCCACAGTCCATTCCTTATGTTTCCTTTTTCTTAAGGTTACGTCGCTGTTTAGTCCCATCCCCATGGTTTCTCTCTGCGCATGTGGAAATGCACTTACTTTCACTCCTAAACATAGCCATGAGGTCTACTATTTTTTTTATTATTTTCTTTTTTTTCAAATGTTTAAATGATGTCTGGTTACAATCTTGCATATTTTTCTCCAACCACATTCCTTAAAGATGATGCTTCACCACTGTCCTGCAAGGTTTTAATAATGCATTTTCAGTTTTGAAACCAATGTTAGGCGTTTCAGCAACCTTTTTTTTGCCTGATGCAGGACAATAATTTGACCCTTCTGAAGCAGAGAAATACATTTGCCATGACCCACAGGATTTTTTTTTTTTTAATGGTTGTTTAAGAAATGAGAAGCTACTCACTGCCTCAGTTAGGGTTAAATAACTCTGAGTCCTATGTTAACTTTGTTAATGAAATAATATAATATGGGACCTTTAACGTTATTTTAATAGATTTGTTTTCCACAGAAAAGTAAATCGTCATATTTACTCAATAATCTTTCAAAGCTATGTCTTCTTCTAGGATATGAAAAAGGAAATGGTTTGATTTTAGCAAAGTGTGTAACAGAACCTGAAAGGCCCAAAACATTTTCCTTAGTAACTTTTTAATGAAGTAAAGCTAAGGCAGCCTCGGGCTATGATGCTAAACACTAAAGTGTGAAGCAGCTCTAAAAGCATCTCTTTCGAAAGAGAAAGTGGCATCATACTAGTGAAAAAGCCTCTAACTATTTATTAATCTTAAGGATGCCTTTTAAGGATCTAAATTACTCACACCCACACATTGTTTTTTTTTTTTTTTTTTTTTTTTTTTATCTGAGAAGACACAAGAGGAAACAGAAGTTCTATTAGCTTCCCTTTATTCTCTGGTTAGTGATTACATGCTCCCTGAGGCCTTGTTGTTAAGACAGGCAAACAGACTGTAAGGACAACTCCTTTATTTAATTTGTGGCTGTTATCATCACCATCACTGGGTGGAAGAAAATAGATAACCGTAAGCAAGGAACAAACTTTTTTATATTACTTTTCCTTTTTTATATGTTCTTTTTTTGGGGGGTGGGTGGCAGCAATCTCATCCTGTTAATACAAAGCTGTTACAGTACACATTTGTGATAAGGTTGTGTTAGCTCATGGTTGGTGATGTGTAAAATTGGTGTAAATGTGTTGAATGGAAGACGTTTTCTTCTGCACAGAGTAATTCTCATTCATCTGCTTATCGTCTGTATTAAGTAAGTCTGTACATTCCTGCTTAAATGCTTCTCTCTAAATATATATTTGGCAAGGAAAATTCTATCTTGAGCAGCTGGACACTAATTGTAAAATAATATTGATGCTTTGTTTTTTAAAAGCATTTTATTCAAATCCTTATGCAAAATTGAGTAAGGGTTATAAGGAAAGGAGCTTTTATTGAGTTAGTCAGTTCCTTCTGACAGCAGCTCTATTTATGTGCCTGGCCTGCCATCACAGCGCTATAAAAGTTAATGGGCATTATGTGTAAAGTCTCATGGGAGGGAGCTCTCCTTCCTACCTGCTCCATTACACACATGGTGTTAGCAGAATACCCACCTTTTATCCGTGTGTCTGTGTTTTACAGAAATTGAAATTGACCTTGACCAGGGAAACATGAGTGAGCGCTTCGATTGTGACAACTGCAAAGAATCCCTGTACGGCAGGAAGTACATCCAAGCAGAGGAGAACCCGTACTGCATCCCCTGCTACGACAGCCTGTTTGCCAACACCTGCGATGAGTGCAAGGAGCTGATTGGTCATGACGCAAGGGTGAGTTTTCAAAAACTCATTAAGAAATGACCATTTTGTACTTCCAAAGGAGGCCCCTATGATTAACAGAGGCTTTCCAACATCACAGAGTTCTTTCAAGTTAGAATAGTTGAATCATTAGGCTGCATTTCTATTGCAAAAATGAAATGCTTTATCCTCTTTAAATAATTTGCAAAAAAATAAATAAATGCATTGGATTGTTTGGTGCATAGTAGACATTATTCAGCAAATGATTTTAGTGTCCTGGAGATCTGGATATCTGGACCTGTACTGAACAGGATTGACATGTTATAGACAATGAGGGCCAGGAGACAATAACGTGTATTTGACTTTACTATAAAGCAGTGCTTCTCAACCTTTTTTTGCAGTGGGCTGCACGTCCAAGTTCCATGTCCAAGTTCAAGTCTCACGGGCCGCGTATTATTTACATATGACGTCATCAACGCTCAATAACCAGATATTATGCATCTAAAATTATTACAATTAGATGTATTATCATTAGAGTGTATAATTCTACTTACCATTAATGGGACACCTGATGTTGTCAGGAGCCGACCAATTTGGTGAAATTTGGCTTTTTTTCTCCTCTAATAACAAATTTGTCCATTTTGATCGTTAGTTGATGACTGTTTTAAATCTATCAATTGTAATTGTGTTCATAGTTGCGTTAGTTCTGCGCATATATGAAAACATGATCACCAACATGATTTAATGTGACAAAAATATAGTTCAAAGTTTGTTTAATACATTTATTTGTCTAATAAATTTTTTTTAATAAATTGTAAAACCATTTATTATTATTTTATTTCTTTTTAATTAATGAATTTGTTTTATTTTATTTTTTTTTTACACACGTGGTCAGCATCGCGGGCCGCATTTGCATTTGTGACGGGCCGCAGGTTGAGAACCACTGCTATAAAGTATGGAAGCAACAAGTCACACTCCTCTTTGTTTGTTTTACACATGTATATACCATGTTCATTAAATGTAACCCATGTGTTGCTGATTTATGTACCATCTCTTGAAATTTATAAAAACCCTGTAAACATTTGTTTACAAGTTTGTGCAACTTCCTGTACATTGTGACCATAGTATTATGTCGGTCAGTCATTATCACCAATAGAACTTTGAATACTATTTGAATATTATGATCATATTTTACGGCAATCTGTGCATCTCTGACTAGGAGCTGTTCTATGAAGAAAGGCACTATCATGAGCACTGCTTCCGCTGTTTCCGCTGTGACCGCTCACTGGCTGATGAGCCCTTCACTAGCCAGGATGACTCTCTTCTGTGCAACGACTGTTACTGCAACGAGTTCTCTTCTAAATGTGTTGCCTGTGACAAGACAGTCATGCCTGGTAAGAGCCCATCAAGCATTTTGTATACAATCCAGATCTTTTATATGTTTCAGCCTGATCTGCTCAGGCAGTGCAGGAGAGAATGAGAAGCAGAAGGAGGACAGTGGTGGATTGGTTAGCATTTTCAGCTCTCAACTACAGGGTCCCTGGTTTAACACTGAGCATGGAAGCTCTGTATCTGATGATAGAAAAATTATGAAATCCAGGAACAGTGGAATGCTTTTTGTGAGGGAAAAACCCAGAGGAAACCCAATTAACGTGGAAAATATTTTTATGTGTAGCATTTTTGATGATCCAGTCACCAGAAGTGAATTCCTAACATGTAAGTCTAGAAATGCCCATTCTTTGTTTAGTGGAGGGGGCACACATCTTGAGTGTGATGCAGGTAAATTCACAAGCACGAAAACAATTTTGGCTACGGGGGAAAAAAAAGGAGGAAGAGATGGTGGGGATCCAGGATTAGAAAGAGAGACAAAAATGTAAGCAAGTCAGCATAAAGGTAAGATATAACAGTAATTGCCAGTGTGCCGATCCTGCTGTCTCTCAGCCAAATCTTTGTGTGTGGCAGTCTGCCAAACATGTGATGAGAGGAGGAGATAAGCCTGTGAGCCATTTCATCAAGGGCTGTGTCATTCAGAAAATAAGAAGAGATTTTGTGCATAAATACTGGTTTTGTTTTCTCGTTAATAAAAAATATTATGTCGTTTTCTGTTACGATCTTTTTCTAATCTGCAAAAAGGAACCACAAAGCAGCTCATTCCATTTTGTGCATTCCTGTAGCAGTATTCTAGAACATAAACATACAGTACTGTATATAAGACAACTTTGTTCAAACCGAGCAAAACGTGGCTTTCATTTTGCAGAAAGACACATAGTTACGTAGCGGGCAAGAATCACAGCTGTCTGTGATGTGGGAATCGTAAGTCAGAAACAATACTCTCTATGTAAAAGAAATTCACTTAAACACACATTGCATACGAAAGCATATTCACTTTTCTCAGATTAATTTCGCCCCACGGGTTCTAGGCTAAAAATGACTCCTCCTGTACTCTTACTACTGAGTCTTAAGCTCAAAAGCCATGTTCAGGCCGAATATTTATTTGAAAAAAATAAAAATAAAAAAGCCTGGAGGACTGTTTATCTTCCCTTTGCAGAGTTAAGCTATACTATTTAATATGACTTTACTAAAGAAACCATTTTGCCCTTTTCAACAGTGAAACTTGTAAAAACTCACTAGTTCTATATATGTTTTTTTTTTTTTTGTCTTTAATGTGGAACTGCATTTAGAAGAACACCGGCTGCACTTGAAGCTCAGGGGCATGAGGCAGTTTTGTTTAGATTAAATGTTTAATAGTGTATTGTAAGAGCCACTTTCTTTGTGTGCTAATAATTAGAATAAACTTGTTACACTCTATCTCTCAGGTACTAGGAAGCTGGAGTATGCTGGCAACACATGGCATGAGGGCTGTTTCATTTGCAGCAGCTGTAAGCAGCCTATTGGCTCCAAGTCCTTTATCCCAGATAAGGATGATCACTACTGTGTGCCTTGCTATGAAAACAAGTTTGCCCCTCGCTGCACTCGATGCAAACAGGTTAGTATTAGTAAGCAGAGACTTAAGCAGCACCAAGCCTCCAATAATTTTCCCCCATGCTTTACTAATACCTAATCAACCTACATATAATTCTTCTTTAGGATTTCAGCTCGCACATACTTGGATTATTCTTTTTTTTTTTTTCCGGAACCTTAACAAATCTAACTTTTTAAAGTGTTCTAATTCCCTTTCTGAAAATCCAATCGACTGTTAGACACATACTGTATGCTTAAGAGACTAAATGAAACTTCAATTATGCCGTGTAATAATTAGGGTTCCTGGTTTAAGCCTAAGCTTGGGTTTCATCACATCTGCCTGGGTTTTTTTTTTTTTTTTTTTTTTTCCCCTTAAGGTTTTCTGGTTTTGTCACATTCTCAAAAAATCTTGGATTGACAACTACAAATTGCCCCTTGCTGTTAATGTCTGTGGCCATGGCGTTCTGCAGTGGACCAGGATCCCTCTCACCCTACTGTATGCAGAGTGTTCAGGGATAACCTTCCAAGTTCATCACAGCTCTGACTCGCTCCTTGTACATCAACATATTTTAAAATCGCATAGTTACACAAAATCCATTAAATTCCATTAAAATAGAATTACAAAATTCTACTGTGTATACATATAGCTGACATCTGTCTTGTGCAGGTGATGTTCCTCATGTCTGTGTGGGCCACATGACATATTCAAAAAGTATTCATGTGAAAATTTTAATTGTTAGATTTGAGATTACTGTAGAAAAAGATGAGCACTACTTCAAACAAGGCCGAATTTGAGGGAAAGAAACGACAAATTGTGAGCATCCAAGAAGGAATTGGTACTGAAAAGTGGAAGCAGTCTGTTTATTCCATGGCGCATCATTAGCAAATGGTTTTCTAATCATTTTAATAGTCTGATACGTGTCCAAAGAAACATAAAGACTAGCACTTTACACTTGCAACATTTCCACCATTTCTAGACAATGCATGTACTTGTACAGTTCTAACCACTATTGTTTTAATTTCTGATATTTATTATTTATTTTCTGAAGCGGCAAATGTGAGCACAAGAATATGAAATTCTAAGCTAAGGAACTTGAACATATTATAACGAATTTCATTAATCTGTTGGTACTTAGTGGGAACATTTTAAAAAGGTATTATATTTTAACATTTTAAAATTTGTACAATATGTGTCAAGCAGCACATGCATCTTGAAACAAAATTTAAATAACCAGTTTTATTTTGGAATAGACTTGAATCTAACTCAAATAAGTCTGTAAAAACAGAGATGCACTTTAAGCTGTTTTTCTTCCCCAATTTTTTTTTTTTCTTCTTCTTTTAATTTATATGTCTGTTTTAGGTCTTAGCCAAAGGTGGTGTGACCTACCGCGATGAGCCATGGCATAAGGAGTGCTTTTTGTGCGCAGGCTGTAAAGTGCAGCTAGCTGGCCAGCACTTTACCTCCCGAGATGACCGCCCCTACTGCATTAAGTGTTTTGGAAACCTCTATGCTAAGAAGTGCGAGGCCTGTAGCAAACCAATCACAGGTACTGTACATTATATCTGAGTAAATATACATCTGTATAATGGAATGATTGTATATGTTTTTATCACGACTGTTTGGCGTGTGTGCCTGTGCGTGTATACAGTACATCTATGTATAAAGTGTGTGTTTGTATTCGCAGGTTTTGGTGGAGGGAAGTACATTTCATTTGAGGAACGGCAATGGCACCAGTCTTGCTTCACGTGCAGCCGGTGCTCTGTGTCGCTTGTAGGAGCTGGTTTCTTTCCTGAGAGAGATGAGATCCTGTGCCGTGAATGCAACAGCAATCTATAGAGTCTTTATTTACACACTTCACTTCAGTATCATTTATGCACACACACACACACACACACACACACACACACACACACACACACACACACACACACACGCATGCACATTCATGGAGTCCGTGGAGTTTTCACAAATACTGACTGCCTTAGCAAAAGCTGTGGTGATAACAATATCCCCATTTGGTATTCAGTCAGGGTGGTTTTCTTAAGCACACAGACAACACTTTGGAGACTTAAGGTGCAGCCTCTGTTTTTAATGAGGTGATTAGTTTATTTGTTTAAAAATGTCCTTGTTTGCTAAAGAGTAACTATGCAAGACCATGCATGTTAGAAATCAGTCTATTCAGAAATGTGCCTTACTAGTTAGCATTACTCACCCTGCATGCTTTTACTGTATATAATTTTGTCATCACTGTAGGTCTTTTTTAAACCTTAAAGTAGAAAACACATGCTCAGCTCAGAGTGCTACGTGTCTTGCTCTTTATTCATCAAACTGCAGATTCCTCAGCTACACTGCTTACTTTGTTGGGATGGAAAGCAATCCATCATTTTTTCCATTCAGCAACAGTGGTGCTTAAGCAGTGCTTTGGATAAACCACTAGAGCTCTCTCATCCTAGGACTACAAACAGGAGATGTAGTAATTATTATAGAGACATAATCCATCCATTTTTTCTTTGTCCTGGTTCAGTAGAACTGCTCCCAAACAGCTAAGAGAGAGCTAATAATAAGAGAGAGTATTTGATTGCAGCCTATAAAACACCTCAGTCAGATTTCTCCATAAACATCAAAGCGCTCTGTAGCCCCCAGTTATGTTGATTACCCAAAAAGACTAAATTATTGGTCAAAGAACACACATGTGGCAAGACATTGTCTCTGAAAGTTATAATTCAAGTCTTCTAAAGTTGCTAAAACTGTTGAAGTGACTGAAGTTCGTATTATGTAAGCACTTTTGATGTATTTCTTGATCTGTTTAGTTCCTGAGCATATTGTCAAAATGCACATTTCTAAAAAAAAAAAAAAAATGTATGTATATCACACCAAGAATATATTTTTTACAAATTAAAAAAAGCAACATTGGGAAATGAAGTGTGATGTGTTTTACAGAAAACATTTGCACTATAGATTGAATTTGAATGAGCATATCCTGTGTACAGACAGTAACAATAAATTAAAGACAGCATGCATTCACTACATTTGAACAGAATACAAACACTGTGTTTGCTATTTCTCTCTCTTTTTTTTTTTTTTTTTTGTATAATCTTTGGTCTATTATATACATGCTGTTTTCTTTGCATCTTTCATATGGTACAGTATGTGATTTTTTTTTTTTTTTTTTTCCCCCCCATTTCCTTTTAGGTTCACATTTGTTGAGATAAAATGATTGGGCAAGTCCCATTAAAATGTATGTTGCATTATTAATATACCAGTAGAATGGAATGCATGCTGTTCTCTCTCTCTCTCTCTCTCTCTCTCTCTCTCTCTCTCTCTCTATCTCTCCCGCTTTCTCCCTCTCTTTAAGATTTTCCAGTCTTTATCGTTTATTGCTTTGTTACTAAAGATGATGTTACTAATTCCACAATAAAATACTTCTAAATGTATGTATTCACTTTAAGCTTTGATGCTGGCTAGTCAGAGTTAGCTAATGCTTTTTATTTTTATTGTTTAGAAAAATGTTAGACATTTAGATTGGAAAAGTGATTTAAAATTATTCAATCTGATTCAAATATTGATGTTATTTGATAATAAATATTTTATAATTGAATTCAATTTGGTATCATTTTATCTTAATCAAAAGAAAACTGTCATCTAATTCTAATCTATTAACACAGGTGTATTTGATTAGAGAGAATTAAAATGTTTAGCGTTAAAGGTGACCTTCCTGGCCTTAAGTAAGATTTACATGTTTTGTAACCAGGGGTACCTTTAAGGATGTATAAGAGGTGTAAAATAATGCCTCTTTGGCATCTGTTTAGTGACCCAAATATTCATATCTGTACATTTTGAGATTTAAACCTAAGATGTTTTTTATCCTTATTTTTTACATGGCTATAGCTGATGTCCCCATCCCAATTATGTTATTATTGTTTTTGTTTGAACCTTGCCCTGACATTTTTAGACTAATTGATGACTTGGTAAAAGGGTAGCCTTATTAAATCCACTGTATTGCTGACCAGGAAGTTACTAAAGATGAAAGAATAAATGTTTTCACCTTGAAGAATGTACACTAATCAATCATTTCTTTAAAACCATTAACAATAAAACCACCAGGAATTAGGGTTCCTCTGTGCCACCATGGCATCTCTGCTCCCTCAGGGCTGATCTGCTATGGGGTCTGGCACTGGGACATTAGAAGCAAATCTTTTGGGTGGTGTGGATTGTGGCTTGTTTGTATGGCACATTCGATAGATGCTCAATCAGGTTTGGATCTGGGAAATATGGAACCAACCTTAAAAGCACCGCCAAGTTGAGCCCTTGAGCAAGGTCCTTAACCCTACCTGGTCCAGGGGCACTGTAACCTGGCTGATTGTGTACTCTGACCCCAACTTTCTAACCAGGATATGCAAAAGAAAATATTATTTCACTGAGATGTAAGGTACATGGGATGAATTATTCATTATGATTATGAATAAATCCCATCAATATACGAGCTCGGAGATAAATTTATTTGATTTTGCATGTAAGTAAATGTTGACATTGCATAAGCTCATAAATTATGTCACAGTCATGATTAACCAAAAAGGCTTTCCACAGCCTGGAAAAATATTCCAAACTAATTAGTAAAATATTAATGTAAATAATTAATATTCACATTATATAATAAATAGTTTAAATGGTAGAGTATGTTTCAAGAATGTGGGTCCAGAAAAAGTATTAATTTTAAGTGGAAATTGTAAAAAAAAAAGTAAAATACTTTATTAATAAACAGTAGTGTTCAAAAATAATTCCTTGCATTTTCTTTTAACCTGGGGACTTTTTTTTTTTTTTTTTTTGCCTTTGTTTCAGTCCAGTTCCTGTACCTGACCAATTTCAGAGGAATGTTTTTTGTTCGTTAAGCTGCACAGTGACCTATGAATTTTTCATGCATACAGTAAAAGCATCTAACATACAACCTGAACCAGAGAGAAATACAGTAAGTGCAGGTAATGACAGATGATTAGGCTGGTGATTAGTACTGTATACTGGGGATGGTGAATGCTGAGTGGTTGGAATAAATAAGAGGGGAAATAAGGTTGCTACATATATAACTTTTTTTATTATTATTCAGGCTCTTTGCAGTATTTCACAGTAAAACATTTACTCTCACTCATCGCCCATTCCACTTTATACGTATTCAGTCACAGGGGTCCTGGAGTCTATACCAGGTGACATAAGGCCAATCCATCATACATACAGTACACTCTGGGCAATTTGCCTAATCTGCAGGGAAACTGGTGAACCCAGAGGAAATCCACCAAGCAGAGGGAGAACATGCAAACTCCATGCACATACAGATAGGAATCGAACTCGGGCCCTGTTGTATTTAATTTAAGAAATGAGAGCTAGCTCAAGAATTTTGCACAGTACTGTATTCTCAAGCTTGATCCTGAGAAGAATATACAGATGCTCCCATCGAGTGTGATAAACCAGATCAGGTGTGATCATTTAGGTTTGGAGTTAAAACTTTTGGTAGGAATCCTCAAGATCATCAGTAATCATTTCCAACTTGTAGAAACCTAAACCTTTGTGTTTAAAAAGGGAAAACATGCTGCATAAACACAGAATCTTCCTTTTATCATTTAACTCATTTTTTAACCTGCTCTAACAAATGTGGATTTTTTTTGTTTGTTTGTTTAGTCGCTGATTGATTTATACTGTATGTGTATGTGTGTGTGTGTGCTGACTTGGCTGTTTCATCACCTTTATAAAAACTATAAGCTCAAACACAAACAAAGGCAGATTCGCACTGCTCCTGCATTAGTGGATGTCTTCCTCCCTTTCTCTTTCTGCATTTTCACCAAAAAAGGTAATGGAGAAGGAGCTGGTGGAGGGGGAGGGGACAAGGCCTTCTGGTGGAAGTAGCAGGAGTGTGTGGGAGAGCATTTCATGTCACGGGAGTCCAAACTAGCAGCATCTGGCGTTACTCCATCGCACTTCTACTGGGGGTCAGTTACACGTTGAAACACACATACTGCCCTGAGGCTTATGGGGAGAAAAGTCAGAGGTGAAACGGAAGAGGAACAGGGGGGTGATATTCATGTGAATGGAATAAAATAAAAAATAAAAAAAAAGCATTGATATTTGTGTGTCTATGTGTGTGTGTGTGTGTGTGCGCGTGTGTGCGTGCGTGTGTGTGTGTGTGTTACAGATTTTGACTTTGCAGCCCCAAATATTCCAGAGATGATGTACTGTATCATACTTATGAAACGTGAGCAGCGGGTGTATCAGGATGTCCTCTAAGCTGCTGTACAGTATATCTCTCCTTCGATAAAATACATCCTTCTAACTGTCTTTCTGCAAGCTCAAACCTGATTTTTAAGGTCATGCATGCATGTATGTACCTTTGCAAACTAGAAATCTATTCACTCCTGTAATTCTTTGGGGGGGGGAAAAGGTTTTGCTGGTGTCTGGTGTGTTTGTGGTGTATTACATTCCTTCCATTATGTTATTACATTCTTGCAGTGTTGATGGTTTTCACATGTACATTAGATTAGTGAAATTCATTACGTGACCACAGAACAGTCAGCCAAAACACTCATTCGATGTGCTTTCCAAATGCATTCACTGGCACTCTGTTTTTGTACCATAGAAACAGAGGCATTGCACAATTAATCTGGAGTAGGCCTGCTTGCAGAAAATGCCAAAATGGCAGTCCAGGAAATTATTCTTTCAGTCAGAAAGGATTAGCAGCTATTACACAGAAAAATGCACCCCATTAAAGAGTTGCAGCTTTCATTTCAGAGGATATGAGTCATGAAAGCAAAAGTAAACTAGTATGAGTTCATAGCTTAGCATGTTGTTCATTCATTTGGACTGAAACATTTGAAGTCTCTTGGAATCTGAAACTTTGCCTTCGATAGAGTTACATGCGAACACATTTCTTCAGCAACTGCCATTCTGATGTATTAACTTTATCTAATGCTTTAATCCAAACCTACAGTATTTGTGAGAGGAACACAGCGTGAGAAATTAAAAGTCTATGTACCTCATGTTTGATCGGTAGCTACAGGTGCTGTAAATTTGCTGAGCTTTCGGTCACATCTGGTGTAGAACAGGAATCTGTCTGTCTGGGAAGGACTGAGACCTACCAGAGTTATCATGGGTTTGGTTCAGTCATTTATGTTGAAAATGTTTATTTGTAAAGATAGATCTATATTTGATTTTAGTTGTGTGTGTGTGTGTGTGTGTGTGTGTGTGTGTGTGTGTGTGTGTGTGTGTGTGTGTGCGTGTGTGTGTGTGCGTGTGTGTGTGTGTGTATTTCATGTTTTCATCCTTGTCATTAGTGTATTTCAGTTTTAGCAATTGCCACAGAGTGATTATTTGGCTAATAAAGTGATCCTTCTAAATAATTTTGGAGGGCCAGACAGATGCTTGACTCTTCTGGCTCAATCGGAAGCAGGTCTATAAAGCAGTAGAGAGGGCTTGTGATCACACACCCCAGATTGTTTCCACAGCCTTCTTAAGGAAAAGCCACTTTACTGTATCAATCTCACTAAGGTAAATAAGTTCAACAGAATGGTTCACTTGTTCACTTTACCTTTCTACCACTGGGCATTGCTGATGAAATGGATGTGACAGTAAAGCTATACATTTCAGTACTTATGCAACTGCCTGGCCTAAAATCTGTCTTTATTTATTCATTCATTCATTAATTTTCTATACCGCTTAATCCTGTGTTCAGGGTCGCGGGGGACCTGGAGCCTATCCCAGGAGACTTTGGGCACTAGGCGGGGTACACCCTGGACAGGGTGCCAATCCATCGCAGGGCACACACACATACACACACTCACACACCCAATCACACACTACGGGCAATTTAGGAACGTCAATTAGCCTAACCTGCATATCTTTGGACTGTGGGAGGAAACCGGAGTACCCGGAGGAAACCCACCAAGCACGGGGAGAACATGCAAACTCCATGCACACAGAGACGGGAATTGAGCCTGGCCGGGGAATTGAACCCAGACCCTGGAGGTGCAAGGCGACAGTTCTAACCACTACACCACCGCGCCGCCTCTTTATTTATTTTGTTCTGATATTTCTGATATTTAACTGAATTTTTAACATTACTACTGTGAACCACGGCTACAGATATTGCAGTAGTTGAAGAGCGTACCAACATACACGTTAAAATGGCTTATTCAATTTTTTCAATTCAATTCAATTTTATTTGTATAGCGCTTTTAACAATTGACATTGTCTCAAAACAGCTTTACACAATCAATAGAATTATTTAAGTTTGTATAGAATGTGAATGTGTATGAATCAAAATGTTCAGATAGTCCCTGGTGAGCAAGCCGAGGGTGACAGTGGCAAGGAAAAACTCCCTGAGATGGTAATAGGAAGAAACCTTGAGAGGAACCAGACTCACCAGGGAACCCATCCTCATCTGGGTGAAACAGATAGCAGGAAATGATCTGCATTTATACAGTGTGTTAGGTGGCAGCCAGTTCAGCTATAATAGTTGATGTTAATTGATGTTAAAATGGAGTCCAGGTAGTTATTGGAGACTCAGGTAGACTTGTAGAAAGTTCCAGTCCTGAACTATCGAATTGTCAAGTCCTCAAAGAAACAGCTGACAACACCAGTCGAGGCCAGAACCATCTTCTAAGTAGATAGAATCATCCCCAGACACCAGACGCATCCCAAACTTATCCTAATAACTTGTAGCCTCTTCAGTTCGACATACTGTACAGCTTCAACCACAGATATTTCTGTTGTGTATTTATAGGCATAAAGATGAAGTGATTTTTTGTTTGTTTGTTTTTTGGATTTTATCTGCATTCATTATTGGCCAGAAAATATGTAATGGTAATGGGTAAATGGTAAATGGATTTCTAAGCACCCGCTTCGTTCAAAGGTTTTATTACAGTAGCATGTTAAAGAACAAAATGCAGCAAATTGAAGTATATACAGTACAGTAGACAATGTGTTTGGTACATATAATAAAGTCAGTAATGTTTTGTACATTACTAACTAAATGGAAATGGTTGGTCTTCTCAATTAAAAAATGCAGTAGAATCCTGTCAACACATTTGTAGACTTTGGGCTTGAAATGTGAAATAAGAAATCTGTCATAACTAAACACAACATTGTCATGTAAATCTACCAGCATCACTATTAGGCCTGATGTTTGCTGTTGAAGGTTTGGAATCAGTGCTTGTGGCTTGGCTTTGCTCTCACTATAATCATTGCTCTCTCTTTTTCGCTCTCACTCTGTCCCTGAGGTCAAGTCAGTGTGAGGCAACAAGATCCCTGTTAACAGTTTCAGATGGTCTTCACTTTTGATCTTCAGGCTGTCATGTGTGTGTCAGTGAGAGAAAGCGAGAAAGAGAGAGAGAGAGAGAGAGAGCAGTAAAGCGGTGAAAAGGGATGAGCAAAGCATAATCATTAATATTAAATCTTCTATCAAAATTGAAAAATATTTAAATATTTAGGTGGTGTAGTGGTTAGCACTGTCGCCTTGCACCTCCAGGGTCTGGCTTCGATTCCCCGGCCAGGCTCGATTCCCGTCTCTGTGTGCATGGAGTTTGCATGTTCTCCCCGTGCTTGGTGGGTTTCCTCCGGGTACTCCGGTTTCCTCCCACAGTCCAAAGATATGCAGGTTAGGATAATTGGCGTTCCTACAGTAAAAATTGCCCGTAGTGTGTGTATGTGTGTGTGCCCTGCGATGGATTGGCACCCTGTCCAGGGTGTACCCCGCCTAGTGCCCGAAGTCTCCTGGGATAGGCTCCAGGTCCCCCGCGACCCTAAACACAGGATTAAGCGGTATAGAAAATGAATGAATGAATGAATGAATGAATGAAATATTCAATTATGGTGGATCTCTCAGTTGGGGCAGCATTGGTTCAGAAGGCTCTGGGTTACTGATCAGAGACAGTGGTTTGATAGGGATAGGTCATAAGGACCTATCAAAGGGAAATAAATATATATATATATATATATATATATATATATATATATATATATATATATATATATATATATATATATATATATATATATTTCATTCATTCATTCATTAAATTCACTATTAAGCTGTTTGCATTTCAGTAAGGGTTTAAAGAAAAAACTGCCTGTGGATGTATATATATATATGAAGAGAGAGCGAGAGAAACAAGATTGTTAATATGATTGCATTGTGAGATAAAAACACTATTCCAAACAACTGTATTGTAGAATGAATGTTTCCAAATTACTTACAGGCCAGTGGATAATGCTGCTAGAATTAAAAGAGTCTGAATAACTGCTTTCACATGAATCTTGTGATGGGTGAGTTTCAGGTGTTCTAACATTGTACAATGTCCTTCATTTGCTCCTGGGCTAAGAAACGTAAAGCTGATCTCGCCCACAGCATCGGCAAGTTGTAGAGTATGTTCTTACAGGCCAATGACAAACTGTTTAAACATATATTATTATTATTATTATTATTATTATTATGATTGTCCTTGTTGGTGTTGATATTATTAGTGTATGGACTCTTAAGAACGCTTTTGTTAGAGTAATTTTTTTCAGTTAGAGAAAATAATAATTTGGATTAAAGTTTAGACTGTTATATATTTTTTTAATTAGAATTGGGAGTGTTATTTATTTAAGCTATACTATCATTTTGCACATTCGTCAGTAGTGTTCTAATAATTCGGGATTGTATATACAATCATTTTGTGTATTGTTAAAATTGTATTGGTATTATATAGAAGTAATAATAACTACAATATTTTGGAGAGGGTTCAAAGGAGGTGAAGAGGCGGGTACAGGCAGGTTGGAATGGGTGGAGAAAAGTGTCAGGTGTGTTGTGCGATAAAAGAGTACCAGCAAGAATGAAAGGAAAGGTGTACAGCACAGTGGTGAGACCAGCGATGCTCTACGGCTTAGAGACAGTGGCACTGAAGAAAAGACAGGAGGCAGAGCTAGAGGTAGCAGAGCTGAAGATGTTGAGGTTCTCTTTGGGAGTGACAAGGATGGATAGGATCAAGAATGAGTTCATCAGAGGGACAACCCATGTGAGATGTTTTGGAGATAAAGTCAGAGAGGCCAGATTGAGGTGGTTTGGACATGTTCAGAGGAGAGATTGTGAATATATCGGTAGAAGGATGCTGAGGTTGGAACTGCCAGGCAGGAGGTCTAGAGGAAGACCAAAGAGGAGATTTATGGATGCAGTGAGAGAGGACATGAAGTTAGTTGGTGTGAGAGAAGAGGATGCAGAGGATAGGGTTAGATGGAGGCAGATGATTCGCTGTGGCGACCCCTGAAAGGGAACAGCCGAAAGACAAAGAAGAAGAAGAAGTACTTTATTTAAATGTGATGTAATTTGCAAATAACCTTGCAACAAATATTATTTTTGGTAAAAATAAATAAATAAAAAAAGAGGAAAAAAAAAAAAAAGATTATAAAGATTGATATATATATATATAATTTAATAGTGTACTTATTAAAAAATATTTAGTAGTGAGTAAATGTTGTATTTAAAGAGTTATAAAAAGTTTTCTCCAGCTGAAGCGTTAGAAGTCCATTAGTGTAAGTGAAATAAATGGAGGAGTAAAACATCTTACATGCTGCAGTGCTCTCAAGTGGACACAGTCCTCACTGCATACAAATAACTGAAATGCAAAAATTTTCTGCTACTGTCTTAGATTCAGATACTGTACCACAGTGCACCTTCAGAGGTACATGTAGTTGAGCCCATGCCTTAATGTATTCAGAGCTGTTTAGGCAGGGCAACGGGAACCTACACAATATTATGCAGGAGGTTTTTTGTGTTGTGACTTATCTGAAATTCTCTTTTATTCTTGCTAATATCTCTATTATACGTATACATATAGTGCCATGGGACTTGGATACACCAATCAGCCATAACATCAAATCTATATACAGTACAAGCAAACTAGTCACAGGATCATGAGCAAGAGAGGCAGGATACCAGGTCTAGTCTCACAAAAAAGTAAAAAAAAAAAAAAAAAGAGAGAAGACTTAAAACAAAATAGAGGCAGTGGTGACTATGATAGAAAGAGAGACAAAGAGCTCACAGCTGCTGACCCAGTCTGATTGAGCACTCCGATCCAGGACTCAAAGGATCAGCTGACAATGTCCTGGTGCAAGACACCAGAGCACACCTCCAAGTGCCCTGCTGAGCCACGCTCCAGATCTGCCCCTGTGGCACAAGGGAACCTAATGCCTAAGGAGGGTTCAATGTTTATGGTTGTAATGCTAGTAGCTGTTTATTGTCACTGGGTTATTATTTAATTAATATTTTATACATGTGTAAAAGAGATTAGATACAGTAAGTCAATTGCAGTGAAACACTCCAGAATGTGTAAGACTTGCATTCCTTCAGTACCTGTAAATACAGTAGTAGCCTGGTTGTGTGCTGCCTGACCAGAGGTGTTTCCCAGAGATCTTATACTGATAACAGGAGAGCTGAAACATTCTTCTTTTCCAGCACACTGCAAATATTTTCAGTCTTTTAGATCATTTTCTTTAAGTGATTGCTGATCATGGTAACAGTTGATAGTTAAACTAAATGTAAGTGATCAAGTGAGGGGAGGTGAGTTCCTGTGTGTGTAAGTGGGGGGGGGGGGGGGGGGGTGAGTGAGTGAGTGAGTGAGTGAGTGAGTATGCTGGTGTGAGTGTCATTGTGCCTAAGTGAGTGTGTTGAAGACTGAGTGTCCGTGTGAGTAAAAAATCTAGAAAGCATTCGTTTATTTAAACATATTTCAAAGAGTCATTAATATCCAGCAGATGGTTGCAGTCATCCCATCGCATGATTTTCAACAAAATCACAGAGAGTACTGCACACTGCTTTCAACTGAGCACCAAAGCCTTGCTTATCATTGATTTTAAAAATACTGTAAACATTATAAGTATCCATATTTTTGTTGTGGTCAGTTTGCATCATGCTATTGCGTCATGGTATACATTTATTGTTTTAGAAATGTTTAGAATTGGAGAAAAAAGACAAGCAACAATGTATTTAAAAAAATCCAGAAATCTGGATACAAATGGAGTAGAAGAAGTTTCTTTCATAAATCTATCTGCAGGCAGTCATATAAATATAATTACTTAAAATTAAATGCCAGATAACCTTAGAATTTTAACTTTTTTTTTTTTCATTCCAAGCATGCCGCATTATACAGTATGCTGTAATGTGTCCCAGTTCAACGCAGATTTCCACTCCAGCACAGCAGGTGGCAATCACGTACCACCAATTAGCCTTTCACCTGTTCAGCATATTTTAGAATAAGAAAGCTGAACACATGGCACTCTTATTGAAATCTTTAATGATCAACAGAAAAGGTTTGATTAGAGGAATTCCCTGTTTTCAGGATCGTTGAGTCACAAAAATAATGTTTATTACATCCATTCTTAGGTGACAGGTTATCAACAATTAAAGCCAAATCGTTTTTGTTCTGGCCATGCCAGTGAAATCATGTTAACACTTACATAACCAATGACGCAGGTAGTATATCTAAGTTTTTTTTATTTATCCAGCTGAATTCCAATAAATATAAAAATCATAAATATCATATTGGTTAAAAAGTCAATTAAGTACTTTAAGCTTCTGACTGTCCAGTATGGAAAACTGTCATCATAGTCAAACAAATGTTTTTCACATCCATTAGCAAACAGTCAAGTAGGCAATATGCAGATGCTTGTGGGACTCCCAGTTGTATCTGGCCTCCTTCTTGCCCATGCTAATAATATAATAAAGTGTCTGGAAGAGCCAAAGTGCATGGCAACATCTCCACTAGAGAGTCCCAGTTTAGAGAGCCAGCAGTGGCCTCACAGAAATATCTGTCCTGCAGCCTGCTTGCACCTGCTATCCAATGACTGCTGTATCGTGCGTATTTGTGCTCTGATCCAGACGATCATGTCTTTCATATGAAACTACTGCAAGCAGATCCAACATTAAATTGATAGTTAAAACCAGATTGTTAAAACCAGATTGTCATCAGATGGGTTGACTGGCAGAAAAGATTAATTAGTCTTCTCTTGTCCTAAAATAAAAATCAAGAGGCAAATGTCAATTATCAGACTTCTCTGTTTAATGATGGTCAAATTCATGCCAGAGGGAGCTTGTACTGTAGATAGACATTGCATGCTACTCCTGACCCTGTTAATTTGTTGAAGCTAAAGGAATTCATTACTTTTCATTATCGTTATCATCAGTTTGCTCCAACATACTGTTCCACAGGCACCCCTTTTGATCCTATTCCTTTTTGGCCCCCTTTCCCCCCTTTTTCAGATCTTGAGCCATGCAAATAGCGGCTGTGTGTTAGAGTGGGAGCGATGGAAAGCAAGGAGCACGCTTCTCTCAGGGGGAATCCCTGAGTTCATCTGAGGAAAGCTGGATTTGGTTATGATTTGAATGGAGGAGAAAAACATTGGGGCAGCATGGCTCACGATCTGAAGAAGGGGAAAACAGGGGGCCAAAACTAAAAGTATTAAAAGGGGTTAACATGCAGAGAGAACTATAATTTGCCTGAAACTGGTTGCCTCAACTGACCTTGGAAAAATGAGAAGAAAGGAGATGGACCTACAGTATGGTGATGATTGAATTCAAACATACCCTTCTGTTGGTAGCTGGACTCATATGAAAGCTCTAATGGTTATATACTGTATATAAAGCTGTATGAATGCTGTGGTGATGGCTCAGTGGCTATATACAGTATTTGGGTAGCTGTTTTTTTTACTGCCAAGATGCCACTGTTGGGTCCATGAGCAAGACCCATAATCTTTCTTGGATGCATCCTGTTTGAATTATAAGTTACTTTGGATAGAAGAGAATAAATGGTTGAGGACAGTAGACCATGTACAACAATCTGTTCATGTACCATGATCACTTAACATTGCACTCCAATGTAAAATTGTAATTATGACAAACAATGAATTTAAATTTAAAGTAACTGTAGATTATTAAAGAGTAACTTCTGGGAAAAGGTTGCTTGTACAGTACAGTGTGTACCATTATTTTCCCTAAGGGGAACAATAGCATTAAAATGTTGGCATTATTAAAGTAAATAACACATAAAGTTTTGTCAGTACAGTCCATCCTAGACAGGAACCTCACCAGTTGTACCATCACTCAACTATAGCGAAAAAATAAAAAAGAAAGAACTAGAAGGATAAGAGACGAAGACGTGAAGGAACGTGAGAGAAGTGAAAACGACAGCAAGATAGGGTGATTTGGAGGGAAAGTTGCATCCCACGGAGTTGAGTCAAGAATTTATGGTCAGGAAGGGGAATGAAAGTGTAATTTACGTTGAACTCTCTACTGTTGCCCTGCCCTCCCCTGCATAATGAGAAACGGCTGTCGAGATTGCAGGGCGCAGGCGCAGCCCCCTGGCGATGACACATCATTAGTTTTTATTTGTCTCTACTTTTACAGCTTTTGCAGCAACGCCAACTAGTGCAGTACATTCCAACCCACAACCACTGCATTGTATTAATACAGCACGCACATACACACCTCCCAAGATGGTGGCCTACTGCTCAGGTTCAAGCCCGGGAAACATAAATCCTCAGAGCTTAATGTGATAATGTATCAGCTGGATGCACTGCTCCACCACCCTGGTTGCCATTCATAAAATAAAAACATGAGGAAATGCAGAAGTACAATCTCTGATGGAATGCTTTAATAAAAAGATGGCTCTTAATAATTATGTTGATCATAGATCAACCTGCATTTTGATTTATATGTACATGAAATGTAGTACAAAATTACAGTTGTTGAAATTATAATATTAAAAAATATAACAAAAACCATCCAGAATACTGTATAATAAGAAGGAACCTGGATCTGAATGTGGCCAAATGAGTAGGCTTGAAGGCCGTGATCTTGCAAAGTGTAATATTTAGATTTTATTTTATGCAGGAATTTCAAATAATAAGATGTACAATAATATAATGTATATTGTAATAATGTATTAAGTAATCATGATCGACATATGCTGAAGTAGACAATTTCAGTAAGACACCACGTCAGGAATGTCCATGCTCAATATCTACTGAAGAAGCGAGTATTCTTGTGTCAAAATTCATTATAAAATCTGTCAGTGTAAGTAGAAATGCATCACTTATGTGCTAGAGCATTGCCTTCTCTGATAGTGCTGTATAAGTCTGAACAGTATGGATTATTTGCTAAATATAGCTGAACCAGTTGCTAAGATATGTATAGTAACTGATGAGATGTGGTATGTAGATTGCTGTACTGTGTGTAAAGGCTAGTGAAATTATGTGCTAGTACTCTCTCTCTCATGAACAGATGCACACATAAATGCACGCAAACACTTACACAATCACCATAGTCTTACCCAATGTAGGTGTATGTTCAATGCAATTCCTCACAAAACCTTCTGATCATACTTCTGATCAACCTTCAAGATTCATCCATCTTCCTGTCTGAACACTATCATAGTGCACTGCTCGCTGCCACATCAAATATACATTCATTATTTCATTTGTGTGGATTATTGTTCTCTTTGATCAGCCTTTTGTTATACATAGACAGCTAAAAGTGAAAAATGAAAATGGACCGTTGCCTAAGAAACCAAGAATTAGGTTTGTTCTGCTGCTAGACGTCATATTTTTATGATTTGAATCATTTTGTCCAAAAGATTTTTTTTTAAAAAGCAAAGAAAAAAAATTTTTTTAAACAAAGTTATAAAAACTAAATTAGTTCCAGTGATTTGCTTCGGTTTCATTATACAATAGAAATATTAAGAATGTATCAGTTCCTGCTTTTGATTAGTACCTTTCACCAAAATAAAGCAGAGCCAAAACGAGAAATGAACCAATTTAAGATTTGGAAAGGTCAATGTTAAATGTGTATGAGTCAGCTTATGGAGGTAACAGCTCGTTTGATGTGTCTTTCATAACGTAGGCGTATACGTCTTTAGTCAAATATAAAAGTGGGACATACAAAGCATTTCACTCAAAAAAAAACAATTTTTTACAAAGAATGATCATTCATAAGGGCAGTCTTTCAAAGTGCTTCCAATTGCACGAAGAAACATCTTTTCCCTATGTCTAACATAAACAGTACACACTTTGTAACTTATTGCAGCAATCCTCCAGTTCCCATTGAACATTTTTATGAATGTGCAGCAGCATTATAATTCCTTTTCCAAAATTAGTCTGATTGTGTCACAATTAAGTAACACTCAGCAGCCTTTCAGGGTGGACCATCTTCTTTACATCTTCCAGCCCATCAGATGCTATCAGGTCAAGTGATGGTGCTAGTTGTCATTGATGGAGCAGTAGTAGTTTGACTTTGGCCCTTTCTCCTCTTTCCTCCTCCTTTATTATTTTCCTTTGAGTCCCGACCCCGGTTTTTGCCATTTAATGTTCCTTGGTTCTTAGACATTGTCCCCTTGTCTCCTGAATGAAACAAACCAAAAAAAAAAAAAGTTTTTATAACATTTATTTTAAACAACTATTATTAGCCAAGCATCAGTCTAATTATTGGGCATTTCTTTCAAATGTATTTTTTTCTTAAATCAACTTTGTTTCTAAAGAAAGCATGCACAAGAGTTTCTAAATACCAGTATGATGCAAGACAGCACAGTTTGAAGTTGACAGCAGACATACAACAGCAGCCTATAAGTCATAATTGTGGCCCAGAAAATAATAATCAAGAACCTGACACCCTAACACCCTGCACTAGAGGTGAGCTGCTTTCTAAACAGCCCTTTGTCTAACACTCTCTTTCAACAAAGCTTTTGTGTGTGTATGCATCTGTCACTTATTTTAAGTGCATAACCACTTCATCAGTCCAAACATCCATTAGAAAGGCTTTCAGAGTCATGGGGTCAAAAAGGGAAATAACACCAAGTATGAATGTGAAAAAACAGATTGAAGGCCCGATTATGATAACGCAGGATATTCAGCAGGTCTGAGAGACAAAAGATGTTTAAATGTTATTACGTACAGTACAATGGAGCTTAGAAGTTATACATGTAGAAGTGGACTCGTATAACAATATAATATCTAAACCAAGCTGGTTAGGACCCGAAAATTACTTCATTCACAATATGTTAAAATACACTGGGAAAGAAGTAAAGCCTCACCAGCACTACTGTAAAGGGAAGTCACAGCCTCTGTGCTGACTGATGTTTGTTATGAAATTGGTGTTGTGATTCTAGATGTTCCCTGGAAACCAAATCAACACTCATATGGTGCTGGAGAGCATTTGCTCCATGTTTGATGACGAGCCTTACAGCCACTCTGTAATCCTCAACCTGGTGTACTATTCATCTTAAGGCCATATATTGCACACAGCCAAAAAAAAAAAAACCTTTGTCTGTTCTGTGTCTTGATAGCAGTCTGCTAACTTCGGTGGTGGGGAATGGTTTTCACAAAACCATTACACAGGGTGAGCAAGAAGTCCTTCCCTGATTTCAAACATATATTTCACAAAACCTATACTATATATGCAAGATATATATATATATATAAAACCATTCTATTTATAGGCCGGGGAATGGCCCAACATTCATGTTTCTTTCTAGCATAGTTTTTAAAATATAATTTTACATACTCAAAAAATAAATTGTGTTTAAACGTCAACAATATATACTGTTCTCTAAATATTTAGGATGTTGAGGCATGTGTACATTTAAATCATTTCATTATTCCGGAGCTGTGCTTTATTAAATACCTATAACACATGGGACCCTTTATTGATAGACATGAGTGAGAAAGCCCTTCACATGGCCAAAGTTTGCAGTTGTGTACTCTTTAGTATGCATTCGATTTTAACACTACAGTATATTCTTCGCAGAACTGATTTTTTAAAGTAATATTATAGAACCTTAAATTCATCTAATACCCCAAAAGTGAAATGGGAGAAATAAATACATTTATAGGTTTAATTTCTTATTGTTCTCTTTGATCACTGCAGGCACATTACAGATGTTTTGACAGCAAGTATCTAATTACAAACTAAATTTTGTAGATTTATTTCCATTTTACTACAGCATTATCCAAAAATTATCAAAGTATGAGGTTTACTATGCGAGGAAATCACAGTTAGTTAGCAAGAGTTTGGATATCTTTACCATGGTGTGTTTGAAATTGGCTCCTTACACAACATTATATTTGTAGGAAGATAGCTCATGCAAGAATAAAAAGTTAATTTAAAAAATCCACCATGATTTGGTGAAAAATGTTTATGGATTCTTAAACTTGTGTGAAAGTATGTTATAGACATAAAAGCTCTATATTGCTTTTTTTTTTTTTTTTTTTTTACAGCTTTCTCTCCAACATTCATGGTGTTTCTAGACCCACTATAGTGTCTTCTTGGCTTTATGCTTTGGATTACTGTCAGATTCAAAAGTCCCAGTGCATCTCATCCAGAATTTCCAGGCTGATGATTGCAAATTGGGCTTCATATTTTCTGATAACATGCTGCATTCATCTTGCCATCATTTTTGACTAAACTTATTCTGCCATAGAGCTCACACACCACAGAGATCAACGTCCATGCTTTATAGTAGACATGGTGTATTTCTTGTCATATGCCTTGTTGACTCCTCTTGAGACACAGTATTAATTAATGGCCAAATAGTAAAATTTTGGTTTCATCACTTCTAATGAGTTTGTGCCAATTTTAGTTGTTGTTGTTGTTGTTGTTGTTGTTGTTGTTGTTTTGTTTGACATAATGTAAGCAGGCATTTTAGTGGCATTGGCACAGTAGCAGTTTTTTCCCCCTGGAAATTCAACCATGCAATCAGTGTTTGTTTATAGGAACCTCCTTTTTGTGCATCTTGAAATGTCAACATGATTTTTTTTTTTTTATTTAATTTAATTTTTTTGTAGAAAATCCTATAGTATATTTCAGCTAAAGTTGCTTGTGGATTTTCTTTGCATCACAAACAATTTTCCTGGCAGCTGTGGCTAAAATATTTTCTGGTCTACAGAATATTTTCTGGTCTGTACCTGACTGTGGCTTGGTGTCAACAGAAACCATAATTTACCACTTGTTTTTCAGATTAAATTTTTAATCTTTGAATATCTTACTTTTCTTTTTCCTGATTTATAACATTCAAATACCCTCTGTTTACGATCTTTTGACAGTACTTACTGTACTTTTGCTTTCCCCATTGCTCAGCATTCAGCCAAGTCTTTCAAGAGCTCAAAATCTCATTGGATATTTATACACAGATACTAATTACACTGAAACAAGTCACGGTTGTGCAAACATACCCTAAACATCCATTTAAACCTGTGTCTGTCAGCTTGTGTGTATTCTCAAGGCAAATATTTGAAGGTTAGTGCAGTTTGAGTGATTGCATTATAATTTTTATTTAAAAAATCAAATATATAATCTGAGGTGCTGTTAATTGGTGATTTGTAAGGCTGGTTACTCTAAATGTGATTCTTCTCCTCTGCAGCAGTTGTTTTCATGAGAGCCAGTTTCATGGATGTTTCATGGATGCTGCAGCTTCATGAGGACCATGGGTTTTGCAAATGCACTTGACAATACTGTTCTTGTAAGAACTGTTCGAGAACAGCTGACCTTTGTGTCCAAACTTGTGTCCGAACTATACTGTATATATACAGTATTAATATATTTATATCAAAGACCAACTATTTTCTGCTTTCATCTGTATTTATTTTGCTTTTAGGTGTAAAAGTTTAGAGGCAATTTTCTACAACCTATTGAAAAGTCCTGCCACAGATGCTTCTACTTAAGGAAACTCTTGCAGATAATTTTCATAATCCCAAAGGTGCACTCAGAAAGTCGACCTAAGCAGGTGCTCAACCCATTCTGAACGCATGTCACTATTCCTGCATAAATATTGATATAACTTGTGGACTCAAGTTGCCAACACTGTGTTTTCACAAATCATGCAAAAAACATTGTACTGTATTCACTGCACATCTACTTAAATCTCTTTTATTTTTTAATAATAATAATTGGTGTCTTTATTTTCATGATAAGAACTTCATTGAATGTTAGCGTAATCTCATACTCTCGTAATCTAATCAGGTTTTCTTTTTTAAAGGCTTGTTGTGGCAGTACAATACAAAACAGTTTAATGGAGTTTGACAGTTGCAACAAAACCCATAATAATTTGAGTTTCTCATCAATGTATAAAAAGGAACTGGCACATAACTAAAGAGTAAGGCATTGTGTGTGATTATTATTTAGGCTACCTTCCTGCAAATGTGTTAACCTGTGTTAACTTTAGTATGGTTTCATGATGTTGACGCTAAAGAAAACACTCCTACTCACCAAAGGAATTTAGTGGCAATAAGTTCCCAACATAGATAATGATTATTTGTGGGCTAACATGAGTTTAAAGAGAAAACGCCGCCATTACTAAGCAGGAGTGGAATCCTAGCCTTAGGCTCAGCATGTAAGACAGTCATTAGCTCACCTCTGATGAAGCACTAATGCGGCTCTATTTATTTATGACAGCAATGATTACAGCTCCCCTCAATCCAACCTAAACACTAGTGCCTGACAAAGGCAATGACTCGGTCAGCAAATTCTGTTTTCGTGCAAACCTATTTATTAAGCTACAGGAAAGGGAGGGAATAGAGTGAGTGCTTAGCCAAATCGACACAAAGCGTGAGATCTGCAGACCAGTAAATCACTGATGTTATACAAGAGCTGCCCCCTTTTACAGCAACCATGTCAGCCAATTGCAGCAGCTGTATTCACAGCCTTGCTAATTTAACACATGGTGCACATTTACACACACACACACACACACACACACACACACACACACACACACACACACACACACACACACACACACACACACACACACAAAAAAAAAAAAATCTACACATTAATTGATGGAACAGAATGATTTCTCCCATATCCACACCAAAAATCTGGGTTTAAAAAAAACTACAAATGGGAAAGGAAAATTACAGAAACAGCTCCAACTTATCACAAGTGAACATTTCTTTAAGAATAACTGCAGACAAATGCTTTGCACATGTCAAGCCCTATCTGAGCAGCATGGACCTGTCTCTTACCACTCACTTTCCGACAAGTAGTCACCAAGTTTAAAAATCTGGCAGGCCCTGTAACACTTTTATAGGGTAATTTATAATATATTACTGTTAATTATGCTTATGGACCCAAGATTGAAATTCTTTCCACAAGGAGGGTGTCATGCAGTGTAAATTTGCCGTTCATTTCTCACATGCTGCTGTCATATCCGGTACAGCATGGAGCTCACTTCTCCCCTGAAGAAGAACATGCTCCTTAGTCGACAAAAAAAAAAAAAAATGACAACAAATGTATGTTTCGCTGCAGGTTAGTGCGTTGTGTGTTATGTGTTAATAAGTAGACAGGCAAAATTTATGAGTTTATAAAGGGTCCAATTTTAAAAACATCAGAGCAACTTCTGTAAAAGTGCTGACGTATTGCACTGGCATGTAATTGATGTTACTATAGCAAACAGACCGATTAAACGGGGTATCTTTCATATAAATTCACAGTAAAAAAAATCTCTAGAGTATAAATATGAGCTAATTGTAATATAAAACAATTTAATTATAAAATATTCATTCATTCATTCATCTTCTATACCGCTTAATCGTGTGTTCAGGGTCGCGGGGGACCTGGAGCCTATCCCAGGAGACTTCGGGCACTAGGCGGGGTACACCCTGGACAGCGTGCCAATCCATCGCAGGGCACACACACATACATGCACACACTCACACACCCAATCACACACTACAGGCAATTTAGGAACGCCAATTAGCCTAACCTGCATATTTTTGGATTGTGGGAGGAAACCGGAGTACCCGGAGGAAACCCACCAAGCACGGGGAGAACATGCAAACTCCATGCACACAGAGACGGGAATCGAGCCTGGCCGGGGAATCGAACCCAGACCCTGGAGGTGCAAGGTGACAGTGCTAACCACTACACCACCGCGCCGCCATTATAAAATATATAATTTATAATTACTATAATATAATATACAGTACCAGTCAAAAGTTTGGACACAAGTTTGGATTTATTTTTTACATTGTAGAACAATACTGGAGATTTCAAAACTATAATATAGTTATATATGGAATTCGATAATTAAGCAACAACATTAACAGTCAGTTGTTATTTTAAAGCCTTTGTTATTTCAGCCTTTCTGGAATAGTTCTTCCAAAAACGGTATTGTCAAGTGCATTTGCAAAACCTTCCCAAGAAAGTAAAACCAAAACTTACCTCTGCTGCAGAGAAGTTCATTTAAAGTGACCAGCCTCAAAAATCAGATTAGAACCATTATGAAGTCCGTAAGGAGCAGAAACATCTCAACATTACCTTGTTCAAGGGAGTCTATTGCATATATTGTATTGGGATGCTTTTAGAATTGTTTTACAGTGTAGAAAGAAATCAGAGTAATCAGTACAATCAGTAATCAGAGTGAATCACAGATGAGAAATTGAAAAGGTAGACCAGATAAAGATTTATTCAGCGTTTTACTCAACATTTTGATTTCACTGCAGGTTAAACTTCAGGCAGATATCTAAGTACTGCAAACGTTTCATTAAATTCTGTCCAGCACTCTATTTAAGATGTGCCCACAGATTGACGCATGCTCAGTACGCTGTCAAAACTTGTAGTTTATAATCTGGCACAAAAGTGATCATAACTTAAACACCTATACTTTAGATTTTGATTTCATTTATGGTGCAGGTTTAACTTCAGGCAAATAGTATGTAAGCACTGGCAACGTTTCATTAAATTCTGTGAGCCAGTTTTGCGTGATGCTGTGATAAATATCTGGCTAGACAGACATACAGATATACTGTACAAACAGGCAACCGGACAGACAGACTGACAGACAAGCAGACGGACTTACAGACAGACATACAGACAGAAAGTTTTCTGAGACTTGGTTTTCCAATGTTTGAAATGTAAATATGTCATTAAAAGAGCGAGTTCTGACCAATGCACAAACAAAATCTTTTACGTATATAGATACATATGCTGCTAACTTTAGTGCTCTATGAAATCAGTGAAAAGAAAATTATAAAAACAATCTTATCTTAAAAGGATCTTCATTTGGGTTGCAGTTTGCTTACTGCTTATATTCATTATATTCACAGATTTAAATTAGTTTATGAATGCTGTGCCCAAGTTTCAGTGTGTAAAAATATTATATTATAATATAATAGAGTATAATATATATATATTATACTCTATCCCATTTCATAGAAAAGGAGTTTTGCTTGGGATACTCGTGGGCCTTAGGGAAGTGGCCATGATTGCACGTGCTGTCTGCTAACTGATACATCTGAACTTTCTTACTGTACAATTTCAGACAACAAATATTTGCTTTGATTAGGGACGCCAGGACTCAGTCTTAAGTATACCCAAATCATATTCATGTCTTCATAATTGTGAATGTGATCATTTTGTTTAAAGTGCTCTCGTGTCTCCCGCTAGCTTACCTTTTCCACAGGGATTCCTCTTTAGTACGCTGCATTTCTGCGTCTCAGTCTCAGCAGAGCAGGTAGAAAGAGATGCAGAGCCACCGACTGTGGCCGGACTAGGGGGCTGTGTAGGCTCCCTCCTACGGCTTTGGCTGCCTTTTTTGAAACCACATGTTTTGTTTTTCTTCATGCAAGGGCCCCATGCACTCCACTCACCCAACTCACATCGCACTAAATTGAATAACAGAGAAAAATTAATCATATATTCCTTGTTCCTGAAAGGCAAACATTTCATTTGCTCCAATATTAGGTTGACTCAATGCCTAAGCTCCAGATCAGGGGTTTTCTAACAAATATAGAGGAAAATATATCAGTAAACTCTAAAGACTTCCTGGCAGAAATACAGATTTGTGATATCCAGCAACACTCACAGTCTGATTTCTCTTCACTAAACACGAGAAATTGTTATGATTATTTGCGGCAGGTTTCATTTTCCTCCAAACTTATGATACAATGCCAGGCTATAGTTAGGACTTCCATGTATTCTCAGCTGTTTTCAATTGCAGCCTAAATTTGAACATTTTCATGTGTATTGATTAACATAAGACACCACAGATGATGCCAAAATGTTACCTTAGGTATTAAAGATCTCCATGCAAAAGCCAAGCATCTTGGGAGAGCCAGAGCTCAGTCTCTAAAAGTAATACTATTAGCACTGGGTTTGCTTGCTTGTGACAGAACAATTTTCAGAACAAATCAATAAAGCCCTTATCATCCAGCAGGACTCTCTCCAAAGTTCCATTTACTGGTGATTGAGAAACCACAGGAAAAAAAACAGGAGAACAGAGTATTCCACCAGGCATCCTCTTTTGCCAATACCATGATTGCTTTGCAGTGAAGGAAAGGTGATATTATAAGAGAAAGCAAGCTGGAGAACCCCAAGTGAATTTCATTCTGTATACTTTCATAACATCCATGTCTACCTTCCTCATGTTTTAAATTTCATTTCTTGAATGTCACCCAGTATCAAATTCCTCTCATATGAAACTAATCCTATATCTACTGCTGTCTAATTTGTCAACCCAAAGCTATAATTTATAACATTTTGGGGACAGAATATCTGTTTTAATTTTGTAAGGTTGAAATAACTATATGGTTAAATATGTACTTCATATCAACTTATCTTTTCATTTTTGTGTCTTTCTCTTAGACAATTTTGTTAATCAAGTAACAGACTGTAAAATTAAATAGCTAGATCCATATATAGGTATACATACTGTACATACTGTATGCCTATAAAGATTTACAGGGTGACTCACCCACACACTCCATGGTATTGTTGACAGTGATTAAGCCTTCAGGGCAGCTGTGGTAACACCGGCCACTGTATGAATATAATCCTTCCTTACATTTTGCACAAAATGTTCGACTGAAACAGTCAGCGCAGTTTTCTATTTTGCATTCTGAAATTGAGAAATAAAGTCATGGCATAAAATAAAACTGTGTCGCAATTTGCATGTTTTTCATATTATATACTGTAATGCTTCTATCTAGCCATCCAATATGATGAGTGAAATAGAATATACAGTATAATATGCTGTGCTCTTGATGGAAAATAAACAATATTGAACTATACACTGAAGACCCTGGGTTCAGCTTTCAATTCTTGATTTAAAGAACTGACATCTAAATTAGTGGCAGACCATTTAACTTTTCAATTCTTTTCATTAGTTTTCCCAAGTTATTGTTCTTTCAGTCATTCTTAGTTTTAGTGTCTTTCTCCCTTCACAATCCTCTTCAGAAGATTAAATACAAGCTTGGATCTTAAGGTCTAGTGATTTGGGCACTCTAAAGCCTTCCACTTTTTTCCTGGGATGGAGTCTATTGTTGTGTTGACATTGTGTTTACGGCCATTGTCTTGCTGCAAGATAAAGTCCCCACAATTAACTTGAATGCATTTCTCTTTAAATTAGTTAACAGAATGTTTTCGTAGACTTCTAAAATCATTATACAGTATGGCTACCTTCATGAGTTACATCTTCATTGAAGCTTACTGAAGCTGTTCCAGAAGCAGCCACAGCACTGCCTCCAGCACACTTTACTGTATCACTTTGGAGAAGATTAATCTTGGTTTCAGAATGTTTGTGGCTCATCTACTGTATGTATTTCTTCACAAATTCTAGTCCAACCTTCCGATTATTCCTACTGATTTGTGGTTTGCATCTTGTTGTATGTCCTTTATGTTTCTGAACCCAATGTCTTCTTTGTACAATGGAATGTGACACCTTCACCCTTGCCCTGTAGAGGAAGTTAATGATATCACTAATCATTGCTTCTTAACAATTCTCACATTATTTATTTGTTGTTGTCTATGGCCAACCTGTTCAAACCAAAAGTAGATATTCAGAGCTATTAAGTGATTAAACAATCAACCCAAAGGGCGCACCTAGGCAATTATTTTATCTGTTGAAAAAATTGTGATTTAGATCTCTACCTTTTCAAACATATCTAGATGTAAATTTCAAGAAACTTATCACTGAAGTTCTGACCCAAAGTCTCATTTTTATATTTTGATCTCTGAACCTAATGTCTTTAGAAAAAAGCCCATAGATGTTTTTGCAATTGTTGCTGCAACATTAATTACAGTGTGTCTGGTTGACAGGAGGTTGACTGGTTGACTTTTTTATGGTATATATAGACATTTATTTATAAGAAGTTTAGAAACATCCCCTACTAAAAACTAGTACGGCTGTATTGAACAAATCCAGTTAAAAAATCCTGTACATTAGAAGTGTGTTCAGCTCCTTGTACTTTCATCTAATTACAAGGCCAGGCTTTACAGTCAAACATCCAAGCAATTTTAAATGGGCCAATTATGAGCACAGTTGGAATGAAAAACAGACATCTACTGTACCACAAATACTAGAATGTTCTTCTCAACACTTTACTATTATGTAATTCTAAAATTTCAGCAGAGTCAATGTTTAATTTAGCCATGTCACATAATGTTTCATCCATGTCCTCAAGCAGTCTAAAATTTTGGGAAGCACTTAATTGTTTCATGATCAAAGTAAAATAGCTTCTAGTATTGAGTATTGAAGAGGCTGGGCATAGGTAAAATGTAGCATGATTTGTGGCATGAAATCCTTTCTTGTTAAAGTTCCACAGAAAAAAGAATCAATGCAAACAGCTGATTTAATTTAATTTAAACATGTAAATGTAAAGAGGAAAGTTTGAAATAAAGGGAAAGCATGTGACTGATTTCAGTACAACAGAGTCTTTTTCAGCATGGTTTAAATTTGACTCCACTTGTATATACAACGTTCATTGGCATTATTAATTCCACTTTAATTTTAAGTATAACCCGAGGAGTGAGATAAAATTACAGTACAACTGCTAAAAAGTTAAACGAGGAAACATTTCGTATTACATCAACTGCATTAATTTGAATAGTGCTATTTATTTATTTTAAAACTGTTTGCAATCAGTTTAAACTACCTACCCAACCTACCATAAAAATAACAGAAGATCAAATAAATGTCTTCGGGATTTCATACAACTGGTTCTATTAATATACAAACTAATATCATCCCACATCCTAACCGTAATCACTTGTATATTTCATGGGTTGGATAAAGGAAATTCTTATAATGCCATTGTGTGACCCTCCTGGTATGGAGGATTATAGAAAAGTGATTATCTACAGTAGAATGTGAGAAAGACCATGGCTGTGGTCTTTACAGCCAAACACTGTCAGGCAGTACCCTTCACTGTCATGTCTGAATGTAGATTACCTTTAATGACCATTTAGAAAATAGCTAATTCACAACAACATCTGAGATAGATTAAGTAATGTGATGCAAGAGTGTATCTTGAGGGGGAAAAAAAGAAAGAAAGGGAAAAAGCCATAATTTTCTTCCAGACACAAAATAGAATGAGCCAAAACTGCAGTTCACAATAATTGACCATCAAAATAGTCTACAATTTACAATTAGATATGGGCTAGATTCTTTTTGTTCTTTTTTATGAGTTATCACGAATCCGTTAATGAGGGACACCATGTAGCTGTTTTTTTTTCTCTTTCCATCCTATTAAAACATTCTACAGAACATGACAGACATCTGGTTAACTATTATTGTTATTATTATTAATAGTAGTAACTTTTCATTGTAACACTATTAGCCAGCTCCAATTCTAAAAATATATAGAGATTTAAGTGCCTATTATCAGTTTGATGAACTTGCATAAACTCTGTATTTACAGGCCAAAGTTTTCTTGAAGACTTCCTTACAGAGACAGACAAACAGTATACTAATGTTTTGCTTTTGATCCTTTCCCCAATTCCTGTTTTCACCCACAAAGTAAGAGAAACCAGATCGCTGGCTCAGTAAGACAACACTGATTTAAAGCCACTGGTGGAGCTCTGGTTGGCAGGAAACACGAGCTTTGGATCAGACTTTCAGTTACTGCTAGTTCTGCCAAGCTTTAACAGTTTTTTAAGTGTAAGTTAAATGTTATTTTAATCCTGTAAAGATGAGACAGATTCTCCAGTATGTTTTAAAAACACCCCAATACTCACGTGTACACCTGTTCACGTCGCGATTTCGAATGCCGTAATATCCAAAAGGACAAGTGGCAAGGCACACCCCTGTCTGACGGATGTCATTTCTTTCCAAGAGGATGAAAAGTCGTGGTCGGCATTTTGTGCATCCGTTGTATTCGGAGCAGGTTTCACAACCACTGGAGCATGATGATGGCACTTCAGTACTTGCTGCTGGGGCATAGACGTTGAGAAAAATGGAGACACACAAATGATATGATGAGTTTTCTATATTTACATTTTACATATTATATTATGTTTGTAATCTGAACATACCTTTTGTAAGTTTTAACGTACAAATAACTGAAAGACAAATTGCTTTAAATGTTCATTATGCTGGTGTAATTGATGTATAATCTGATCTTTGTGGCTACAATTTTCCTTGTTTTTTTTTTGTTTTTTTTTGGTTTGTGATGTGGGTGTGGGTGGGACTGGGTGAGCAAGCTGTTTGTACTTGTGTACCTGTAGTGTTTTTTACAGTATGTAGTGTTGTAGGTCGGTAAGTGTTTTGTATTCTGTGTTTTAGTTTCCCCTTGAAAATGAGATGTTACATCTCAAGAGACTATCCTTTCCATAAATTCAAATTAATCATTGCCAAGTTTACTGCCTCAAGGCCTGAAGCACTTTTAAGGGAGTATAACACATTGGCTATTCCCTTAAAGGTGTTATAGGGAACAAAACAATAAACCTGGCAGAGATGAATCTTATTACACATGTTAATGTCTGCAGTTTGTTAAATTTGGAGCACACATACTGTAAGAATCGTATAAAAATTAAACAACATGGTTTAAAGTTTCTTTACACTATTTACTTGAACCACTCTGTCACAAATACTGAACAGATTGTTTTAAAGAAGCGTGACCTTTTTTGGAAGGACTACTCATACTAGTAAATTTTCAAATCAGATATTGATATCACACCCATTACGAGAGAACACACAGTGACTCGAATTCCAGTAATAAGACTGGCATGCTTATGGAAGAGAGGAAATCACGAAACACTTATTTTGTCAGACATTTCACTAGATATTGCTTTCTGTCATTCCAGGAACAAAAACAAAAACCTCACGCACATGCTCACGTTCATCCTTCATCCATACATGCTTGCACTGCCTTTTTTAGGATGGTCCAAAATGTCCAAAATCTCTTTAGCTTATAGCATAAATAAATGATTACACAAAATGCAACCACTGTCATACCCATAATGATCTGCACTGATGTACAGTTTTATGTGAAATCAGTTAAAAATATATATACTCTCTGGCCAATTCATCTGCAACGCCTGTCTAGTAAAGGTAATGTAGATGGTAAAAGTGTCAGAAATAAACCCTTTTGAAGCATCTGTACACATTAAAACTCTGCAATATAGTGTGGAGTTGCATGGAAGCAGCAAGCCATACCTCTGCCAGTACTAACAATTCGCTAATAATATAAAAAAACAGCAAAGGCATATACAGTAAAGCCATAAAATCACATAAATATGAAGAAATTGTGCTATAATTGTTTGAGATTTTCTAGGGAAACATCTATGTAAGACGTACTCCTTGTTCCTCTTTGTGTTCTAAAGATTCATTACATAAATATAAATCATGCACCAAAACCAGAGATAAAATGTATTGTAAATGTTGTTTATCAACAGAATATATGCTAAAAAAGCAATCTGCTCATCTATTAAAATATCCAAGAATTCCACCTTTAGTATTTTCAAATAATTATGAATTGTAATAATGAGCCTAAACACATTTACATCTACTGGACCCTTTACCCTCCTGGTCTAGAGCCTCATCAAGCACAACTGCATTCTTCTTTCTGCATTCCTTCCCCTCCCTCAGAGCGAGGAGGGAAAAAATCTCTCACAGGAGAAACAACAAATACTGTATGGAACTAACATAGATGGTTTAGCAAAGTCACTTTTCAGACTGCGTTTATGGAACACTATAGCTTAACATGATTCAAAGAAACACCTCTGTACTGTAGCATGTCATGTTGTGGCAGACTGGAAATGCAAGCATACTGTGTTTAATATAAAATTTTTATTTGGCTACCTTTTATGCCTCATCCTTAAACGTCTCTTATTTAATTAAATAGAAAGGTTTGATTAAAACCAACTCTGTGCTTTTGCTGAAATGTCCTGGTTAATGGATAAGCAGATGATAAATAAACTGTATCAATTCTCTTAAATAAAACAGAAATCTTGAGATAGATACAGATCTGAAAGTCAATTATGGACAGAAAAAGCTGGCTAAAATTGTGAAAGTTTACCAGAACAAAAATCATTTGGAGTACATGGTTTCTAAAAAAATACTGTTTTATGATTTATATATGTTGTTGGTCTTTCGGCTGCTCCCGACAAGGGGTCGCCACAGCGGAATATCCAGTCCGCACTACAACTTGGCACAGGTTTTTTACGCCGGATGCCCTTCCTGACGCAACCCTTCCATTTTATCCGGGCTTGGGACCGGCACTGTATCCAGTGGCTGGGGTGTGGGCACTGGCTGGAATCGAAGACGGGCCTTCCGCATGGCAGGCGAAACACCTACCACTGAGCCACCAGTGCCCTATATATATTATATATATAATTTGAAGAAAATGTATAACTTAAATCTAATTTGATCCTTACAATTAAATATGTAAATGTAAAATCCCCTCAACCACGGATGTAAAAATGGGAATGAATATACCTGTAATGGTCAACATTAACCTCCACAATCCCTAGTTGGACTACACAGGTTCCTAGATGGATGAATGGATGGATGTTTTGTATGACATGATTTCCAGTTACAAGATTACCATTGCAATCTTTACTATTACCAAACAAGCAAATGGTAGCAGTTTTGTTTCACACTTTTGCAGATTGCCAAAAGCATTACAATAGTAGCATAGAATGTTATAAAATAGAAGTTCTCGAAACTATTTTTACATATAATTGATGAAACAATATTAATGGAATGTCATCATGGATTTCAGGCATGCTTGCTTGTCAGTTTAAAAGCCTCCTGGGAAAATATGGCATATGATTTATATAACTCTGTAAACGTCAATGCAATAATTTTGCATTACACTGTGTAACATAAAAATCCTGTGCCTATTTTTAGAATTTGCACTGCAAGACTATTTTCTGCCCAGCCACAATTGTTCAATTATCTGTATCACTGAGTTTCTACACTGATATTTTTATATAAGGATTATACTTTTACATAGATGTTATATAAAATATCTACATTTTTCCCAGAAACAAACCATATCACATTTTGATAGGTGTTTTTTAAGCAATATATAAATTGTCCTCAAAAAATATTCTTTGATTTGACACAAAGATTCTGACAATGTAGATAGAGATAATATTTCACTAACAATTATACAAACAATTGTAATTCTACAGTTGCACATGATCTTGCTGAAAGCTTGATGACATAAAACATTTATCATTGAAAACTACTCATAAATATACTAGGGTCAGATCTATTTATGTATACTTGCAAATACTGTAAGCTATGATGTTACAGCATGTTGAAAAGCTCTATTTGTCCAGTTCATAATAATACATCAGAAATCACTTAACTGAATGATACACACTCTAACTAACTACATGAAGCTTAACATAATCCAAGCGCCTTGAAGAGGAAAACTGTAACTCAACCTAACCTTGAGAGCAAACAATATGTGTTTAAAATAAACAAATGTAATATATATTTACATTTAGCTGCAGTTATATTAACAAGTGCAGCTCTGTGCTAGACCACTAGCCAACTACTATTTTGTGATGAGAGACAGAGACACAGCATAAGACTGATTATAGCAGTTATACATTATATATTATGATCTTATATTACAGTACCATTTACATTGCTTTTTGATAACCAAAACGAGCTATGTCAGTCATTCCAGCAAACCATATTAAACATAAAACCAACTAAAAACCAAACCAGAAAGGCATACAGGAAAAGACCACCTGTGAGAAAAAGAGCAAATGCGAGAAACACAGTAACACACTCACTGTGTCTCTGTTTCCTTCCTCTGGGGATCTTTAGGCTGTCACTGTAACCCATAGAGCTGAGGAAGACCACCACCAGCATTAGCAGTCCCAGATGCATAGTCCCTGCTGCCCAGCAGTGCTGGCACTCCCCCTGCAGGCAGACAAATGTGGCGAGGTGTCCCCCTTTACCACGATGAGGAAGGTGGACCTGTTTACTGCCCACTGTGGACTTCCCTTCCTTGGGCAGAGAGTAATAGAGCTGCAAAACCAAACGCACCTAGAGCACAAGCCATAATGCAGAGGATAAGGATGAGAGGGAAGTGGGAGCGCACTGCTTGGCTCAGGTGTGGAGATAGATGGAGAGATGATAAATCTGTGAGCAGAAAGGGCACAGCTCTTCCATCCATGAAGCCATGCAGAACTGTAACAAGTGAGTAACACGTAGCAGCAGAAGCCAGGAAAGGCTGGTGTGAGTGAACAGCCCAGCCCAGGAGCATGTGTCTTATTAGAGATGCTGGGAGGAGGAGGGGGAGTGCCAAAAAAATGGAGAAAGGTTCTGCACTCCTATGTGTGACAACGTGCCTGTCAGTGCCAAGCCCTGCCATGAGAGAGGTAGAAGTGGATGAGAGTGCAGTTGAAGATGGGTAGAAAAAAAAATATTAGACATGAACATTAAAACTACTTAATTTATATTTGTTAGGATATTTAAAAAACAAAATGTAAATACACACAAAAAAGAGACTTGTTAAGGTCTCTGCTAAATTACGAATGATGAAAGACACAGCTACATTCTTGGACACTTGCATCTTATTAACCATATCTAAATTACAACCTATAGCTTTATGCTATATTTTTATAATACTGTTTTTTTTTTTTTCATCCTTAGCCCTATTAAACATTTAGTGCAACAGAAATCATGTGTCTCAAGTTTAGTAGTCATAGCACCAAGAAGCAAATGTCATAAATAGTTTTTGGTCAATGCCCTTTAACAAGTCAAACATAAAAAAACATGTTTACTCAGTAGTTTGGGGGCGGGTGGGGGGGGGGGGGGGGGGGGTGAGTACACAGAAGTATGAACATACGCTTCACTTTGTCTGAACACAGAAACATCACCAATTAGTAATTGAATCAATCCAAACTCACTTTAAGAAAGATGAGCAGAAATTCAGAAAAGCTGTTTTTCAAATTCAAGTTGAAACAGATAGCTAGGCTGAAACTGTGGAGGAGACACTTTGTGACTTGAGGTTATCTCGAAAAGCCGGCCATATTGGTCTGCAGCTCCTCTGGATATACCATAATTTTGAAAGCAAAGGCAGCATGTGCTGGTTCTCAGCATACTAAAATACATTATATATAAATATACAAATACTGCATTATGATGTTTCAATACAGCAATATTGATAAATATTAATCAGTGGACTGAGAAAGTTTAAACCTGTTTAATAATGACTCTTATAAAGAAAGATAATGTACCGTATATATTTTTACCGTATTAATTTTGGAAAATGATTAATGAGAATTCATGTGGAGCTTAACTACAATATGCAATATAGTGTCTGACAAAGGATAAAATAATATAAGGAATTCCTTTTCCTCACTGATGTCTGGTTGAATAGAACCACAAGTAACAATGTTCACCAAATCTAAAAATCTATCTTCAACTCTGAGTTTGCTCAATACTGAATTGAAACCGTTAAATGTGAAACATTTAGAATGTGAATGGCACACTAGATTCAAGACACACTGTTGAAGTGAACGTAGATCCACTGAGTATATTGCTATACCTGCAGGTGTTTTGATTAATCACTTTAGAGAAGTCACAGTGATAGGAATGTGGAATGTCAAGTTACTTCCTATAGTGTATCCTATGGAATAGTGCTTAACACAATCCAGACAACCACATCTCCTTTCTCTCACCTAAAGCAGATAGTGTGGCCAAAAATATGATTGTTAACATACGCTGAGACATTGATCAACATACACCCGCAGATACGCTCAGCTCAATACAGACACACATGGTGGTATAAAAATACAATACCACATCAACCATTACATGTAGAACTCTAAGGATAAGCTATTATGTTTCTATCAATTTCACAACACTACCTTCTGCTCTACCCCAGAGAATGTATTTTCAATGTTTATTTGTCTTTCATGATGAATATTAGACACATGTCTTCAACACCTTCCTCATATTTATTAGCATGAGCCAAAAACTCCCAGAGCCTGCTGTTTGAGAGCTAAGCTGAAGATATTAATTGGGAGAGATGTGTCATGTCTGACACTGGGATATGCCATCGCCCTGGAACCAGAAGAGAAAGGAAACTTCCAGAGATGAGCCATCATGCAAGATAGTTTCCAGAATTCTAAAAAAAGCCAACTGGTCAGGCCAATGTATTTAAACAAGTTGAAAAAGAATCATTTAAAATGTTCATGAGAAAGAGAGATGCATATTAATCTACTTTATTAATAATCTCCTAATAAGGCATCTTAGAGAGGTCTTCCAAGGCATCTTAAAACAAGTGGTCATCTTATTGAGGTGCTCTTAAAAATTCTTTCTATCTTTGCTTTGACATTTTATAGATGGGAGTCCCGTTCTTCCCCACTGCTTTCTTTCAACCAAATAACAAACCGAGACTAGCAACTGAAACCATTCATTCAACAATCAGGAGATTAAATTGCCCGCTTTGTAAGTCCTTTTAATGTATCAATTATTTATGTAGCATTGAAACAGAGCCTTCAACAAGGGAGAGACTTCTACAGTGCATACAAATCGTCTGTTCTTTTTACTGTGTAATAATATTGGCTCTGAAAGTTGAAGACGGTGAAGAAAATCTAACAAGTCCAAGAGATCGAACTATGCCTTGCTTTCATTGTACATTGTGTACATTATTTTCCATTCCAGCACCAAAAACCTTACAGACCTGCATAATTGACTGAACATATGATTCGGCTGCAAGTTGAGACGGATGCATGAAAAGACCAGGGCAATAAACAGGCTATAAACACAGTCGGTAATAAAGCAGAGAACAAAGCAAAGTAGATGTCTGGTCTGTTGTATGCCCACTAGCAGGACAAGTTAAAAGCCACAATGGCACTTAAAAGTCATACCGGATTTGCTTTTAATAGTTTATCCTATACAGTTATGTTTTTAGATTTCTCAAGGTATTGACACTTAATGACCCAATATAAGAGTTACCTTAAAATGTGCTGTACTTTCCAATCAACAACATCAATAAGTTTATGAACTATTCTTTACTTATTTAGTGCTCATCCTATACATTTAACTGTTTTATACATTTCCTTTGTTACACTGTCTGTGTATTACAAAAAGAAAAGTATGATATACATTAATAATATCAAAATATCCTTATTATCTTTATAACCAATAATACTATTTTAATCAACTTGTACAAACATTAATAATATTTTTGATCAACTTTTGTACAATATTACAAAAAGAAAAGTATGATATACATAATAATATCAAAATATCCTTATTATCTTTATAAACATTAATACTATTTTAATCAACTTTTAAAATATTCAAGATATTGGATCAGTTCCAGTGGATCACTGTTTAAATCCACACACATACACACACACGCACACACACACACACACACGCACACACACACACACACACACACACACACATGAACACACACACGCGCATGCATGCACACACACCTTTGTGTTGTACTATTTTATTTACCATTTATTGTACTTTTTTATAGTCCATATTTATAAAACTGTTAAATTGAACATTAATCACATTCTAAGGTTTTTTATATATATATATATATATATATATATATATATATATATATATATATATATATATATATATATATAAAGAAAGATATTTCAAGAACCATGTAACAATGTTTAGTTTAATAACATTTTCCAGAATATTCTCAGCAAACGTTTTTTGGCTTGTGGGTTCTTCACATTTGCTTTTGCTAATATACAAATTAATCCAGCATCTACAAAGTCATTTGCATAGCATTCACCTCCACTCATTTAAGATAGCAGTACATAAAAACATTCCAGATCATCCTCAAATAAAGTGAGAAAAAAAAATCTATATCGGCCTGCATTGTAAAAATAAGAACAAATAAACACAGGAGAGACTCCCTCTTCAGAATTCACTCATTTACTTTAAACAGTAGTAGATTAAACACTGACCACAGAGGTCAAGGCAGAGAGTGAGAGACCAAGGTGAATGTTATAAGTCTGTCATAAAGCTCACAACTCTTCTTATCAACAGGCAGATCAACAATGTCAAGTCCATAGTGCCAAAATAAATCCTCAGCTCCCAGTCTCTTGTTCCTTAAATGTGCATGCTCTTTCAAAACTCATAAAGGAGAATAAATTATAGAGTATGTCCTAAACCAAACAGGATATTTAATAGTCTCAGATGGAGTCATTTAAGCTGTCTCATATTTCAACTTGACATACAACCTCCAAAACAGGCAAATACACACATACCATTGAGACTAATAACATTGCACTGTTCTGTTAAAAACATGATTATTTTTATGACAAAGCTTATTATAATAATAATAATAATAATAATAATAATAATAATAATAATAATAATAATAATAATTCGCACTATGTCACAGTCATCTAGCTTGGGTGTAGATAGGAAGGCACTTTGACAAATTATCAAACACTGTTTTTAGAAATCTGATACATTACCGATTAATTAAAGTTTCATACAGTATATACAGAACAAACTTGAGGTTCATCATACCTGCTGTGTGCTACAAGACTCTTAAACAGGATCTCAGAGTAGTCTGTGTGGATATCCGCACTAGGTTTCAAATGACATACTTTACCTCTTTACGCTGGAATGGGACAAAAAAATTCACATTAGTGCTGTTTTACCTATTTGTACCTCCCCAAAAAAAGATGCTTGTCAGATATTCCCCATGATCAAGAAAGATTTGCCAAAGAGAATCTAAAAGCCAAATGTGAAAAAATGATCACCTTTTAAAATAAATATTTTGTAATTATTTCCTAATTCAATTGAGCTGCATTTACAGCCCTAAAAAGGTCTTGTTTATTGTGCAGTTCTCTGTAGTCATTCTAAAGTAATCTCCACATAAATCCCCTTTTAAAAGGCCGGACAGCATCCAGCTGTGTGCAGAATGCCTCTCTCTCTCTCTCTCTCTCTCTCTCTCTCTCTCTCTGTGTCTTTGGGAGTTTGCATCCAACTCCATCTAGTGCGATTCTATCATGCGGGAGACTGAACTGGCCCCACCCCTATAGTACACACACACACACACACACACACACACACACACACACACATATGCAGTCACAGCACACAGGACAGGGGGATAAAACATCTCATAGGTGGGATACAGTTCCTATGGTGGATCTGAGCAAAAGAAACTCTATTTTTTCACTGACCTCCTTCATAGCCGAATAAAAAATAAATAAATTTTGTGAAATTACCCTTCTTCCATCATGCACTGTATTGGACCCAGGCCAGTAGTACGGAAAGCAAAGCCTCAATTTTTACTGTATTTTTATACACATGAATTTTGTCTTTTATTTAAATATAAGTCACAGTTACAGACCTTTTACAGACCAGTTAATTTGTATATTAGCAAAAGCAAATGTGAATTACAATGCAATAAAGATGAAACAGTGCTCCTGATAAAGACTACTAATATTAGTTTATCTGTCAAAATAGTTGTAGATTGTATATATAAGTTCCCATATGGTTCAAGACTTTTGGGTGTTAGCTGGGTACGTTTTCACAGTATGATTTTTTTTTTTTAAGTCTGGTAACAATACATATGGTACATTGTTGGACCAAGCCATTGATTATAATACACTTGGAAAGTCAGAAATAACAGCCCCTATTAAGGGGGCTCCAAATTGTTACCTGGATTTTGTACTATGTCAAAAATAATTCAAAGTTTGTGAGCTACTTCAAAGAGGCCATACCCATAATCAAATGAATTTCCTCTTTCCCTATGAGTTGTTGAGAAATCCTAGCACCGGTTCAGTGTGTTTAGTCGAGGGTGCGTGCCATTGGCTAATAAAGAGCAGGAGAGTTCTCTAACGAGCTCTGGCTCAGTGTTACTGAGGTTGCACTGTTTACAACAGAATTGCATTCATATAAACTAGCCTCGCATGACATGGGGTTATACAAATGTGTTTCTTTAGAACAAGGATGCTGAAAGTTGTCTCTGTACTGTATTATACTTTTTCATTGATGTTGTTGTTTTGATCTTTCTGGATAATATAATTAGCAGAAGTAGTTGTGGTAGTGGTGGTAGTTGTAGTAGTACTTAGCATACTAGATGGTGCAAAACAGCATCATTTTTTTTTTTTTTTGCTCCTTGGCCAAAGGGTCTCTTTTTCTGCCTAAAAGAGTGTGACAGATTAAAGTTTTGTATTATGGTCCATATCTTGTCAACTGAGACAGTTAACTTTCTAGCCCCATGTTAATTAACATTGTAATTTTTCATCACCTTATCTCCACCAAATTAGATTTTGTGTTATTATTACAAGTGACCTCAACAGTTAAACAACTATACATACAGTACATTGGAATTGTACTGTATTTGAGGTCAATCACATTCCAGATAATCATTTAGGCAAAGGCTTGTCTGAAAGAGCTGTAACTCCTTAGTACTCCTTAGGATCAGTTCATCGTATAGAAGTAAAACCAAGTTTATATTCATCAATAGAGGGTGCTATAACCTTAAGACGATATAACAATAAATCTTGATGTGTGATTTACTTCAAAATTTTTAAATCAACAACATTAATTAAATAATGGTGGCAAAAAGAATTGTCACTTTATAATTTACATTTAGTGTTTTGATTTATACTTGTTTTGAGTTTATCAGCTCTGACTCATTCGAAGCAAACTCAACAGTTTCATCATTCCAGTGATTCACCTACAATATATTCATAGCCAGTGCTATGGAAGCAATCACAAAAGTTGAAAAATAGTGTATTATTAAAAAAAAATTCTGTAATGTATTAATTCTGGTCATGGTCAAGGTATATCCACAGCCTATCCTTGTAGACAGAGTAAACGTTTAGTGACAAACAATGACACAATATGTAGGAGTGGTGTCAAAAGTTATCATTTTTTACAGAGAAAAACAATAAAGATATTATATTAAAATCATCCCAAGTCACTGTAACCCATAAATGCTTCTGTGGATTCTAATGCAATATATCCAGAATATTACTGTTACTTGCCAATCTGTTTTCGGACAGGCTTACCACTGGCCCATCATCACAAAATTTCATGAAGTCTGTATTCCACATAAACTAAACTATTTGTGCATAGTCTACATTCTTATCCACTTCCAGGGAACTCATGTAAATTAGTTCAATTCAATTCAATTCAATTCAATTTTATATAGCGTTTTTAACAACGGTCATTGTCTCAAAGCATCTTCACAAAAATGAAAGAAAATTTTGCAAAAAATGAAAGAAATTTTTTTAGAAAAGAAAATAATTGGAAGTGAGTATGTGTGAGAAAAATGTGTCTAGATAATAATGAGATGAATGAATGATGAATGAAATGTCTCTGATGAGCAAGCCAAGGGTGATGGCGACGGTGGCAAGGAAAAACTCCCTGAGATGGCATTAGGAAGAAACCTTGAGAGGAACCAGACTCAACAGGGAGCCCATCCTCATTTGGGTGATAACAGATAGAAATTATATATCATCATGTGTGCTGTGCAGGTGAAAGTTCAATATGACAGAAGTCCTTTAAATTAACATGAAGACCAGTTCAGCATAGGGACGAGTCAGTAGGTGCAGAGGGCAGATGAGGTCTGGATCACTGGAAGCACAGGAGCAGCATGTGTAGCTCCAACCATCATAAAGCTGAATCCAGCTGGAGCTGGTCCTTCTCTGGATGCCTCAGGAACCTCGCAGGGTCGGCCTTTGTCTACTGAAGCTGGCACAATTTCCCGATGACTCCGGATGGGTAGAAAAATACAGAACAGATGGAGAGAATTAGCGTAGTTGCCATTCAGGATAGGTGTACTGGAGTATGAGGTTATGGGATGAGTTATGTGTATGCCAGATTAAAAAGATGTGTCTTGAGTCAACTTTTGAACTGGGAAACCGTGTTTGCTCCCAGAACACTGTCTGGAAGGCTATTCCAAAGCTTTAGAACTAAATATGAAAAAGCTCTACCCCCTTTTGTAGATTTTGAAATTCTGGGAACTATCAGAAGTCCGGAGTTTTGTGATCTTAAGGCACGTGGTGGATTGTAGCGTATCAGAAGGCTGGTTAGGTATGTGGGAGCTAAACCATTTAAGGCCTTGTATGTAAGTAATACTATTTTGTAATTTATTCTAAACTGAGCAGGTAGCCAGTGCAGGGATGATAATATTGGGGTTATATGATCACATTTTCTGGATCTAGTGAGAACCCTGGCGGCTGCATTTTGGACTAACTGAAGCTTGTTTATTGAGGTCTGGAGGTCATGAATGCATGAACTAGCTTTTCTGCATCAGATACGGATAAGATGCTCCTAAGTTTGGCAATATTTCTAAGAATATTTCTGGAAAAAGGCTGTTTTTGTGATATTTGAAATGTGATTATCAAAGGACAAGTTACTGTCTAATATTACGCCCAGGTCTTTTACTGCTGAGCTGGTAGTAACAGTACCTCCTTCTAAACGCAGGCTAAATTGTGAAATTAGTGCCTTGAGTGGTGCAATAATATACAGTAGGCAGCGTAGAAAAGTTCACGGTTACCTCCTAAAACATAATCATTTTGAATTGCTGGCATGGTTTTTTGTTTATTTTTATTAATTATTACAATTATCATTTATTTCTGGCAACTTTAGTTGGTATCTAAGTAGTATTTCAGCTACATGCCATGCAGTTATTATACGTTACTCTTTGTAATTATTTTTTAAACTAAGCTCCATTAACCTGGTTTGCTGAGTTTGAATGAAGGAACTGAAGGAGGAGGAGTGGTCTTCATGGAGCACTGACCTCAACCCCACTGAAGACTTTAGGGATAAACTGGAATGCCAGCTGCATTCTAGGCTTCCTCATCTGACATCAGTGCCTGACCTCACTAATGCACTTGTGACTGAATGGGCACTAATCTCCACAGTGGAGTGGAAACCATTCTAGTGGAACCCATTCTCAGAAGACTGTAGAGCAAAATAGGTTGGAGGGTTGAAAGGTCGAGAATGCAATGCTCAACAAGCACGTATGTGTGTGATGATTAGGCATACACTAAAGTTTGTCTCTATATTGATTAAATCTAAAGAGTATTCTAAAAGCATTTATATATGAAGTAACAGACAGTTTTTCGTACATTCAGTACAATGATAGTACAATGTCCAGAACATGGTTAGAGGTCACTATATGAGTTTGACTATAAGTTTTTTTACCTGCCACTTAAACAAGAATTATTCATTCATTCATCTTCTATACCGCTTTATCCTGTATTTAGGGTCGCGGGGACCTGGAGCCTATCCCAGGAGACTCTGGACACGAGGCAGGGTACACCCTGGACAGCGTGCCAATATATCGCAGTGTACACACACTCATTCACACACTATGGTCAATTTGGGAACGCCAATTAGCCTAATCTGCATGTCTTTGGACTGTGGGAGGAAAATGGAGTACCCAGAGGAAACCCACCAAGCACGGGGAGAACATGCAAACTCCATGCACACAGAGACGGGAATCGAGCCTGGCCGGGGAATCGAACCCAGACCCTGGAGGTGCAAGGCGACAGTGCTAAGCACTACACCACCGCGCCGCCAACAAGAATTATATTAAACAGAATTAAATTCAGAACTATTAAACAAGGAACATTCAGTGTAGTGGGCGATGTACCTGAGAAAATAATGTCAGGAAGTGACGTATCATATCATATATATTTGTTCTCTCAAAACAGATTTCTTTGTCATCTGTGGTAATCTGCACAGGAGTACAATAACTGGTTTAAACATTCCAGTGTTGAAACACTAATCATATTGTATTATAATAAATCATACAATTTTTCGTTCTGGCTCCTGTTTTTTTGAACACCGATCAAAGGTATTAAAAGGATATCTTTCGGACATGTCTGTGCTCAGTGGGAAATGTCTGGAAGGTTTCTGTGGAAGAGTAAACTGCCATTTTTAATGTGTCTATAATAAATCTTTTGTATGTCTCCTCTATGATAAAAGTCTGGCATTCATATAGTGGATGAAAGCAAGACGTGAAATTCTAGCAGCTTTCACTCAAATATTTTTGTCATGCATGGAAGTATTATTTAATTTTTGTATCATAAATGAATTTATTGTGTCATATAAAATACCAAGGTGGGAAATATAAAATGTATCTTTATAGACTATCTGTGCCTGTTATAAGTTTGTAATAATACAGAATGTTCCAGTCTTTGGGATTGCTTGACAAGTCAGTATACTTTTGGTCATCTTATCTCATCGTTTATACGACTTCATCCTGTATACAAGGTTGGGGGGGCTGGAGCTTATCCCAGGAGATATAGGGCACAAGGTGGGGTACAGTACACCCTGGACAGGGGGGAAATCCATCACAGGGCACACACACACACACACACACACACACACACACACACACACACACACATACACATACAGTACATACACTCACACACTCATTCACACATGATGGACAATTTGGGAACACCAATTAGCCTAATATGCAAGTCTTTGGACTGTGGAAGGAAACCAGAATTCCCAGTCAGGTTCGATACCCACATCTTTGTGCATAGAGTTTGCATGTTCTCTCCATGAGGTTTCCACCACATACTCCGGTTTCCACAAGCAGTCCAAAAACATGAAGACTAGGCTAATTGGAATTCCAAAATTGGCCATCGTGTGAATAATGGTATGAGTATGTGTGTGAGACCTGCGATGGATTGGCACCCTGCCCAATGCCTTGGATAGGCTCCAGGCCCCACTCAACATTGTATACAGAATTAAGAGGTATAGACGATGAGTCTCTATTTTTTGCACTGTGCAAGACCTCCCCCCACACCCTGTGTTGAAAACTACAGATGGAGTGAGATCTGGACTTCTTAGCTGTTCGTGGGGTCGTGAGGCATCATTCCAGCCAACGTCTGGAAAAATGCAGATCTAATCACACACACACACAATAAGAGCAGAATGGGCTGGTGGTGCATCTTGCATGAAAATAAGGTCACCAAAGCCATTAAATATTGCCTAGTTAATTAGATATATTAATGCATATATATTGCTTGCCTCATTTGCACCACTTTGCTGAGAAAAAAAAAATTATTATACTGTAGCATTCCTCCAAAGGCTATGTATATATAATTCTTAGTTTTGCTGTACATTAGTATTGATTACATTTTTGACAGGGGGAGAGAATGCAGGTCCAGTCATGTTGGCTTTTAATATTAGCTACCTTAATGATGTAATGTTGTAGAAGAAATATACAAACTTTGAGGTCGAGGGCTTGTTTGTATTTTATTTATTTAGTAATATACCTAGATTAGATTTAATATATGTCAGGGGCAAGGAACATGGGCTGTGGAGATGGATCCAGGTGCAGGAGCAGGCCGCAAGCTTCTTCAGATCTCCTGTGGTGCCGAAGTAGTGAGAGTGGAGGCGTTAGAGCAGAGCTGTGAGATTCAGTTCAATTCAATTCAATTTTATTTATATAGCGCTTTTAACAATGGTCATTGTCTCAAAGCAGCTTCACAAAAATGAAAGAAATTTAACAAAAATAAATAAATAAATAAATAAATAAATAAATAAATAAAATAAAATAAATAAATAAATAAATAAATAAATAAAATAATAATAATAATTATAGAAAAGAAAATAATTGGAAGTGTGTATGTGTGAGAAAAATGTGCAGATAATAATAATGAGACGAATGAATGAAATTTCTCTGATGAGCAAGCCAAGGGTGATGGCGACGGTGGCAAGGAAAAACTCCCTGAGATGGCATTAGGAAGAAGCCTTGAGAGGAACAAGACTCAACAGGGAACCCATCCTCATTTGGGTGATAACAGATAGAAATGATATGACATCTTGTGTGTTGTGCAGGTGAAAATTCAATATGACAGAAATTATTTAAATTGACATGAAGACCAGTTCAGCATAGGGACGAGTCAGTAGGTGCAGAGGGCAGATGAGGTCTGGATCACTGGAAGCACAGGAGCAGCATGTGTAGCTCCAACCATCATAAAGCTGAATCCAGCTGGAGCTGGTCCTTCTCTGGATGCCTCAGGAACCTCGCAGGGTCGGCCTTTGTCTACTGAAGCTGGCAAAATCTCCCGATGCCTCGGGATGGGTAGAGAAATACAGAACAGATGGGGAGAATTAGCGTAGTTGCAATTCGGGATAGGTGTACTGGAGTATGAGATTATGGGATGAGTTATGTGTATGCCAGATTAAAAAGATGCGTCTTGAGTCTACTTTTGAACTGAGAAACCGTGTCTGCTCCCCGAACACTGTCTGGAAGGCTATTCCAAAGCTTTGGAGCTAAATATGAAAATGCCCTACCCCCTTTTGTAGATTTTGAAATTCTGGGAACTACCAGAAGTCCGGAGCTTTGTGATCTTAAGGCGCGTGGTGGATTGTAGCGTATCAAAAGACTGGTTAGGTATGTGGGAGCTAAACCATTTAAGGCCTTGTATGTAAGTAATACTATTTTGTAATTTATTCTAAACTGAACAGGTAGCCAGTGCAGGGTTGATAATATTGGGGTTATATGATCATATTTTCTGGATCTAGTGAGAACCCTGGCGGCTGCATTTTGGATTAACTGAAGCTTGTTTATTGAGGATGCAGGGCAACCACCTAGTAATGCATTACAATAGTCCAGTCTGGAGGTCATGAATGCATGAACTAGTTTTTCTGCATCAGATACGGATAAGATGTTCCTAAGTTTAGCAATATTTCGAAGATGGAAAAAGGCTGTTTTTGTGATATTTGAAATGTGATTTTCAAAAGACAAGTTACTGTCTAATATTACGCCCAGGTCTTTTATTGCTGAGCTGTTAGTAACAGTACATCCTTCTAAGCGCAGGCTGAATTGTGAAAGCTGTTGTGTGCTGGTTTTTGGGCCAATACGTAATATCTCTGTCTTATCTGAATTTAATAAAAGAAAGTTATTGATCATCCAATCTTTTATGTCCTGGACACACTCAGTTAATCTAGACAACTTACTGTAGGTATTTCATCTGGTTTAGTTGAGATATATAATTGGGTTTCATCAGCATAACAATGGAAACTAATCCCATGTCTTCTAATGATGTTACCCAAGGGAAGCATGTATATTGAGAACAACAGAGGTCCTAAAACTGACCCTTGTGGGACCCCATATTTCACTGGCATTACACCAGACGGTTCTCCATTTAGATCTACAAAATGGTAGCGATCAGACAGGTAAGATCTAAACCATTTTAATGCCTGTCCCTGAATACCTATATAATTTTGTAAGCGATCTATGAGAATATTATGATCTATAGTGTCGAATGCAGCACTAAGATCGAGCAGGACTAGCAATGAGATGCAGCCTTGGTCTGAAGCTAAAAACAAGTCGTTTGTAATCTTAACTAGTGCAGTTTCTGTGCTATGATGGGGCCTGAAACCTGACTGAAATTCTTCAAGGATGTTGTTATCCTGCAAGAATGTGCATATTTGAGCTGATACTACTTTTTCTAGTATTTTTGATATCAACGGACGGTTTGAAATCGGTCTGTAATTTGTTATTTCATTCGCGTCCAAATTAGATCCATTTACATTTACATTTAGGCATTTGGCAGACGCTCTTATCCAGAGCGACTTACATATTTTTATCTCATTACACAACTGAGCAGTTGAGGGTTAAGGGCCTTGCTCAAGGGCCCAACAGTGGCAACTTGGTGGTTGTGGGGTTTGAACCTGGGATCTTCCGAACCGTAGTCCAATGCCTTAACCACTGAGCTACCCCTAGCAGCGCCAGGACATTAAACTGAGCCGTGGTTGTGAAGGCGGAAGCGTGAGATCAGAGCCGTGAAGTCCGTCCGCAATGTCATTGAGCCAAAACATGAAGCTGAGCCGTAAATGAAGAAACAAGAGCGAGAGTTCAAAGTCGTGAGCTCCATCAGCGAGGGCGTAGAGCAAAAACATTAAGCAGCGTCGTAGTCGAGAAAATGAATGTTCAAAAGCCATGAAATCGGAGCAAAGCGATGAATCCAAATCGTGAGACGAGAAAGGGGAAAACGAGAAACCAAAGCGAGATCATTAATGTGAAAAACTATGAAATGAAACGCGGGAATATTGGGGTGAAGAAAACAATAATCTAGCAATGAGATAGCATGCTGCGCTTTCTTATAAGCTGGAAGAAATTAGCATGATATGAGAAACCGGTGTGCAAGCAGGGCGGTCTGGGGGTGTGTGAGGAGACATGACAGCGTGAGAAAACATAACCACGTGTGGGCAGTTCACAATATGTCAGAGCTGGGACACATGGTAGGTGGGGTGGATGCGTTGCATAGAAGAAGGTAGCAGGAGTCGGACGGTGCACAGGTTGACAATCTTGGTCACAATGAAAGGAGGTGATAATTTGCGTGACAGTGTTTTTAAGGGGATGTCCCTGGTAGCTAGCATGACCCTGTCCCCTACATGATACTTCAGGGCTTTGGTACTGTGGCGGTCTGACTGTCTCTTACGAACTCGAGGATCGTAGCAGGGTGCGTCTCGTCTGTAACCATGTTCGTTTGCAGCGGTGGACAAACCTGTTGAGCTGAAGGAACGTCCACTTCCACCTCCTGTGCTGGAAAGAGTGGAGGCTGGTAGCCTAGGCAGCACTGGAACGGGGACAGCCCTGTGGAGGTAGATGGATGGTTGTGGGCGTATTCTACCCATGGAAGGAACTTGTTCCAGGAGGTAGCGTCCTCAGCGTGCAGTGGTCATGCACCGGAGTGAGACCTCCAGTGCCTGATTCTTCCGCTCTGTTTGTCCGTTGGACCGGGGTGGAATCGTGAGGACAGGCTGGGACTGGCCCTGATGAGCTTGCAGAAGGCATTCCAGAAGCGCGAGGTGAACTGTCGGCCCCGATCTGAGACGACATCCGTGGGAAGGCCATGAAGTCAGAAGACGTGGAGTATTAGCTGTTCCGCTTGGTGGAGGGTACTTTGGGAAGTGGAATTAGGTGAACAAACTTAGATAAGTGGTCCACAATGGTCATGATGCAGGTGTTGCCATCAGACAAGATAAATGTGGGACCAGGGACGGTGCGGCACAGTTAGGGGTCTGAGAATGCCGACAGCAGGTCGGTTGTTGTGCTTACTTCGGGTGACAGCCACAAACCTGGCTATGCCCTTCCCCAATGTGGGCCATCAAAATCGTTGCTGAATGAGGAAACACGTCCGAGTGGAACCAGGGTGGCAAAATAGCCTAGATCTGTGGCCCCATTCCAGGGCCTACGAGCTTAGGTCCGAAGACATATGTCTTGTTAAAGGCCTGCCTGAGATCATGGTATCCAGTGGGAGCATTGGAGATGTCCGGAGTTTCATTGGGCATGACTGGAATAGAAGGTAGAGGAAATGCTGAATGAAGGCATGTTGTAGAACATGAAGGACTCCAACCCATGATGATGTGCTTGTTCCAGTCGATCTGGGGACCATGAAGTGTTAGCCAGGGAAGTCTGAGGACCAATGCAGCATGTTATTTGTAAATGACGAAGAGATCGATCTTCTAAGAATGGTTTCCTGACGCTCTTAAAGTTAACGGAGGTGTCCGTACGGGTGATGGCCGTAAGCCAGCTCCCATCCAAGGTCTGGACAGCGAGTGGTGGGTCCAATGGTACACAAGTGATCCTTAATGCCTGATTAAGTTATGGTCGGAGCCGCAGTCAATGAGTGCCTGAATCGGGTGGGCCTGGCCATCAACGATTAGGTATACGGGAAGTAGGGGACGTGGTTCTGAGAGTCTGTCAGGAGGAGCGCCATCTAGTGCTCCCAGTCTGACTAGAGGGCGCCTCCTTTTACTGGACAGTCTGAGCATGTGTCCTGAAGCTCCACAGTAAAAACAAGCCATTGTAGACTGTGTCAGTATCTCTCCTCCTCAGAGATGCGAGTCCTGCCCAGCGGCATAGGCTCCTCTTGATCAATCTGCTTCAGAGAAGGAGACATGTGGCATATCCTGGGTTGGGGAGATCTCCTGGCGGGGGACAAGTTTCTGGATGGCAGTCTTAAACGGAGACGTGAGTCGATCTATCTGGCGAGATCCATGAGCTTGTGGAGGTCCATGGGAAGTTCGTGAGAGATGAGCTCATCCTTGAGAGCCTCAGACATGAGAACGGTCAAAAATCCTTTTAATCTGCTTGGAGAAGTCCTCAAAGTTCTCGCAGCATGGGTCGTGAACTTCCCAGAGAGCCGTGCTCCACTCCCTGCCTCTACCGGTTAGTAGCGTGATTACGTAAGCCACCCAGGAACGTTCTGACGAAAAGGTGGAAGCTTGTAGCTTGAAAATCAGTGAGAATTGAGAGACGAATGACCTACAAGTTCCCTGTTCTCCTTTGTAAGTGGGAGGGGGTAGTAGGCATGGCTCTTTCGGGGCTCCGGAGCATGAGACCTGAGCTGTAAGCTACACTTGGGTGGTGGTGATGTCGGTTAGGGTCTGTCTTGTGGCGATGAGTTCCTTTTGGTGCTTACAGAGGAGCTCGCCTTGGCTCTCCAGTGCCTGTCTCGTCCTGTCCAAACCTGCTGGGTCCATAGTGATGGCCAGATTATTCTGTCAGGGTGAGAATTATGGGCTGTGGAGATGGATCCAGGTGCAGGCTGCAAACTTCTTGCTTATTGTATTTTGCTAAATGTTTTCCCATTCTCATAGTATAATTGTTTTATCTGAGTACACATCTTAGCTCAATAATGCTACAATAATACAGAAAAGGCTACCAGTTAATAGTCACTGTACAACCGCATAGTTGAACAGAAAATGGCAAAACAGCTGAAAGCTGTTAAAACTTTCTTCCACAAAGCAAATGAACATCCTAATTAAGCAGTTTATTTTAAAGAACATGTTAAAAATCACAGAGATCTACAGTATGTCATATAATCACTTCCACTTCGAACAATATTCATTTATTCACCAGAAAGTTAATGATGCCATCCTCTTAAGCAACTATCAAGCCTGAAATATTGCTTGCACTCTTACACTTCCAGTGGCAAGACTAATAATGTACTATATGCTCTCTATCAAAAGCATTATATAAAGTGTGGCAGCCTGAAATAGCCTTAATAATAATAATAAGAAGAAGAAGAAGAAGAAGAAGAAGAATCTTACCTTCAATACATTGTTAAAATGTCGTTTAAATTTCATAATCTATTATGTGAATGTAAGAAGCTAGCTATCACAGCCCATGTAACATTTTATCCAGTTTTCAAGCCCAGTTTATCACTATTCCGAATGCCAAGTAAAAATCATTGTACTGAACAGAAGAAGAGGGAACTCTCAAAAGTCATTTGGAGTATGTGATTCTGAAGATTACTGTGATATTAATGTCATCATAGTTAAATTCTGATAGCCCTTTAGTACCTACAGACACAGAGCATTATATAATTGAAAGATGTCACTGGACTGGATGTCCACAGTGCAATCAATATATTTTTCATTCATGAAGGTGGTCCAGTGTTTGAGCATGTGTCCTGAAGCTCATAAAGTTACAGTATGTTCAACAACATCAATATGTTGTCCAGCACTAACATACTGTAACAATCCAGTCATGAACACAAGCTCAAAAAAAAAAACTCTATTGTATGTATAGTATAACTTTTATCTCTCCCGGTACCTTAGGAAACTTGAACACATCTGGACAAACTTCAGGACACAAAACCTCAATTTTAGACATACCTGATATTTTTGAGGAATTCCTGAAAACTCACCATTACAACCATATGGGTGAATTGGCTCATTTGCTCCAATTTGCAGAATGTCAACAAAAGTATTACAGCATTCCTCCAAAGGCCTTACCCTGCTCGAAGTTCATCCTGGATTATTTATCTAATTTATTTTCTTTAAATTGCACACAGTACTACAGCTTCTGTAGAGGGACAATATTTTAGAAATACCCAGGGCATTTGGTTCTCAGAGGAGTTTAAAACATATAGTAGGTGGTGCTGTTATAGTCTGTGATGTGCAGGTATGTTTTGTATGTGTGTGTGCATGTGTGTGTGTGTGTGTGTGTGTGTGTGTTTCCTCTGTCCAGGCTTTCCTGCTCTGTTTTGGCTGCCACTCCCGTGTTGCCGCTTCCACCCAAAGTTGACGTCATCATTATTGACCGATCACATATGAGTTATGAAGGAAGCCAGAATAAGCAGCTTTGATGCTCACTTGCTTGTGTTTGTTGTAGTTATTCTCAATCCTTTTCATGTTTTATGCCTGACTTTGGTTTTTGTGAATTGTGTTTGTGTTAGGCTTAAACTTTGCTCTGTCTTTTTGCCACTTGATCGCTTGAAATTGTAAAATTGTTAATACTTTTGTAAATATTGAATTGTGTATAATCACCAGTAGTTGTGGCCAGGCTGTAATTTTAATTTTTTTTGTTAGGGAAATTATATTCTTCAAACTAAACTGATAGTGTTCACTTGTGTATACTGTATATCATGTGTATATGCAATATATGCTGTGAGTTTGAATCCTGTGTCTGTTTCTTACACCTGATCCATAACTCACAATGTGGCCTAATAGTAGACAGACTCATAAAAGAACTGAGGGCTGGTCCAGGATAAATAAATAATAATATTTAGTAGGTGTTGTACAGCAGGTTTGAGTGTTTGTTTCAATTTCAGCTATGGCTGCTTTCAATCGGAATATTTTTACTCTTTGCCCCTCCTGTTAATATTTTAAGAGACACTGGTGGCACGCGTTCTTCTGTTTTTGAAAGTGTTCTACCCTTTTATGCAGGCAACTAACCCAAGGCATTGAAAGAGCTGTACTTTGTGTGCCACTATGCAATGAGTATTTGGAAACTGAGGGGTTTTCAGGTCCTGTCAAAGTGGCTGTTTTTTTTTTTAGCTCTGCCAATCAGCTTTTATACAGCTTTTAAACTGTAAATGATATTGCTGCTGTTTCTTCTTCCTGAAGTTGCATCTAATCCCATGAATAACAGTCTAGATGTGGCTGCTCAGTATTCCACTGTGATTCTGTTTGTATATAAACATGTGCCCACCAAAATGTTAGGTGATGTGATAGATTTGTCTAAATCTTTCCTGTGTCAGAACCATTGATGGACAAAGTCCATAAGCATATTTCCCATGTGCTACATAAAGAAGTCACAAGTTTTTGTTCTGCCTCAGATAATTAGACGCACATATCTTGCACAAAGTTAGTGGCTCGTCAAAGCACACTGTTTTGACTCTGTAGTGAAGATTTTGTAGTGGAGACTACTGTACTCTGATTTGGTGAATTACCAAATCACTTATTTTATGAAACAATTATGTTTTAATGAGGAAATGGTCTCCTCCTAATTCCAAAGATGAGTGGCTGGAAACATTTCATGTTGCGATCCTTTGCTTCATAAGAAACCTTAAACCTTAGCCTATTATTTCCGCACATGCACATTTTGTTTCTCCTAGCATGAAACAGTGTATGACTATACTGAAATGCTTTTCATAGATGAACGCATGGAAAAAACAAATCAAGTTATTCCTCCTGCACCCTTATAGACCATTTTTATTAAAATTGATCCAATTGAGCGTTATTGTTAATTGTATTAACCCTGTTTTTACTGTTGCTTTTGTAAAAACTTTTTACGGTTCAACCTGGTGATTTTTCACAATGCACAAGAAAAGTACACTGACACGTTGTCCCATTGCTGATTGTAGTGTAGTGAATGGTAAAGGTTTTGGGAACCACTATAGGCTTACACCTGTATGGTAGGTTGTTGAATGGTGATGTGCGGGTAAGTTTCGTCTGCTGATGACAAGGTCATAGGACATTGTTCTGATGCCATGAATTGACTAAACATTTTTAACAAAAACAAAATGAGAGAGAGAACAAATGATGTTATGAACATTGTGGTAATCAAACACCTAATTTGCCTGAATATTTATTTAATCACCGTTAGTGCATTTTCAGTCTGAAAAGAAATGCCACCTATCTTTCTCTTACTGCCAAAATATATCCTCAAGAGAAACCTAAAGTGAACCAGACAGTGTTTTCAGTTTCAGTTATAAGATGCTTATGCACGCAACTCTTAAAAACAGACTTTATTATGGTAATAATTTTTTTCAGTGCCTATCAGCCAATGAACGTTAAGGTTGTTGTAATACCTCCAGCGTAGACAGCTGCATTGCCAACTTAACAAGCATCCTGGGGATTAATGATGTTTAATGATAGTTTTATGACTCCAACATCAGACTTCTCCAAGCAGCAGGATGTGAATGTCAGAATAATATACGTGTATGTTCTTCAAATCTATCACTCAGAAAAGAACATAATATTCAGTGTTGGGCCAGAATTTGAGGAAAAGTAAAAGGTCTGAGAATATGATGATGTGGACCACAATTCCTTTTGCTAAGTTAATGGCTTAAACATTTCTTGACTGACTACTGGGAGTAATAAATGTGCAAACTTGTCTGTAATCTGAAAACACCATTCTCTCATGATGGAATATATGATTATTGTGCTTAATTTATAATGTAACAGCTACAATAAAACATCCCAAGCACTGTAATATAAGTAAACAAGTAAGTAAGAAGTAACTCATGCTAGGTAAATTTATATTTATTAGATACATTGTTGTGATTTATGTTTAACAAGTAAAGCAGGGCATGAAATTATGAAACTTAGACAACATTCATTTCTTGTTTCACAAAACTATGGCATTGCAAATTCCACCTAACTTTACCTTACACTTTACCATATGTTTTTAAATATAAATGCAACAACTATATACTGGTTATACATGTATTCATCTTTAATACTTGCTTTATCCTGGTCAATTCATCTTCAGTAATTGCTTTATCCTGGTCAAAAGAAAAGTGTCTGATCTCTGGATGAAAGGGGGTGATGTCATGCACACTCAATCTACGACCAGCACTAGGACCCGGAAGTAAAGCGGTCGTGAACCAGGAAGTATAAAAGGAGTAAACAAACCATAGCATAACGCTCAGTCATTGAGTTTGGCCCATGTCAGTTCGTGTTGCGGTCTTCCAAACTGTGAGTACTCACCATTTTTGGGTTATTGCTTTCTGCTATTGTGTGTGCATTTACAGGACGCGGGTTAAATTTGTGTTTTTCCCTTGCTCACCCTTTGTTTTTCCCTTGCTCACCCTCACCACTCTCTCCGCATTTGGGTTCACCATCCAACGTCTCTGCGGCGTTGTGGATCAGCATGCCGTGCTAATCAATCAGCTAACCGGGGAGCTCGCTTCTCTGCGCCGCGAGGTTGCTGAACTCCGGCGGGAGAATGCGGATCTCCGCGCGGCTGTTGATGGCGCGGCTGCCCGGTCGCACGCCGCGGAGGCATTGCAACAGCTGGCTGCTCAGATCACAGACACGGAGCAACAACACCCGGACACTCTTATAAGTATACTTGGGGATTTAAACAAAGCAAACCTCAAACGTGAACTGCCTAAATACAAACAGCACATTACATGCCCCACCAGAGACAAAAATACTTTGGATCACTGCTACACCACAATAAAGGATGCATATCGCTCCGTCTCCAGAGCAGCTTTAGGACTTTCTGACCACAGCCTGGTTCATCTTCTCCCAACCTATAGACAAAAACTTAAATCTGCTAAGCCTGTAGTAAGGACAGTAAAGAGATGGACCAGTGAAGCAGAACAGGAATTACAGGCCTGTTTTTTACTGCAGCGATTGGAGTGTTATTGAAACTGCTGACACCAATCTGGACGAGCTCACAGATTCTGTAACATCCTACATCAGTTTCTGTGAGGACATGTGCATCCCTACCAGGACATTTTTAACATATAACAATGACAAACCATGGTTTACAGCAAAACTCAGACAGCTTTGTCAGGCCAAAGAGGATGCCTACAAGAGTGGGGACAGGATCTTGTACAACCAAGCCAGGAACACACTAACAAGTGCGATCAGAGCAGCTAAGAGGAGCTACTCTGAAAAACTGGAAAATGTGTTTTCTGCAAACAACCCTGCTTCATTGTGGAAAGGCCTGAAAACCATCACTAACTACAAGACGCCATCCCCCAACTCTGTAGGGAATCAACAACTAGTTGATGACCTGAATGAGTTCTATTGTATATTTGAAACTCCCAGTCTCACACCACACTCCTGTCCTGACCCTCTTTCTACACCACCATTATCACCTCTGACAAACCACCCTCTCTTCCCCCCCTGCACTCCAGGTCTGTGAAAAGGATGTTCGCCAGATCTTTCTGAAACAAAAGAGATGGAAAGCTCCAGGCCCAGACGGCGTGACACCAGCCTGTCTGAAATCCTGTGCTGACCAGCTGGCGCCCATTTTCACACAGATCTTCAACAGATCACTGGAACAATGTGAAGTGCCTTTGTGCTTTAAACGTTCCACAATCATCCCCATTCCAAAAAAAACTAAAATCACAGGACTTAATGACTACAGACCAGTCGCCCTAACATCTGTGGTCATGAAGTCATTTGAAAGACTGATGCTGGCCTATCTGAGGGACATCACAGGACCCTTACTGGACCCCCTGCAGTTTGTTTATAGAGCAAACAGGTCTGTTGATGATGTAGTCAATATGGGACTGCACTTCATCCTTCAACATCTGGACAAACCAGGGGCTTATGCAAGGGTCTTGTTTATAGACTTTTCATCAGCTTTTAATACGATCATCCCAGCACTGCTTCAGACCAAATTAAACCAGCTCTCTGTTCCTACGTAGCTCTATCTGTCACTGGATCACCAGCTTTCTGACAGACAGGCAGCAGCTAGTAAAACTGTGAAAATTCATGTCCAATAGTCACACCACCAATACTGGAGCCCCTCAGGGATGCGTTCTCTCCCCACTGCTCTTCTCCATCTACACCAACAACTGCACCTCCACAGACCCCACTGTCAAGCTCCTGAAATTTGCAGATGACACTACAATCATCGGCCTCATCCAGGACGGTGACGAGTCTGCATACAGAAGGGAGGTCGAGCAGTTGGCTGTCTGGTGCAGTCACAAAAACCTGGAGCTGAACATGCTCAAAACAATGGAGATGATCGTGGACTTCAGGAGAAACCCACCTGCACTTCCCCCACTCACCATCATGAACAGCACTGTGACGGCAGTGGAGTCATTCCGGTTCCTGGGCACGACCATCTCTCAGGACCTGAAGTGGGACATTCACATTGACTCCATTGTTAAAAAGGCCCACCGGAGGTTGTATTTCCTTCGCCAGCTGAAGAAATTCAACCTGCCACAGCAGCTGCTCACTTCACAGTTCTACTCAGCCGTCATTGAATCCGTCCTGTGCACTTCAATAACTGTCTGGTTTGGCTCAGCTACAAAAGCAGACATCAGAAGACTACAAAGGACGGTTCGGACTGCTGAAAGAATTATTGGCACTCCCCTGCCCACGCTGCAAGAACTGTATATATCCAGAGTGAAGAAAAGGGCACGGAATATCACTTTGGACCCCTCACACCCAAGCCACCTTCTTTTTGAACTTTTGCCGTCGGGTCGACGCTACAGAGCACCGAACACCAGGACAGTCAGGCACAAGAACAGTTTTTTCCCCCAGGCAATCTACCTCCTTAACAGTTAAACATCATTCTAAAGGTCAATAAATATTTGTGCAATATTGTATACAATACCACTGTGCAATATACTGTATAATACCACAGATTTCAGATATTTATGTAACTTATTTAAAAGTATCTCACACCGTACTCCATTTGATGTCAACCATTAAAAAAATAATTTATTTATTTTTTTTTTTTTTGTGTCATGCTGTTTTTGTCTTGTTATTTGTATTTTTTGTTCTGGAAGCTCCGTCACTAAAACAAATTCCTTGTACGTGCAAGCGTACTTGGCAATAAAACTCTTTCTGATTCTGATTTACCAGAGAAATGGAATGGCACGGACGGGAAATGCAGTGTATTTTTGACAGCGCTCGAGTTGGTGTTTGAGTTCAATTCCACCAGGTACTCCACCGATCGGCTATGCATTGCACTACTTGTCTCATTGCTAACGGGGCAGGCAGCTGAGTGGGCCACGGTAGTTATCCGCGCTGATACGGATACCACCCATTCCTACCACGAATTCACCCGTCAGCTCAAGCTCAATTTTGAACACCCTGCGGGCGAGGTGGAGACCAACTCAAAGCTTTATCACCTGCGGCAGGGAGGATTGTCCGTGAGTCGCTACACTGCAGAGTTCCGTACTCTTGCCGTCCAGACCACCTGGGGAGATGCAGTGCTCCGGACATCCTACTATGAGGGACTGGCTTCCAGGATCAAGGATGAACTAGCCGGGCGAGAACTTCCTGCTACACTAGAGGGGTTAATCCAACTCGCCCTCCGGATCGACCAGCGCCTTCTCTATCGCCCGTATCTGAACGCGCACGCAGATTTAAAGAGGGTCTGTGCGCCTATTGTGGCACCGCGGAACATCACCAGGCGATCTGTCCATTACGCCCGGGAAATGCCCAGCCCCGGTGAACAGAGGGAGAGACTCACCGAGCCCTCTTCAGATCTCCACCACCATCGACAACACCAACTCTCGTCTTACGGTTCAGGTGTCCCTCCAAATTGGCCACAAACGAGTTCGAAGTACCGCATTCACCGACTTCGGGGCAGCGGGTAACTTCATTGACTCATCTTATGCCAAAAAATTGGGGGGGGAAATTGAGGCGTTATCCCAGCCCGTTCAAATCACATCGGTTGACGGTCGGCCCCTCTCATCTAGCCCCATCACCACCCAAACCCAACTCATCACCCTATTTGTTGACCAACACCAAGAACAGCTCAGATTCCACCTCACCTCCGTATCATCGTCACCCATCATTCTGGGATACCCATGGTTAATCCAACATGACCCTCTCATCTCCTGGACTCAGAACAGGATTCTACAGTGGGGCGCGACCTGTACCGAACTCTGCCTGAGGGCTTCGGCTGGGACGTGCTCTAGGGAGTCTGAGGCCCCCGACGTCGACACCAACGCCATCCCCACCATCTCATCGCTATCTGCAATTTAAAACAGCTCAACCCTCGCGATGGGCACAATTTTTTGAACATTACAATTTCCATCTATCATACCGCCCGAGTACAAAAAACACCAAGGCCGACGCCCTCTCCCGACAACATGAAGAGGACGTCACCCGGGCAGAGCCCGCGCCTGTCCTCCCATCGTCAAAGATCATCGCACCTCTCTATTGGGATCTGGAAACAAGGGTCCGCCAGGCACAAGCAACGGGGAACGAACCGGCAGGTGCCCCGCCTGGACGTCTCTACGTGCCTCCAACCATGACACGTGAAGTCATTCAGTGGGGCCACACCTCACTTATCTCAGGACACCCAGGTACTGACGCACCCTTCAGTGCGCGCTTTCTGGTGTCCCTCCATGGCCCGGGACATTGAGGAGTTCGTCCAGGCGTGCCCAGTGTGCGCCAGGGCAAAGGACACCAACCAGCCGACACCGGGGGAACTCCAACCACTCCCTGTCCCTCGTCGGCCCTGGTCGCACATTGCCGTCGACTTCATCACGGGCCTGCCGGGCTCAGAAAGAAAAAACACCATCTTGACCATCGTCGATCGTTTCTCCAAAGCCGTGCACCTGGTGGCCCTAACCAGAATCCCGTCAGCCAAAGACACCGTAGAACTGATATTAGAGCACATAGTCTGCCTGCATGGGTTCCCCAAAGACATCGTCTCGGACAGGGGGCCCCAGTTCACTGCCTGGTTCTGGAAGGCCTTCTGCCGTATGATCCATTCCACCTGCAGCCTATCTTCTGGGTACAATCCCCAGACCAATGGTCAAACGGAGTGGACCAACCAACATCTGGAGTGCTATCTGAGGTGCTTCGTGGCGGATCGTCAGCACTCCTGGGCTCGCTACCTCCTACGGGCTGAGTTATCCCACAATCTACATGTTTCATCTGCCACCAATCTCAGTCCGTTCGAGGTATGCCACGGTTTCCAACCTCCGATGTTCGAACACCAAGAACCGGAGGTTGACGTACCCTCAGCCAACAGTTGGTCCGCAGGTGTCGGCGGCTCTGGACATTAGCAAATCAAGCCATCCGACGAGCCAATGCCCGCTACGCTACTCACCATCACCGTCGACACCCTTCGGGACGTTTGTATAACGTAGGTGACAAGGTATGGCTGTCTACAAGAAACATTCATCTACACACCGAATCCAAAAAACTATCACCCAGATTCATCGGACCATATCGCATCCACCTAAGAATCAACCCTATCACCTACCGGCTCCAGCTGCCTGCGGCGCTCCGAATTCATCCCGTATTTCACACATCCCAACTAAAACCCTTCATCACTTCACCCATGGTTAAACCCACCCCCCCCTGCTCCTCCTCCCCGAATCATTGACGGCGGTCCTACATACACCGTGCGGCGGATCCTCGACTCGTGCCCTCGGGGCAGAGGTACCCAGTACCTGGTCGATTAGGAGGGCTATGGCCACGAGGAGCGGTCTTGGGTCCCAGCACGTTTCATCCTCGATCCAGAGCTCATTCGGGACTACCATCACAGGGTATCCTCCACCTCGGGACCGTCCGGAGCCGGTCCTGGACGGGGGAGTACTGTCATGCACACTCAATCTAGGACCCGGAAGTAAAGCGGTCGTGAACCAGGAAGTATAAAAAGAGTAAACCAACCATAGCATAACGCTCAGTCATTGAGTTCGGCCCATGTCGGTTCGTGTTGCGGTCTTCCAAACTGTCAGTACTCACCATTTTTAGGTTCTTGCTTTCTGCTATTGTGTGTGCATTTACAGGACGCGGGTTAAATTTGTGTTTTTCCCTTGCTCACCCTTTGTGAGAGTCCTTATACTAAATCGCGTGGATATCCTACCTACTCGCTTCTCTCCGCGTTTGGGTTCACCATCCACGCTACATTGGGCTAACCGCTAAAGCTACATCTTCTGGTCCTCGAGGTTAGTACAAGGTTAGAACTCAATAATAGACAATCAGGGGAATAGCACTTTCTTCCAATTGCATGCTACCCCATCCGATGGCATGACCTGCACTTTGAAAAAAAGTTTTATGTGTATTGGAGATAGCATGTGATAACCTTTATCCTCCCTGATTGGTACCTGTTATATGATGGGAACCTGACTAGTGAATGAGATTTAGCTAAGATGAAATTAGCGAGTACTTTTGAGGATGGCATATTTGGTCTGCTTAAAGCTAAACTTGAGGATGGTTTAAATTAAAAAACACGAAGATGGACTGCTTTGTTTCTGGTGGTTTTGGGACTGAGATTCCATTGTACTTGATGCACCAAAGTCTCTATCAGTGATGGTAAACTCAATAAAGTGGACTTAACAGATCCTGTTACACAAAAGTACCTTATGATCATATACAGTAACACCTTAAGATTTCCTGTTAATTTCAGGAATTTTTCCTTGACACCATCACCTGTTCATTAGAGATAAATTGACTATATATACAGTATATCACTTTTTTCTGTAAAATGTCCATTGTTTGAATGAATGAAAATTAGTATATCAGTAAAAGTATGCATTATATATATATATATATATATATATATATATATATATATATATATATATATATATATATACAGTGGTGTGAAAAACTATTTGCCCCCTTCCTGATTTCTTATTCTTTTGGATGTTTGTCACACTTAAATGTTTCTGATCATCAAACACATTTAACTATTAGTCAAAGATAACACAAGTAAACACAAAATGCAGTTTTTAAATGAGGGGTTTTATTATTTAGGGAGAAAAAAAATCCAAACCTACATAGCCCTGTGTGAAAAAGTAATTGCCCCCTGAACCTAATAACTGGTTGGGCCACCCTTAGCAGCAATAACTGCAATCAAGCGTTTGCGATAACTTGCAACGAGTCTTTTACAGCGCTCTGGAGGAATTTTGGCCCACTCATCTTTGCAGAATTGTTGTAATTCAGCTTTATTTGAGGGTTTTCTAGCATGAACCGCCTTTTTAAGGTCATGCCACAACATCTCAATAGGATTCAGGTCAGGACTTTGACTAGGCCACTCCAAAGTCTTCATTTTGTTTTTCTTCAGCCATTCAGAGGTGGATTTGCTGGTGTGTTTTGGGTCATTGTCCTGCTGCAGCACCCAAGATCGCTTCAGCTTGAGTTGACGAACAGATGGCCGGACATTCTCCTTCACAATTTTCTGGTAGACAGTAGAATTCATGGTTCCATCTATCACAGCAAGCCTTCCAGGTCCTGAAGCAGCAAAACAACCCCAGACCATCACACTACCACCACCATATTTTACTGTTGGTATGATGTTCTTTTTCTGAAATGCTGTGTTACTTTTACGCCAGATGTAACGGGACACGCACCTTCCAAAAAGTTCAACTTTTGTCTCATCGGTCCACAAGGTATTTTCCCAAAAGTCTTGGCAATCATTGAGATGTTTTTTAGCAAAATTGAGACGAGCCTTAATGTTCTTTTTGCTTAAAAGTGGTTTGCGCCTTGGAAATCTGCCATGCAGGCCATTTTTGCCCAGTCTCTTTCTTATGGTGGAGTCGTGAACACTGACCTTAATTGAGGCAAGTGAGGCCTGCAGTTCTTTAGATGTTGTCCTGGGGTCTTTTGTGGCCTCTCAGATGAGTTGTCTCTGCGCTCTTGGGGTAATTTTGGTCGGCCGGCCACTCCTGGGAAGGTTCACCACTGTTCCATGTTTTTGCCATTTGTGGATAATGGCTGTCACTGTGGTTCGCTGGAGTCCCAAAGCTTTAGAAATGGCTTTATAACCTTTACCAGACTGATAGATCTCAATTACTTTTGTTCTCATTTGTTCCTGAATTTCTTTGGATCTTGGCATGATGTCTAGTTTTGAGGTGCTTTTGGTCTACTTCTCTGTGTCAGGTAGCTCCTATTTAAGTGATTTCTTGATTGAAACAGGTGTGGCAGTAATCAGGCCTGGGGGTGACTACAGAAATTGAACTCAGGTGTGATAAACCACAGTTAAGTTATTTTTTAACAAGGGGGGCAATCACTTTTTCACACAGGGCCATGTAGATTTGGAGTTTTTTTTCTCCCTTAATAACGTAAACCTTCATTTAAAAACTGTATTTTGTGTTCAATTATGTTATCTTTGACTAATAGTTAACGGTTTTTGATGAGCAGAAACATTTAAGTGTGACAAACATGCAAAAGAATAAGAAATCAGGAAGGGGGCAAATAGTTTTTCACACCACTGTATATATATATATATATATATATATATATATATATATATACTATTATTTAGGTAAACTTTGGTGATGGTGTAGATTAATTTCAAATGTTGCTATCCACTTTACAGTCCAATATTACTAAACTATATGAATACAAAATAACCAACATAAACAAATAAGTCAAATTTAATGTGTCCACCTGTTTTTGGCTGTGTCTGTAAACAAGCTGTATACTAGCTTAAAGTGCTTACATTCTTCCTGATCATCACCTGAACTAATAAACTGCATTCATTCATTCATTCATTCATTCATCTTCTATACCGCTTTATCCTGTATTTAGGGTCGCGGGGACCTGGAGCCTATCCCAGGAGACTCAGGGCACGAGGCTGGGTACAGCGTGCCAATCCATCGCAGAGCACACACACACACACACACACACACACACACACACTTAAACTGCATTCAGATACAGTATTTTTCTATTTTGTGCACTTTAATTAAAATAGATAAGTTATTATACATAGGTAAAATTATTTTTTATAATAAACAATTTATTCATATAATATGCTCTACGTGTTTACTATTGTTTTCTACATAATATGGTCTACATGGATACCGTTGTTCATTTCATGTTTTCTGTTAAATCTTTTTCCAACCATGTGACTGCTTTCTGACCTGACCATCAGTATGATTTCAATTCATTGCTCTTTTGTCAAATGTACCTTTTAAGGGCATCTGAAACATAAATAAACATGTTAAAAATATTTTCTTTCTAACATGTTTCTAAAAATAAATTATTTTAGTTTTTCTGTGTGTTGAATATACTATGTACTTGTTGCCCACCATGTAGAGTGTAACAAACTCTGTCTACTACTATCTACTAATATGATGGTGACAGAGGTGTCAAGTAACGAAGTATTTGTATTTTTTTTGTACCTTACTTAAATACAAATTTTGGGTATCTATACTTTACTGGAGTAATTATTTTTAACTTTTTGCTTCTACTCCTTACATTTTTAAGCAATTATCTGTACTTTCTACTCCTTGCATTTTAAACATAGCCTCGTTACCCCCACCCCACCCTCCCCCCGTCGCATGATCAGAAGGCACACACAATTCACTGCAAGCTAGAAAGGCTTTGATTAGACTTGGATTAGGGTATGCAGAACATGAATCTTAGGAAAAATGGACAATCTACCAGAGTGCCAGAAGTCCGCTACAGAGATGGAAAAACATGCTGGAAAGACATCCATATCAGGAATATTCAATCAGGCTTTGTGGTAGTGTGTCTTGACGGAAGTTATGAGCATCAGGAAAATACGTCTGGTCTGAGGAGTCAAAAATTAAAGCTAGTCACAATTCCAAGTGCTAATAATTACAGAAACCAGGTACTACTCACATGGGCGTAAATTTCATTTAACAGTAGGGGGGGACAATAAATATAAAATTTCTCATGAGCAATTTTTGAAGGGGACACATATAATACAGTCAAATTGTACTTATAAAGATATGTCCCCACGGTGAAAAACTTTGCTTCTATCATTATTATTGTAATATAGAGACTGCGCCATTATGGTTATTTTCAAAGTTTTTCTCAGGTTCAATGACAAAGCAGATTTTTCAAAAACTATTTATTACATTGTTTATGTTGTTTACAGTCAAGCCATCAACGTACAATACAATGTAAACATGGGATCTAAACTAAAAACTGTGCTCTCTGTGCTGGTGCTGGCAATATCATCTCTTTGTTCTGCTGTCTCCGGCTCCCTCCCTGGTTCTGAATCTGCCCCTTCCTCTACTCTCACTGTCTCAGAACAGACTGACTCCTGAAGCAGAACAAAATGCAGGAAAAGATGTTTTCCATACTCATAATTGTTACGTGCAGAGGTGTAGTGCACGTATGTGTGTGTGTAGTGCGGGTATGTGCGCATGCGCGACGGCGAGTAGCGGCGCGTGCGCGACATCTCCCCCCTTTCTCTTTCTCTCACTCTCCTTTTCGCAGGAAGCCCCGCCTCGATGGAACGTGCCGTGACGTGCGCCGCGATTGGCTGACAGTGGATCTGCGCGGCTTCTTAAGCTGGCGAGTGGAAGCAGGAAGTGCGCGACTTATGCCTGGTGTATGACTTACGTGCTCAAAGTGATTGGTTGATTGTTGGTTGGTGAGGTGTTGGTGTGTTGGAGTGTGACAGTGTGACTGTGTATTTCTTTGTTGTTTTTTGTATTTTGTTTTGAGTGATTGCGTGTGTGTTATTGTTTGTTTGTTTGGTTGGAGAGAGAGCCTGTGTGTCACGCCTTGCCCTCTCTCCTTCCTGTTTGTTGTTTTGGGTTTTCTTTATTGTTTTTGTGTTAGCGTGGATGGAAGTGTTCCTCCCGCTATTGTATATAGTTTTCTTGTTTGTAAATATTGTGTATATATATTGTTTTGTTCTTTTTGTATTTGTATATAGTTACAAGGAAGCAGTAGGGGTTGAGCGCCATTTTTGTTGTCCCCTGTTTTCTCCTGTTTTTGTAAGTCGTTAGGGAGCTAGCTTAGTTCTTGTATTTTGATTTCAGTGTCCTTTTGGTAGTTTAGTTAGCTTGAGGGTGGAGATAGAGTGGGGGGGGGGGTTGTTTATTGTTTTGGCTTGGCTCAATCCTGAAGCCCAGAGCTTCCTGTATGTGCGTGTGTATTAAAATAAAAACCACGCACAAAATCTTGGTTGCAAGAATTTTTATTTATAATAAATTTATTATTTTCTTTGTTGCGTCCCTTGACCCTAGACCGGGGGTCGTAACAATAATAACTAACTTGTTTACATTACACTTGTTAAATTGAAAGATCATACTGTAAATTGGCGAGCCTATTACTTTCTACTGAACAGCCACAACTCCGAAAACATTAAAGAAATTGTTCACCCAAAAAATAAATAAATAATAAAATCTGTCATTATCCCTTCAATAAAAGCACCACACTTACGTGACACTGTACACCTGATTGACCCTGGTCTACAGTACCTGTCCCTCAATAATTTCTGTCTCCTTTGCCTGTGATTGATATTGTGACATTAGTATTTTCATAAGCACCCATTCTTAAAGCCAAATTGCTTTAATATGTGAACTTGTACTTACTTGGCGTTTAGGTGCACTGAAAAATTATCTTATGTCCATTTATCTATGACACTGCAAGGTCTCAAGTCTTTCTAAATGCATTTTTTGCGGGGGGGGGGGGGGTGTTTCTACTTACACAATTATCTTAGGTATACATACATATATTTTTCACAATAGAGAATGCGTTTTTTTTTTTTGGGGGGGGGGGGGGGGTGACATGTCCCCTCCGTCTCCCCCGGGATTTACGCCCCTGACTACTCATCAATCAGAATCAGATTTTCTTTATTTCAACTAGTTGGTCAAGAAATATGACTTGGTGCAAGTAAAACTAAAGAGACCATAGACTATTAACAAATATTGAAGAAAAAAAATATTTAAGTAACAAATTTTACCTAATATAATAATACAAAATACCACAATAATACAGTGGTACCTGGGCCTACCTCTGCAAATTTTCATCTTATAAACTAAAATTATGCAAGAAATTTACCTCAGCATGCAAAGCATTTTTGGCATACAAGGAACCAAGCTGGTTGCGCGTACTTCCAGTTTTGCATACATTCGGTTGCGAGTACTTCCAATAGCTGATCAAAACTTGAGTACTTTATTTTTTTGCATTTTGTGTAAGATTTAGTGAAAACATAGCACCATTGGTCCCAAGAATGATATCAAAGAGGTCGGCAAGAACAAAACCGGGCCAATTTTGTTTGTAATCTCCTAGAGGCCTTTCCAGACTGTAATTGGCAGCAATTTCACTTCAGCTTGTCTTTTTTCCCTACACTGAAATATTGTGGTGACAGCATCATGATATGGGGAATGCTTCTCAGTGGCAGGGACTAAGACACTTTATGATGGTTAAATTTTTCTGTCACTTTTATGTATGTATACAGAGAGAGAGAGAGAGAGACAGAGAGAGAGAGAGACAGAAAGAGAGGAAGAGAAATACACATACATTCGTTCAGTCATATATGGTCTCCAATTAAGACATTTTATACATTTTATTAGAAAAAGGAATGTTAAATGGACTATGAAGACAGCTTCTATTCTGGACTCTGTAAAATAATTTTGTCTGGTTTCTTCATCAGATAATATTTGAATGACATTTTGGAATTTACTAGTACTGTAGGTCTGTTGCTTTCTGTTTTCTTACTGAAAGACTGTTCTAATGTCATACAAACCATAGAAACAATGTAATAAAATTAATTGCTTAAAAGCATAATTTAGATTTGCCAAAATACATAAGGAATTCCTGAAATCTTCAAAATCGTCAATATATTGCCTAAAATACATCCGTGTAACAGAAGCAGCATTGCAAATTTCTCCCACTAATTCCATATTCCAAGCTTCCAAGATAACTTAAGAAGAACCATCAAGCTAAAGGGTAATTTAAATTTAATGGTTCCAGGCTTCATCATGCGATTTTGGTCCAGTACAGAATTAAGTACATAACCAGGCACAGACCAACTATGGGGTTTCAACTGAAAGAAAGAAAGAAAAAGAAAGAAAGAACGGAGAGAGAGAGAGAGAGAGAGAGAGAGAGAGAGAGAGAAATACTTAAATATAAATATAAAGAATATTTCTATATAAATAAATCTTAAATATAAATATGGATCTTAAATATTTTGTTTCTATGCTAATTGACTCTGCCTACACATCATAGGTGACGTGTTATACCATACTGTAGATAACATGAACCATAAGTGAAAAATATTCCCATGGGCTCACCACCTGTAGGAGGGGCCAAAGAGGTCGGGTGCAGTGTGAGTTGGGCGGTGGCCGAAGACAGGGGCCTTGGCGGTCTGATCCTCGGCTGCAGAAGCTGGCTCTAGGGACGTGGAATGTCACCTCTCTGGCGGGGAAGGAGCCTGAGCTAGTGCGTGAGGTTGAGAAGTTCCGGCTAGATATAGTTGGACTCACCTCTACGCGCAGCTTGAACTCTGGAACCAGTCTCCTTGAGAGGGGATGGACTCTCTTCTACTCTGGAGTTGCCCCCGGTGAGAGGCGCCGAGCAGGTGTGGGCATACTTATTGCCCCCCGGCTCGGGGCCTGTACATTGGGGTTCACCGCAGTGGACGAGAGGGTGGCCTCCCTCCGCGTTCGGGTGGGGGGACGAATCCTTACTGTTGTTTGCGCTTATGCGCCAAACAGCAGTTTGGAGTACCCGCCCTTTTTGGGGACTCTAGAGGGGGCGCTAGAGGGCGTCCCTCCTGGGGACTCCATCGTTCTGTTGGGGGACTTCAATGCTCACGTGGGCAATGACAGTGAGATCTGGAAGGGCGTGATTGGGATGAACGGCCCCCCCGATCTGAACCAGAGCGGTGTTTTGTTATTGGACTTCTGTGCTCGTCACGGATTGTCCATAACGAACACCATGTTCAGGCATAAGGGTGTCCATATGTGCACCTGGCACCAGGACACCCTAGGCCGCAGTTCGATGATCGACTTTGTGGTCGTGTCGTCGGACTTGCGGCCACATGTCTTGGACACTCGGGTGAAGAGAGGGGCGGAGTTGTCAACTGATCACCACCTGGTGGTGAGTTGGCTCCGTTGGCAGGGTAGGATGCCGGTCAGGCCTGGTAGACCCAAACGTATTGTGAGGGTCTGCTGGGAACGTCTGGCAGAGTCCCCTGTCAGGACGAGCTTCAACTCCCACCTCCGGCAAAGTTTCAACCACGTCCTGGGGGAGGTGGGGGACATTGAGTCCGAATGGACTATGTTCCGCGCCTCCATTGTTGAGGCAGCCGACCGGAGCTGTGGCCGTAAGGTGGTCGGTGCCTGTCGCGGTGGCAACCCAAGAACCCGTTGGTGGACACCGGCGGTAAGGGATGCCATCAAGCTGAAGAAGGAGTCTTACCGGGCCTTTTTGGCTGGTGGCACTCCGGAGGCAGCTGATAGGTACCGGCAGGCCAAGCGGAACGCGGCTTCGGTGGTTGCTGAGGCAAAAACCCGGGCGTGGGAGGAGTTTGGGGAGGCCATGGAGAATGACTTCCAGACGGCTTCGAATAGATTCTGGTCCACCATCCGGCGTCTCAGGAGGGGAAAGCAGTGCATGGTCAACACAGTGTATAGTGGGGATGGTGCGCTGCTGACCTCGACTCGGGACGTTGTGGGTCGGTGGGGAGAGTACTTCGAAGACCTCCTTAATTCCACCAACATGCCTTCCGATGAGGAAGCAGAGTCTGGGGACGTAGAGGTGGACTCTTTCATCTCTGGGGCCGAGGTCGCCGAGGTGGTCAAAAAGCTCCGTGGTGGCGGCGCCCCGGGGGTGGATGAGATCCGCCCTGAGTTCCTCAAGGCTCTGGATGTTGTAGGGCTGTCATGGTTGACACGTCTCTGCAACATTGCATGGACATCGGGGACAGTGCCTCTGGACTGGCAAACCGGGGTGGTGGTCCCCCTCTTCAAGAAGGGGGACCGGAGAGTGTGTTCCAACTACAGAGGGATCACACTTCTCAGCCTCCCCGGGAAAGTCTATTCAGGGGTCCTGGAAAGGAGGGTCCGTCGGATAGTCGAACCTCGGATTCAGGAGGAGCAGTGTGGTTTTCGTCCGGGTCGCGGAACAGTGGACCAGCTCTTCACCCTTAGCAGGGTCCTGGAGGGGGCATGGGAGTTCGCCCAACCAGTCTACATGTGCTTTGTGGACTTGGAGAAGGCATTCGACCGTGTCCCTCGGGGAGTCCTGTGAGGGGTACTCCGGGAGTATGGGATATCGGATTCCCTGTTAAGGGCTGTCCGGTCCCTGTACAACCGGTGTCGGAGCTTGGTCCGCATTGCCGGTAGTAAGTCTGACCTGTTTCCGGTGAGAGTAGGACTCCGACAGGGCTGCCCTTTGTCACCGATCCTGTTCATAATTTTTATGGACAGGATTTCTAGGCGCAGCCAGGGCGTTGAGGGGGTACAGTTTGGTGGGCTCAGGATTGGGTCACTGCTTTTTGCAGATGACGTTGTTCTGTTGGCCTCATCACCCTGTGACCTACAGCTCTCACTGGATAGGTTCGCAGCCGAGTGTGAAGCGGCTGGGATGAGAATCAGCACCTCCAAATCTGAGGCCATGGTCCTCAGCCGGAAAAGGGTGGAGTGCCCTCTCAGGGTTGGGAGTGAGATCCTGCCCCAAGTGGAGGAGTTTAAGTATCTCGGGATCTTGTTCACGAGTGAGGGTAAAATGGAGCGGGAGATTGACAGGCGGATCGGGTCAGCGTCTGCAGTGATGCGGGCTCTGTATCGGTCCGTCGTGGTGAAGAAGGAGCTGAGTCAAAAGGCAAAGCTCTCAATTTACCGGTCGATCTACGTTCCTACCCTCACCTATGGTCATGAGCTGTGGGTAGTGACCGAAAGAACAAGATCGCGAATACAAGCGGCCGAAATGGGTTTCCTCCGCAGGGTGTCTGGGCTCTCCCTTAGAGATAGGGTGAGAAGCTCAGTCATCCGGGAGGGGCTCAGAGTAGAGCCGCTGCTCCTCCGCATCGAGAGGAGCCAGATGAGGTGGCTTGGGCATCTATTTAGGATGCCCCCTGGACGCCTCCCTTGTGAGGTGTTCCGGACACGCCCCACCGGAAAGAGACCCCGGGGAAGACCCAGGACACGCTGGAGGGACTATGTCTCTCGGCTGGCCTGGGAACGCCTTGGGATCCCCCCGGAAGAGCTGGAAGAAGTGGCCAGGGAGAGGGAAGTCTGGGCATCCCTGCTGAAGCTGCTGCCCCCGCGACCCGACCTCGGATAAGCGGAAGAAGATGGATGGATGGATGGATGGCTAATTGACTCTGCCTACACATCATAGGTGACGTGTTATACCATACTGTAGATAACATGAACCATAAGTGAAAAATAAGCATTTTATTAATAAAAAACAGTCTGCAGCTATATCACAACCTAACAAAAACCTGTACAGAACATGTCTGCTTTCTTTGGAATCTCATGAGGTTTGTTGCTCCGTCTTGATTTGATTTGATGTGACAGGTTCAAATTTTCTTACAAGAATAAATAGTGTCCCTAATAGTAACTAGTCAGTTTACAGCTATAACACAAGCCCGGTTAGAAAAATGGGAGGGTTAAGTCAAAAAAAGTATCCTGCATAAAACCTGTGCCAAGTTGTGTGGGGATTGAATGGTAAGAGAGAGTATGCTATGCTGTGTACATTTCTCCTCTGTTTTCAGAGTAGTTACCAATGTCCTGGTATAGAGTCCAGCAGTGGCTGTAAGTGAGCAAAAAACAACCCAAAAGGACCTAAGGAATTAGTCTAAATGCATTTACTGTAATGTATATGTCTTGCCATTTGTAAAGAGAGTGTCTAAAGCAGATCCTTCCTGGCATATTATGCATTTAACCTGGTGTTCTGGAATTAACCCACTATGAGTAACATCTGTTGTGACAACACAGTTGAAATGGCCAGGTAGCTCAGTGGTTAAGGCATTGGACTACAGTTCGGAAGATCTCAGGTTCAAACCCCACAACCACCAAGTTGCCACTGTTGGGCCCTTGAGCAAGGCCCTTAACCCTCAACTGCTCAGATGTATAATGAGATAAAAATGTAAGTCGCTCCGGATAAGAGCGTCTGCCAAACGCCTAAATGTAAATGTAAATGTCTGGGTCATGAAAAAACTCAGAAGGCTGGAACCAACTGTAGTAAAAAATGTAATGTAAAAAAACACTTAATAGTAAGAGTGAAATTGCAAAAACAATACAATTGAGAACTGTAAATGCCTGAAATGACCTGTGCACTTGCATTTTGTTCTAGCAGCTGTCAACTTCATGAGCCATGGCCCATAGTATTCTAGATTAACTAGGCAGTTAAAGTTATCCCAGATATTTACAATATATCATAGAAGTTGAATATACACAGAAACACTTACTAATAAAATTAAAATGTGATATTTTTCAATTATTGATTAGTTATATTTTTAAATATGCCTAACTTTCTTTTTTTTTTTATTTACCTTTATTTAACCAGGCAAGACAGATTAAGAACAGGTTTCTTATTTACAACTGTGGCCTGGCAACAACTTCTTTGTCTTTCGGCTGTTCCCTTTCAGGGGTTGCCACAGCGAATCATCTGCCTCCATCTAACCCTATCCTCTGCATCCTCTTCTCTCACACCAACTAACCTCATGTCCTCTCTCACTGCATCCATAAATCTCCTCTTTGGTCTTCCTCTAGACCTCCTGCCTGGCAGTTCCAACCTCAGCATCCTTCTACCAATATATTCACAATCTCTCCTCTGAACATGTCCAAACCACCTCAATCTGGCCTCTCTGACTTTATCTCCAAAACATCTAACATGGGTTGTCCCTCTGATGAACTCATTCTTGATCCTATCCATCCTTGTCACTCCCAAAGAGAACCTCAACATCTTCAGCTCTGCTACCTCTAGCTCTGCCTCCTGTCTTTTCTTCAGTGCCACTGTCTCTAAGCCGTAGAGCATTGCTGGTCTCACCACTGTCCTGTACACCTTTCCTTTCATTCTCGCTGATACTCTTTTATCGCACAACACACCTGACACTTTTCTCCACCCATTCCAACCTGCCTGTACTCGTCTCTTCACCTCCTTTGAACACTCTCCGTTGCTCTCGACAGTTGACCCTAAGTACTTAAAATCCTGCACCTTCTTTACCTCTGCTCCCTGTAGCCTCACTGTTCCTCTTGGATCCCTCTCATTCACACACATGTATTCCGTCTTGCTGCAGCTAACCTTCATTCCTCTGATTTCCAGAGCGTACCGCCACCTCTCCAAATTTTCTTCCACCTGTTCCCAGCTCTCGCTACAAAGCACAATGTCATCTGCAAACATCATAGACCATGGAGACTCCTGTCTAACTTCATCTGTCATCCTGTCCATCACTAGAGCAAACAAAAAGGGGCTTAGAGTCGATCCTTGATGCAGACCCACCTCTACCTTGAACTCTTCTGTCACACCTACAGCACATCTTATACCACTGTCTTACAACTCTCATACATGTCCTGCACCACTCTAACATACTTCTCTGCCACTCCAGACTTCCTCATACAACACCACAGCTCCTCTCTCGGCACCCTGTCGTACGCTTTCTCTAAATCTACAGACACAATGCAACTCTTTATTACCTTCTCTGTACTTCATCTGTGTAAATGAAGTACATCAAATACTGCATCTGATGTACTATTTCTAGGCATAAAACCATATTGCTGCTCACAACTTCTCACATCTGCCCTTAACCTAGCTTCCACTACTCTTTCCCCTCCATTCCTCTGGAATCCTCTCACTCTCCAAGATCTCGTTAAACAAACTAGTCAGAAACTCTACTGCCACCTCTCCTAAGCACTTCCATACCTCCACAGGTATGTCATCAGGACCAACAGCCTTTCCACTCTTCATCCTCTTCAACGCCCTTCTCACCTCACTTTTACTAATATTTGCTACTTCCTGCTCCACAACAGTCACCTCTTCTACTCTTTGTTCTCTTTCGTTTTCCTCATTCATCAACTCCTCAAAGTACTCCTTCCATCTTCCCATCACCCTCCTGGCATCTGTCAGTACATTTCCATCTCTATCTTTAATCACTCTAACCTGCTGCACATCCTTCCCATCTCTATCTCTTTGCCTCGCCAACCTGTACAGATCCACCTCTCCCTCCTTACTGTCCAGCCTAGCATACAAGTCCTCATATGCTCTTTGTTTGGCCTTTGCCACTTCTACCTTCACCTTACGGTGCATCTCCCTGTACTCCTGTCTACTCTCTTCAGTCCTCTCAGAGTCCCACTTCTTCCTAGCTAGCCTCTTTCCCTGTATACACTCCTGGACTTCATCATTCCACCACCAAGTCTCCTTGTCTCCTTTTCCCTTACCTGATGATACACCAAGTACCCTCCTACCTGTCTCCCTGATCACATTGGCTGTAGTTGTCCAGTCAACTGAAAGCACCTCCTGACCACCCATAGCTTGTCTCAACTCCTCCCTAAAGACTACACCTGTCATACACACTCAATCTGCGCCCGGCACTAGGACCCGGAAGTAAGACGGGCGCAAAACCAGGAAGTATAAAAGAGGTAAACAAACGATGGCTTACCGCTCAGTCATTGAGTTCGGCCCATGTCAGCTCCAGCTGTCGTTTCAGCAAACCGTGAGTACTCACATGTTGGTTCCGTTTGTCTTTGCTATTGTGTGTGTATTTTTAGGACGCGGGTTAAATTTGTGTTTTTCCCTTGCTCCACTTTTGTGAGAGTCCTTAAACTAAATCGCGTGGTTATCCTGCCTGCTCGCTTCTTTCCGCGTTTGGGTTTATCCTCCACGCTACATTGGGCTAACCGCTAAAGCTACGTCTTCTGGTCACCTCAGGTTAGTCCATCTTGACAGAATGACTGAGCCCTCCGCGGTAAACCCAGCGGATTATGCGAGTCTCTGCGACGTTGTAGATCAGCATGCGGCGCTAATCAATCAGCTAACCGGGGATCTCGCTTCTCTCCGCCGCGAGGTCGCTGAGCTCCGGCGGGAGAATACGGATCTCCGCGCAGCTGTTGATGACGTCACTGCTCGATCGCACGCCGCGGAGGCCGCGGCGCCGCATCCCCCCCCCCCCTCCTTCTGATGTTTTTCTTTCTCTACCAGAGAAGTGGAACGGCACGGACGGGAAGTGCAGCGTTTTTCTGACAGCTCTCGATCTGGTGTTTGAGTTTAATGCCACCAAATACTCCACCGATCGCCTTCGCATTGCTCTTCTCGTCTCGTTGCTAAAAGGGCAGGCAGCAGAGTGGGCCACGGCAGTTTTACAGGCAGATACAGACACCGCCCACTCTTACAATGAGTTCACTCACCAACTCAAACTCACTTTCGAACATCCAGCGGGCGAGGTGGAGACCGACACCAGACTTTATCACCTGAGGCAGGGAGGATTGCCCGTGAGCCGCTATACGGCCGAGTTTCGCACTCTCGCCGTCCAAACAACGTGGGGCGATGCAGCACTCCGGACATCCTACTACGAGGGACTGGCTTCTCGAATTAAGGACGAACTAGCCGGGCGAGAGCTTCCTGCGACCCTGGAGGGCCTGATCCAACTCGCTCTCCGGATCGACCAGTGCCTCCTCTCTCGTCCGAGGCCAGCCCCTCGCACCCTGCCACCTGCACCCACCTTCGCCGTCACCACTTCACGACCAGCACCCGCCTTCACTGTCACCACTCCACGCCCCACAGACTCCGCCACCTACGCCACCCTGGGACATGTCGGTTCTCCACCTCCTGCCGTGGTTGACACCGGAGCCGGGGAACCCATGCAACTAGGACGCGCCTCCTTGACCGCTGCAGAACGGGAGAGACGCTTTCGTGAAGGGCTCTGTGCCTATTGCGGGTCAGCTACACATCACAGGGCAACCTGCCCGCTCAGACCGGGAAACGCCCAGGCCCGGTGAGAGGAGAGAGATACTCGCCGGGTCACCTTCGTCTCTCCGCCATCACCACCAACTCCTCCCGTCTCACGGTTCAGGTACACCTCCAGGTTGGCCACAAACGGGTCCGAAGTGCTGCGTTCATCGACTCCGGGGCAGCAGGTAACTTCATTGACTCTGCATATGCCAAAACCCTGGGGGTAAAACTCGAGGCGTTATCCCAGCCCGTTCGCATCACCTCTGTCGACGGTCGCCCCCTCTCCACCAGCCCAATCAGCACCCGAACAGAACCCATCACCGTCTCCATCAACCAACACCATGAACAGTTAAAATTCTTCGTCACCTCCATCTCATCTCCACCCATCATCCTTGGTCATCCCTGGCTGCTCCAACATGACCCTCTAATCTCCTGGACCCAGAATCGGATCCTTCAGTGGGGCGCGACCTGCAACGAACTATGCCTACGGGCAGCGGCTGGGACGTGCTCTAGGGAGTCCGAGGCCCCCGACGTCGACACCAACTCCATCCCCGAACCGTACCGAGACCTATCGGAGGTTTTCTGCAGGCGACGAGCCACCCATCTTCCTCCTCATCGTCCATACGACCTCGCCATAGACCTCCAACCCGGTACGATCCCCCCCCGCGGCCATCTCTACTCACTCACACCCACCGAGACCCAGGTGATGGAGGAATATGTAAACAACGCCCTGCGCCAAGGCACCATCAGGCCCTCCTCCTCACCTGCCGCCGCGGGGTTCTTCTTCGTGAAGAAGAGAGGCGGTGAACTTCGCCCTTGTGTCGACTATCGGGGGCTCAACCATCTCACCATCAAAAATCGACATCCTCTGCCTCTTACCAACTCAGCCCTGGACGCCCTCTCTGGCGCCACCATCTTTACGAAGTTGGACCTCCGGAGCGCCTACAACTTGGTGCGCATCAGAGAGGGCGATGAGTGGAAGACGGCATTCATCACCCCCACCGGACATTATGAAACTCTTGTCATCCCATTCGGACTGTGCAATGCCCCCGCCGCATTCCAACACTTCATTAACGACGTCCTTCGGGACATGCTCGGTCGGTGGGCATTCGCATACCTGGACGATATTTTAATTTATTCACGCACCATGGAAGAACACACCCAGCACGTCAGGGCGGTTCTAAAGAGATTACTCGCCCACCAACTGTACTGTAAGTTGGAAAAGTGCGCTTTTCACGAGCGCTTCACCACGTTCCTGGGTTTTGTCATCTCGCCCCAGGGTGTGGCCATGGACCCGCAGAAGCTAGAGGTTGTGCGTCATTGGCCCCTACCCAAGACCCTCAAACAGCTTCAACGGTTTCTCGGGTTTGCGAACTTCTATCGTCGCTTTATCCGGGACTACAGTACAGTTGCCGCCCCCCTAACCGCTCTGACCCGTCCCTCCTCTCTCCCTTTTCACCTCAACCCGGCAGCTGTCTCCGCTTTTCGATCACTGTGTCACCGCTTCACCACTGCACCGATTCTCCACCACCCAGATGTCAATAAATCATTCGTTGTGGAGGTGGATGCTTCAGATGTGGGCGCTGGAGCTATCCTCTCACAGCAAGGTCCAGACCAAAAACTACACCCTTGTGGTTTTTTCTCCAGAAAATTTGACTCCACTCAGCAGCGATACGGGGTAGGGGACCGCGAACTGCTGGCCATAAAGTGGGCTCTGGAGGAGTGGCGTCACTGGCTCCAGGGCGTCAGTGAGCCATTCATAGTCTGGACGGACCATCAAAATCTAATCACCATCCGAAACATTAAACAGTTAAATCCACGACAGGCGCGGTGGGCATTATTCTTTGAGAATTACAACTTCCACCTCTCATACCGCCCGGGGCCCAAGAACACCAAAGCTGACGCCCTCTCCCGACAACTAGAGGTGGACCCCCCCCGGGCGGACCCCGCGCCTGTCCTCCCCTCTTCCAAGATCATCGCACCCCTGCAACTGGACCTGGAAACGAGAGTGCGCCAGGCACGAGGTACAGAGACCGAACCGGCAGGTGTGCCACCTGGACGACTCTTCGTGCCTGAAGGGATGAGACCCGAGGTTCTCCACTGGGGACACTCCTCCCCAATTTCGGGCCATCCAGGCACCCGACGATCCCTCCAATTTATCCAGCGCGACTTCTGGTGGCCATCCATGACGAGGGACGTCCAAGAGTTCGTTCAGGCATGCCCAGTGTGTGCCAGGGCAAAGACCACCAACCGACCCTCTCCAGGAGAACTGCAACCCCTTCCAGTCCCTCGACGGCCCTGGACGCACATTGCCGTGGACTTCATCACGGGCCTGCCGGCCTCCGAAGGAAAGGACACCATCCTCACGATCGTGGATCGGTTCTCTAAGACCGTGCATCTGGTGGCTCTCGCCGGACTCCCGTCAGCAAAGGAAACAGCAGAGCTGATTTTAGAGCACGTAGTCCGTCTGCATGGGTTCCCCAAGGATATCGTCTCGGACAGAGGGCCCCAGTTCACAGCCCGGTTCTGGAAGGCCTTCTGCCGTCTGATCGATTCCACCTGCAGACTGTCCTCCGGATACCACCCACAGACTAACGGTCAGACGGAGCGGACCAACCAACAACTGGAGCGCTACCTGAGATGTTTCGTAGCGGACCGTCAGCGCTCCTGGGCACGCTACCTCATTTGGGCGGAACTATCACACAACCTCCACATCTCCTCTGCCACTAACCTAAGCCCATTTGAGGTATGCCACGGTTTCCAACCCACCGTCTTCAACCACCCAGAGCCGGAGGTTGATGTACCGTCAGCCCAACAGTTGGTCCGCAGATGTCGGCGGCTCTGGACTACGACCAACCAGGCCATCCAACGTGCCAATGCCCGCTACATCCACCAACATCGCCGCCGACATCCTCCGGGACGACTATACCACGTAGGTGACAAGGTATGGCTGTCCACAAAAAACCTCCACCTCCGCACCGAGTCAAAGAAGCTTTCCCCCAGATTCATCGGACCATACCACATCACTCACAGAATTAACCCTGTCACCTACCGGCTCCAGCTGCCTGCGGCGCTCCGGATCCATCCAGTCTTCCACCTGTCCCAGTTCAAGCCCTTCATCACCTCACCCATGATTCCACCCACCCCCCCAGCTCCTCCTCCCCGGATCATCGACGGCGGTCCCGCCTACACCGTGCGCCGAATCCTTGACTCGCGCCCTCGGGGCAAAGGTACGCAATACCTGGTGGACTGGGAGGGCTATGGCTCCGAGGAGCGATCTTGGATCCCGGCCCGGTTCATTCTCGACCCCCAGCTAATTCGGGACTACCGTCACAGGGTATCCTCCATCCCAGGACCGTCAGGAGCCAGTCCTGGACAGGGGGGTACTGTCATACACATTCAATCTGCGCCCGGCACTAGGACCCGGAAGTAAGACGGGCGCAAAACCAGGAAGTATAAAAGAGGTAAACAAACGATGGCTTACCGCTCAGTCATTGAGTTCGGCCCATGTCAGCTCCAGCTGTCGTTTCAGCAAACCGTGAGTACTCACATGTTGGTTCCGTTTGTCTTTGCTATTGTGTGTGTATTTTTAGGACGCGGGTTAAATTTGTGTTTTTCCCTTGCTCCGCTTTTGTGAGAGTCCTTAAACTAAATCGCGTGGTTATCCTGCCTGCTCGCTTCTTTCCGCGTTTGGGTTTATCCTCCACGCTACATTGGGCTAACCGCTAAAGCTACGTCTTCTGGTCACCTCAGGTTAGTCCATCTTGACAACACCACATTCTTCCTTTCTCAGCTTCCACCACTTTGTCCTCTGCTCTGCCTTTGTCCTCTTCACCTTCCTCACCACCAGGGTTATTTTACACACCACCATTCTGTGTTGTCTGGCTACACTCTCCCCTACCAACACTTTGCAGTCACTAATCTCTTTCAGATTACAACGTCGACACAAGATGTAGTCCACCTGAGTGCTTCTGCCTCCGCTCTCATATGTCACCCTATGATCCTGCCTCTTCTGGAAGAAAGTATTTACTACTGCCATTTCCATCCTCTTTGCAAAGTCCACCACCATCTGTCCTTCTACCTTCCTGTCCTGAAGACCAAACCTGCCCATCACATTTTCATCCCCTCTGTTCCCTTCCCCAACATGTCCATTGAAGTCTGCACCAATCACAACTCTCTCACCTCTGGGGATCCTCTGCATCACTTCATCTAACTCACTCCAGAATTTCTCCTTCTCTTCTAACACACATCCTACCTGTGGAGCATAACCACTAACAACATTGAACATCACACCATCAATTTCCAGCTTCAGACGCATCACCCTATCTGATACTCTCTTCACCTCTAGGACATTCCTTACAAACTCCTCTTCCAGGATAACTCCTACTCCATTTCTTTTCCTATCCACACCATGGTAAAACAACTTGAACCCTGATCCTAAGCTTCTAGCTTTGCTACCTTTCCACCTGGTCTCCTGGACACACAGTATATCCACCTTCCTTCTCTGCATCATATCAACCAACTCTCTTGCCTTCCCTGTCATGGTCCCAACATTCAAGGTCCCTACTATCACTCCTAAACTCTTGCCTTTCTTCTTCTCTCTTTGCTTTCGAACACGCCTTCCTCCTCTCCTTCTTCGACCAACAGTAGCCCAATTTCCACCGGCACCCTGTAAGTCAACAGCACCAGTGGCGGTCGTTGTTAACCCGGGCCGCGACCGATCCAGTATGGAAATGATATTTCTGATTCGCATCATTGAGTTGGCAAATGTTTTACGTCGGATGCCCTTCCTGACACAACCCTCTGCATTTATCCAGACTTGGGACCAGTGGTGTCAAAAGTATTCACATTCATTACTTGAGTAGAAGTATAGATACTAGGGTTCAGAAATACTTCTTTAGAAGTTGAAGTATCACCCCAAGCTTTTTACTTAAGTAAAAGTTTAAAAGTACTGGTTTCAAAACTACTTAAAGTATAAAAGTAAAAGTACCGTGAGGGGGAAAAAAAGCATTAAGGTCTCGTTTTCTGATCATGCAACGGGGGGGGGGGGGGGGGGCGTTGTGCACGTTCTGATCATGTGACGAGGGGGGGGGGGGCGTTGTGCGCGTTCTGATCATGTGACGGGGGGGGGGGGGCGTTCTGCGCGTTCTGATCATGTGACCGGGGGGGACGTTGTGCGCGTTCTTGTCATGCGACCGGAGGGGTTGCGCGTTCTGATCATAAAAATAGAGTAACGAGGCTGTTTTTAAAAAGTAAGGAGTAGAAAGTACAGATAATTGCTTAAAAATGTAAGGAGTAGAAGTAAAAAGTCGGCTGAAAAATAATTACTCCAGTAAAGTATAGATACCCAAAATTTCTACTTAAGTAAGGTAACGAAGTATTTGTACTTCGTTACTTGACACCTCTGCTTGGGACTGGCACAAGAAGACACTGGATTGCGCCCCCCATGGTTGCATTTTTAAATATACCTAACAAGCCTCCAAAATTCATAAATTTTACCTGACAACAGTCGCCTTTTGAACCATTTTACTTTATTTCAGTTGTCTCACTTAAAACATTTTAACACTGTAGACACTCCAGGCAACCCATTTTTGGCCGAGCATAAATATATCTAGAATGGTCCTCTTCCCATAGGTCATAACAGTTCCATCAAAAGTTAGCAATCTAAAAGGCACGACATTAGCCATATACACGCTGCTCATATTTTTACCATAATCACTGTACACATATAAATGTGTGCTTAGATGTTTTATACTGACTAATTATTTAAATTTCCTTTATTATTTTCTTTGTCTCTTAAAATACATGTGCAAGTATTAATATACAGTAGTCACACATTTGGCTTGCCTAAGAAACTATTGTTGTTTGAGTATAACCAAATTTAACTATCATTGTAAGCCTACAAAGAACGCCTAAATAAAACAGTTTACCCTGCTACATTAATAGATGTATTTGAAACACAGGAATGTTATGAAAAGTTTTTTTTTAAACTTTCCCACTGCTTCATGATAAGGATTGATTGCTAAAATGTTATGCCGAGAATATTAGCCACTGCCAACATGTGTTTGCCACATTGTTCCTCACATCTGAAAAGAATATTAGCCACAGGTTCTTACTTCCAGGTTTTTTGCCTCCTTTATCAATGAAAAGAAGTAGGAAAAGAAGAAGAAGAAGAAGAAGGGAAGGAGGAAGAAGAGATGGAGTATGAAGTAGAAGAAAGAAAGAAAGAAAGAAAATGTTATACATTCACTGATCTATATAAGAGAATGTTCATAAGAATTGAAAATTAGAATACATGAATATATAGAATTCTATATACTATATACCAGTATATATATAGAGTAATAAATAACATTAAAGGAGAATATATGCACGTCTGTAAAGAAAGAAATATAGTACAAGCAGACCAGTTTTCAGATGGAAACAAAAAACCTAATGTACGCTAGTAGGGTTTGCATAAAAAGAGAAAGGAGAGAGCGAGAGAAAGTTACCAGAGGAACTCATATTCTCCAGCAAGCTCAGTAAAACCTAACAACTATTTTACTTATAGTACTGTGCAAAAGTGTTGGGCACATACAAAAATATGGCTAAGCAAAAGATGCTTTTGGAAACATTTCTGCATAAAAGAAACTTCTATAAAGAGCAATAAAGACTAACAAAATAAGCAGTCAATATTTGGAGTAGGGTTGGGTATCGTTTGGGTTTTTTTCGATACCGGTGCCTAAACCGATACTTTACAAAAACCACAAAATGATGGTGGATAACTCAAGAATACATTTTCATTTAACAAAATTGCTTAAAATTTAACAATATTCTAAAAGTATATATGAATATATAAGTTGTTCTTGTTGTTGGTCTTTCGGCCGCTCCCGGCAAGGGGTCGCCACAGCGGAATATCCAGTCCGCACAACAACTTGGCACTGGTTTTACGCCGGATGCCCTTCCTGACGCAACCCTCCCATTTTATCCGAGCTTGGGACTGGCACTGCATCCAGTGGCTGGGGGATTTGGGCACTGGCTGGGAATCGAACCCGAGCCTTCCGCATGGCAGGCGAAACACCTACAGTACCACTGAATATATAAGTAAATACAAAAAATAACAACAAGAAATTTGGTCACAGCCCTGTGGAGTTCCTCCACCTTCTCCTTAGTCAAATTTGCCTTCTTTGCAATGGTAAATGAGGTCACTGTTGTAGTACTACTAGTACTAGCTGGAAAGCCATAATTATAAACAGAATCCATGTTACATTAGTATTTTACAAATCGTTTGTTAGCATGAATGAAAGATTTGCATTTTGCAATTAATATTACATTAGCCTACTACTAACCTGTGGAAAGGCTGCTATCGTCATCATAATCGGTGGACTCCTTTTTGCTACGGTTGGTATGACTGGAGCTGGGGTCATCCACACCGATAGTGCCAGCTGTTGTCCGCAAGCTGTCAAACACGGTGCCTCCCTCTGCTTTTAAGTTTATTCTGTGTGCCCTCAAATGTCTTATTAGATTTGAGGTGTTTCCCCCTTTACACGCAACTGCTGTAAAACATTTGCTGCACGTCGTGGTGTTGGAGTCCTTTCTTGTGAAATATAGCCACACATTCGCGTTTACTTTTAGGCATAATGAAAGTTGTTTAATTTAGCAAGCTAAGATAGCGGTAGACCACCTGCTGCCGTCAAAGCAAGTTTAACGTTAGTTGCTGCATCTCGGATGGTCTCTCATTTTCTGATGATTTGTGCTTTTTATTTTTTTATCTAATCTAATAAACTTAATATAAACTTAAAATCTAATAAATCTACAAAAATAAAATGGACAGTAACATTACTGCAACAATGTTTTGGATTTGTATTATCAAAGCTTTCCGAAGTTTCTCATTAAAGAAATAATAATTTTTTCAGATCATTTCTGACACCCCATGAATGCAGTACAGTGGAACCTCGGATTACGAGCATAATTCGTTCGGGAAGCGGGCTCGTATTCCAGAACACTCGTAAACCAAATTAAAGTTCTTTTATTTGCTGCATTGTCAGGCTATAGTACAAACTTTGGGGGGATTCTGCACTTAAATTTAACTAAAAAAAAACTACTGAGGAACAAAACTCAGGCTCTATATCCTAGCTTACATATCACATTCGCCTTCACACACACTGGACTGCATTACCCACAATGCATCTCCCGCAATTGACTACACTTCCGTAAACAGTGTCATAAATCAACCTCTCTCTCCCGCAACACTGTTCTGTTGGGAAAAATTTGCGAGGAACCTTGCTAATGACACTCGTGTGAGCGCATACTAACGGAATCACTGCTGTAAAGTAAAACAAACAAACAAATGAGCCTGAACTTTACCTTTGAAAAGAATCACGACAGAGCAGAGTTTCTGTGTAGAGCAGAGAGTGTGTGAGTGTCAAATTACGCGCGCACACACATAGCGATGGGCTGAGGAAGAAAATGGTTTTTAACCTCTGTATTGAGAATTTCTTTTGCTTTACTCTCGCACACACACGTGTGTTATAAGAAACAGTACACACACACATACAAACACAAAATAAAATATGTTTTACATACACATGTTGTCACAGTGTTCTACAGTAATAAACAGTACACGCCTACACAGATGTTGATTATACCAGTGAGAGACGAGCACAATTCCGCAGCACAAGAGAAAGAAAAACCGTTGGCTCACTTGTGATCACGTGACGCTCGGCGTCAAAACAAGAAGCGCATGCGTGATACATGATACATGGTGCTCGTAAACCAAGACAATGCTCGTTTTTAAAGTAAAAATTTATTAAAAATCTTTGTTCGCCTAGCAGAACACTCGCAAACCACGTTACTCGTAATCGACTTTTTCCCACTGTATTTACATTTTACTAGCGATCATGTGTGTTGATGAATCTGAAACATAGCTTATTACAACTGTGTCATCATAGCCCCAGAGAACAAATATTTCAATCGACAGTTCAGGCATTTAAGTAGCACCGAAATGAGGCACCGAAATTCATGTTCTGTTTCGCTCCGGTACATACCGGTTATATAGGTACCGATGCAGTATTGGCACCGGCTTTCGGTACCCAACCCTAATTTGGAGTGAAAACTCATTGCTTAAAATCAGGAGTTTTAGACACAGATTTGTGCAGTTTTATAAGAAAACAGCTGTTAGGTTTTACTGAGCATGCTGAAGAATATTCTTCTGGCAACTTTGCCACACTCACTTCTTTCTATTTTTATGCAAATCCCAGGAGCGTACATTAGGTTTTTTGTTTCCATCTGAAAACTGTCTGTCTTGTACTATATTTCTTTCTTTACAGCCATGCATATATTCTCATGTAATGTTATTTATTAATATACTGTATATGCATCATAAACTGTAAAAAAAATGACTAAGTCAGAGCTAATTTGTATTAATTCCAGGTGCAAGTATTCTTTTTTTCAATTCTTATGAATATTCTCTTATATACATCAGTGAATGTATACAGTAATATTCTCTTTCTCTGTTTATTTATTTATTTTCTCTATTTATTTATTTATTAATTTTTAAGTTATATATGGAAATACTGAATGATTTTGTACATAATTATGCAGACATGATAGACAGGTACAGTATAACAAAATTGGTAATGCATATAATATGGATATAATAATAAGACACACAGTACACAGTGTTTGCACAGTACTGTGTGTGTGTGTGTGTGTATATACTGTACAGTATATATAATGAATTATTTACAATACATTTAAGCATAAGCATTTGTTTCATGTGTATAACCAAATGCTGTCTAATAGGACACAGTCAAAGTAATAAAAATTAACATTTTAAAACTTTTTTCAATTCTGGTTTCTTAACATCTGAAACAAGACATTTCACAAAGGTTTTAAAGATCAAGTGTCAACTCTGTGTATGTTTGTCTTTTTTCACCAAACTGGTCTCTTCTTTCACACTCATCACATTACTGTAGTGCTTCTCATCCAATAAACATTACAATATTTCTCCAGGGAAAAAAGATTCCTGAATTTGAGTCCTGTTAACCTTTTCCATCTGCTGTATTCATAGTAGAACTACAGCAAAAGATTTACAGACATGACAAGACAGTCTGCATCAAGTAAACTATAGTAAGATAATGTGTTTTACTTGGAAACACAATGGTTTAAGCAATTCCTTGTCATTAAAAGAGAATTTTAATGACAGTTTATTAGATATTGTAATTCATTTCTTACATTCTTATAATGGTGTTTTATTGGTGTGCTCTCACTCACTCACTCATCTTCTATACCGCTTTATCCTGCATTCAGGGTCACGGGACCTAGAGCCTATCCCCGGAGGCTTAGGGGAGACCCTGGACAGGGTGCCAATCCATCACAGGGCACACATATACATACACACAACCACACACTCATTCACACACTACAGGCAATTTTGGGAACCCCAATTTGCCTAATCTGCATACCTGAGTAGCCGGAGGAAACCCACCAAGCATGGGGGGGAACATGCAAACTCCATGCACACAGAAACAGGAATCGACCCTGGCCGGGAATCGAACCCGGACCCTGGAGGTGCAAGGCGACAATGCTAGCCACTACTTATTGGTGTGCTCTTTTCTGAATATTTGAAATGTGTAAGTGATTTATTCAAAAGGAGAATCAGGCACTCACCAGCCTAATTTTATTTGTTCAAGCATCCCTAAGGTTAGATTAAAAACCTTTGAATTAAGTGAGGGTACATTTCATTTTTCTGAATTTAATGTAAGAGTAAAAGGTTGCTCTAAACCTTTCCAACATTGTTTTCACTGTTACAGTACCTCACTGTATTTTTATGCAGCAGATCATCCCAGTTTACTAATCTGGGGTGCGTTTCCCAAAAGCATCGTTAGCCAACTATGGTCGCAAGTTCCGTCGTTACCAACATAGTTCAACAACTAGGTGTTTCCCGAAACCATAGTTCAAACGAACATTCGCAAACAGCGTCGCAAACTTAAACGTGGTTGGAACTACAGCCTTCGACCTGTGGTTAGAAGCATAGTTCCTTGCCGCGGCTGGGTGTGTTCTATTCACAGTTAACGACCTTACGCCCTATTAGTTTCTAAAAAATTTCCCAACCACTTTGAGCGATTTGGAAAACTTAATGTTTGGTGCTCAGATATTAGGTTATTAATTTTTCGGTTATTTTGATTACAAATTCACTTTAAACGATATAACAGCGGTACCATCGCAATTATTCTCCCTTCGAAGTGCCCTACGGAAGCATTATTTATGCCGGTTGGAACACAGCCTTGGTTTCGTTTGTGCGAAGAAAAGGTGAGTTTTTAAGTGAGTATCTTTAAACATACCCAAAGAGAAATGTCTCATAACAATATTTGTAGTAGTATGTTAGACGTTTTCACTTATAATGAATGTTATCTGTACTGTTCACATATTCAACATATACAGTGCACAAAGTGTTAAGCACTAAGAAATTGTCAAATTTATACACTACCATAGTGTAAGCCTATTTAAAATATTACTCAATATATATTCAATGAATGTACCCAAATAAATCAACAAACTGGGGTTTGAGCACAGGCTGGGAATCGAACCCGGGCCATCCACCCCGGTGCCCTTCTGAGAAGTAGAATATGGACTATTCATAGGTTTATTTACTACTAATAATAATAATAATAATAATTTTATGTATACTTGTTTGCAAAAGTATTTAAAGTACATATGCAGGGGGAGAAACCATGTAAACAAGTTACCATGCAAATAAACAAAATATTTATTAACACAAGTTCATTCGAGATTCATTTAAACAAAAAAAATACAGGATCAAAACTGCAAAAAAATAAATAAATAACCAAACATATTCTGAATTGGGTCTGCATCAAGGATCGGCTCTAAGCCCCTTTTTGTTTGCTCTAGTGATGGACAGGATGACAGATGAAGTTAGACAGGAGTCTCCATGGTCTATGATGTTTGCAGATGACATTGTGCTTTGTAGCGAGAGCTGGGAACAGGTGGAAGAAAATTTGGAGAGGTGGAGGTACGCTCTGGAAAGCAGAGGAATGAAGGTTAGCCGCAGCAAGATGGAATACATGTGTGTGAATGAGAGGGACCCAAGAGGAACAGTGAGGCTACAGGGAGCAGAGGTAAAGAAGGTACAGGATTTTAAGTACTTAGGGTCAACTGTCGAGAGCAACGGAGAGTGTTCAAAGGAGGTGAAGAGACGAGTACAGGCAGGTTGGAATGGGTGGAGAAAAGTGTCAGGTGTGTTGTGCGATAAAAGAGTATCAGCGAGAATGAAAGGAAAGGTGTACAGGACAGTGGTGAGACCAGCAATGCTCTATGGCTTAGAGACAGTGGCACTGAAGAAAAGACAGGAGGCAGAGCTAGAGGTAGCAGAGCTGAAGATGTTAAGGTTCTCTTTGGGAGTGACAAGGATGGATAGGATCAAGAATGAGTTCATCAGAGGGACAACCCATGTTAGATGTTTTGAAGATAAAGTCAGAGAGGCCAGATTGAGGTGGTTTGGACATGTTCAGAGGAGAGATTGTGAATATATTGGTAGAAGGATGCTGAGGTTGGAACTGCCAGGCAGAAGGTCTAGAGGAAGACCAAAGAGGAGATTTATGGATGCAGTGAGAGAGGACATGAAGTTAGTTGGTGTGAGAGAAGAGGATGCAGAGGATAGGGTTAGATGGAGGCAGCTGATTCGCTGTGGCGACCCCTGAAAGGGAACAGCCGAAAGACAAAGAAGAAGAAGATTCTGAATTAACAGTTGTCTGACCTGCTCCTGCAGGATGCATTCTGCCTTGATGTGTGTTCGAAGGATCATCATTATCATCATCATCAGAAGTGTAATCTTCCTCATCCACAGCAGCACCAGAAAGACGCCCCTCTTCCTCATCACAAAGCGGGACATTTTCCTTGACTGCAATGTTGTGGAGAATTGCAGTAACTACAATTACATAGCAGGTTTTGGAGGGGTTCAGTTTCAGGCCACCACTGGACTTGCTTGTTTGGTCACACTTGCAAGTGAAGTCCCTCCACTTGTTTCTGACTTCCTCTGGGCTTCTCTCATACCCATTCCCAAACGCATACATTTTTTGTGCGATTTCATTCCAATTTTTTTTTTGTCTGAATTTGTAACTGTGTTTTTTAATTTGGAGAAAAGCAAGATTTGATTGTTTCCCACCTCCTCCAAAAGAACTGCAAGCTCTTTTTTAGTAAATTGTGGTTTTCGTGTCATTTTTTCACGTCAACTCTCATTAAACCATGGCTGTATGTAAAGGGACTTGTATAGGAAATTATATTGAGCAAAATAAGTAACAGGTGTTCACAACACAATCCCAGCATTTTCAAAACCCATAATTTCTTTTTATTTTAATTGTACTGATGTGTCAATACCAAATAAAAATGAGTTCAAATGAAATATTGAAAAATGAAAAATGTTTGTGACATTATTACACCACTTCTACGTTACGTCACTGCGAAAGCGCATTGAATGTGAGCCGAAGAGAGAGAGAAAAAAAATGAACACACTTTAGAGTAGGGGGCGATATGTCCCTATGGCACTACTCCGCCATTGTATCGAAGATGAAGAAGAACGACAGATTAAACCAACATAGTTCTAACCATGGAAGTGCAACACAGGTACTATGGTTTTGGGAAACACTTGTGACTAGTTAGTTAGTTTCTTCAACGTTGCATCATACTATAGTGGTTAAGCAAAGAGCTACATAGTTGTACGGGAAACACACCCCTGATTGATCTAGAAGTGTAAGAGCCATATCACATTTGTTATGTAAGATGAATCTGCAGAATTTGTTGTTGTGTTTATTTTATTTTATCTGTTTTATTTCATTTATTCTATCTTATTCTGTTCATTAGTTAAGCATCAAGCATTAAGTTTATTACATAAGCCATAAGCTCTGAATGTGTTAGTTAAGCATCCATTTTGACAATCGTAAGTTGGTCTGTGATGTCATTCCACTATGACTGTCGTATGATAGAAAGCTCAGTTGAGATGCGGAAGGCTACGGAAACACAAGCTTTTGACCGTAAGCTAAGAATGTAAGATACAGCAACTAGGTTGTTGTAACCGTAAGCTAAGAATGTAAGATACAGCAACTAGGTTGTTGTAACCGTAAGCTACCCGTAAGCAGATATATACAGCAAAAGTGTTGGTATATGCGTGAGCTGAACGCAATCAGATAGATATAACATAGGTTGTTGTAAAAGTCAGAAATTTACAAGATACAGCAACAGGTGTTGTAACCACAGTGGATTTACTCAAGACGACTATATGAAGTGTTGAGTCTTTGATGCTGAAAATAAAATACCAAGACAAAGAAATCATCGGACTTCAGTTCTTGTGAGTAAATAATCAAACCAAAGCTATGCGCCAAAACTGGTGAAATAATATGTCCGCATCTACAAGCAGCATTCCAAGATGGAATAATTCCTATAAACGCACTGGGACATTTCACTGTGTATATCATTCTGCTCGTATGTGTTCATGGCCTAAAATTTTATTTCCTAGTTTAAAACCACTATTACACTAGTGTTATAGACATGACAAATTATCTTTTTTTTTCACAATGTGACCACAACAGAGCAATGGAAGTAATTGCAAAATGTCATGAATGAGTCTCCGATCCTCTTGAGAGAGGAAATGGCCATAAGAAGAACCATCTTGAGAGTCAGAAGCTTGTCGGGCGCTGATTCTAGTGGTTCAAAAGGAGTGTCGATTAGACCTTCGAGCACGATAGATAAATCCCACGAAGGGACCGTGGCTCTAGTGGGTGGCCTCAACCGTTTAGCTCCACGAATGAAACGGGCAACTAAAGGGTGATTTCCCACAGTAACCCCTTCAGGCAGGACGTGGCAGGCTGAAATAGCGGCCACGTACGTTCGGAGGGTACTAGGGCACAAGCCCGAGGACAATTTCTCTTGCAGGAATTCCAGCACTGAAACGATTTGGCAGTGGACTGGTCCACCTGCTTTGCCATGCACCAACTTTCGAATACCTTCCATTTGAAGGCATAAATTCTCCTAGTGGAGGGAGCCCTAGCACTTAGGATGGTGTAAATTGGGCCACGTATGGGCCATCGCGTCCAGACCCAGGAGAGCTGGACGAGTCAGAGAGTAGTAGAGGGGACATTGTGCAGTCTCCTGGGAGGCAAAGAGGTCCACTTCTGCTGTAAAGAATCTCTCCCAGATTCGAGTGACTACTTCGGGGTGGAGTTTCCATTCCCCGTGATTCACAGCTTGTCTGGACAGTAATTCTGCTCCCATGTTCCTGTATCCTGGCATGTGAATCACCCTGAGGGACAGGAACTTGTCCTGAGCCCAGAGCAGAACCTGATGCGCTAGCTGGTTTAAGCGGCGCGAATACAGGCCGCCCTGGCGATTTATGTAGGAGACTACCGATGTGCTGTCCACCCGCACTAGGACATGGTAGCCTCTCAGCTGCTGGAGGAAATGCTGTAGAGCTAAAAATAGAGCCATCATTTCGAGGCAATTAATGTGCCATGTGAAAAGGTGGCCTCTCCAGCTCCCTTGGGCTGGACGGCCATCCAAGACCGCGCCCCAGCTGGTAAGGGAAGCGTCTGTCGTTAGCATTTTGCGATGACAAGACGGACCTAGAGTGTGACCCAAGGTGAGAAATCAGGGTCTGAACCACATAGAAAGGGTACGAAGTCCTTTGCGTGTAACCCTTATCCGTCTTCGGGGATTTGTTCTCATGTGAACTCCCCTGGCTCTTAGCCACAGCTGAAAGGCTCTCATGTGCAAGAGACCCAAAGGTATCACCGTGGATGCAGCTGCCACGAGGCCTAAACATTTTTGTAAGTGATGTACAGTCACTTCTTGGTCCAGCCTGATTTCCTTCAGAGCGTTGTTTATGGATTTGACGCGAGCAGGAGACAGATGTGCCTGCATAGCGATCGAATTCCACCTGATGCCCAAGTATGTTGTCACCTGCGCCGGAAAGAGAATGCTTTTCGTGGCGTTGAGTCTCAATCCCAGCGAATGAAGATGAGCTAGGATGACATCCCGGTGTCGAAGTGCTAGCGGCTGAGAATGGGCCAGGATTAGCCAGTCATCTATGTAATTCAGAATGCGGATGCCCTGGAGTCTCAAGGGAGCCAGAACTGCATCCATGCATTTTGTGTATGTGCGGAGTGATAGGGCTAGACCGAATGGAAGAACCCGAAATTGGTAGGCTTTTCCCCCAAAAGCGAACCTCAGGAACTTCCTGTGCTGTGGCAAAATTTCTATGTGGAAGTATGCGTCCTTTAAATCTATTGCTACAAACCAATCCTGTGTTTGGATTTGTGAGACAATAGTTTTTATGGTCAACATTTTGAGGTTGCATTTTTTGAGATAGCGGTTCAAACCGCGAAGATCCAGAATTAGATGCAGTCCCCCGTCCTTCTTGGGGACCAGGAAGTACCGAATGTAGTAGCCTGACTCCATATCTGGAGGAGGAACCTGTTCTATGGCTCCCTTCTGCAGTAGTTTCTGGAGTTCGTAACTCAGAAAATGCGCCCTTTCCGGTATCACGGAAGTGGAGACCACGCCGTTGAAATGCGGAGGGCGATATGTAAACTGGATCCTGTATCCTTTCTCTACAGTCTTTAAAACCCAGGGGGATATGCCTGGCAGTAGCTTCCGCGCTGCCAGCTTCTCCGAAAGGGGTACAAGTACTTCTACTGGGCTGGGGGGTGTTAGTGGTTCGGTGTCCTGGAATATGGCAGGATGCGACCGTAGGACAAACGTGTCGTTGTCTGAAACACCATTGGCGGCGGAAACTGAACACCGATCTCCTGGGGGTGCCCGGGGGGGCATGCTCCTATATGCCCCTTCCCAAGGGGGGGTCACCCCTACGGTCCTGAGCTCTGCTCTCAGGAACGTTTCTTCTTCGTAAAGAAGACAGAGCGATCTATTCTCTTGGGGGCGGCCTGAGGGGGGCGCCGAGCCGTACCCCAGGGGCGCGGCTACTGACGCTTTCCTTCTGCGCTTCTCGCCTAGAGAGATTCAGATCAGGTCGAGGTTGGGTGGCCGATGGCCTCGACACCTGGGCACAGCGTGGGAGAAATTTCCCAAAAGGCTGTTCATAAAGCCTAGCCTCTCTAAATCTGGTGGCGACGGTATTATCCGCTTCGCCAAATAGGCCTGAGGGTGAGATGGGAGCATCGAGAAGGAATGCTCGATCTTTGTCCTTAATGCCAGTTAGATTTAGCCAGAGGTGCCTCTCTGCAGACACCAGGGAGGCCATAGAACGGCCAATAGCACGGGCTGTCTGTTTCGTCGCACGCAGGGACAGATCAGTAGCCCGGCGTAATTCTATGAAAGCTTCCTGATTCATATTGCCGCTCGTGCTCAGATCATTCAGCAGGTCAGCCTGGTACGCCTGCAAAACCGCCATGGTGTGCAAGGAAGCGCCGGCCTGACCTGCTGCTTGGAACGCCTTCCCTACCAGGGTAGAAGAAGTTCTACACACCTTGGAGGGAAGGGTCGGCTTCTTTAGCGAGGATGATGTTCCAGGAGCGAGATAGCCCGCGAGCGTCTCCTCAATCTGGGCCATCATCACATAACCTCGTGCCTTTGCATCAACGATGTTCGAATAAAACGAAGTCGAAGGTACAAAGATACGGGAAGAAAAAGGATGTCTCCATGAACGAGATAACTCGTTGTGGAGATCATCAAAAAAGGGGAGAGAGCAGCGTTGTGGCGCCATCTCCTGGTCACCCGACAGAAATCTGTCATCTAATTTCGACCGTTTTGAGTGAGCTTGCTCCTGTGGCCAGTCAATGTGTAATCGTTCGACTGCGCGTGTTATAACTCCAAGTAACTCCTCATACTCTTTATCATCTCTAGAGGATCGTTCTGAGGTAGCTACATCCATATCTACAGAAGCAAGAGAGTGAGTCTCTCCCAAACACTCACGAGAAGCACTGAAGTGCGCTCGCGAAGTGGAGGGAGAGAGCGTGTGATCCGGGGAGGGGGCGAGAGAAAGGAGGGAATTTGTCTCTCGTGCCTCAGCCAAATCAACCTGTGAGCCCCAGGAGTGCAGAGCGGCTCGTGGCTCCCTAAAGAACACGAGGCGCGCTCGTAGCACCTTCATTTGGAGATTATCACACTGCTCACACTCTCCTTCAAGTCCAACGAGAGCATGGCTTTCACCCAAACATTCAAAACAGAGGTTATGAGTATCGTCTTCAGAAAGACGGTTACCGCACGGGCATGAGTTTACCGCACTAAACTCTAAACAGTAAACAGAAAAACAGAGTTTTTCTGTTTAGAATGGCTTTTAAATGCTTGCTGCACACACGCGATCACAATGTCAGCATGAAGACAAATGATCTGAGGTGTGTCGCCGGCTCACAAGTATTTATAACCTGCAGCTGCGTCAAATCAGATGACGTCACCTGACCGAGGTTATATATAGCCAAAAAATTTGGCGTGTTTGCACACATGCTTCACAACCGACACACAAAATGGTTTGCATAGCGTTCTCACGCAGCATCGAGAGAAAGCCTTTGAAAGGGAACTTACAATTCAGTGACATCTCTATTCAGTGACAGCTGCTATACCTCAGAAAATACTGTTGAATAGTTTGTTTTCAAAACCATCAATGACGTACAATATTCCACCAGATCATAATTGCTTTATAATATGTGAAATTTCACTACTGATTAGACTTTTAAAAATTATTTTTAAACAAATTAACCAAATCTTTTCTAAAGGGCTTTACTTATTAATGGGAAAATTCAGTTTTCCGCTAAGAATTCCTTTCTAGTATTCGGGTGAAGTTTAACAACATAAATTAACAAAACTAACTAGCTAACTAAGACGCCTATTTAGCTGACTAGCTGAGACAAGACAGATTGACATTTTTAAATGAACAGAAAACTATCCTATAGTCCTATATAAAGAGACAACATAATGTGCACCTGAAAACGTGCAAACAAAAACGACAAAGTGACAACATGACACAGTCAAGTCGCTTTTTGTTAAGTAGACAGATGGCTTGGAAAAAAGCTGTTACACAGTCTGGATGTGAGGGGCCAAATGATTTGGTACCTTTTTCCAGATGGCAGGAGGGTATAGTGTGTGATGGGTGTGTACGATCAGCCACAATGCTGGTGGCTTTGTGTATGCAACATGTGGTGTATAGGTCTTCGATAGAGGGAAGAGGCATTCCGATGATCTTCTCGGCTGTCCTCACTATCCACTGTAGTTTCGTGTGGTCTGAGATGGCACAAACCAAAACAGGCAGTGATGCAGCTGCTCAGGATGCTCTCGATATTCCATGCATTAGTAGGCCCATGCATTATCAGTTAAATTTCAATATTAATCATTGTGTTTTATTCATGAAAGTGATTTGTTTTATTAGTTTTCCACAATTCTCTTTAACTAGTTTAAATAGTTTAGCTCACTTTTATTTTTGGTCAAAGGTATGACTAAACTAAGACTGAAAAAATTACCCACTAAAGATTAAAACACCTTCAGGAAGCATATGTAAGATAAAAAAATTTAACAAATGTAAAACAGTATAAAATTTAAAATGGTACTTTAGTTACGTTTATGGCTCTTAAAGCCTCTGCTGCTGGTGCTGAATGCTATTAAATATATAATGCTAGTAACTATAAAATGCATTTGTCCTAATTTGTCAATTGTCCTAATGAACTCATTATGTGCCTTTACCTAAATTGACCTAATGTGGTGTTATGCCTCCAACTCATTAGGCAAATTTCACCAAAGAAAAAGTCTTGCTTTATAAGCAGCGTTGTTCAACAGAGAGCTTAAAATAAATTAACAACCAATAAAAGCATATAAATAAATACATGAAGCATTCCTTTTTTTCACCTAAAATACTGTATTCTACTGCTTAAAAATAAGAGAATTTCAGTTTTTTATTTAGTTAGTTTCTTATGTCTTTTTTATTATGTACCTTGCTGAGAACTGTAATTTGTGAATATTTGAACTTTTTACACAGAACTAGAAGAACCAATACCAGTGCTACCACAGAATTTTCTAGGATATCAATGTACTATTTGTTTTCTTTTTGGAATTGGTTTATGTAGTCCATTTAAAAAATAATAAATGTATATGAAACACAAACCTGAACATGTTTTCTCTAAACCTGAGAAAGAAGCAGGTAAAACATGGCATTACCAGCTTTTTTTTTCTTTTTTTTTTATCAAAGACCAGGAGTTTGATATTCTCTGTTGAACTGAAACGTGGATTAAACAGGACGAGTATGTAGCTTTAAATGAAGCTAGTCCTCCTGGATACAGCTACATACATCAGCCTCGGCTAACTGGTAGAGGAGGAGGCATCGCAGCTATTTACAATGATAATCTGTCTATCATACAAAAGCATGGACACAAATTTAATTCATTTGAAATTCTTTATTGTAACATAAGTTTATTTAAGCATATTAAGTCAGCTCAGTCGATTCCACTAATCATCATTTACAGACCTCCAGGGCCATATTCTGAATTTCTTAGTGAATTTGCAGTTCCCTTTCAAAGGTTACACTCGATGCTGCGTGAAAACGCTATGGGAAACATCTTGTCATGTTGCCGGTTGTGAAGCATGTGTGTATAAACACGCCAAATCTTGGCCTATATAACCTCGGTCAGGTGATGTCATCTGATGAGACGCACCTGGGGCGGTTATAAATAGGAGTGAGCCGGAAGCATTCCTCAGATTCTTTGTCTTCACCTCGTTGTGCTGAACGCTCTCTCTCCCCCCTATTAGCTCTCTCCATATGAGTTAACCCTTTCATGGAGTAAGCTGTATTATCCCATGTTTTCCTGACATCGACTAATTTATTTTCTTAAATATAGTTGATGTGGAAGCGCGGAGTTATATGATGATGCCCAGATAGAAGAGACACTTCACAGGCTATCTCTCTCCTGGGGCATCATCCTTCCTGAAAAGCTAATTCCTCCTTCAAGCTATGTAGACTTTCATCTTCCCTGGAGGGAAAAGCTTTATCAGGCAGCAGGTCTGACACCCCCAGGAGGTCGGTGTTTTGCTCCACCACCACTGGTGCTTCGGGGCAACACCAGTCTCCAATAAAGACTTTCCTGCCATGCTTCAGGATGCCGAACATCTAACACCCCATCTCCACCCCCCACCCCGGTAACCAAGCCACCAAGACTTTTGCACTTTCGGAGAAACTGGCAGCGTGGAAGCTACTGCCAAGTATATCTCCTTGGGTACTAAACAATGTAGAGCACATCACCCTCCGCGTTTCAATGGCGTGGTCTCCACTTCCATGAAACCGGAAAGTGCGCATCTACTGACAGAAGTTGCTGGGAATGGGGCCATGGAACATGTTCCCCCTATCAGACACTGAGTCAAGCTACTACAGCCGGTATTTTTTGGTTCCCAAGAGGAACGGGGGGCTGCGTCCAATTTTTAGATTTGCGGGCTGTACCGCTATCTAAAATAAATAATAACAGCCTCAAAATGTTGACTGTCAAAGTGATTGCTCTCAAATCCTACCAAGCGATTGATTTGTGACAATCGATTGAAGGATGCTTACTTTCATATAGAAATATTGCCACAACACAGGAGGTTCCTGAGGTTCGCTTTCGGGGGTGAAGCTTACCAATATCGGGTCCTTCCATTTGGTCTAGTTCCTCACCTGCACATAATAAAATGCATGGATGTAGTTCTGGCTCTTACGACTACCAGGGCATACATATTTGAATTATATAGATGACTGGCTGGCCCAGTCTCATTAGCTAGCGCTTCGACATCAGCATGTCGCACTAGCTCATCTTGTTTCTGAGGATTGAGACCAACGCCACAAAAGCGTGCTCTTTCCTGTTCTGAGGATTTGGGTGTCACATGAGATTCGATCGTAAGCGGGCACAGCTGTCTCCCGCTCGTGTCGAATCCGTTATCAACACCCTCAAGGAAATCAAGCTAGACCAAGAAAGTTACTATCACTTTCAGAGATCTTAGCTCTCATAGCAGCTGTATCCACGGTGACACCTTTGGACCTTCTGCACATGAGAGCATTTCAGTTGTGGCTAAGGGTGCTTTCACACCTACAGCATTTGGTGCGCACCAAACGTGTTTGGTCCCTTGGTTCGGTTCGTTTGCGTTGATGTGAATGCAATCTCGGTACTTTGGTGCGCACCAAATCAATCGATCCGAGACCTGCCTGAAGGGGTGGTTTCGGACCGCTTTACCCACTCTACTTTGGTACAGTTCGTCTGGTGTGAAAGCAATCAAACCAAATCTGATGAAATGGTATAGCTTAATGCACTTTGGGGTTGCGGGTAAAATTATTTTCCCTTCCTGATGACTCGATTAAATTTTTCAAGCTCGACTCGCGATGAAATCAAACCGCGGAGAAACGTGGAGTGCCGAAGAAATTAAGTGCCTCTCTGTATTCACATTAAAGATGAAAAAAATGTGTGGCTGGGCTGTTTCGATCGGCCAACGGATTACCTGATGGATCTGCAGGAAGATCGCCGGCTAATAACATCAAAGTGATCATACAGGAGGAGGGCACATCTCTCCCTGAAGTAGTGCGCGATGCACCGTCGGCGAGATGAATAAACCAGGGAACTGGTTTGGAGTCGCAGCCGCGAATCGTGTTCGAAATTAATTATCTGAAAATAATGATTTGCACGTACAATGCAGTGCGCGAGGATCAGCACCATGAGCGCAAAGCAAAGCTGTTCCTCCATGATTATTGAAAGTGGCGCGATTTTCTGAAAATAGTCTGTTTCCGGTGCCGATGGGCTTCACTGTCTATTTTGGTTTGTTTAGAACTCTGCATATGTGAAAGCAAACCGTACCCACGTCTGTTTACTACATTGTAACATTTTTCTGACTGGTGCGGACTAAAGCAATCGAACTATAGGTGTGAAAGCACCCTAAGACAGGGAATTTCACTCTAGGGCCGATCCCCAACAAGGGTTACGCGCCAGGTGCTTCGTACCCTTCCTACTGTACGTGGTTCAGACCCCGGTTTCTGACTCTGGGTCCCACTCTAAGTTCGTCTTGTCATCGCAGATGCTAAAGACAGACGCTTCCCTCACGGGCAGGGGTGCGGTCTTAGATGACCATCCAGCCCAAGGGAGCTGGAGAGGCCTTCTTCTCGTACGGCACATCAATTGCCTCAAAATGATGGCTCTATTTCTGGCCCTGAAGCACTTCCTCCAGCAGTTGAGAGTGCCATGTCCCATTGCCATGTCCCAATGAGACGTGGCGACATAGCTTACAGCAGGTTATGGTCGCTGAACCGCTGGATGTGCAGATGGTGCTCCGAAAATAATGTGGACTACATAGATAATTGGAAGACCTTTGAGGGCAAAGCTGCCCTTAGGGCGGGACGGTGTCCATCCCACATTTTCTGTAGTATAGCTCATAGTCTCAGTAGAGGTCTAGTTAATCGGTGACAATCCAGAGCCCATGCCAGGGAGCAGACAGACAGGCTAAACCAACCGTCTGCTAGCTGCATAGAGTCGTCACTCAGGGTTCACCATTTTCAATTCAATTCAATTTTATTTATATAGCGCTTTTAACAATGGTCATTGTCTCAAAGCAGCTTCACAAAAAATGAAAGATTTTGTTAGAAAAGAAAATATGTGGAAGTGTGTATGTGTGAGAAAATGTGTTTAGGTAATAATGAGATGAATGAATGATGAATGAAATGTCTCTGATGAGCAAGCCAAGGGGGATATTAAGTCAGCTCAGTCGATTCCACTAATTATAATTTACAGACCCCCAGGGCCATATTCTGAATATCTTAGTGCATTTGCAGATTTCATCTCAAACCTAGTCGTTTCTGTAGACAAAGTGTTGCGCTGTCATTTTGAGAATGCAGAAGACCCTCTGAGAACAGCATTTATGTCCATACTGGACTCAGTAGGCGTAAATCAGTGTGTAGTAGGACCCACTCATAAAGCAGGTCACACTTTAGATTTAATAATATTCTTCGGATTAAGTATAAGAAATTTATTCACAATTCCACTGTCTGAAATTATCTCAGACCACTATCTTGTCTCCATTCAAGTGTGTCACAGTGATAATGTACGCACAGCACCGCGCTACCGTATTAAACGTACATTCACATCAACTACCACACAGAGTTTTAACAGTAATCTCCCAGAGTTACCAACTTCGATTAGATCACCGTCTGACCCCACAGAACTCGATCAGGCGACTGAATATTTAGAGTCAACATTTCGTTGTACCTTAGATAATGTAACTCCAGCTAAAAGAAAAATTATTAGAGATAAGAAACTGATACATTACTGGTATAATGATCACACACGCACTTTAAAACAGACCACTCGGAAATTAGAGCGTAAATGGTGTCAAACTAAATTGTTAGTATTTCAAATACTGTAGCATGGAAAGAGAGCATCCTGAACTATAGGAAAGCTCTTAGTGTAGCTAGATCAACGCTAGTATCTCTCCACTCTTATAGAAGAAAATTAACTTGAACTTTTTTAATAATAAAATTGTAAATATTAGGCACAAAATTGAGGCTTTGAAACCGAACAATGTAATTGATGCAGATGTTAACCTAGCCATGTCAGATCGGAACCTAGAATACTTTACTCCCCATGAAGAGAAGGAACTAATTTCACTCATCTCTTCTGCAAATTCATCAACCTGTATACTAGATCCTATGCCGTCACATTTTCTTAAACAGATAGCACCTGCAATAACAGAACCCCTGTTGAGAATAATTAATTCCTCGCTCAGCACTGGTTATGTTCCAAAATCTTTTAAATTAGCAGTTATCAAACCAATAATTAAGAAACCTGACCTCGACCCCTGTCAGCTGTCCAATTACAGGCCAATATCAAACCTCCCTTTTATCTTTAAGATTCTGGAAAAGATAGTAGCGGAACAGCTATGCTCATATCTACATAGAAATAGCATACATGAACTGTATCAGTCAGGATTTAGGCCTCATCACAGCACAGAAACAGCACTCATTAAAGTAGTAAATGACCTCCTATTGGCCTCTGATCAGGGTTGTGTAACTATGCTTGTTGCTAGAACTTAAATGGTGATTATTCTGCATGTTCTCTTGTGGAGTTTGGCGTTCCACAGGGTTCCGTTTAGGCCCACTGCTTTTTTCCCTTTACATGCTTCCTCTGGGCAACATAATCCGTAAGCATGGTATTAGTTTTCATTGTTATACACAGAGTTATATGTATCAGCAAAACCAGATGAGAAAAAACAGCTTACTAAAGTTGAGCAATGTGTGCAGGACATAAGAAATTTGTGGCTAATTAACTTCTTTCTGCTTAATCATGATAAGACAGAAGTTCTAGTCATAGGACCGCATACAGCTAGAAGTAAAATCTTAGATCACACTGTAACTTTAGATGGCCTTTCTTTTCCATCAAGTGCAACAGTAAAAGACCTCAGTGTGATTATAGATTCCAGCCTTTCATTTGAAGCTCATGTAGATAATATTACCAGGATAGCATTCTTTCACCTCAGAAGTATTGCCAAGATAAGAAATATATTGACGCTAAATGATGCAGAAAAACTAGTTCATGCTTTTATCACCTCTATGTTGGACTATTGTAATGCCTTACTGTATGTTTGTTCAGTTAGATGTATAAACAAGCTTCAGCTAGTCCAGAATGCAGCAGCGAGAGTCCTCACTAGAACCAGAAGATATGAGCACATTTTTTAAAATACTACTCTTGACATATAAAGCATTAAATGGTCTTGCGCCACAGTATCTGAGTGAACTGCTAGTGTCTTATGATCCGCCACGCCTACTTCGATACAGCTGGGTGCAGAGCTTTTTATTACAAAGCCCCAAAATTATGGAATAGGCTTCCAAATAGTGTTCGGGACTCAGACACAGTCTCAGTGTTTAAGTCTAGGCTAAAAACCTATTTATTTAGCCAAGCATTTTTATAAATATATTAACCTTAGGTAAAGGAGCAGATCTGGGGACTCATGAACGTAGAGTATTATGGTGAACTGGTATGTTTAGATGCTGACGGTTACGGTGAGGTTGACGGTTATTTGTTTTTATTTCATGTTATTTTACCTTATTCTATTTATTAGTAAAGCAATAAGCATTACGTTTATTACATAAGCCATAAGCTTTAAATTTGTTAGTTAAGCATCCATTTTGACAATCGTAAGTTGGTCTGTGATGTCATTCCACTATGACATGTATTTGTATGACTATCGCATGATAGAAAGTTCAGTTTAGATGCGGAAGGCTACGGAAACACAAGCTTTTGACCGTAAACTAATCGTAATCCAAGATCTTAGTAAGATACAGCAACTGGTGTTGTAACCACAGTGGATTTACTCAAGACGACTGTATGAAGTGTTGATTCTTTGATGCTGACAAAATCTGTTGTGTGAGTGAAACTTCAATTTAAAGATACGTGCCAAAACTAGTGGAATAATATGTCTGCATCTACAAAAGTCAAAAGCTTATCTGCTGTTTAAGTGAAGACAAATGAATGTTGAAAGCGAAAACGAAAGGAGATGGCGCCTGGGGACCAGAGCCAGGAAAAGAAGCTTCACGAACTGATGGACGTCAGAGGAGGCAAGGCAAGTCAACTGACTGTAAAATCCCTCGAGATAGCGACGCTCATGAACAATGCTTGTAATTTGAATGCCGTTGTAACTAAGTTTCATAAGGATTACACGGAGCTCCTAGGAGAGTTTGTTGAAAGCAACACTCATGTGCTAAAGTACTTAAAGGAAAAAGAATATGAATATGACCAGGGCGAGTGGTATCAGTCTAAAATGCTGAGCTGCACAGACTTCATAGCAAAGGTGGAGTCGTGGATTGCAAAGCCTAACCGCCGCCTTAGAATGCTTCGAACACTCGACGATGGGGTTTCGGGGAAGCGTGGCGTCGGTAGAGTTTAAAAGGTCCTCAACATCCACAGCACCCTCAGCTAGACTAAAGAAGGTGGAAATTAACAAAGCAGCCCTGTTAGTTAAAGCAGCAGCCCTAGCAAAACGGCAGGCAATAGAACAGAAGGAAGCACAACTTAAGGCTGAGAAAGAAAGGCTGGAATTAGAAACGGCGATCACTATTGCCGACGCTGAAATGAAAGCACATCAGGGCTACAAAGAACCACTGCACCAAGCAGCGCACACTTTTCCCAACTCGGAATACAACAGCAGATGGCAGCCCGCAAGAGAGAACACGGTCATCGAAACCAACAGCGCGCACTTCCCCCCCTCAACTCGGAAGGTAATAATCTTTACGACTATAGCGCTTCAATAAACTGTACTGAACTGCCACCACGTCACGAGGCACACCACGTTGATGTGCCCCTCAGCGTCAGAACTACTATGACAAGCACGCAGAGAGAACGCCCCATCTACAATGAACAGTTAAGTCAGAGTTTTGATACAGCACATAATCAAATGCCAACGCTCTATGGGGCAGCGCACTCAGGTGTGCCCATAAGCGTAAACACACAAATGACAAACACCTTAAGGGACACTCGAGATGATGACTACCTACATCAAGGACCAGAGGTGTCAAGTAACGAAGTACAAATACTTCGTTACCTTACTTAAGTAGAAAATTTTGGGTATCTATACTTTACTGGAGTAATTATTTTTCAGCCGACTTTTTACTTCTACTCTTTACATTTTTAAGCAATTATCTGTACTTTCTACTCCTTACTTTGTAAAAACAGCCTCGTTACTCTATTTTTATGATGAGCACGCGCAACCCCTCAGGTTGCATGATAAGAACGCGCACAACGCCCCCCCCCCCCCGTCACATGATCAGAACGCGCACAACGCCCCCCCCCCCCCTCGTCACATGATCAGAACGCGCACAACGCCCCCCCCCCCCTCGTCACATGATCAGAATGCGCACAACGCCCCCCCCCCCCCTCGTCACATGATCAGAACGCGCACAACGCCTAACCCCCCCTGTCCCCCCCCCCCCCCGTTGCATGATAAAAATGCGAGACCTTAATGCTTTTGTCGGCCCTCACGGTACTTTTACTTTTATACTTTAAGTAGTTTTGAAACCAGTACTTTTAAACTTTTACTTAAGTAAAAAGCTTGGGTTGATACTTCAACTTCTAAAGAAGTATTTTTGAACCCTAGTATCTATACTTCTACTCAAATAATGAATGTGAATACTTTTGACACCACTGTCAAGGACTTGACACAGTGCATTACCAAATGCAACGTCAGGCAGAACTCACAGAAATGCTTGCGAGGAGCCAAATGATGTCCTCCTTGCCTCAGCGCGACATTCCTCCCTTTTACGGAGACCCGCTCAAGTTTAAATCCTTCATGTTGTCCTTTGAACGTTTCGTTGAATCTAAAGCTGACAATGACATCGATAAGCTGTCCTATCTTGAACTGTATACCACAGGGGAACCCAAAGACATTGTAACGAGCTGCATGCACATGAAAGATGGGTATGCAAGGGCAAAGAAACTGCTACGCAACAGGCTCGGAAACGAGCTGAGAATTGCAGCGGCTTATAAGCAAACGGCAATTAATTGGCCAAACATAAATACAGACGATGTCCTCTTTCTTGACAACTTGCCAAAACACAATGGCAAACTGTGAATCTATGGACGAGTTGAACAGCAGCGAGTGCATGAACACCATTCCTACGAAACTGCCCTACAAGCTGATCGACAGGTGGAAGTCGTCCGCACGCCAGTGTGGCGGTGTGGTGCGGTACAACCTTCTCTACTTCTCTACCAAATTCCCCTTAACCAACCTTAACAACTGAATTACCGATTACGCCACCCAGGATTGGTTACCTGGGAAAAATGTAGGGCACAGGTTCGGATCTCTCATTGACACAGGGACATGGATGCAAAAATATACAAATTTTTATTCATTCAAGCAATTAAAAACTTAGTAACATCAATATCATTTAAAATCAAAAACATCCCAGACAAAGAGAAACAAAAAGAAAGCGGAGCTGGGAAATTAACCAAAGAAGGACAAGCTAGAGATGGGGCTACACTCTTGCCCAGTCATAAATGATCACACGTGCACCAAACCACTCACTAGGAAAAAGGTAATACCACTCCACACTGTGTAAACATAAGCGCATCACTCTATAAGCCGCTAGCCTGTCTTCTGTAGATTCCCAGCTCCTAAAGAAAAGGAGGAAATACAAATAAATACACTAATTAATTACAAAAAAGAAATAAATAAAACAAAAGTAATATATAAAAGAAAACAAGCAAGAAAAATGTAGCTGCAGTGCACCCTCCAAACTAGGAGGACAAATACCTAATCAACCAGAACGGCTATCAGAACACTGGCCACCAACACCTAGCACAGCAGCATACACAAAGCAAAAGATATAAAGAATCCCCGCCCCCAAAGCAGCAGCACCAGCAAAGCAACGAACTGCAGGAAGAAGGCAAAGCAGCAAACAACAAAAACAACAAAAATAACCGTCACCAGCAAAGCAATAAAATGCTAGACGGAGCCAAAACAACAAAAACAATAAAAAAACAAAAACAACAGTCACAAGGACGAAAACGAAAATAAAACAAAACAGTAAACTCTAGGCTGGAACCAAGCAGTCGATTAAAACAATCCACCGGAGCAAAACAGCAGTGCTGAAGCTGCCCATCAAGCTGTAAGCACTGCACAGTGAAGAAAAGCACCCTCACCAGCCAATCAATTTACCTAAAATTAAAAAGAACGTTAAGGTAAAAAGAAACGGCACATACCTGTATGGCGGGCGCCAAGAAAATAAGTTTGACCTACCACGTGATGCAGACCACATCCATCTGGCAGCCAATCCTTCAACAAATCAAAATAGGACAGACATACAGGTCACATCATATGCCTAAGGAAGCCTTAAGCCTACTATAGGAAGAAACAAATAATCGGCGTACCAATTATACGACAGCATTCATTGCAGCTCTTTTAGAAAGGGTAAATATACATGGACGGCAACAAGCTGCTTCTCCACTGCCTCGGACGCAATAAAGATCAGAAAAATCGCCGGCTTTCCAAAAGAAAATCACTATTAGCTAGATAATAACATTTACAAATAACCGAAAGTCCAGCATGCCAAACATATCTCTCACGCACACCGGGACCAGACGACCCACTTCCGGAAGCGCAACCTGGGGGTGAATTAGCGCCACACCTGGCTGTTCTTGCTGCACCCTTTTATACTCTCCCAACTACACCCAATAATCAATCTCAGGTGCATAACCTGAAATCTGGAAGGAAGTGCCAAACTCCGTCTCACCACAATCTACCCTCCCCTTTTTCATCATCGACCCAATGATGAACTCAAAATGTCAAACCTATTTCCAAGGTCGAAAAATAGTTATGGAATCAGACACCAAGTGGCTAGAAGATAAACCACCTACTGCACGGGGAAGATGATGGGGATTCGAATGTCGCCCAGCTGTTACTCGCCCTGTAGCTGTTACATTTCTCTGCCCGGTCCAGTTAGCTTTAGCCTACAACTTTGGTCAGTACCGATTATACTACTGATTATTCTCCTTCTTTCTAGCCACAGCACTGCCACCCCTAACAGCAAGGGAAGGGTTTATTAACCCTGGACTATCCAAGTAAAGCAAGAAATGTAAAAACAATTGTAAGAAAAGAGTCATTTTGTAAGTAAAGGTAAACAAGTAAAAATTTCTGTCCATGTGTGTGTGACAGAGACGAACTCAAGGTATGCAAGGACATGGTCCTCTGGACATGTAATGACATCCATGCTCAAACCCTGAGTCTTCCACTGTTGAAGTCCCAGTGTGTGGCACACTCAGAAAAACACACATGTTAGGGGGACACCATGGTTAGAAAAGACCATCTATGCTGAATAGAGGACATTTCCACCACAGCTGCAAGATGTTTACTAAAACACTGAAAATCACAGTACTTCTAACCATTGGTCCATTTCAAAGGAAAGGTAAATTCAAACTCGCAGAGTCATTTGGTGCGGCTCTTGATTGACACGCTGGTCTCGAGTCGGTCTCTGTACAAGGGAACAAAGAGATTTAGTGCTAGGCTTCCTTGAATGTGTTTTTCCAGTGTGTGGCACACTCAGAAAAATGAACGTGTTGGGGGGACACAGTGGTTAGAAAAGACCATCTATGCTGAATAGAGGACATTGCAAGATGTTTACTGTATCTGTTCAACTTGTTTTGACACAGCTCAGTGGTGGAAGCTTCCCTTCTGGCCAACACTCCATTGCAGAGCTTAGTGACCAAGCCCATGACTTGAAACCCAAAGTCTTTTTAGTATTGAGGTCAAAGTCCACTTGCCTTGTGTTTGCAAATTTGAAGTGTCTGCCTTTATAGTAGCGACCACCCTGTCTACTATGTTCTGCAGACAGGGTGATCATACTCTATTAAGTTTCCCTCAGGACTTTTGTAAAAGCCAAAATATGACCACACCTCAGATCTGGTCATTTTAGAAGGCTTAAATCTCCCTGCACTGTCACTGCCTTCTGCTATTTCTTCTCATTAAAAAAAAAAACACGTTGCTCGCTGCGTTTGCATCAGACTGATGCTAACTGGATAGGATTTACTGTAAATTTTCAAAATTGTGATAATCAAACACTGTTTTAATGATAATTAAATTTTAAAGCAGATTACTAACCTTCAGTACATTTTACAGTGGTTTATCATGAAACCAGTAATCGTTCCATCCCTAATTGTGACGCATATGTTTTATGGATAGTATTTTGATAAGTTCATTAGTTTGCATGATTGTTTTAAAACAACAGGGAAGACTTGGCCTGTGTAAAATCGACATCATTTCCTAGTAAAATTATCACTCAAGGTATTATTGCACATATTCACGCACTTCTGACTTCATCCGGTTCAACAACATTGCCATGAGTAAGCCCATACATTTATACTGTGCAATATTTTTTTTTTTAGATGACCAGGGGAACGCGGCTTGTGCAACTTCTGGTTCACCTCATCTCCCGGACTCAGTAACTCAAGGTATTGTTAAAATGCTGTGCCATATCCATCATTTCCACCCTCTTTGCTAATGTGCAGTCAACACATTAATAATATCTTCTTCCTTGTCTTTCGGCTGTTCGCTTTCAGGGGTCACCACAGCGAATCATCTGCCTCCATCTAACCCTATCCTCTGCATCCTCTTCTCTCACACCAACTAACTTCATGTCCTCTCTCACTGCATCCATAAATCTCCTCTTTGGTCTTCCTCTAGACCTCCTGCCTGGCAGTTCCAACCTCAGCATGCTTCTAAGCAGAACATACTAGATATTCGCAATCTCTCCTCTGAACATGTCCAAACCACCTCAATCTGGCCTCTCTGACTTTATCTCCAAAACATCTCACATGGGTTGTCCTTCTGATGAACTCATTCTTGATCCTATCTATCCTTGTCACTCCCAAAGAGAACCTCAACATCTTCAGCTCTGTTACCTCCAACTCTGCCTCCTCTCTTGTCTTCAGTGCCACTGTCTCGTAGAGCATCGCTGGTCTCACCACTGTCCTGTACACCTTTCCTTTCATTCTCGCTGATATTCTTTTATCGCACAACACACCTGACACTTTTCTCCACCCAACCTGCCTGTACTCGTCTCTTCACCTCCTTTCCACACTCTTCATTGCTCTGGACTGTTGACCCTAAGTACTTAAAATCCTGCACCTTCTTTACCTTTGCTCCCTGTAGCCTCTCCGTTCCTCTTGGGTTCCTCTCATTCACACATTTCATCTTGCTGCGGCTAACCTTCATTCCTCTGCTTTCCAGAGCGTACCTCCACCTCTCCAAATTTTCTTCCACCTGTTCCCTGCTCTCGCTACAAAGCACAATGTCATCCGCAAACATCATAGATGAGGTCAGACAGGAGTCTCCATGGACTGTCATCCTGTCCATCACCAGAGCAAACAAAAAGGGGCTCAGAGCCGATCCTTGATGTAGACCCACCTCCACCTTGAACTCTTGTCACACCTACAGCACATCCCACCACTGTCTTACAGCTCTCATACATGTCCTGCGCTGCTCTAACATACTTCTCTGCCACTCCAGACTTCCTCATACAACACCACAGCTCCTCTCTCGGCACCCTGTCGTACGCCTTCTCTAAATCTACAAAGACACAATGCAACTCTTTATTACCTTCTCTGTACTTCTCCCCCAGCATCCTCAAAGCAAATACTGCATCTGATGTACTCTTTCTAGGCATAAAACCATATTGCTGCTCACAAATTCTCACCTCTGCCCTTAACCTAGCTTCCAGTACTCTTTCCCACAGCTTCATTGTATGGCTCATTAGCTTTATGCCTCTGTAATTGCCACAGCTCTGCACATCTCCCTTGCTCTTAAAAATCTGCACCAATACACTTCCCCTCCATTCTTCTGGAATCCTCTCACTCTCCAAGATCTTGTTAAACAAACTAGTCAGAAACTCTACTGCCACCTCTCCTAAGCACTTCCATACCACAGGTATGTCATCAGGACCAACAGCCTTTCCACTCTTCATCCTCTTCAACGCCCTTCTCAACTCACTTTTACTAATATTTGCTACTCCCTGCTCCACAAGTCACCTTTTCTACTCTTTGTTCTCTTTCGTTTTCCTCATTCATCAACTCCTCAGAGTACTCCTTCCATCTTCCCATCACCCTCCTGGCATCTGTCAGTACATTTCCATCTCTATCTTTAATCACTCTAACCTGCTGCACATACTTCCCATCTCTATCTCTTTGCCTCGCCAACCTGTACAGATCCACCTCTCCCTCCTTACTGTCCAGCCTAGCATACAAGTCCTCATATGCTCTTTGTTTGGCCTTTGCCACTTCTACCTTCACCTTACGCTGCACCTCCCTGTACTCCTGTCTACTCTCTTCAGTCCTCTCAGTGTCCCACTTCTTCTTAGCTAGCCTCTTTCCCTGTATACACTCCTGGACTTCCTCGTTCCACCACCAAGTCTCCTTGTCTCCTTTTCCCTTACCTGATGATATACCAAGTACCCTCCTGGCTCCCTGATCACATTGGCTGTAGTTGTCCAGTCAACTGAAAGCACCTCCTGACCACCTATAGCCTGTCTCAGCTCCTCCCTAAAGACTACACAACATTCTTCCTTTCTCAGCTTCCACCACTTTGTCCTCTGCTCTGCCTTTGTCCTTTTCACCTTCCTCACCACCAGGGTTATTTTACACGCCACCATCCTGTGTTGTCTGGTGTGGTGGAAATTCTGAAAACAATATAAAGACAAGTAATCCATACACTGGGTAAGAGCAAAGTAACAAAGGTTTTATTTTAAACTTCTGCAGAAGGACCAGTCTCATACAGCAAACAGTTGCAGCATAGAGAAAGGTGATCTCTTTCTCTAGCTGACCTATTTTATACACAAACATCTCTGCTAACATAATCAACGCCCCGTACGTGAAGTTCCTACATTCAAACTCATGACTCTTTATCTGCCCCAGACTAGATGTCCATACCTTATCACATCAGACCCCAGACCCCAATCACAAGCCGTGTCTACCTATAAAGCTATTTCTTTCTATGCTAAGTTGACACACGTGTAAGGACCATGTGTCAAAAGGGGGAATAAGCATTTGTGTTACTAATAACATACTGTACTGTAGATAAAGGAATTAAGATGAAGCCAGAGCACACAAAAAGTAAAAGGACATTGTGAAGATGAAATGTTATGTTATTGTGCAAAACTCTTTGAGGATTTATTTTTAATACAGGCCCACTGACAGTGCTCCTAACACCACAAACAGAAGTCAAAGTAGTGGAAACAGAGATGAGGGTACACGCCAGCACCCCAAACATGTTCCAGAACCGAAAAGAAAACAACACAGAGGTCAACAAGGGTGAACAGTGATGTGCTAGTAACCTCTCCTGTAAACCCCGACAGACCCTCACCTGCACGCAAAGTGCATGGGTCAGAAGAACCAACTAGAGTGACAGAAACAACGCAGAACCACAACTCTCCACTCAAATTCATCACAACAATAAGTACACTACATTTGAGGACAACACATGAAGAAATTGTAAGGTGTCAAAGTAGCAGTAGCACGGAGTAACATTGGTGACGTACAGTATAAAAGTAATTAGAGTTAAAAATGAGAAAACACCCCAAAGCAATTTGGGTAACTTTAGGAATAATAATAGTTATGGTTACCCTGATGTGCCTACTTATTGAGAATTCAGAGAGAAACGGCGATGGTAAAGTCTATTTAACAAACTCAAGCCACATGCATTTAACTAGAATAAAGAGAAGAGACTGCATGATAAAAAGGCATAACACTAATCTCAATAGATGTGCAGGGAAATTGGGAATGTGCCCTATCATTAGACATTGCTGATAATATAACAGACATACACAACCTCTTGTGTTGTGTATGCCATGTCATGTCCTCGGGCTGGGTAGCACTGCCCCTAAATAACGTCACAGCAGCAGAAGCAAATGCAGACAACACGTCTTGTATTATACCGATAACCACCATGGCCATCTTACAGATATCTGCATACTACAAACAAACAGGGAGGCCAAACCCAGCAGTCCCTGAGTGTAATTATTCCAATAACCTATGTTTTGATGCCCCAGGGAGCTATTGTTCCCCATTGCCTGTTAAGGTATTTCAATTGGACAGGCTCATGTTATCCTGCATATGTAACTCCTAGTGTGTCAGTACACACAGAAAATCCGTGGGGGCCACAGATGTCAGAGAATAGAAGAAAAAGAGATGTCCCTATTAAATTTCATGGTTACACTTTAGGAAACCCATGGACTAGCCCAGGAGCAAATGTAGGCTGGTCACTCTTCCTCGGCGGAGGAACAGCTGTAGCCCTAAACAAGGTAAATGGTTTAGCATACATGTTACTAATACTAAAAAATGACACCGTAAAGGCCTTTCACGCCTTTCAATGATGATCATCAGAATATCAGCAACATCATAAACCGCATGAAGAAGGCTTAGCAACCACCTCCCCAAGTAGAGTCTTCGATCTCGTGGTTAATGCAATTATGGGGAGGCTGGGGTTATTGGCTGGTTTATAGTGTTCTACCAATTGGGATTATAATCTTGTTAGGCCTCTGTATAACACCCTGTATTTGCAGATGTATACAGGGACTAGTTCTGAACACAGTAAATTATCAAATGTTAAGACAGACTGACAACATAAAACGGAAAACGGACTGGGACGACCCGACTTCTGACAGAGTTCAAAATTCCGGTGACTATCATTTTGAATGTTTAGATCATGATATGGAAGAAGACATAATGTAAATCTTTAGAGAAATATAAAGCATGTATATTTAAGTAGGTTGCAAATTTTTTAATGCTTTTGTGTCGGGGGTCTGTCCCCATAAAAACAGCTGTAGTGTCCTCTGTGTGCATTAGAGTGCTAGTGGTGATGTTGTTAAAAACCCAGGTTGGAGAGACAATATCTGATGAAATTTACCTAATGCATAGCTTATTAGTATTGTTTTGAATTGTAGGATTAAAATATTTAGGTTGTCATAGAATGACAAAAGGGGGAAATTGTAATGGAAAAATCATATTTTAATTATATGTATTAATTCTATTTGATTCTTGTAGTAAGTGTGTAACGTAGGCCTTAGAAGTTTGAACTTAGTTGTCGAAGCTTAGAGACACAAGGCCGAGAACAGAATAGAAACAACCTGATTGTAGTTGTCCCTGAATAAATGATAAGGTATGGACATCTAGTCTGGGGCAGATAAAGAGTCATGAGTTTGAATGTAGGAACTTCACGTACGGGGCGTTGATTATGTTAGCAGAGATGTTTGTGTATAAAATAGGTCAGCTAGAGAAAGAGATCACCTTTCTCTATGCTGCAACTGTTTGCTGTATGAGACTGGTCCTTCTGCAGAAGTTTAAAATAAAACCTTTGTTACTTTGCTCTTACCCAGTGTATGAATTACTTGTCTTTATATTGTTTTCAGAATTTCCACCACACTGGCTACACTCTCCCCTACCAACACTTTGCAGTCACTGATCTCTTTCAGATTACAACGTCGACACAAGATGTAGTCCACCTTAGTGCTTCTGCCTCCGCTCTCATATGTCACCCTATGTTCCTGCCTCTTCTGGAAGAAAGTAATTACTACTGCCATTTCCATCCTCTTTGAAAATAGTCCACCACCATCTTTCCTTCTACATTCCTGTTCTGAAGACCAAACCTGCCCATCACATTTTCATCACCTCTATTCCCTTCCCCAACATGTCCATTGATGTCTGCACCAATCACCACTCTCTCACCTCTGGGGATGCTCTGCATCAATTCATCTAACTCACTCACTGTGGGGCATAACCACTAACAACATTGAACATCACCCCTTCAATATACAGCTTCAGACTCATCACCCTATCTGATACTTTCTTAACCTCAAGAGGAATTTGTAAGGAATGTTCTAAACAACACATTAATAATATAAAGCATATAAAGAAGCTGAATGAATTTTGTTTTTAACAAGCAGTGTAATAAAATGTCATGGTAATAAAAATAATCAAAGTTGATTTTTAGAAGATCTAAAGTCAATTATCAAACACTTTTTGTCTTTTTTTGTTCAGTTTCCTGTGTTTCATCAAGTCGGTGTGTGAAGAGACCATGGTCTGTGGAAGAGATACGAGCTGTGATGAAACACATGAGGTCGTTTATTGAAAACGGTGTCACTGTCACCAATGAGCAGTGTCTGAAGTGCAAAGAAAAGGAACAACCTATCTTAGAGACAAGATCCATTCAAAACATTCGAGATTTTGTACGCAACAGAGGCTTGGCCTTTAAAAAGCATTTAAATGCTGAATACTAAATGCACTTTTGGACAGCCTGAGCCTTTACCTTTTTAGGCATGTTTTAAAGATTGCCGTCATGTGTGCAGAAACATTATAGGTCACTTCATTTATTTTGCTCACAGGCAGTCTTTTGTTTTTTGTTTTGCTATGTGGTTCGCCTGGGCCAGGATCCACTTTTATTTCCCTTTTATTAATTTTTACAATGCTTTGCTGTAAAAAGAATTGATTTCTTGAGGTGAACCAAATATACTTCAGTGATCCAACAAATGTTGTGTTGTGTGTTAATAATGACAAACCTAGATTATTTTCAACATTTTTAGCTTACATGCAGATGAGTTAAGTGTAGTAGTCAAACATAATGAAATTAACTAATGAGCTAAATATACGAGATCCTTTTCGCAATCTCCACAAAGCAACAAAAGAGCATCAGTCAAGCATCAGTTCTGGCAGGTAATGTTAGTCAAGCTTGCATCAGCTGACTGTTAGATGTCGTATTCCTATAGGTAGACGTGATCAGCTATCGCAGCACACTCATATTTAGCTCCTCAGGGTTATCAGCTGCTATTGTTCTCCAGAGCTCATGTACACTCCTTCTGCTCTTCCTCTTCTACAGTCAGAGCTTGGTAAGCAGAACAGAACTCCATAATACATGTGCTGGTGGGGTTGAGTTCGTCCTACTGGATGCAAGCGTGTGTGTGTATGGTGAACTGGGCTTATAGAACTTGTGTCCTTTTAAAGCAGGTTATACTTCGTGTGTGTGTGTATGGTGAACTGGCCTTATAGAACTTGTGTCCTTTTAAAGCAGGTTATACTTTGTGTGTGTGTATGGTGACATCACTGACCTTGTACACCACACTGTCCTTCTTGGCCGTGTTACAGAAAAGTCTTTACAAACCACCAGAAAGTAAAAAAAAAATCCTTTTTTTATATCTCAGTTGTGCAAAGAATATATTTTAATTTTAAGTTGTGTATAGGTTCTTTGATTTTTTTCATGATTTTTGATATGTTTTTTGTAGCTCTAGCACCACTGGAACCCAATGTCCCCACAACCCTATGCCCGGTCTGATTTGCGGAAAATTTCAAAAATTGTCCCTCTAGCCCAGTGGTTCTCAAACTTTTTCTGTCATTCCCCACTTAAGGGGGTGAGCGAATTTTCAAGCCCCACTTGTCAACAAAATAATAATGAAATCGGCCAAGTTTACTGTTTATTGAAATATCAATTCCTAAACCAATACGATCAAACACCACCAAGTTAAAAAAAAGATAAAATACACGTGCAATTGTTATAAAAGGCTTACGTTGTCACTTATCTTTGCATAATTGACCCCATGTTTATTAGCTGCTCAGCAATCGTTTGTAGTTTTTTTTGCACTGGCCAATTCTGTATGCAACTTTGAATGAAGCCATTTGTGCTTTGCTGTCCACTGATTCAGATGTTACCATGCGATTCTCCTGCTGTCTGTATTCTGCCAGCTTTCTTTCAAAGACGTCCAGTGGCTTATTAACGTGACTGGAGTGTGTTGTCTCTAAGTGTCTTCCTAATTTGTTAGGTCTCATGCAGTCTGCTGCCAGCGGTTTAAGACACAAAACACACACGGGTCTCTCTTCTGCCCCCACCATCCCCACCATGAATCCAAGCTGAAGATAGGCTTCATTAGTGGTGGGTGATATAACCAAAATCCAAAATATCACGGTAGAAGCAATTTTCTAACTCAATAATGATATATATCACAATATAGCAATTTGTATCTGAAAATGCATAAATAAAAATGAAAACACAAAGAAATTGTTTTACATAATTAAATTTTTTTTATGTAATTTTATATAAACTGTGAATTGCTGGGGTTTGACGCATTTTTTTACTTTGGCCATATTCGTTTGGATGCTTGGATTTCAGATGATAGAAAAGGTTTGACGTGTTTCCACCACTTGTTAAAACAGTGCACTTGTGTACCTTGCAAATCACGTTCATCTCATTCATATCACTTTTCTTATACCCAAACCAATTCCACACCACAAACGATGCAGCGCAGTGATGATCTGGTTTATTCGCGCAGCCCGGTGGATCGCGCAGCGCCGCTCGAATCACAAACCTGCGCAACCCCCTGTGTTTTATTTAAAAACAACTTATTTAAAATGTCAGGACTGTTTAATATTGTTTCCGCCTTGCCATGCCTGGATTGTACGTGCGCATCCCAGCGGGGTAAAATGTATTTTGATGGTCGGCGCGGTTTATTTCTGTCAGAGTCGCGCAGCCCAGTGGGTCGCGCAGGTTTGTGATTCGAGCAGCGCTGCTCAAGTTTGTCCGACGTTAAACCATTATTGTTCCACTATGGTTCCACTTTTTCTCCCGGCCCACAACTGATGTTATTTTAAATTTACTTGTATTAAAGATCCATTTATTTTTGTGTGATTGTTTAGTTTTGAGCGTACGCTCTTCATTATCAATAAAGAAAAGCATGAATTAGAATAGGTACTTTCCTGTTATTTTCCACTAATTTCCTCCAGTTCATTGCGCCCCACCTGTCATGTCTGTATTCCCCACTAGTGGGGCGCGCACACTTTGAGAACCACTGCTCTAGCCCGACAAACGGGTATAGGTGTGTCTGTGTGTGTGTGTGTGTGTGTCTGTGTGTGCATGCGCGCGCGTACTCCTTCTACTGTTATAAAAATTCTAAACCAAATACAGCTTTTTTTTCAGAGGTAAACGGAAAAGTGAAGTTGTTCAGTGTCACTATGCAGATGTTACACTCAGTGGAGTTACCGAAATCTTTTATTTAGTTCTCATTGAGTTGCCACACATCATTTCCATATTTCACTCGCTTTTATTACTCTTATGTGAGCATAAACAGTGAAACATTCCACAGGTTTATAATACACCGCGGCCAAGTGAACCACGTTCCCGTCGAACGAAACGAGGCATAATCGTGGTGTTTGCTTCGGATATGACATAGCATAGTTTATCTGCTGTGGTAGATCTGATTATTTATTCAAACACAATAATAAAGCTTTATATCCTCAGGAGGGCTCATTACATTGTTTTAGTGATAGTTTCACGGAAGCGAGTTCAGAACTAATCTAACCAAAAAAAAAAAAACTTCCGAAGTTTCAGAAGCTTCAAATAATATGAACGAACTAATGGACTTTCTCAAAAACGATATAAAATTAAGTAGAGCTAAATCCCTAAATCTCCTTATAAAATATCGCTGATTATCAATGCGGGAATGAATGGCGAATTGTCATATGGCGAAGCATATGCTTCCGTGAAATTGATATAATTGAGATATATATATATATATATATATATATATATATATAGATAGATAGATAGATAGATAGATAGATAGATAAACTGCATATATGGAATGAATGAAACCTGAGATGCACTGAATGACGCATAGATAGTATGCGCGATGCCTTGCGCCATCTGCTGAGAGAAATGAGAATCGCAGGTTGGAAAATGCAGGAAACGTCACGCCGCCGCGCAGCTGTCAGCGATTTCACGTAAATAAGAGCAAAATAGCTTTATACTGGCTTTCACAGGTGCGATTTAAAAAATTTAAGCATGCTGGGTGATTAGGCTCACAGATCTAGGAAAAGTCATGAAAGGAGGGTCCTGGATTTTGATCGAGTGTGAAGTTTTTTTTGTTTTTTTTTCCCCCCTTGCGGTCAAATGACCGCTGCTCGGCGCTTCTAGTGTTAAAGTTGCGTGGTTATCCTGCCTACTCGCTTGGCATTATTTTTTGAAAACTATGATTTCCACCTCTCATACCGCCCGGGGTCCAAGAACACAAAAGCGGACGCCCTCTCCCGACAACATAGACCGAACCGGCAGGTGTGCCACCTGGACGACTCTTTGTGCCCGAGGAGATGAGATCTGAAGTCCTCCAGTGGGGACACTCTTCACCAATTTCTGGACATCCGGGCACACGACGGACCATCCAATTTCTCCAGCGGGACTTCTGGTGGCCATCCATCACGAGGGACGTCCAAGAGTTCGTTCAGGCATGCCCAGTGTGCGCCAGGGCCAAGAACACCAATCAACCAGCCCCAGGTGAATTGCAGCCACTTCCAGTCCCTCGACGGCCCTGGACGCACATTGCCGTCGACTTCATCACGGGCCTGCCGGCCTCCGAAGGAAAGGACACCATCCTCACAATCGTCGATCGGTTCTCTAAAGCCGTGCATCTGGTGGCTCTCACCGGACTCCTGTCAGCAAAAGAAACAGAACTGATTTTAGAGCACGTAGTCCGTCTGCATGGGTTCCCCAAGGACATCGTCTCGGACAGAGGGCCCCAGTTCACAGCCAGGTTCTGGAAGGCCTTCTGCCATCTGATTGACTCCACCTGCAGTCTATCATCCGGATACCACCCACAGACTAACGGTCAGACGGAGCGGACCAACCAACAGCTGGAGCGCTATCTGAGATGTTTCATAGCAGATCGTCAGCGCTCCTGGGCACGCTACCTCATTTGGGCTGAACTGTCACACAACCTCCACACCTCCTCTGCCACCAACCTAAGCCCATTTGAGGTATGCTACGGTTTCCAACCTTCGATGTTCAACCACCTAGAGCCGGAGGTTGATGTACCGTCCGCCCAGCAGTTGGTCCGCAGATGTCGGCGGCTATGGATTACAACCAACCGGGCCATCCAATGTGCCAATGCCCGCTACACCCACCAACACCGGGACGACTGTACCACGTAGGTGACAAGGTATGGCTCTCCACTAAAAACCTCCACCGTCACACCGAGTCAAGAAAACTTTCAACCAGATTCATCGGACCATACCGCATCACCCACAGGATTAACCCTGTCACCTACCGGCTCCAGCTGCCTGCGGCGCTCCGGATCCACCTGGTATTCCACCTGTCCCAATTCAAGCCTTTCATCACCTCACCCATGATTCCACCCACCCCCCCAGCTCCTCCTCCCTGGATCATCAACGGCGGTCTCGTCTACACCGTACGCCGAATGCTCGACTCGCGCCCTCGGGGCAGAGGTACTCAGTACCTGGTTGACTGGGAGGGCTACGGCCCCGAGGAACGGTCTTGGATCCCGGCCCGGTTCATTCTCGACCCCGAGCTGATTCAAGACTACCGTCACCGGATATCTTCCACCCCAGGACCGTCAGGAGCCGGTCTTGGACAGGAGGGTACTGTCATGCACACTCAATCTGCGCCCGGCACTAGGACCCGGAAGTAAGGCGGGCGCCAAACCAGGAAGTATAAAAGAGGTAAACAAACGATGGCTTCCCGCTCAGTCATTGAGTTCGGCCCATGTCGGTTCCGGTTGTCGTTTTAGCAAACCGTGAGTACTCACCATTTGGGTTATCTGCTTTCTGCTATTGTGTGTGTATTTATAGGACGCGGGTTAAATTTGTGTTTTTCCCTTGCTCCTCTTTCGTGAGAGTCCTTAGATTAAAGTCGCGTGGTTATCCTGCCTACTCGCTTCTATCCGCGTTTGGGTTTACCATCCACGCTACATTGGGCTAACCGCTAAAGCTACGTCTTCTGGTCCCCGAGGTTAGTTCACTCTTGACATGGACAGGATGTCAGATGAGGTTAGACTGGAGTCTCCATGGACTATGATGTTGATGTAACCTAGTAACCCAGTGTAATTATCTATCCAGTGACGGAAACTTCAAAGCACTTTTTGTCTCTGGATAAGACCAAATAAATGTAAATGTAGTTGTAAATGTTTGCAGATGACATTGTGCTTTGTAGCAAGAGCAGGCAATAGGTGGAGGAAAATACAGAGAGGTGGAGGTATGCTCTGGAAAGCAGAGCAATGAAGGTTAGCCGCAGCAAGATAGAATACATGTGTGTGAATGAGAAGGACCCAAGTGGAATGTTGAGGCTACAGGGAGCAGAGGCAAAGAAGGTGCAGTACTTTAAGTACTTAGCGTCAATAGTTCAGAGCAATGGAGAGTGTGGAAAGGAGGTGAAGAGGCATGTGGAACAGGAAGACAAAAGTGTCAGGTGTGTTGTGTTATAAGAGTATCAGCGGGAATAAGAGGAAAGGTGTACGAAGCAGTGGTGAGACCAGCAATGTTATACGGCTTAGATACAGTGGCACTGAAGAAAAGACAGGAGGAAGAGTTAGAGTTCAAGTTCAATTTATTTGTATAGTACATTTACAACAGCCGTCAGGCTGACCAAAGTGCTTCACATAAAACATACTCATAAAACACACAATAAAACACAAATAGCACACCTAGCAGAATTAAAATGCTAATGAAAACAAATAAGTTTTGAGCAAGGATTTAAAAGCGGATAGAGAAGGTGCCAGTCTGATCTCTAACGGCAAAGTATTCCAGAGTTGAGGTCCTGCTACCTCAAACGCCCGTGCCCCTCTGCGCTTGAGCCTCACGCGTGGGACTACTAATAAAGCCTGATCACAAGATCTTAGTGTTCTGGAAGGAGAATAAGGGTGAAGAAGATCGGAGAGGTAAACTGGTGCTAGGTTGTGTAATGATTTATACACAGACAGGACGATTTTTAAATTAATTCTCTGAGAGACTGGCAGCCAGTGTAGATCTTTCAGAATCGGAGTGATGTGATCATGTTTACGACTTTTACGAAGGAATCTTGCTGCTGCATTTTGGACACGCTGTAAGTGGGCAATTTGAGATTTGGAGATACCGCAATATAATGAATTGCAGTAGTCCAGACGAGCCGTAATGAATGCATGAACCGCCATTTCTAGAGTTTTGGGGGTGAGGAAGTGTTTCATTTTGGCGAGTAGTCGAAGCTGATAAAAACTGGATCCAATAACGGAGGCAATATGTTTATCAAATTTTAGGTGCTGGTCAATGAGAACACCAAGGTTACGCACCTGTGATGATCTGTAGACAGATAAGCTGTCCAGATCAGGGCTGAAACTCTGAGAGTTCTCATTTGGACCAAAAACAATTACCTCGGTCTTGTCTTCATTTAGAAAGAGAAAATTTTGAGCGAGCCATGATTTAACCTCCTCTAAACACTGCAAAAGATTAGTAGTAGCAGTAACGTTCTTTCGTTTGATGGGAAGATAAATTTGAGTATCATCTGCATAGAAGTGAAAAGATACATCATATTTCCGTAAGATAGAACCCAGAGGTAGCATATAGAGAGAGAGAACAGAGATGGAGCCAGAATAGAGCCTTGTGGAAGACCACAGGTCAGAGGTGCCTGGGAAGAAGTGAAATTACCCATCTTTACTAAAAACTTTCTATCAGACAAATATGACTGAAACCATTTCAGAACATTCGCCTTTAGACCCACCCAAGACTCTAATCTAGATAGTAGTGTAGAGTGATCGATAGTATCAAAAGCCGCCGATAGATCCAGGAGAAGCAGAATCACAGAGTCTCCAGAGTCAGTGGAGACATAAATATCATTTAGCACTCTCAGAAGGGCGGACTCTGTACTATGAGCAGACTTAAAACCAGATTGAAAGACCTCGTGAATACCCATGTTAGTCAAAAAACATTGTAGTTGGTCTAGCACAATTTTCTCCAAAACCTTAGAAACAAAAGGCAAGACTGAGATAGGCCGAAAATTCTTTAGGGCAGAGGAATCCAGTGAAGGCTTCTTGAGCAGAGGAGTAACAGTAGCTACCTTAAGATTGGCCGGAACACAGCCCGTTTGAAGACATTTGTTGATAAAGGATACCAAGCCTGGCCCAATCGAATCCAGAATTGAACTTAGGAATCTTGGGTGGATGATATCGTTAGGGCAAGAAGATGGTTTAAGCCTGTCAATGACCTGCTTCAAAACCTGGACATTGATGGGTTCAAAAACCTCCCAAAACGTACGGACAGAAGGCATGGTAGGTGAGTCCTTTAATGTTAAGGTGGGGCAAATGCCAAGTCTTATAGGGTTTTAATTTTGTCGTTAAAGAATCTCAAGAAGCCTTCGCAAACAACATCAGAAGCGACAGTCAAGGTATTAGCCAAAGGATTAACAACAGACTGAATAATTGAAAACAGAACCTTAGGTTTAGAATGATTTGTTTCAATTATATTAGAGAAATATGCAGCTTTTGCGGCTTTAGCAGCAGACTGGTAAGATGTAAGCGAATCTTTAAATAATTGAAAGGAAATATGCAACCTGTCCTTTTTCCATTTTCGTTCTGCCTTTCTACAGATTTGTCTTAGTAGATGAATCTCAGCGTTTTGCCACAGTTCAGATTTTGGTTTCTGCTTATGAGGTTTGAGGGGGGCAGTTACATTAGCTGCCTCAAGCCAGGCAGAATTCAAGAGGCTAAGATGTTGATCAGCATCCAAGTCCAATAATGGTTGATCCAAGTGCAACTCTGAGCAAAGTTCAGTAAAGCACAAGTTGAAGTTTGAGCTAAACTGTGGAGAATAAAACCGAGACAGAGTAGCAGATGCATTAGAAAAGTGAGAAAGTTCAGGAAGGGACAGTGAAAATAGTATAGGTTTATGGTCGGAGAGCAGAAAGTCTGAGAGCACAATATCAGTCACATCAAGTCCATAAGAGAGCACAAGATCCAGCATATGTCCCTGAATGTGAGTAGAGCTGTTGATCCACTGAGTGAGATTAAAAGCATCAATAAGATTGAGGAAATCACGCGAGAGTGGATTTGACGGGCAGCAAACATGGATATTAAAATCGCCTACCAACACAAAACGATCGCAGGTTGTGGCAATATTGCCGATAAATTCAGTAAACTGCTGTATAAAATCCTTAGTGGAGTGAGGAGGGCGGTAAATTACCCCTAAACTGACAGGCCCATTCCTGTTAGAGGTAGCAGATATGAAGATGTTAAGGTCCCCTTTGGGTTTGACATGGATGGACCATGAAGGAATCCATTAGAGGGACAACCCATGTTAGATGTTTTGGAGATAAAGTCAGAGAGGGCACATTGAGGTGTTCAGAGGAGAGATTGTGAATATATTAGTAGAAGGTTGCTGATGTTGGAACTGCCAGGCAGGAGGTCTAGAGGAAGACCAAAGAGGCGATTTATGGATGCAGTGAGAGAGGACATGAAGTTAGTTGGTGTGAAAGAAGAGGATGCAGAGGATAGGGTTAGATGGAGGCAGATGATTGTCTGTGGCGACCCCTGAAAGGGAACAGCCAAAAGACAAAGAAGAAGAAAAATTGGTTCTACATGTCACGACCCTTTTGTACACTTTTTCTTCTTACAGTACTTACACATGTTAAATATCCAATTATTTTCCTTGTCACAAAAAAGTTCAGTACAGCTCACCTTTGGGGGGTTTTCCACTGGGAACAGTACCTGGTACCTGGTCCTTTTTTTACTACCACCTCAGCCGAGGTTCCAAGCGCGCCGAACCGTTACTAAAACGTGACGTGTAAACTCTGCTGGTCACTGATCGATTCACTTACACTTTCTCCATGCAACGACGACTCCTCTTCCTAAGCGGTGCTAGCAGCGTGTGGTAACGGGTATAATACAAATTTGATATTTCCGATATCATAATATGTACAAATAGGATATCACAATATAGGATATATATCCTTATATACCATGTCTCATGAATTCCTGTTGCAAATACTGTAGTATAATACCATAAATTATAATACCATAAATTCTGTAAATGTAATTGAATACAATCTAAATAATTAAATTATTTCTCCCATTTTTACTCCAATTTTCTACACTTTGGTCCAAGCAAGAGGAAACAGAGCCTGCACCATCAGGAACATCTTGCTGTATTAAGAGAGATGCAGGAGGCAGACATTCAGCAGCAGGAGCTGAACCGTGCCCAGAGGGAGTGCCACTTGCAGATGGCACTTGAAGAGGCCAAACAAGCGAGGGAGCAGGAAGCGGCCTTGAGGGCAGAGGAAAACTCTCAGACTTTCAATCAAGCATTCCTCAATGTTTTGGGGATGCTTGTTCAGGCAATGAGTGGCCGACGGGAATAGAACTCTCTTGCTGATTAATGCCATAGGCATTTGTGTTTTTTTGTTTATTTTTTGATAATGTTTGCACTACATGTCTGCACACTGTTAACAGTTTCTTCTGTTTACTTTAAAATGTACTTTTATCCTTGCACATTTTTTTAAGTTTGCTCTTTGTTTTGTAGGTTAACCTTCCTTTATGCCTTATGTATATACTTTTTGCACTTTGTATATTTTTAGTGTTTTCTGTTCATATTTTTACCTTTATAATTGTGTTTTGCTTCAATAAAAACAATCTGATCGAATACGTGTACCCCAAGACTATATTAAAGATTTATTATTGTATGAGCAGGTAATGTACCTCTTGATAAAGACAAACGATTAATGCCGCCATGATACAAACCAAAACAAATAAAAAAAAAACAAGGAATACATTGTAAAGTTTGAAATGTTGTTAAAAAATTTATTGATAATACACTTTACTGAACATGCTACATGAATAGTTAGCTGTTCAAGTAATGCACCAGACCTGCACAGAACTCCTGAACACACCGACACACAGTTGTTATGCTTACACCAAAAAGATGTCCAACACTTCTGTACTCAGCACCGGTTGCAAGCTTCCACAGTGCGATGGCTATTCTTTTCTTTAAAGGTACACACACGCGGAAGTTTGTGTCCCGTCTCTCCATCGCTGGACACAGTTTGTTGCATAAGTGGATGAATGTTTCTTCAGACATTCTAAAGTTCTCCAGCCACTGCGTGTTTGTAAAACAATCACATCCCAATCTGTAATATACAGAGTCTGCATTTTAATGTTACACTGGCAGTTAAGTTCATTATATGCTTTGCAAAAGTGATAAAAGTTAGCTAGTGATGTGCTTTTTTTAGATGCTTACTCTTGCGCGTAGTCGAGCTAACCAAGTGTTGTCGTTGTCTGCGTATTGTTGTAAAAGTTCCCAAACTCTCTTGTCTTTTTTAGCTGTGTTTTCTTTGGCTGCCATCAGCCTCTTTTGAAACAAACTCCTGCTGTTAAAAACGTCCACATGCCAAGAATGAAGAACACCATTCCGTCAATATGCTCCATTGTTGTGTGTTTGTTTGTGGCGCGTTTACGATGATGTCACGGCATAAGAGGCAGCGCAACTATAACGACACGTGAATAATCGCGCCCACTCTAAAGCGTTACAAACTGCAGTGGAAAGCAAACCGAGCCTAACGGAGCCGAACCAAAGTGAGCTGTACTGAACCGTGCTGTGCCGTACTATGCAGTGGAAAAGCGCAATATGAGACTATGGAACCATCAGCTTTCTTAACAGTAAGACCATTAGGGGCAAATGTTAAAATCGACAATTACAGTACAATAGAAAAGATACATGCACATTTATACAGGCCCATTTTTCATGGTGAGACCTGGAAATATGTAATGTTATGTGACTCAACAAACTCAAGGATTCCTGATTACTGAATACATTAAAGCGGCATTGCTGCTGATGAATAACAGACCATGTTTACTGGAATCTCAGTATATACCAGTCATAAAATATATTGCCTGTACAATATGTATTGAATGTACATATAGCTTATTATGATTGAGACACTGTTAAGAAGTTAATATAACACAAAAACTTTTTGTAAGTAAAGCTTTTTTCATTCTTTTTCTGAACTAAGAACAGATGTAAAATCTGACTGATGAATTGAAACCATGTGAAACAACTCTCACAGTTTTGCTCCAATAAATATTCCTTTCAACACATTAAATGCAATTTAGGCAGAAAAACAGAATGATACAGTTAACTGAAGTTACATGACACTGCACTATTAGCTTCATTAAGTCTAAAGTTAAAGAAAGGTGCTGGAAGTGGGCCTCCATCAAATAAATTGGCATTCTGTGTTTGCACCTGTATTAGTTTTCTTTTAATTTTGTCAGTTTTCTAGCAGATCACATTGCAGATCTAAGGGTAAGCATGGCAAGGTTAAACTAGTCAATTCTTCATTTTAGTCCTCTGTGAAAATATGACAGCATTGCAATGTATGTCGAAGTTTCATTATTCTAATCACAATTTTGACAACTAAGTCTAAGTTTGAATACATCCATAACTCGGAATGTTCCCCAAATATTACTCCGGTATAGGAAAGGAAATAACTTAAAATATTAAACAATTTGATATCAAAACAATGCTATTCTTGCATTTACTTTCCGCTTTCTGCACAGACAGTAACACACACTAGCACACTCAACTAGATACCTTGGTCGCCGTTGAGAGTTGATGTGTGAGTTCACCCTTTGGCAAGTAGCTCTCAGTCCAAACACTTGAGTTCATCCTTAATTGTTCCAGCAGGACTTTGCTTGTACTAAATATTTTATGACTTGGCTAAAAAAAAAATAGTGAAATATGGTAATGATGTCATGGTGAGACCAGTAACAGTAGCTTTGCTTTAAGTGTCATAAATTTAGCAAAAGGAAGGTCCAAATTTACAATGCATTTAACACAAGGTAATTATGATGAAATAACTAACAACGTTATGAAACAAAATAAATGCCTTAATTGTCCTTTGTGTTTCTTAACCAGTTAATCCCATTTAATTCATCTGCCTGCTTGTATTGCCATAAAATAATACTAATGTCATATTAAAGATTAACACCTTATTTATTTCCTAAAATATGTGTGGCGAGTGGAAGGGGGTGCTGCCTCGAGCCCTGCCGCTCCTCTACTGTTAACAACTGTAGCCAATTATGCCAGCCTGGGAATTACATCCAAGGAAATAAACCCTAATTATTAAATTAACAAAGGCACCCAGGTACGTTCACTGAAGATGCAAGAGGCGCGGATTTTGTACATAAACATTTATTTTCTCACAAACAATCATACACAATCACACACAATGGAGTAATCCAAGAATTATTAAATAAGAGCTGGAGCTTACAAGTGGATGGCAGACTATGAAAGACAGGGAGTCACCCCAAACATACGTGAATCACATCCACACACAATTCACTGTGACAATCGACACAGAGGAGTGACTAACACGCACACAAAGAAGGGAAACAAAAACCCCAACTTGTCGCACTGCCACCACCTTTAGCTCACCGCTCTACAAGATTGAGACATATCATTAAAACAAAAAAAGAGAGAGAGAAAGCGAGAAAGGGACAAACACCAACTGACCCTCCCTCAGAGGCTCACCTTGCACCTGCTGATCATGATGTTGCTTTCTACAAGTTGCAGCAAGCCTCAACCGTTCCTGGGCCCCCTCAAATGCTATTCGCAAGCGAGTCTGGTGCTCCAGAATCCATTCATGAACAGGGCCCACAACTGGCTCCTGAATTCTCCCCAGCAGAAAATACACTGGCAGCCGAGCATCTCGACCAAACATTAAATAGAATGGAGACTCACCGGTAGACTGATTGGGTGTGGTATTATAACAAAACAAGATTTGAGGCAAACAAGAGGCCCAGTCTCTCTTCCTAGATATTGGTAAGGCGCGCAACAAATTGTGAAGGGTCCGATTAAAACGCTCACATTGGCCATTACCAGTTGGATGATGCGGCCCTGATCAGAATGGATACTGTACGTGCAGGAACCCCAAACTTACTGAACCATTCCACCACTAGTACCTGAGCAACTGTAGTGGCAAGTTGGTCACAAGTTGGAAAAGCTAATGTATATTTACTGAAAACGTCAGTCATCACAAGGACATTTTCCAGACCATTCCGATTTGGCTCCAACACAGTAAAATCAATAGCCAAAATTTTGTTAGGCTGTGATGCTAAAAGGTGTCCCATAAAGCTATGAACGGTGGGATAACAGTCCTTGGACACTTGGCAATGCTCACATGCCTTACACCAGTTAGCTACCTCTACTGACATACCTGGCCAATAGCATCACTGTCATAGGAGCGCCAATGTCCGCTCAACGCCCTGATGGCCATGCTCATGATGCAAAGCTGTCAGAACCTCCTGCTTTAACACCTGTGGCAACAGAAGCTGGTCAACAGATTCGCCCTCACGAGGAGAAAAGACCTGATGATAAACGACACCCCCTTTCTCTACCAAACGATCCCACTGTCTTAACAGTACCAGAGCAGGCTGTGAATAGCTGCTTACGCTCATCAACATTAGGCCGCTGATTGTGTCTCCAGAACACAAGAACCTCTTGGAGCACTAGATCAGCCTCCTGGAGGGCCCGCAAATCAGCTGTCTGACAAGGCAGCTCTCTCAAATGACCTGCGCCACTAACAACTGATTAATATGTTTCTTCACTATCTCATACTCCAAAAGAGGAATACGCCTATAGCGTTGCTTGACAGGAACGTCATCCAAGAGCGGATTGTCATGCGCCACCAGAGTAGTACAGCCAAGGTCCATCTCATGAACATAGAAAACAGAGCTATACTTATGAAGAAGGGACCTCACTTGCTTCTGGGCTACTACAGGTAACAGGGACAAATCTGTTAGACCCAATCCCAACCAGATTTTTAAAAGAAGTGATGCTTACGGTTGGAGAGCCACTCCTAAACATTATTAATTCTTCATTACATCTAGGTCACGTCCCTAAACCTTTCAAGTTAGCAGTTATTAAGCCGCTTCTTAAAAAATCTAATTTGGACGCGAATGAAATAAAAAATTACAGACCGATCTCAAACCTCCCGTTCATATCAAAAATACTAGAAAAAGTAGTATCAGCTCAAATTTGCACATTCTTGCAGGATAACAACATCCTTGAAGAATTTCAGTCAGGTTTCAGGCCCCATCATAGCACAGAAACTGCACTAGTTAAGATTACAAATGACTTGTTTTTAGCTTCAGACCAAGGCTGCATCTCATTGCTAGTCCTGCTCGATCTTAGTGCTGCATTCGACACTATAGATCATAATATTCTCATAGATCGCTTACAAAATTATATAGGCATTCAGGGACAGGCACTAAAATGGTTTAGATCTTACCTGTCTGATCGCTACCATTTTGTAGATCTAAATGGAGAACCGTCTGGTATAATGCCAGTGAAATATGGGGTCCCACAAGGGTCAGTTTTAGGACCTCTGTTGTTCTCAATATACATGCTTCCCTTGGGTAACATCATTAGAAGACATGGGATTAGTTTCCATTGTTATGCTGATGATACCCAATTATATATCTCAACTAAACCAGACGAAATACCTAAGTTGTCTAGATTAACTGATTGTGTCCAGGACATAAAAGATTGGATGACCAATAACTTTCTTTTATTAAATTCAGATAAGACAGAGATATTACTTATTGGCCCAAAAACCAGCACACAACAGCTTTCACAATTCAGCTTGCGCTTAGAAGGATGTACTGTTATTACCAGCTCAGCAGTAAAAGATCTGGGAGTAATATTAGACAGTAACTTGTCTTTTGAAAATCACATTTCAAATATCACAAAAACAGCCTTTTTCCATCTTCGAAATATTGCTAAACTTAGGAACATCTTATCCGTATCTGATGCAGAAAAACTAGTTCATGCATTCATGACCTCCAGACTGGACTATTGTAATGCATTACTAGGTGGTTGTCCTGCATCCTCAATAAACAAGCTTCAGTTAATCCAAAATGCAGCTGCCAGGGTTCTCACTAGATCCAGAAAATATGATCATATAACCCCAATATTATCATCCCTGCACTGGCTACCTGTTCAGTTTAGAATAAATTACAAAATAGTATTACTTACATACAAGGCCTTAAATGGTTTAGCTCCCACATACCTAACCAGTCTTCTGATACGCTACAATCCACCACGCGCCTTAAGATCACAAAACTCCGGACTTCTGGTAGTTCCCAGAATTTCAAAATCTACAAAAGGGGGTAGGGCTTTTTCATATTTAGCTCCAAAGCTTTGGAATAGCCTTCCAGACAGTGTCCGGGGAGCAGACACGGTTTCTCAGTTCAAAAGTAGACTCAAGACGCATCTTTTTAATCTGGCATACACATAACTCATCCCAGTACTCATACTCCAGTACACCTATACCGAATGGCAACTACGCTAATTCTCCCCATCTGTTCTGTATTTCTCTACCCATCCCGAGGCATCGGGAGATTTTGCCAGCTTCAGTAGACAAAGGCCGACCCTGCGAGGTTCCTGAGGCACCCAGAGAAGGACCAGCTCCAACTGGATTCAGCTTTATGATGGTTGGAGCTACACATGCTGCTCCTGTGCTTCCAGTGATCCAGACCTCATCTGCCCTCTGCACCTACTGACTCGTCCCTATGCTGAACTGGTCTTCATGACCATTTAAATAATTTCTGTCATATTGATTTTTCACCTGCACAACACAAGATGTTATATCATTTCTATCTGTTATCGCCCAAATGAGGATGGGTTCCCTGTTGAGTCTGGTTCCTCTCAAGGTTTCTTCCTAATGCCATCTCAGGGAGTTTTTCCTTGCCACCGTCGCCGTCACCCTTGGCTTGCTCATCAGAGACATTTCATTCATTCATCTCATTATTATCTGCACATTTTTCTCACACATCCACAATTCCAATTATTTTCTTTTCTATAATTATTATTATTATTATTTGTTTTTATTTATTTATTTTCTATTATAATTTTATTTATTTACTTATTACTTTATATATAATTATTCTATATATATAAAAATTTTTTTTTTTTTTTTTTTTTTTTTTTTTTTTTAAATTAAATTTCTTAAATTTTTGTGAAGCTGCTTTGAGACAATGACCATTGTTAAAAGCGCTATATAAATAAAATTGAATTGAATTGAATTGAATTGAATTGAAAAATCCAAGGCCTCTATCTGACTCCATACCGTAGGAACAGCAGACTGCGAATTCACAGTCACAGTACAGGCTGGAACTTCTGTGATACCAGCAGGCAGGCTAACAACATGAACTGGATGGAGGGTACCCACCATCACACGGGGATACAGCACCACCTCATTAGAACTCACATTAAATACAGGTACATAATCTGTACCTCTCGTCACCTGTACTATGGCAGGAGATGCCAAAAGTCCAGCCGGAAAACAGGAATCCGATGGCTCAAATAGCACAGTACAGCCTGAGTACTGATCGGTGCAGGTGGCCACTACCAGCTTCATAGCACCACCTGGAATCCGAAAATTCCTACTACCTTGAACCCTTACCCTACTCGAAAGCTCATGAGTAGACGAAGCACTAGACTCATGACACTGCTGCAGTGCCTGTATGACAGATACCGAAGCCTCTGAAACAGAGGGTAAGTCAAACAAAACCAGACCATGCTCCCCAAAAAGCTCTTTATAGCACCGACGGATGATATTCATCCCCAGAACACTGGGCACTTGAGGCTGGCTACCACCGGGAGGATCCTTAACCAGCAGCCCCGTAGACCCCGCAGTGCGGCATTATGTTACCACACAGCTCTGCATCCAGTTCCAAATAACCAATATAAGGAATGGCTAACCCGTTAGTAGCCCTAAGCTGTAGCCAATGGCAGGACTGAAGACGCTCCTGACCCCACGGCTGGATATTTTCAAGAAAGAAACTCTCAGTAATTGTGGACACCATCGAATCTGTGTCTAGCAAACATGATACTTTAACTCCACCCAAGATTACATCAAGATGTGGACAGGATGACACCAAGGCTCAAGTACCGCCTAAATTTCTAGGGGCATCCCGTGAGCCAGTAAAATATCCCCCCCCCCCTCCCTGAACTGTGGCTCTGCAGCGCGGTGCTCTTGCTGATTTTTCAATTGCTCCTGCTGACATTTCAACAGCTCCTTTAGCTCAATCATCTCTGCAGGAGGAGCATGGGCCACACTACTAGGTCTATTCTGAATCCCATACTGAAAACCTAATGGTGATGGAACTGAATGGCTGCGACCCCTCACACCGCTAGGAAGACCCTCCTGTTCCCATCGAATTGCTTCACCTCTCACCTCCAGTAGAGTAGCACTGTCTGCGGACCATCTGCTTCAACTCACAACGCAAAGCACCGTCAACAACATGCTCCACAAATTGATCCCTCAACAGTACATCGGCATTGGACATAGCGGTCAGGGCACACTGTTTTACCTTCTCCATAAGGCTCATTAATGCTAATGAAAACTCCTGCAAGGTTTCTCCCTCTAACTGGCGCCTAGAAAAGAAGGCCTCTTGCAAAACCACATATGACTCAGAACACCCATAGCTCTTGCAGTATTTAAATAACCTTCTCTGGGTCCTCTCTATCGACAGTGGAACTATACTTTATCTCATCGCGAGCTCCCCCTTCTAGGTGATCAAATAAAAAAAATGCTTGGTCTCTAACAGACAAATGACGAATCCTGATACAAGCTCGTACCTCCTCAAGCCATTCATCTAATCCAACACCGCATTTTCCCCTAAACATAGGACACCGTCTATCCAGAGGTACGAAAACTAATCACTCGGTTACAGGAACACTAGGAAGTGAAGAAACATTACCTGTTAGAGGATGGGATTGTAAAGTAGAAGGCACAACATTGGACTCTGGAGTGGCAGAAGCTCATTCCTGGCGAAGCTGTTCATTGTCAGCCCTCAACTGGGCAACCAAACTCCTCAGCTCCTGCAATTCATCCTCCATGTGTCATGCTTGTGCCACCACGGTCCCGGGGAATAAGATCTGGTTCTCCGGATACTGAGAATTTTTACAGGCGCTTCATTCATAATTTCAGTACCATCACGGCACCGCTCACTGCTCTATTAAAGGGGAAGCCCCAGCGATTAAACACATTCCCCGCTGAGGCTAAACTGGCATTCCAGAGACTAAAAAAGGGCGTTCACCACAGCCCCTGTGCTACGGCTACCCAACCCCGATAAGGTTTTCATAGTAGAAGTAGATGCATCAGAGGTGGGCATAGGAGCGGTGCTGTCCCAACGCCAAGGCCAACCCGAGAAACTCCACCCTTGCGCAATTTTTTCTCGTAAACTGACACCTGCAGAGCGTAATTATGACATTGGGAACAGGGAACTACTCGCTGTGAAAGCGGCGTTAGAGGAGTGGCGTCACTGGCTAGAGGGAGCCAAACAGCACCGCAGTCTAACCCAGACCCGGAACCCATTGTCCCCGCCGCTATGGTAATCGCGCCCATGCAGTGGGATATCGATGCGGAGATCACACGGTGGGCACGGGACAATCCCGTGCCGGCCGACTGCCCTCCATCTCGTACATTTGTTCCACCCACGCTGCTTGAGCGCGTTACCATGGAGGCTCATACTAGTCCTGCCTCAGGACACCCCGGTATTGCTCGCACATTAAAATTCATTGATCGAAAATACTGGTGGCCGAGAATGAAGGAAACCGTGAGAACAGTCGTTTCATCTTGTACGGTCTGTGCAACCACAAAACATCCTTGTGGGTTGCCAGTTGGAAAATTAACACCCCTACCTACTCCGAGTAGACCGTGGTCACACATCGCGGTGGACTTTGTAACGGATCTACCGGTGTCGAAAGGGTACACAACAATCTTAGTAGTGGTTGATCGATTCTCTAAGGGTTGCCGTTTCATCCCGTTTGGCTCCCTCCTGTCGGCGCTCCAGGTGGCAGAAACCCTGTTCGAGACAGTGTTTCGCTGCTATGGCATCCCGGAGGACATTGTTTCTGATAGGGGTCCCCAGTTTATCGCTAAAGTCTGGAAAGCTTTCTTCCAGAAATTGGGGACCACTGTTAGCCTAACGTCGGGCTATCACCCTGAGTCGAATGGGCAGGCAGAGCGGGCTGTCCAAGAACTCGGAAGGTACCTCCGCGCATACTGTAGCAGCCGACAGCACGAATGGGCAAACTGTCTAATCTGGGCCGAGTACTCGCAAAATTCATTATATCACTCCGCTACCAGCCTAACGCCGTTTCAGTGTGTGCTTGGGCATCAACCACCGCTCTGTCCATGGGATGCCACCCCCACCGATGTGCCCATGGTGGATGAGTGGTTTAGGCGAGCGGAAACAGTCTGGGGGGATGCACACACAAAAATCTCACAAGCGGTAGTTCGATTTAAAAAATTTGCTGACAGACGACGAAGGGAAAGCCCTCCGCTCCAGGTAGGCGATCGGGTATGGCTCTCGACACGGGACCTTCACCTCCACCTCCCCTGTGGTAAGCTAGCCCCCAAATACATTGGTCCTTTCCCCATTATTTCACAAATCAATCCTGTCTCCTTTAAGTTGCAACTTCCTAGCCATATGCGCATTAACCCTATTTTCCATGTCTCCCTTCTTAGGCCAGTGACCCGGGGACCACTAGACGAGGGTGTGTCGGAGCCCTCGCTCCCCGGGGCGGTGGAGATCGAGGGCGCTCCAGCGTTTACGGTGACGAGACTGGTGGACTCACGAAGGAGGGGAGGGGCCCTTCAATATCTCGTTGATTGGGAGGGTTACGGCCCGGAGGAGAGGAGTTGGGTGCCAGCAAAAGACATCTTGAATCCAGAACTTATCACGACATTTCACCAAGCACGGCCGGATCGCCCGGCTCCTCGACGCCCGGGCCGACCTCCCCGTCCTGGTGGGCAACCGCTACTCTCGCCGCCCGGACGAGGAGGGCGTCCTCGCCCCCCCGGGAGGTCGGTCCTGGGGAGGGGGGTACTGTCATGCCTGTGCCACCACGGTCCCGGGGAATAAGATCTGGTTCTCCGGATTACTGAGCCGCAACCTTGTCTCCCCCTAGTGTGTCTACGTTGATATGTCACCCAGTAATGTCAAATTAGTTTCACCTGTCTCTCCCCTGTGTGTCACTACTTAAACCAGCCGAACCCGTAGGTCCCTGTCCGTTCACTGTGATGTTACTTGTTGTGTGTGCACCTGTTAATGTGTCTCTCACGTCTTTTATGCCTTCACCTTTTGCCTCTCAGGAATAAGCGGTGTCTGCAGGGACCGGGCCAGAGCGTGCGGAAAGACAACCTTGCCAAGGTCAAGGTGAAACCCTCTTCCGAGTTGGAATCCGACCGCAGACATTGGGTTGTGTATCTAACCAGTACTTTTAGTTGCTTAGTTCTTTTGGTTCGTTTACATGTTCCTGAATATCTCAGAAGAAGCCCGCCTGCAGACCCGGTCAGACAAGAGAGAGAGACTTTTTCGTTGCCGTTACACCTGTTAAAGGTTTTTTCTGTTAAAATTCTAAAAATAAAAGAGATCGCGGAACTCACCCTGCATCCTGTGTCCATCTTTCTCAGTAGCAGATCATGACACCATGGCTGGAATCCAATCAAAATTTAAGACCTTAACACAGACATGGGCATACTACGGCCCGCAGGCCATATACGGCCCGTTAGTCTTTTTAATCCGGCCCGCCAAACATCTCCCAGTTATATCAAAATATAAAATTAATAATATAATTACCGGCAAACCTTGTTCATTTACTTTCCCCTGTAATGCCCACATTTCCCCAATAGATGGCGCGCTTGAGCATTTGCCCCCTCTTCTTCGCGGTTAAGCTTTTCCCAGAAGAAGCACTCTCCTTCTCGGTTCCCGCGGTAAAGCTTTCCTCCTTCTAAAAACAAACATGAGTTTATCAAAGAAAAGAAAAGTCGACAGTGAGTGCCGAGTGTTTAACACAGAATGGACAACAAAATATTTTTTCAAAGAAGTCCGATCAAAGGCTGTATGCTTGATATGCCAAGAAAATGTTGCGGTTTTTAAGGAGTACAATATTAGCCGTCACTTTGCTACGAAGCATGCCAATTACACCAGCAAGCTGTCGGCACAAGAACGGGCAGCTACGGCTGAGAGGTTTGCAGCCAATTTAGTGACCCAGCTAAATTTTTTTCACCGACCAACTGCGCTTCAGGAGTCAACTACCAAGGCAAGCTTTTTGCTGCCATTCAAATTAGCAGAAGCTAGCAAGCCTTTTTCCGAAGGTGAGTTTTTGAAAGACTGCATGGTTGAGACTGCAGGTGTTCTGTGTCCGGAAAGTCAAGGCAAGTTTGAAAAAATCAGTTTGTCACGTCGGACTGTGACTCGCTGTGTGGAACTAATTGATGAACATATAGCTAGCCAGCTAAACAAAAAGGCAGAGTTCTTTCAGTTATATTCACTTGCACTGGATGAAAGTAATGATATCAAAGACACAGCACAGCTCCTAATTTTTATCCGAGGAATAAATGACAGCTTTGAGATAACGGAGGAGTTTTTGACCATGGAGTCCCTGAAGGGAACAACGCGGGGAGAGGATTTGTATGACAAGGTGTCTGCTGCCATCGAGAAACATAAACTACCTTGGAGTAAACTTGCCAATGTCACGACGGATGGATCACCAAATTTAACAGGAAAAAACGTTGGGCTGCTGAAACGAATCCAGGATAAAGTAAAAGAGGAAAACCCTGAACAGGATGTTATTTTCCTTCACTGTATCATCCATCAGGAATCACTTTGCAAGTCTGTATTGCAGCTTAACCATGTTGTGAATCCAGTCGTAAAACTTGTGAACTTTATACGCGCAAGGGGACTCCAGCATCGTCAGTTCATCACGTTCCTGGAGGAAATTGATGCGGATCATCAGGACTCACTTTACCACTCTCGTGTCCGGTCGTTAAGTGTGGGCAAAGTGTTTCAACGCATGTGGGACCTGAAAGAGGAGATCGGCGCATTTTTAGAGTTCAATGAGAAATCTGACGAATTTCCTGAGCTACGAGACCAGAACTGGCTTTGTGATTTTGCGTTTGCTGTGGACGTATTTTCACACTTGAATGAGCTGAATGTGAAACTGCAGGGGAAAGATCAGTTTGTGCACGACATGTACAAACATGTTACAGCGTTCAAATCTAAGCTCGTTTTATTCTCCAGACAAGTTGCGAACGCATCCTTCACTCATTTCGCCACACTTGACACTCAGAAAGAGGCGACACGATATGCAAAGAAATACAGCAAATCACTGGATGACCTGCACAGAGAATTCAGTCTCCGGTTCTCTGATTTTGAAAACATTGAAAAGTCACTTCAGCTCGTGTCTTGTCCCTTCTCACAAGACCCTGAAACAGTACCACATGAGGTGCAATTGGAACTGATCGATCTTCAGTCTGACGCCATCTTGAAGGAAAAGTTCAACACTCTTAAACTTAACGACTTTTATGCTTCACTGAACGAAGCCACCTTTCCAAACCTACGGAGGACGGCACAGAAGATGCTGGCCTTGTTTGGCTCGACCTATGCATGTGAGCAGACATTCAGTGTTATGAACATGAACAAAGCCCGTCACAGATCCAGGATAACTGACCAACACCTCGGATCTATCCTGAGAATCGCCACAACAAAACTTACTCCAGACTTTGATGCACTGACAAAACAGGGAGATCAACAACACTGTTCCCACTGAAACTGATGGTGAGTTTTCCTGCTGTGTTTATTCAACTGAAATGTAATTAAATTAACCATTAATCATTAATAAGTCAAATCCTGTATGAAATTTATATAACATTCCATCGATCTGTTCTTGGCTCGGCCCCTCTGTCAAATTTTAGAACTCATTGTGGCCCTCGAATCAAAAAGTTTGCCCACCCCTGCCTTAACACAACACCGCTCACAACAAGAGAGAAAATCACACCCCACTAATTAGAAGTCCCCTGCAGAAAACTGCTCCCTTGCCTCACAATAAAATAAGCTTCAAACTAAAAAAAAAAAAAAAAGACTTACCAAGTACAAGACAGGAGAAAAGAAAACAAACATGAACAAACCACGCCTCTGCTTAAAACAGTGATCCTGCCAATTACGCCAGATTGTGGCAAGTGGTAGGGGGCGCTGACTCGAGCTCCGCACACGTGAATCACATCCACACACAATTCACTGTGACAATCGACACAGAGGAGTGACCAACACGCACACGAAGAAGGGAAACAAACCCCAACACGTCGCACTACCACCACCTTTAGCTCACAGCTCTACAAGATTGAGACATATCATTAAAACAAAGAGAAAGTGAGAAAGGGACAAACAACTTACAATTTAAAATAAATTCTCAGACAGAGAATGCATACACAGCAGAAAAATAGCAAAGCACCCTGGCAACAAAACAGCAGTCATGCAACACAGCAGTGAAGGAATTATATGGCATATATTTGTCCAATGACGGTAAAGCAAACAAAAATAAAACAACAAAAAAAGAAATCAGTAATCAGGCAAAAGCAGCAGTCAGGCAAAGCAGCAGCGTTCATGCATTTGTCCACAGCACCCACTTCGACCTATAGTTCCTGTTCCCGGATGCTGCATGAACAACCCCTAGCAATCCCGCTACAAACAGGAAGTACAGGGAACGAGCCACTTACCGACACCAGTAAGGTAATGTCATTACCAAGGGAACCCAATCGTCTAGGTGAAAACTGACACGGAAGCGGAAGTCAGACGCGCAATGAAACGAGGTGCACGCTACGTACGTACAGTAGAGTCCACAGAAAAATGACATCACTTATATGAAAGCGAAAGTCAGACGCACCATAAAACAGCGCGCGCACTCTACAAACAGGGCTGGTAGGAAAATACCTCACTGTTAATGAGTCCAGAGGAAACCTGTGACAAGACCAGAAGTCAGGTACACAACTAAAATTTCAATTCAATTCAATTTTATTTATATAGCGCTTTTAACGACGGTCATTGTCTTAAAGCAGCTTCACAAAAATGAAAGAAAATTTCCAAAAAATGAAAGAATTTTTTTTGAAAAGAAAATAATTGGAAGTGTGTATGTGTGAGAAAAATGTATCTAGATAATAATGAGATGAATGAATGATGAATGAAATGTCTCTGATGTGCAAGCCAAGGGTGACGGCAACGGTGGCAAGGAAAAACTCCCTGAGATGGCATTAGGAAGAAACCTTGAGAGGAACCAGACTCAACAGGTAACCCATCCTCATTTGGGTGATAACAGATAGAAATGATATAACATCATGTGTGTTGTGCAGGTGAAAGTTCAATATGACAGAAGTTCTTTAAATTGACATGAAGACCAGTTCAGCATAGGGACGAGACAATGGAGGAGGGCGCGCTACATGAAAGGCTCTTCCGCTACATTTATAACAGCCCACAGGCAAGCGGATTGGCTAATAATCTCAGACACGAACCTGGTAACCCGGAAGTCCTCCAACCAAGAGTATGGCAGCATATAACAGTAGAGACTGTCATAAATAAGACACCCACATAAATATAACCAACATGATGAGACCACAGCTCATCCTGCTACACATGCAAACACGTGTGTGTCTCAACAGTCTTGTATCTAAAAACGTTTCTCAAACGTTTTCACAAATCTAAAGAATAATAATCATCTTAATTTTAGCTGTTTATGTCCAGCATTGAATAATGATTTAATTATTAATAATTAAAACTGCTCACATCGGGCGCGCTTTCACTTAAAAAATTATTCAGTGTTTAATCAGCAAGTATACACACATGGTGTGTGGTTGACCAGTTTTCACCAGTCTAGAACATGCCACTGGGTTAATTGGCAATTTTGCACCTAAGTGTGTGTGTGTGGGTGGGTGGCTGCAGTCACAAATAATAAGCAACAAACAAAATTAATCATTAAATAAGATAAATGCAGATGTAGCAGCCATGTGTTAAGTTCAGCCAAAGATGACGTCATCATCTTCAGTAACCACCAGATACATAGGCAATTAGGTATTTTTAATAATTTTTCTATTTTCCAAAATTGATTTGCTTAGAATTATGAATTTTGTTAGTCAGTGCTAACATTAAATAATAAATGTCATCAATTGAAATTTATTTAGTAACATCTGCATTTATCTTATTTTATGTACTGATTATAATGGCCACAGAATTTGTCTATGAAGTGTATGTAATGATTGTTCACACTGAATTATCAAATAGTAATTAGGTTATATGTTAATTAAGCAATGTCACACGAGTATAATATTAGCATAATAACTATTTATACAATAATTCCACAAATACCATTTATTATCAACAGTTTTTATTTTATTTCTTTATTTAATTGTTTATTTTGCTCTACTAACACAAATCCTTCCATGTCTAGTGGAGCTAACAAAGCTGGCAATCGACAAAATAATGACCGACAGTTAGTGTAATTAACAGGGATAAAGGTAATTTTTCATTCTTACCAGTACTATGCGGGCAAAAGCTGAAGAGAATAAAGTATGGAAGTCATGGACACTCCTGTAAATCGTGTAAGTTTCTCTGACAATATTTCCACTTACTGTATACTGTTTTAGAATATCAGGAGTTAAATCCCCGAACTGGATTAAAAGAAAAGATTGTGCATTATATAGGGTCAGTGTCAAACACACAAGTGGTGCTCTTGATCAGGGGTTGGATAGTGACCTCGAGCTATAAGGAGGCAGTTCTATCCTATACATGTGAACTGAAAATGAACTTGTTAATTGGGAATCTATATGCTTCATTCAGAAAGCGTTTGAACAGACCAACCCAAAATGAACTCAGTTACACTGAAAGAAAGGTTAAATTTATGGAAGGAAGTGCCGTAAGACAGCCTTGGCGTTGCAGATGCCTATGCAGATGCATGCCCAGTTAGAAAACACCATTACTCAGCATGGGTCATTCATCACATGGAAGAACCTCACTCTAATTTACACATCCTCGGGCTTACTTCTTGGGGGAATATTGTGGTTGGCTGAGAATATCATTGCGGTCTGCAGTAAATGTTTTCTAATAGCTTTGGATATGTTTGAATATTTCATGCAGGTGAATTTGTGTAGAGAAACTTAAACAAGTAATTTTATGAATGAGTTATAAGCAACTGATGTATGTCATTAACCATAACATGCCTACATTTCACTGGAGTTTCTTCTTCGTTTATAAAGCATAATCTCATCCTTTGCTTTTCAGACATTTACATTTTCTTTAAGCTTCTACTAATTTTTTTTCAGAACTTGCTAATAACCCGTTTAAAATCTGATTGATTTGGAACTAATCTATGATTGATTTGGAACTAATGGCTTTTTGTAGTTTTAAAATTCTGCATGTTTAGCTAAACCTATCAAACTAAATTATTAAATTATAGTAAAGTAGGCATAACATCCATATGTAAAATCCACACAAGTCAAAATATTATTTTGAGATTTCCTATTGCTTCAGACTAGAGATTTTTTTTCTTTTAAAGCCAGGCATTCCAGCTTTCTCCTGCTCAAAAGGGGGGTCCTCAAGGGGTTGGTCTGTTGCCTCTGGTGACTAGATAACTGTGCTATCATAGATAATGATTATCTTCCAAGTTCAAATCTGAGATCTATCTCACACACAGAAGCTTCATTTATTGAAAATGGTACCCAGCCTCTCATGCCAATGTGTGGTGCACATTAGTATTGTAGAGTTTTTCTCCACTAAAAGGGATCTTGGAGACGAGTGAGCTTGCTTGCTGCCCAATGCAATGGCTGGGAGTATTTTATTAAGTCTCAGCACTGTATGGCATGAGCAGCACATTCACTGAGATACCACACACACATGTCCACACACCCAAACACAGCCGAAGCCATTAACCCAAACACCGTTCCCCAACAGGGTGGACACATAGAGAACCCCCGCAAGGCATGATGGTCGTCACCCGCCGCCCCGCCCACGCCACACTGCCCCCACCTGAGCTCTCCAACTCTCTCAGTCTTGGAGGCGTGAAGGCAATCGGCGTTGGCGCTGTGAACGCCGGGGTCCTTTTGTGGAGGAGCGCAACATTGTCCCGGAGGCGGTCCGGCCTCCGCAGAGTTCGATGTTTCGCCAGCGTTTACTGCCTCTGAGTTACTTACCTGCGGAAGATCCAGGAGGGCCGCCGAGTTGCAGCACAACTCCGGAAGAAGAGCATTTTCCGGACGGAACCAGCGCCAGCTAGTGCGGAGCCCAACGTTGGTGTTGCGCAAGTGCCAGAGCAAGCTACAGCTCTGTGCCAGCGATGTGCGCTGCAGCTGCGCCTTCCCTCCTACAACGGCGCCGTCGAACCCTACGCGTTCTTCGCCCAAGTGGAGCTAGCCGCCGACTTCGCAGGCTGGTCCCCGGCGGAAACAGCCGTAAGAGTAGCACTCTCGCTGGAGAGTGACATGCTCCGGGCGCTGGAAGACCTCCGGGCCCATGAGCGTAATGACTGGGCAAATCTCCGAGAGTCGCTTCACCTCCGGGTCGGCGCAGGTGACCGTAAAGTGGTGGCGTACGAGGAGCTGGCGGTGCGCGAGTGGCACACGTCTGAGCCTCTGGGCGCGTTCGCAATGGACCAAAGAGGCCTCGCGTGGACAGTTCTACCCGTCACGGCTAGGCCACGAACTAGTCTCCGGGGTTTCGCGGGGATGCCGAGGCATGGGACCTCGAGACTACCGTGGCAACGTTCTTAGGCCTGAGGGACAGCGTACCCCAGCAGCAGTCGAACTAGCGCCGGTGGTCGCGCCAGGTGAATATCCGGTAGCCCACTGAGTGGGACAACTACCCGCTAACGAAGCTTTATTCTGACGGCCGTGCAGCAAAGCGCCCCGTTGGTACTGCGAGCGAGGTGAAGAGTTGGTACTGCCTCGCCAAGAGCATCGCCCGCAGTCGTTTCGCCTGCACCGCAGCTGGACAGTGAACGCTTTGTCCACTACATGGCAAAGAATGGCCCCACCCAGCGCTCATGGGCACCGCCGCAGGACTTTCGGTGGGGGCACCTGTGGAGCGTGTGGGCGTGGACACTCACAGCCGGGGTCGAGGCTTTGCTGCTGGTGAGCAAGTGTGGGTGTGTTCTTCCGGAAGGAAGAGAGGGCTTTCACCCAAGCTCATGTCTCACTGGGTGGGCCCCTGTACACTACTTGCCCAGCTCTCTGATGTCATCTACCGGGTGCGGTTGGCGGGGCAGGCGCGAGTTTTGCTCCACCGAGACCATCTGCCGCCTTACCAGCCACGCGCCGGCGAAACATCGAACTCTGGACCGCCTCCGGGACAATGTTGCACTTCTCCACAAAAGGACCCTGGCGTTCACAGCGCCAGCGTCGACCGCCTTCACGCCTCCAAGACTGGGAGTCATGGTAACCGGGGACGGTCACAGCTCGGGTGGGGGCAGTGTGGCGTGGTCGGGGCGGCGGCTGATGACCATCATGCCTTGCGGAGGTTCTCTATGTGTCCCTATGTGTCCACCATGGTAGAGAAGGGTGTTTGGGTTAGTGGCTTCGGCCAGTGTGTGCGTGACCTGTATGTGTGTGCTTGTGCTGAGTTAAATAAACTACTCCCCAGCCATTTGCATTGGGGAGCAAGTTAGCTCACTCGTTCTCCAAGATCCCTGCTAGCGTCGATAAACGCTAGAATGTATAGTAGCGTTTTTTTTATTATAATAATAATAATAATAATAATTTCATATATATATATATATATATATATATATATATATATATATATATATATATATATATATATATATATATATATATTATTAATTAAACCTATGAATAGTCCATATTCTACTTCTCAGAATGGCACCGGGGTGGCTCAGTGATAGCTGTTTCGCCTGCCGTGCGGATGGCCCGGGTTCGATTCCCAGCCAGTGCCCAAACCCCGGTTTGTTGATTTATTTGGGTACATTCATTGAATATATATTGAGTAATATTTTAAATAGGCTTACACTATGGTAGTGTATAAATTTTACAATTTCTTAGTGCTTAACACTTTGTGCACTGTATATGTTGAATACGTGAACAGTACAGATAACATTCATTATAAGTGAAAACCTCTAACATACTACTACAAATATTTTTATGAGACATTTCTCTTTGGGTATGTTTAAAGATACTGACTTAAAAACTCACCTTTTCTTCGCACAAACGAAACCAAGGCTGTGTTCCAACCGGCATAAATAATGCTTCCGTAGGGCACTTCGAAAGGAGAATAATTGTGATGGTACCGCTGTTATGTATATCGTTTAAAGTGAATTTGTAATCAAAATAACCGAAAGATTAATAACCTAATATCTGAGCACCAAAACATTAATTTTTCCAAATCGCTCAAAGTAGTTGAGAAAATTTTTAGAAACTAATAGGGCGTAAGATCGTTAATTGTGAATAGAACACACCCAGCCGCGGCGAAATCAAAGACGTCACACAGAAAACTAACAAGGAACTATGCTTCTAACCACAGGTCGAAGGCTGTAGTTCCAACCACCTAAGTTTGCGACGCTGTTTGCGAATGTTCGTTTGAACTATGGTTTCGGGAAACACCTAGTTGTTGAACTATGTTGGTAACGACGGAACTTGCGACCATAGTTGGCTAACGATGCTTTTGGGATACACACCCCTGGTCTGTAAACTCCAAAAGACATTATATATGTTTGAGCAACACTATATAGTATATAATGAACATATAACTATATACTATATAATGAACAGACAAAAAACTGTTGATTCACCCCAACTTATAGTACCTAACTTTATTTGTAAGAGAATGGTCATAATGCCATATTCACTAATATGCTAGTCCTAACAAAGCTTAAAATCGAGCTACAGTAAAGATGAGAACAGAAATGTTCTATACTGCATTTATTTATTAAAACATGCTCAAGATTTATGTGTTTAAACAGCATGTTATGTTGTTTTAAGACTCTAGTCTAGGATTGTCTTATTCATTGTATGACCAACATTTTTTTTTGTTTGTTGTTGTTCTTTAAAAAATGCAGTATTTCCTTTGAGCAGTCATAGAGGGGAGCCACAGTAAATCAGGAAAACATTTTGGCACTTTGGGAAATAAAGAAGGCAAAGACATCCCTAAGGTGTATTTAAGCCTTTTGTTGATGCAAAATCCCCTTCCCAAAATGGTGTTATTGTTTTAGTACTGTTTTTATTATTTTTCACAATCTTCAAAAATATTTGCAATTTAACAGTTTGGTGTGCGAGACAAATATAAATCAAAAACTTTTCCTTGTTCCAAAAACTTTATGGTTATATAATTACAAAAAAATTATCAATACATGAATTTCCATCCATTTTAATTAAACTTCAACCAACATGTTGATATTATTTATTAATTTACATTTCCACAAATATAACTACAGGCTCCTTTAATAATTTTGACAAAACTGTGGGATGTACATATAGAGCATGTACAAATAATATAAAATCACACTGATCTAACCCAAATAATATTTTGGCATTTGTGACTCACCTTTGTAAGTATATCAACCTTGTGCCTCATGTTTTGCAGCAAATCCCATCATATAGGTCAGTGCTGAAATGGTAAGGTCAGAAAGAGACAGTGAGATTACCTCATCAAGTAAGAAGTCAAATCCAAGTATGCTGCATGTCTTGTATAAATAGTATGGTTAAAAGAGTGCTTATCTAACAGTGTTATCTCCTGAAGAAAAAAAGTTAGTGTACTGTGTGGCCTCTTTTGTTCTTAACTGAGGGCCCTCTGGAGCAGTGGGCTGACGTTATGTTCTGAGGTCTAGATATCAAAAGCAAAAACGGACTGCTCTGTTGTCCCTATCTTAGTGAAAGGGCAGCTGATAAACCATGGAACTGGAGCACTCTCCTCATTTAAACATTCAATATTCTTTGGGGGTTCTTGCATAAGGACTGTATTGGAAACCTTGATAGAATTCAAAATCAGACCTATTTAGGAAAGGAAAGGAAAACAGGCCATTTTATATGCTACTCTCTCAGGCTTAAAGACTTAATACATGTGTCTTTAAATAGACGGTAGTTTGGTAAATAAAAGGCAACTGTTTATCATAAATATTTACTTAATGACAGCAGTTGCATAAAAATATTATTATATCTTTAAAAGCTAATAACTATATTTCAGTTTTAGGATAAGCGGAAGAAAATGGATGGATGGATGGATGGATGGATGGCTCGCCACCCACACAGAGTTTCTGTGTCACGAACATCCATTGTCAGTTAAGTTTCTCATGCCATGTACCAAACAAATGGCCAAATAAACAGACAAATTGCAGAGACATCCAAACTTCATGACAGCCCATTGTCTGTCTTTAAGAGAAAAGAAGTTGTTTGTTTTGGCCATCGCACAGACAGACCTATGTCTGCCAGCTTCTCTAAGCAAGCATTTTGGAAAAGCTCAGGAAATCACAACTGCGGGTGAGGAATCATTTTTGTGTTCCACTCTAGATTAGTACTGGGTTTCCAAGAAACCCTCACCGCACAGATTTTTCTTATCAAAAGGTAATTATTTTATTATAATTTTAAACACAACAGAATAGTTTGCATACGTGCCTTCTATGATTCGTTTTATTTGACATACCAGGCCGTAAGAAACAGATGGGTACATTTAGTACTGGAAAACCTTTGAATTGATGCCCTGTAACTGTAGTGACCTTCAAAATTGTATTTCTTTGTTGGTTCGGCAAATTGTTTCTTTGTGAATTGTTTTCTTCCATATTTTGCCAAAAGGCCATGAAGAGACAACATAATTTTCTAGACATACTAGTTATATACCATGTGCAATTTAACTATATACAATGAACTACATAACTTTTTCTTAACTGAAGTTTGTTTAAATTGCAAACTAATTTTACAGTATATTATACAAAGATAGTCTAAATAAAAACAAAATTTTTGTTTTCTTAAGGGACAAAGCTGTCCAAACCTACCTGGCCCTGTATGAAAAGGTAATTGCCCCTAAACCTAATAACTTGTGCCAGCCTTGGCGCAATCAAGTGTTGCTATAACTGGCAATGAGTCTATCACATTGCTTTGGAGGAATTTTGGCCTCTTCTTTGTAGAATTGTCTTAATTCAGCTATATTGAAGGATTTTCATGCATGAATGCCTGTTTAAAGTCATCTCAATCGAATTGCCAGTTTGATGCCTGATTGTCATTCACACACTGCGGGCAAATTGGGAATGCCAATTGGCCTAACCTGCATGTCTTTGGACTGTGGGAGTAAGTTTGAGGTCACGAACTGCTGGACATTCTCCTTCAAGAGTTTCTAGTATAGCGCAGAATTCATGGCTTCATCAATTATGGCAGGTCGTCCAGATCCTTAAGCTGCAGCCCCAGACCATCACTGTTTGGCTGTTGGTATGATGTTCTTTTCAATATTAAGTGCTGTGTTAATATTACGCCAGATTTCCTAGGATGTACACCTTCCAAAAAGTTCAACTTGTCTTATTAGTCCAAAGAATATTTGCTCGAAAATCTTGAGGATAATCAAGATGTATTTTGGCCAGTGGTGTCAAAAGAATTCACATTCATTACTTGAGTAGAAGTATAGATACTAGGGTTCAAAAATACTTGTTTAGAAGTTGAAGTATCAACCCAAGCTTTTTACTTAAGTAAAAGTTTTAAAGTACTGGTTTCAAAACTACTTAAAGTATAAAAGTAAAAGTATCGTGAGGGGCGACAAAAGCATTAAGGTCTCACTTTCTGATCATGCGACGGGGTGGGGGAGGGTATTGGTTGCGTTGTGCGCGTTCTTATAATGCGACCGGTGTGTGGGGGGGGGTGGGGGGAAGGAGTAGAAGTAAAAAGTCGGCTGAAAAATAATTACTCCAGTAAAGTATAGATACCCAAAATTTCTACTTAAGTAAGGTAACGAAGTATTTATACTTCGTTACCTGACACCTCTGATTTTGGGAAAAATGTGAGAAAAGCCTTTGTGTTCTTTTTGGTCAACAGTGGCTTTCACCTTGGAACTCTCTCATGGATTCCATTTTAGCCCGGGCTCTTTGTTATTGTTGAATTATGAACACTGACCTTAACTGAGGCAAGTACGGCCCGCAGTTCTTTAGATTTTGTTCTGGGTTCTTTTATTAGCTTCTGGATGAGTCATCGTTTGCGTTCTTGAAATAATTTTGGTAAGACAACCACTGCTGTGAAGGGTTACCATTTTGCCAGACGGAGACATGTCAATTACAATGTTCCTCATCTGCTCTTGAATGTATTAGATTTTTATTTTGTTTGTTTTTTGTTTTTTTAAAGATCTTTTAGCATGCTTGACTTTTTCAGACAGGTACTATTCAACTAATTTCTTGATTCAAAAGGTCTGGCAGTAATCAGCCCTGGGAGTGGCAAGTGAAACCTAACTCAGCTTTCCAAAAATCACAGTTCATTTATGATTAAGGAATGGGGAACTTACTTTTTTAACATAGGGCCATGTAGGTTCGCCTGCGCCTCAATCTGTTGTCCGCTCCTTGCTCACTCCGTAGGCTGCTAGAAAAAGTCATGGCTGGTGAATAATCATATTTAATGGATTTCGGGCTTCCTCCGCATTATAAAAACAAGCTCGAAGTCCAGAGATCTTTAGAGCAGAGTTGCGTGGCGAACGCTAACCCACGATGAGTGGCACGCGAGCGGAGTGATGTCATGCGCCCCAGGGACTTTAAAGGCAAGATTAGAATGCCACCTCTTGATCTGCGCATTATGGACAGCCCGGAGAGGACTGCACCAACTCCTACTTTCACTCTAACACAGATTATCACAATTTACCCTTCAAAGAAATATAGAGACAGTACTACAAGAAGCAAATCAATTATGCACAGTAAGAATCAAAAGGACAAACTGTAATTTTAAAAGAATTATCTAAATGATTCCCAAAACGTCTGAAGCCAAAATTAACCTGTACCAAAGTGTGGAGAAAGATAATCTTCTCTTGATGCAAGACATATAAGTTCATAGTGTGATGAAAATAGTTTCATGGCTTGGACTTGATTACTTCTGAAACAGGCACTTTATTCATGAACCCATGATGGTCGCATGAGAAGGACTATTGAAGTGTATAAAAACATTCGATCTGCCAATTTAAAATACATCCAATCTAACTGGGAGGAACTTACTGCAATAAGATAATGACGTAAAACACACTTCCTACACAATGTAGAACATCATCAGGGAAAAAGCTGGTGAGATTAAGAACAAGTGACCAAGTCAATCTCCAGACCTTAACACAACTGAGTATGTATTTGTCCCCCTTGAGAAAAAAACTGAAACAAGGCAGTCCTCTCAACAAACAGGTAAAAAAAAACCTGAAATACAGGCCTGAAAATCTATCACAAAAGAGGAATACAAAAGTTTGTTAATGTTAGTGATTCACTTTTTCATGCAGTTATTACAAGCAAGCGACGCACAAGCAATTTTTATGTACATTAATTAATTAAAAGACATTTGCTCACCTAAAGGATCACTGGTCTACCACCAAATTCCCAAGTTAAAATATTTAGAAGCTATTAAGGTAATTATTGAAAAGGTAAACTACTGTTCTATTGTGTCATATTCTTCACTGGATTTCCTAAACAAAATGTCTTCAGAGTATTATGTCACTCAGTCATCCATATTCTACAGCACTTATCCTGTGTTAAGGGTCTGGACCTTATCCCAGGAGACTTGGGCATGGGGCAGGGTACTCCCTAAACAGAGTGCCAATCCATTACATCCTTGCAAAATACTTTTACTTTTAGCAATGTCTTTACACACACGCACATGTACTGTATGTATGTATGTATGTATGTATGTATGTATGTATGTATGTATGTACTGTATGTACAGTGGCTTGAAAAAGTATTTGGCCCCCTTGAACTTTTCCACATTTTGTCACATTACAGCCACAAACATGAATCAATTTTATTGAAATTCCACGTGAAAGACCAATACAAAATGGTGTACACGTGAGTAGTGGAACGAAAATCATACATGATTCCAAACATTTTTTACAAATAAATACAAACCGGATTCCAAAAAAGTTGGGACACTAAACAAATTGTGAATAAAAACTGAATGCAATGATGTGGAGACGGCAAATGTCAATATTTTATTCAGAATAGAACATAGATGACAGATCAAAAGTTTAATCCGAGAAAATTTATCATTTTAAAGGAAAAATATGTTGATTCCAAATTTCACGGTGTCTGTTTGTGGCTGTAATGTGACAAAATGTGGAAAAGTTCAAGGGGGCCGAATACTTTTGCAAGCCACTGTGTGTGTGTGTGTGTGTGTGTGTGTGTGTGTGTGTGTGTGTGTGTGTGTGTGTGTGTGTGTGTGTAAATATATTTATAAAATCATTTTGGCAAGAACAACATTGATCACCAACTATATGATGACAGGATCATGGACACCATGCCTAGCATGAGTGATCCATCTTGTCTGATCCTACAGAAAAGGCAGTGCAGAACAACTCATTTGGCAAACTTCAATGGTGGTCACAACAGAAAGAAATCTAAATCACAAGCACAAGGGGCCCGGCAGAGAAAGAGTTCAAGGTTGTTGATCCATCTTCCAAATTCACCAGAACTCGATTTAATTGAGCACCCAGGGAATGTGCCAGGTAAACATTTCTGATCCATGGAGGTCCATCCCACAATCCACAACACCCAAAGAATCAGCTGCCAAAGTTGAATGTTTTGAATGTTAATGATGACTGATCAGTGTATTTTCACTATTCTTGAACTTTTCAAGATCTTGGAGTTGGAAATTCACTAAATTGGAATTGTCCATTTGATTTACAAAATATGTCTAACATCTGAATGTGCAAAATAGCTCTCAACATTTTCATAAACCTCAATTTTTTTACTGCTGCCGAGCTAATTAGCTTTTCTTTTCTGAGCTGTGGCTCTCTCTAGACCTCTTGGTTGCCTCATTGACTAATACCCTTCTTATCTGGATAGAGAAATATGCAACTGCATTAATTTCTATGATTTTTAACTGCTTAAACTCTGCAGTGCTATAATGGATTTCTGCCATGTTACATCTGAATACAAAACAATGGTAAAGAGAAAAGTTATAACCCTGTCTGACAAAAAAATAGATAGCATTTTTTTTGTCTGTTTGTGTAATCGGTGTAGGTGTAATCTGTGGGGTATTTCACTCTTGCTGCATAAATCTAAATCTATAAATCAACTATAAAGAATCAGCACAGCCTCACTTCATCCTCATTACAAGTCTGTATTTATTTCGTATGGTTATCAGGCACTATATACTCTCATGATGGCTATTTATTAGATGACCAATGTTATTGTAGTCCCTAACTTAGTTTTAGCCAAAAAATAATAGTAATTTATGTGGCGAAATCTATGGCTACATTGATCACAGACACATGCAAATCCAGAAAGAGTAGGTGATTTGCTCAGACTGTCTTAAAAAATCAGAGTGAAGGAATGAGAGTGCTATGAGAACACTATGCAAACTAATAGAAATTATGCATTGGTGAAAATTAATTAGAGTGAAGAACCTTCATTCTTCTTTAAAGGCTCAGGGGATCATCCCAGTGGTATATAAGTTCTGTTATTGCCTTTTCAGTTTGTAGAGTCAACTGTCCTAGCTTTCCTTGGCTACAATATCAGAGAAAGTTCAAGCCATCAGCAATTTGTCTCCTTTTGTTTTGTCATACCAGTTAAAGCCTGCACTATTTCACCATGTTGGCGATCCATGTCTGACTCAAAACAGAGCCACAACTAATGAGCGGAGCTGAAATATTATCCACAATTCCACACATGCAATTATTAAGCAAGCCACTTCCATTTGACGTGGTTGTACCCTGAAATGGAATATCTAACACCAGGCCTGTTTTGATTATTCCCCAGGATGTGTGTCAATTGGAAAGAGGCACATACCTACTCATCCTGAAGCAAAACCTGGATCTGGAATTTGTCTAAAAGGAGGGGTAGTTCACATGTTTTTAACAGAAAGAAAATGTTTATAATTTCTGCCAAAGCATATTAGGGCCATGAATAACAGTAAAAGAGTATTGGTCTAATTGCTCTGTAATGACAAATCAGTGATTTTGGATATTATTATTTAAAATGGAACTCTAATTTTAATCAACTATTGATCAGGATTACTTTCTTTCATTTTCAGTGTTTTTCAATATTTGTTTTTTATGTGTCTATACTGTATTTATTTATGCAGAAAATAAACTTATTTGGCTTTTTCTTTTCCTTTTTTAGGATAACTGATATATCACATGAAATAGCAAAGTCTCTAGACCACCTACAATTAATGTACAGTCAACATACATACAATTTCAAACTATGATTCATAAACACTGGAACTGATGTCTCATTTCTTATAACACATCTGGTTTACCTAATTCTCTTTAAAAGCAAAATGTCCAAAACGTGTCTAGCATTTATAAAAACCACCCAGCAAAGCTTTTTGGTTGCCCCAACATTGGAACAATATTGTGGAAATAGTAAATAATTTAGCAGACTATTGGTTTTAGGTTGTAAAGCGTTCACATGGTTTATGTTCTTTGTTCTTGGGCACGCTTGCATATTTGCTCTTCAAGTGGACTTGGGCACAGTTTCCAAGCCTGTAATGATTCTGACTGATAAAAATTAACCAAACTTGGGTTCAAGTGCCATAATGTGAAAACACCCTTACTCTGGAATAATTTTGACTTTTTAAAACTGGAATAATGATAAATGAATGACCCTAACAAATGTTGCAAATACAACTTCAAAACAAAATTTTTGCAGCATTTATTTATACTGTATTTCTCTATTCTATCTCAATACTTGAAGCCTACTCCTTCACCAAGGAACTACTGTTGAGGCTAGTAAATGAACATACTCTATTCGGCCATAAAATGGTGTATGTTCATTACACATTCATGTTAACATTGATTATCAATTATTGTTTATACTAGTATGTTACAATATATACCCTTGCAGCTGCAGGAGTCTAGAGAGAGCTGATTGGCCAAGCCGGGTGGGATGGGAGGCACTTAGTGCTCTCACATCAGCCACACAAACAGAAGGAGGGAATAGTGCTGTCCTCAGAGTGTGCTACGCCGCCCCCAATGGTGCATGAGCAAGCAGTTTGAAAAGATGAGGTCGGATGGTGTCACATAGTTCGGAGGCAACATGTGATAGCCTTCGCCTCTACCGACTGAGTGGTAGGTGTAGCCTTAATGTGGGAGCTAATGACAGGTGGAAATTGGTAAACGCCTAAATTATGGAAAAAATCTGACAGAAATAAAATACATTTTGTTGTGATGCATAGTGCTTGATAAAACAATGAGCACCACAAAATAAAAACTAAAATAGAGTAATATTCATGTTTGGATTGGTTTACCTTTGTCATGTTCTGTGCGTGTGTGTGTGTGTGTGTGTGTGTGTGTGTGTGTGCGTGTGTGTGTGTGTGTTTATATAACTGTGTGTAACAAGTATGTGTGTGCGTGTGTGTGTGTGTGTGTGTGTGTGTGTGTTTATATAACTGTGTGTAACAGATGCTTTAGTTAAAAAGTTAAGACAAAAAAAAGCTAAAAGCATTGTTACAGTTTATGCCTATTTGCATGGATTCATAATAGTTCCAGACACATGACAGATTCAGAGTTTGCTTTTCAAACTTTTTTCTGGAATTTCTTTTTCCAAATATTTTTGTTTCACAGTGGCTTGAGCCAACCCAATATGGCAGACAACTGTACAAGACCACTGCAATGTACCCAAACAGTAAATCAGGAAGCAGTCAAAAGAAAAGAAAAAAAGAGCACTGCAAAAACTGAAATCTAAGAAAGTAAAAAAAAAGCTTGTTTCTAGAAAATGTCTTGTTTTTTGCCATTAAAGATAAATAATCTTATAAAATACATTGTGCATTAGACTATAAATCTTAATTTAAGAAAATTGATCTTCGCCTGGATTGGCACCCTGTCCAGGGTGTACCCTGCCTTGTGCCCTGAGTCTCCTGGGATAGGCTCCAGGTCCCCGCGACCCTAAATACAGGATAAAGCGGTATAGAAGATGAATGAATGAATGAATGAATGAATGAATGATCTTCGTCTGCCTAGGCAAGTAAATGTGACCTCATTTTAAGCAAGATTTTACTAGAAACAAGTGACAGCTATAAAGCCCAAATATTGGTGCATGTTCAATTAGATTGTTTTGCTATTATTAAGACTAATATACCACTAAAATTTCTTATTTCAAGAATCTTAATCTTAATCTTGTTACTATATGATACAATGAGTGTGAATTGTCTTTTCTCTGTTTGTGTCAGTCTAAAGAAGATCCAACCACTTTTCTTCAAACGAGACCACTCTTCAACCCTGTCGTGATTGTCTGCGAAACCAATTGCGTATTGGCCATTGGAACCATGCCTGTGGTGACCTTCCCGAAAGAGGACGTTTATGCTAGTGTGATGTATCTTATGGCATGTTATTATGCCTTTTTCAACTCACATATCCTAAATGTATTGCCACACTGCAGAAATGGCCTTGTGGTGTTTTGTTGCATTATTTGTTTTGCCCATTTGTAGCAAATGGAGTTCATAATAAAGAGGTACAAAAATGTATTGAAATGTATTTATTTATTTATTTATTTGTTAAAGGATAGTTGTAAACCATTGATGATAATTTAAGCATATTTTCCTACAAATTGAGAAGAAATATTCTTAAAACTTTTAGCATTTAGATAAATGTACTTGTTTTTAGTCTAGCTTTAGTGTTTCTAAAGGGCACCTATGGTGCTACATGGACTTTTTCAAGCTGTTTGGACTGCACTGTGTGTTAGGAGAGTGTGTACACAACCACTCTACAATGATAAAGAGCCGCCCAGCGATTTTCTTTTAATTTAATAATATAAGATGCCCCTTCTGAAATCAGGCCGTTTTCAAAAGCCTGTCGGTGTGAAGTCACACCGACAGAGGCCGCTCCTACTATAGTTGATTGACACTGGTGTTTTAGCAAAGACCCGCCCCGAGTGAAAAAAGAGCCGTCGGCCATTGTTTTTCTACACTGGAGCAAAATGGCGCCTACATGAGTGCAGTGTGCAGTTTGTTGCTGTAGTGCGGTGGTCTAGTGGTTAGGATTCGGCGCTTTCATGTGGGAGACCCGGGTTCGTTTCCTGCTCAAGGTAAATGCTTTTTTTTGCACTACATATTTATAAAGTTTTTCTAAAGTTCGTTTAGTAACGAGGCGAGTGCTCTATGCTTCGGTAAGCTTTTCTGACATAAGGAGAGACTCAGTCAAACACACACACACACACACACACACACACACAATGCTTCGCGTGTATGATGTCCTATTCCCGGCATCTACAGTATATGACTCAGTCACACACACACACACACACACACACGTTGTCTGTCAGAAAGGTCTCTGTTTATTAACAGCAAAAGATCAGTATAAATATGTTTGACTAAATGCCTCTGCTATAGACATATGTTACTACAAATGAACCATTGTACATGTCCTGGTGAGATCCCGAAAAAACAATGGTTCGTGTGTATAAGGTCGCGGGTTGAATAGCCGGCATTTCTGAGTTGGTAACTGTTAATCCTTCGTGGTCTAGTGGTTAGGATTCCGCGCTCTAATGCGGTAGTCCTAGGTTCGATTCCCCCTCAAGGCACATGCTTTTTGCACTACATATTTATAAAGTTTTTCTAAAAGTTCATTTAGTAACGAGGCGAGTGCGCTATGCTTTGGTAAGCTTTTCTGACATAAGGAGAGACTCAGTCAAACACACACACACACACACACACAATGCTTCGCGTGTCCTGGTGAGATCCCGAAAAAACAATGCTTCGCGTGTATAAGGTCGCGGGTTGAATAGCCGGCATTTCCAAGATGGTAGCCATTAATCCTTCGTGGTCTAGTGGTTAGGATACGGTGCTCTCAGCGCAGCAACTCGAGTTCGATTCCTAGTCTGGGAAGTCAAAAAAGTTTTACAACCAGATTCACATGTAAAATTTTATATACATATATAACTATATATATATATATATATATATATATATATATATATAAATATGAGTGCATAATAAAAATATTACAAAATATAGGGGAAATATATAAATATGAGGGCATAATAAAAATCTTACAAAATACAGGGGAAATATATATATTTATAATAAAATAAATATATATATATATCTCCTATATGAAGATTTTTATTATGCCCTCATTTGTACATTGTATATTTGTACAATTATTTTACTAGTTAAATTAATTTTCTTTAGTATTTCTTTTTATTGATATTTATTCCTTACGTATAAGCTTTTATTTTCTTTTTAAGGTCACTGGCTGTCGTATAAGCATTTCACTGCATATCATACTGTGTATGACTGTGTATGTGACAAATAAAATTTTTATTTGAATCAAAGGAGAGGAAGATAGGTGGAAGGAGACAGAGGGGGGGAGAGAGAGGGTGAGAGAGAGACAGAGTATGGGAAGGTGAGCGTGAATGAACAGATGCAAGAGGAGACAGGAAGATAGCAGCAGGGAAGATTTAACATGTTAATATCAGATCTATGAGGAAAAGAGCAAGAGAGTAGAAATAACTCCTTTATATATAAAATAATTCTAACATCATATAAAATTATTTTTAACTGTTTTTTAAATATTTTTAACTGTTGTCAAAGCTATACCCCACTTGTATTGTGAAGACACGCCCCACAGAACTGGGGGGCGGGTTCAGTAGAGGTCATTAACATTTAAAGGAGCATGTACTGAAACAGGTTGCTGAGAACAGAGCTACTTTTTACCAGGTAAAAGTAATGTTTTTTTTACACAACAATTGAGAATTTTTAATTAAAGTATATTACAAACTTTTCATTAGGACCCTAAAGAATCATATTAACCTATGCAAAATTGAGACTGTATGTCTCCTTTAAGATATCATTCTTATTTCTAGCCTTATTTTAAGACAATGACACTAGCATTTGCTAAATTTAAGCCCTTTTCCTATATACTGAGAAGATGCTTCTTAAATCTTTTCTTTGTATTAGGAGAATTTACTTGTTTCTAGTTTGGCTGCACTAGTTTTAAGACATCTGAGGGTTCTTTGAGGCTAGATATATTTACTTGTTTTAAAAATCTTGCTTATTTTAAGTAAAATTTACCTCATTTTATTACTTTTTTTCTTGTTTTTGAGAGCAGACCTTTTGCAGTTTAAGCATGTTTGTCTAGTTTTAAGACCCAATAGTATTTTTAGTGCCTAGATTTAAGTTCACATATTCTAGTTTTAATGCAGTTTTCACTCATTTATGTACTATTCAATTCTTATAAAAAGCTAAAATGCCTAGTTTTAAGAATTTGTGTCTAGTTTTAAGATGCAGTAGCATTTATTATTGTCTAGATATTAATGCTACTTTCAAGAATTCTTACCAAGTCAGTTTTGCTCACCCCATTGGCAGATTTTTTTGCTTGATTTTTGGTACACTTTAACTAGATTTAATACAATTTTGCTTGATTCAAGAATGGCATTTTTTGTAGTGAGGTTTGCAAAAGGAGGATGTGTATTTTAAGAATGTACTTAATTGAGAAATAAATAAATCTTGATATTAATCAAAACTTTAAAACAACCTAATACCATTGCTGATCTACAACATGACAACGTAGTCCCAACTCTATGACAATGTCATACAACATTAGGGGGTCCACGGAGCACCGATTTAAAATGTGACCCTGATCATGTCTGCTGTCAAAATATAGGCTAGATTCTTGGAAAGGTTTGAGCTTAGCATTTAAATTCAAACTTGCATAGGTTTTACACACAATTCATTACAGTCCTAAGACAACACTGGTTGAATAAGTCAATCAACAATTAGCCTCTGGTCAAAGTTGCATATTTGTGTTCTGTGTCATTCTATCAAAGTGTTAGGTGTGCCTCTGAGGAAGATCTTTTAATCATAGTATAGAATTGTACCCACTACATCTGCCATTGTTGTGTATATTATCTCATTAATGGCCAAGAGCAATCATAACTGTAAAGTCATAACATTCATTAGATCTTTACAAACCATTTTTTCACCACTTTTATTTGCAGGCAGTGCAGAATCATGTGCAGATCTTTACCATTAATGTTCTGTCTCCGTATGCAAAGCAGCTGTACTATGCTACACTAAGCTGTAAAATACTGTCTTTCAATGCTGTAAAAGTGATTATTCATCTCTTTATAGGGGGCAAAGCAGTTGAACTTGCTGACTGTTTCTGTTCCTGCTGTAATAACCCTGTAAAGGAGCTTATTTTCTTTATTCCTAACAGAGTCTGAAGCTATAACTGCAATAACACACGCTGAGTAATATCCTGCACTTAGGCCAATGCTGCACAAGAGCTTGTTAGTTCCAAAAAATGTGCATTGATAATACTCATTAACAAAAAGTTAATGCCATTTTGCCCCAACATGCAACAGATTACTTAAAAGTTTGGTGTGGAGTGTGGGGCAATAATTCATAACCATCTTAATGTGACAGTTCAACAGTCTTGCTGTGGGTACTCAGTAAGGAACACAAGAAGAATCAATTAGGCCTGAAGAAAACTGCCATGGAAGTCCAAAAATGTAATCAGAATCTATTTCTCCATAAAGTAGCAATTTAAATAAATTTGTCAAAGAAGTTGCTGAACTCATGGTTTTCTTTTTTTAGTTTTCTGGTGTTTTCAAGTGAATATGAACTACAAAGTGAACTACTTTCATGCTTCTGTGCTTAGCATGGTCATTGTTTTTTTTTTTCAACTGTCTTCTAGTAAAATGAAAATACATGAAGCAGAAATTTTCCAGCAATGTGATATTACTAGCTACAGTACATAACAAAAACAAGATTGGTCTCAACATTTCTCAGGCATTGGTTGCAGTGGGTTTGTCCCCTTAAAATCGTCAAAATGTCAAAAACGATGCACACTAATACTCCTACTACTCAAGGCATCCAGCATGAAAGTTTAGTCAGCCTTTTTTTGCACTTCATGTTTCCTTAATTTTATTGCATGTTGTAGATAAGAGAAACATTGTCTTATTTTTTAATAACTGGGGAGAGATTTATTTTAAGATCTTTTGTCTTAAATTGAAAAATTCTGTTACATTTTCTTGGCAGAACATGCAGTTGTCATGAATCTGACTTGTGTATTGGACAGCTGCAATTTTTTACTGAACCTGATGCTTTCAGCTTCATCACTGCCAATGTGAAATTGAACAAAAATATTCCATTGGTCTAAACTTAGGAAAACTCAACTAAAGAGGCTAAAAGCTGAACACTGAATGTTGTGTTCCAGTTACAGTGATTACAGTCCTGTTAGGAGTAGTTTACTTCTATACCACATGGTGCAGTTAAAATATCCATAAACATTTTTTGTAATACTAAAATACTAAAGCTCGGTCATTTACAGTAAGTCGCCTGGTTCTGGCTATTATTGGGGAGTGTTGCAAAGAAACCACAGTGGGTTTCCATGTGAGCAAGTAAAGTTTGTGTACTGTATAACTGGCCGGGATTCTTTGTAAAAAAGAATCATTATTAGTGACAAGGCATGGATTTATCACTACAAGCCTGAGAGTAAGAGGAATCACAGAGTATGGAACGGAAACATCCTCAATCACCGAACAATCAAAAGGGCAAAAGTCAACCATCAGCTGGAAAATTTATGCTTACTCTTTTCTGGGATTCTCAAGGGCCAGTTTTGAAACATTATGTGGAAAAAGATTTAACAATCAACAGTGCTCATTATCATGAGATTATTATTGAATTACTCAACCCTAAAGCCTTCGGATTAAACTAAACTAAAACGATCCGCCACGCCTACTTCGATCAAAGAATGCAGGCTGCTTGTCAGTACTGTGTATTATGAAAACTACAGCTGGGGGCAGAGCTTTTTCTTACAAAGCCCCAAAATTATGGAATAGTCTTCCAAATAGTGTTCGGGACTCAGACACAGTCTCAGTGTTTAAGTCTAGGCTAAAAGCCTATTTATTTAGCCAAGCATTTTTATAAATAGATTTGCCATAAGGTAAAGGAGCAGATCTGGGGTACTCATGGACGTAGAGTATTACGGTGAACTGGTATGTTTAGATGCTGTCTTCCTCACTCTCATTTGATCACTCAGGTTTGTTGACGGTGAGGTGATTGTTTGCTTTACATCTCAGGGAGCCCTCATGTTTGTGTTTCCTTCTGGCTCTCCCTTTTAGTTATGCTGTCATAGTTAGTCCTGCCGGAGTCTCTGCTTGCACTCTACAGTAAATATACATTCATATTATACATTATGTGACTGTGACCATACCTACGGTAATTGCCATCTCTCCTCTTCTTCTCTTTCTCCCCCTCTTTCTCTTTCCTCTCTCCCCCTGTCTCCACCTCTCTCTCTCTCTCTCTCTCTCTCTCTCTCTCTGTTAAGCTACACATGCCATTGCTGAGCTGCCAGTGATCCAGACTCCCTCTGCCCTCCGGACCTATCTGACCCATCCTGGTGCCCCGTTTCTGGTTGGAGATCTCGTCACATGGATGCCCCGTTTGTCTCTTTGGGATGCGTCTGGTGTCTGGGGATTATTCTCTCTACTTAGAAGACGGTTCTGGCCTTGACTGGCGTTGGCAGCTGTTTCTCTGAGGACTTGACAATTCGATAGTTCAGGACTGGAACTTTCTACAAGTCTACCTGAGTCTCCAATAACTACCTGGACTCCATTTTAACATCAATTAACATCAACTATTATAGCTCAACTGCCTGCCACCTAACACACTGTATAAATGCAGATCATTTCCTGCTATCTGTTCACCCAGATGAGGATGGGTTCCCTGTTGAGTCTGGTTCCTGTCAAGGTTTCTTCCTATTACCATCTCAGGGAGTTTTTCCTTGCCACTGTCGCCCTCGGCTTGCTCACCAGGGACTATCTGAACATTTTGATTCATACACATTCACATTCCATACAAATTCTCTTAAAATTGAACTTAAGAATTGAATTAAAACAGATTTTATCCATGGGCATCTTACATGACAATGCATGTCTGCACACTTCTGTCCTCACTATCGCCACTATGCAAAAACTTCATCTTGTGGTGTTTAAGCATCTTCTCTCTTGTCATGATCTCCCTCCATCAGACTGTTTGCTCTCCTGAAAACAGCCCTAAGAGGATGAAGATCCATTTCTAATGATTCACTTCAGTGCATTCCAGGCTCGCAGCTCAGCCTAAAACATTTTTAATGAGGGAATATGAAAGCTTGATGACAGATGGACAAAGTGTATTGCAAAGCAAATGTCGGGGAAAAAATATTATTGAAAAAATAATTATTATTTGTCTTTTCTAAAGGATAATTAAAATAAAGAGAGAGAGGTCACTAGTTACTGATTACCGATATTTAACTGGTAGTTTTAAATATAATGTGGTATTATGTGCACTATACACAGTATATACATACTCATCGGCTACTTTACATTAATTACAATTTGCTAGTACTGGGTTTGATCCTGAATCCGTCATGGAATTGAGTCAACAAGGTGTTAAAAAAGATGATTTGCTACATCCCTGATAAAAAATCTTCTGTTCCACTACATCAGTGGTTCTCAAACTTTTTCTGTCATTCCCCACTTAAGGGGGTGAGCGAATTTTCAAGCCCCACTTGTCAACAAAATAACGAAATCGGCCAAGTTTACTATTTATTGAAATATCTATTCCTAAACCAATATGATCAAACACCACCAAGTTAAAAACAGATAAAATACACATGCAATTGTTATAAAAGGCTTATGTTGTCACTTATCTTTGCATAATTGACCCCATGTTTATTAGCTGCTCAGCAATCGTTTGTAGTTTTTTTTGCACTGGCCAATTCTGTATGTAACTTTGAATGAAGCCATTTGTGCTTTGCTGTCCACTGATTCAGATTTTACCATGCGATTATCCTGCTGTCTGTATTCTGCCAGCTTTCTTTCAAAGACGTCCAGTGGCTTATTAACGTGTTGTCTCTAAGTGTCTTCCTAATTTGTTGGGTCTCATGCGGTCTGCTGCCAGCAGTTTAAGACACAAAACACACACGGGTCTCTCTTCTACCCCCACCATCACCACCATGAATCCAAGCTCAAGATAGGCTTCATTAGGGGTGGGCGATATAACCAAAATCTTCTATCACGGTAGAAGCAATTTTCTAACTCAATAACGATATATATCACAATATAGCAATTTGTATCTGAAAATGCATAAATAAAAATGAAAACACAAAGAAATTGTTTTACATAATGTAATTTTTTTATGTAATTTTATTTAAATTGTGAATTGCTGAGGTTTGCCGCATTTTTTTACTTTGGCCATATTCGTTTGGATTTCAGATGATAGAAAAGGTTTGACGTGTTTCCATCACTTGTTAAAACAGTGCACTTGCGTACCTTGCAAATCACGTTCATCTCATTCGTATCACTTTTCTTATATCCAAACCAATTCCACACCACAGGCGAGGCAGCTTTTTTCTTTACAATCTCCTCGTAGTTGGTTTTGTCACATGTAAGTAAACTCACTGCTGCTGCACTTCTTCCATTGTCGAAGTGTATGTGAAGCCAAACACATCAAAAGTGGGACGAAACCGCGGCACCCGATTGAACCGAATATCTGCGCAAATACAGCGCAGCGCGACTATCTGAATAGCGCAGTGATGATCTGGTTTATTTGCGCAGCCCGGTGGATCGCGCAGCGCTGCTCAAATCACAAACCTGCGCGACCCACTGTGTTTTATTTAAAAACAATTCATTTAAAATGTCAGGACTGTTTAATATTGTTTCCGCCTTGCCATGCCTGGTTTGTACGTGCGCATCCCAGCGGGGTAAAATGTATTTTGATGGTCGGCGCGGTTTATTTCTGTCAGAGTCGCGCAGCGCTGCCCAGTGGCTCGCGCAGGTTTGTGATTCGAGCAGCTGCTCAAGTTGGACCGACGTTAAACCGTTATTGTTCCACTATGGTTCCACTTTTTCTCCCGGCCCACAACTGATGTTATTTTAAATTTACTTGTATTAATGATCCATTTATTTGTGTGTGATTGTTTAGTTTTGAGCGTACGCTCTTCATTATCAATAAAGAAAAGCATGAATTAGAATAGGTACTTTCCTGTTTTTCCTCCCGTTCATTGCGCCCCACCTGTCATGTCTGTATTCCCCACTAGTGGGGCGCGCCCCACACTTTGAGAACCACTGCACTACATCCCAAAGGTGCTTTGTCATGTGTCCTGTAACACTATATTACACGTACATTTAAAGTACTGTAGGCTAAAATTTCTTAAAATGCTCATTTATCAAAATATTTGTTTAAATTAATCAGTTTATAGGTTATTTTCATTAAAAGTTAAATGTAAAATTAAATGGCAATTATTTTAATAAGGTAGCCTGCCTACATTGGACCTTTCAGGACTTGCTCATCAGTACAACATTGACACGGTGCATGCTGCCCATTTCCGTCTACTGTGGGGCCATGGCTGTGCTGATGTGCAAATCTCCACTGGCTTTATGTGGGCTGCCCACAGAGTTTGTTAGGATAATACTCTTAAACTAGTACTATTATAGATAATAATCTATAATATTATCATGGTGTCATAATGGTTCTTTATGGTAGCAATGATAATAGCATAGATTTATTACAGTACTTTATGGTTATAATGGCTCTACTGGGGATAACTTATACTTTTGTCACCTGTACAGTTACTTTATAATGTATAAATGAATAATCTATTACATATATTAGTATGTCCTAGTTATACTAACCATTTTATTACTTTTGTAGGCTATTTAAATATAATGAACAATGCAATTATATAAATTGTTTTATATGTTTGTGGCAGGAAATCAGCAGTTACTATTGTGGAAGGGTTCAAAATTTGAGGGAGATGCCCTCTGGTGGCATGGTGTTGAATTGTCTATAACCTGTATGAGACCCTGAGAGATGTTTGTGGACACCGTACTATATGTTGGCACTCATGTGATATCCAGTGGTTCAGATCTAAAAATGTATTTTTTTTAATGGCATTTGTTAGACACATTTATCCAGAGTGAATTACATTTATCTCATCTAAACGACTGGGGGGTCAACAATGGCAATTTGGTATTGCTAGGGTTTTAACCCATGACCTTCTAATCAGTATTCCAAAATCTTAACCATTGAGTTACCACTGACCCTGGTTCTGGGTGACTGAAACAAATGGTTTTAACATGGATACTTGAAACATGGACAAACTTTTAATCTGCATGATGCTCAATGTTTTTGATACGGTTTCAAAAAGAAAAAAGAGGGAACTTAACTAGTTAAGGTAGTAGTTTACATCTAAAGTCCTTGGAGATAGCCGGCTTCTGTCTGCATGCTGTTTTTGTCCACAAATGGTTCTTTGTAGTTTCACATGTGCAGTTTACCAGTTTTGTTTATATTTCTTTCATTTATTGACAACATCAGAAGGTTCTCCAAACCAAGAGAAAGAGGAGATTGGAGGATAACCAGAGATGTACTAAAAGGAGGTAAGGTAACTGTGGAAGAGTGAATTTGGAAGTTCTGCCTGTATAAATTGGTCCAGGGGAAGTATTGACTGCAGTTAAGCTGATTTGTTGCACAGTAGGTCAGATCTTCAGTTAAGAGGAGCTGGACAATGGACCATGATTTTTGTGGGATGGGCAGTGGCAGGAACCGTGGCACATATTGTTTTTGGATCAAGATCTATATCTCAAGAACAGCAACAACAAAAAGCCTAGTTGAGCATTGATCTAATTTTTTTTTATCATATACTGTATTTTAAGATAGGGGTAGCTCAGTGGTTAAGGCATTGGCACTATGGTTCGGAAGATCCCAGGTTCAAACCCCACAACCCCCAAGTTGCCACAGTTGGGCCCTTGAGCACGGCCCTTAACGCTCAAATGTAAGTCGCTCTGGATAAGAGCGTCTGCCAAATGCATAAATGTAAATGTAAGATCCAATGATCTCTGATCAGTGATTCTTGCCAAAATGCTAGTTTTCCAGTGCAGGTTAATGGTGAGCAGTTTGTGGTTAGTTTCTTCAAAAAGAAGGTCTACTTCTGTCAACCTCCAATATAAAAGGCAGCAAAGATGCTGGGTGATAAAGAATGGGAGCAATAGTAAACCTTCTATTAAAATTTTTTGGTTCCAGCTTTAATATAAAAATTTTTATATAGAAATCTTCAAACACTAGGAATCTTTGAGGTTCATTGGTGATTCATCTTCACAACCCACTTACATCTAGAGTATTGCCCAGTAACCTGAGGGTTGCTATTGTAAATAAAAAAAAATTCCAGCATTACAAATACTGTAGGTGGCTGTTTAAGAACATCTTAAAATTGCACACACATGATTGAAGTTTTTTCCCTTAGAAGGTGGGAAGTTCACGGTGTTGTCTACATAACCATTGAAAAAGCTGTCCAAGGGCTCTCAAAATACAAATTTATACAAAACAGAAAGTGCATTAACTAGGTTAGTATGGCCTGACTAGATATTCATAGTGACCTCTTGTTGTGATGAAGACAATTTTTCACTCAGATTCCTCTCTAATGCAAATAAGGTTGTTCACATTTACTCACTCACTCATTCACTCATTGTCATTACCACTTAATCCTATATTTACATTTAGGCATTTGGCAGACGCTCTTATCCAGAGCGACTTACATTTTTATCTTATTATACATTTGAGCTGAGGGCCTTGCTCAAGGGCCCAACAGTGACAACTTGGTGGTTGTGGGGTTTGAATCTGGGATCTTCGGAACCGTAGTCCAGTGCCTTAACCACTGAGCTACCCCTGGCCCCTATAGGGTATTCAAGGTCACGGGGGCCTGGACCCTATCCCAGGAGACTTAGAGCACGTCATGACAATGTGTTTTAATGTATGTCATCAAAATCTGCACCCACTGTTGTCATGAGTGCCATCTTCAGCTGAGCAATGAGGCAGAACAACTTCCTCAGAGGACGGAGAGTTCTCTAGAGTGGACCAGAGAGATGAAGTGACATCCTCGGCTGAGGAGGCAGAGAAACACCCTCAACAGGGCACGGTGGGGGAGCAAAAATGTTCTTGCAGTCAGAGGCCAGGACTAGTTGGACTCTTGAATGCCACTTATAAGGCTGCCCTTATGGTCTCTGGCTTGAGCTGCACTGCAGGGGCATTGTCAGTAATCAGACACATAGACCCAGCTGACACATTCTCCCCATCAAGAGCCAGACATGATTTGGTCCAGATGGGCTTCGAAGCAGTCTGCTTCTGGTGAGCTCATTCTGGACATATAAAACAAAACTGCCTGGCTGCATCTTTTTTTTAGGTATTGCTTTCTGACAGGGAGTTGAGGCAAAGCAGCTGCAATTACAGATCTTGTAAGTGGAAATAAATGATACAAAAATACAGGTGGCAATAGGAAACATGAACTATGCTATGAAGCACAAATATAAGATGCCATGCAATACTTGGGGGTTACAATGATGGTATGCACGATGAAATTTAGACCCCAAGACACAGGAAGCACATAGGCGTAATTAAGACTCTGGTAAATATGATCAGCGGCCTGTGACATGCTCGGTCTGATGTGACATGTTTTGGTACTACTATGACATCCACATTATAGAAAATTTGAAAGAATGACCGAAGATAGTAAAATATGTAAAAATTTGTACCTGCTTTATGGAAAGTTTTTGACTCTCATTTTCAGTCCAGTGCCTGTACCTGACCAGTTTCAGAGACATGTTCTGAATCTGTTATGAAGTTATGAATCATTTGAGCACAAATAACATCTAGCTTAAGGCCTGAACCAGTGAGAAACAGGTACAGATGATGACAGATGATCAGGCTGGTGATTAGTATACTGGTGATGCTGAATTCTGCGTGTTTGAAACAGATGAGGGGGCAAATGGGGTTGCTGCTGTAGTTGTTAAATAGACTTGTATCCATGGGCACTTGGTAGTCATTTTCCTATTTTTTTAGTCTAATCTACAGTTTAATTTCATTTCATCTGAATAACTGCAGTGCACCTTAGGGGTAGCTCAGTGGTTTATTCATTGGACTAGGTCCCAGGTTCAAATCTCATGACCACCAAGATATCCCTGTTAGGTCCTTGAGGAATGACCTCAGATGTATAATGAGATAACAAGGTAAGTCACTCTGGATAAGGATGTATACATAAATGATAACCGTTTTCATAGTACTGCACAATCTCAAAATCATAATTTTCCCTTCAAAGTCAGTACACTGCAAGGGTTATGCTCAGATTGCAGGCTACATATTAATTTTGCAGCTGATATTTATAGCATAGCATAAGGCTTAATAGATATGCATTCATGTCTATATTAAGGTAATCTCGTAACATATTAAGAATATGTTTAAAATAACTTTAATAATAACATATAGTTTCTTCAGCAGAGGAGCACAGGTGATTATCAAATCTGCAGTATTTGCTGAAGGTTAATGAAGTCTCAACCAAGTACCTTTGTTCTTGACCAACTCTTCCCTTATTTCTTTAAGGTAGAGCATCATGTAGAGTAATGACTTCTATTGTTGATAGGATCAATTCTGGAGTGAGAAGGGTCATGTGAAGTGGTAATGTGGAGTCACAAGAGCACAACCATCTGCATACTACAGTTTCATACTGCACGCCCTGCAAAGTTTGGCGATTGCTTGGAATCTTTTGAAGACCACTGTCACCAGTGTCACAGTAGCATATAAGTAACACGTAGTATTACTTACTGTATGTAGTAGTTCTGGCATCCTATACTTTGCTTTTCCCATTTATGTATGACTGTTGATAGAGATCATGATCGGCAACAACATTCTGGACATTATTAATCTTGTATGATCTTACACTTAATATCTATAAAGTCTTTACATTTGCTGTGGGTGTGTGGTAGTGTAAATTACAGTAATGTGTATCATATGTTGTGAAGTCGTGTTCGACTGTATACAGTATATGATGGATGTGTAGTGCAAACAACAATGTATGTCACATATGGAAATTAGGTGATGTGAGGCTGTTTGAACAATATAATATTTGTGAGTGTAAGGCAGATTTTAACAAGTTTGTAAAGAGCATGTTGAAGTTTTGACAGTAGATTTCAGGTGATCCTAGACAATTTCATACTGTAGTCAATGATGTTCTCAGACAGGATCCTGCCCAGATACTGTCCAGAACAATTTACTTAATGATTGATGGCGTAGGCAGGTTGCTTGGTGTTTTGTATCACCACTGGCAAATTGCTTCTGTCCGGTGTTGACAGACAATCCCATCCTGCTAAAGGCTCTGTGGTGGATGAAAGAGCAGAACAGGAAAAATTAATAAATAAATAAAGTGCTGAAGTAGCCCCTTCAACATTTTTTATCTTTTTTTTTTGTATATTTGTCACACTTAAATTATTGAGATCATGGAACACATTTATAAACATATATTATACAAAGATAACCCAGATAAAAATAAATGCAGTTTTGAGATTATGAATTTCATTTACTATGGGAAAAAAGTTGTCCAAACTTAAAATGTAATCCATAGAAGAGTTCCAAGGCGAAAGCCACTGCTGACCAAAAAAAAAAACACAAAGGCTCGTCTTACATTTACCCTAAAAACATTTTGATTATTCTCAAGATTTTCGGGCAAATATTCTGTGGATTGAAAAGACAAAAGTTAAACTTTTTGGAAGATATGCGTCCCATTATATCTGGCATAAAAACACAGTCTTTCATTAAAAAAAAATAATAATAAATCATACCAAGAGTCAAACATGGTGGTGGTAATGTGATGGTCTGAGGCTGCTTTGCACTGTACCAGAAAAGAATGTCTGGCCATCGGTTCGTGACGCCAAGCTCAAGATTAAGGGTTATGCAGCAGTGATGACAATGATCTGAAACACACCAGCAGGTCCGCCTCTGAATGTCTCAAAAAAACTTTGAGTTTAACGATTGTGATCCTTAACCAACATTCATGTTTACAAAGCCTGAATGTGGCAGAATTAATATAATTCTGAAAAGAAGAGTGATCCAAAATTCTGCCACAGCGATGTGAAAGACATATTTCCAGTTTCCATGCTTGATTGTATACAGTGGCTTGCAAAAGTATTTGGCGCCCTTGAACTTTTCCACATTTTGTCACATTACAGCCACAAACATGAATAAATTTTATTGGAATTCCACGTGAAAGACCAATACAAAGTGGTGTACACGTGAGAAGTGGAACGAAAATCATACATGATTCCAAACATTTTTTACAAATAAATAACTGCAAAGTGGGGTGTGCGTAATTATTCAGCCCATAATGGTCTGAGTGCAGTCAGTTGCCCATAGACATTGCCTGATGAGTGCTAATGACTAAATAGAGTGCACCTGTGTGTAATCTAATGTCAGCACAAATACAGCTGCTCTGTGACGGCCTCAGGGGTTGTCTAAGAGAATATTGGGAGCAACAACACCATGAAGTCCAAAGAACACACCAGACAGGTCAGGGATAAAGTTATTGAGAAATTTAAAGCAGGCTGAGGCTACAAAAAGATTTCCAAAGCCTTGAACATCCCACGGAGCACTGTTCAAGCGATCATTCAGAAATGGAAGGAGTATGGCTCAGATTCCGAACAATCGCCTTATGATCCGCCACGCCTACTTCGGTCAAAGGATGCAGGCTGCTTGTCAGAACCACGTATTATGAAAACTACAGCTGGGGCAGAGCTTTTTCTTACAAAGCCCCAAAATTATGGAATAGTCTTCCAAATAGTGTTCGGGACACAGTCTCAGTGTTTAAGTCTAGGCTAAAAACCTATTTATTTAGCCAAGCATTTTTATAAATAGATTTGCCTTAGGTAAAGGAGCAGATCTGGGGGACTCATGGACGTAGAGTATTACGGTGAACTGGTATGTTTAGATGCTGTCTTCCTCACTCTCATGTGATCACTCAGGTTTGTTGACGGTGAGGTGATTGTTTGCTTTACATCTCAGGGAGCCCTCATGTTTGTGTTTCCTTCTGGCTCTCCCTTTTATTTATGCTGTCATAGTTAGTCCTGCCAGAGTCCCTGCTTGCACTCTACAGTAAATATACATTCACATTATACATTATGACTGTGACCATACCTAATTGCCATCTCTCCTCCTCTTCTCTTTCTCCCCCTCTTTCTCTTTCCTCTCTCCCCCTGTCTCCCCCTTTCACTCTTTCTCGCTCTCTCTCTCTCTCTGTCGAGCTACACATGTCATTCCTGAGCTGCCACCTCTGCCTTCCGGACTTGTCTGATCCATCCTGGTGCCCCGTTTCTCGTTGGAGGTCTCGTCGTGTGTCCCTTTGGGATGCGTCTGGTGTCTGGGGATGATTCTCTCTACTTAGAAGACGGTTCTGGCCTCGACTGGTGTTGTCAGCTGTTTCTCTGAGGACTTGACAATTCGATAGTTCAGGACTGGAACTTTCTACAAGTCTATCTGAGTCTCCAATAACTACTGGACTCCATTTTAACATCAATTAACATCAACTATTATAGCTCAACTGCCTGCCACCTAACACTGTATAAATGCAGATCATTTCCTGCTATCTGTTTCACCCAGATGAGGATGGGTTCCCTGTTGAGTCTGGTTCCTCTCAAGGTTTCTTCCTATTACCATCTCAGGGAGTTTTTCTTTGCCACTGTCGCCCTCGACTTGCTCACCAGGGACTATCTGAACATTTTGATTCATACATATTCACATTCCATACAAACTTAAATAATTCTTTTGATTGTGTAAAGCTGTTTTGAGACAATGTCAATTGTTAAAAGCGCTATACAAATAAAATTGAATTGAATTGAAAAAATTTAGGCATTGACATTTAACTAACCCCAAAAACATTTTGAGCATTAACATTATTCACACTTTTCTTTTGTGTGACACTCAGATTGATGTCTGAAGTCATGTGAGGTTCACCCATGTTACCAGTGGGCCTGGTGTCAATAATAGTTGGCAATTGCCCCTCGTTGTCAACTACCGGTAGTTTCCCTGACGCTGATGAACATTGAAAGGAGACTGAACACTAACATGTCTTGGACCTGGAGACAGACGATTCTATATATGATTAGTTGAGTAGTTGTCTGATGATTTATTGCTCTGACTGTGGTCCAGACGAGAAGAATGTTCCAGCGAGTCCTGGGCTGCGACACATTGTTAATTTGCCCTCCTAGGACTATGATAGCGATAGCCGTCATGTCTGCATGCTTCATAATAATCCCTCTCAGTACTAGTGTCTCTGTATGAAGATCTACTACTGTATGTTCATAGAAAGAGTCACAATCAGTATATGAATATCTGTTATACCTGTGACGCTCAAATATGCGTCCTCTGTCATCATCTGAGGTAAGGCTGCGCCGTTGATGATCTGCTGAATTGTGTCTGTTGGCATACCTCTGTCTGCTGACCTTAAGCTGAAGTTGATCCATTCTCTCCGACAAACTTTCTAGGGTCTAGACGATGTCCCCTGATGATGTAGCTGAGTAAACTGCCGGAAGTACTTTAGATGTCGCAGAACAATAAGTGGTAGGTAAAAGCTGTGGAAGAATGTTAATGGTAGATCCAGCAAAGGCTCCAATTGGAGATCTCTACTATTGTGAGTGAGAAGGAAGCAGCACCTTGCTGACCTGGTGTGCCTGCTCAATCTGTAAAGCCAGTGTAAGAGCAGCATAATTAAGGTTTAATTCCTGCCACAAAAGTGCCTGAAATTTTCTTCATTCTTAGCATTGTTACTGACTCCAAAATCGATTGTTATAAACTATTTTTACATTTATTATGGAGATGAACCGTTTGATTACCAGTGAACAGAATTTCCAGGTTTTCAGTTTAATTGGAAGTGATATGATTTTCATCCAAGCGCAGATGCTTCCAATTGACACAACAGAAATGCATTTTTATGAAGTTACATTAACAAAAATTTGTCATGTTTCTCTAAAATCTGTGAGTGAATTAGTCTTATCCCACACACACTTACACACGTTTTAAAAGACAGTGAGTGCAACTTAATTGAAAATAGCATGCGTTAGAAGCCCTGTGTCTCACATGTCTGCATGCTCGCAGCCACTCAACCCGCACGCTCACTGTCAAGTTGAGCTTTGCGACTTTGGAGCCGCTTGAGGTGGTACACTCCGAACTATATAAACACTGCCATTCCTTTTGGTAGGAGTAAATTATTCGCAGAGGTGGAAAGTAACGAATTACATTTACTCGCGTTACTGTAATTGAGTAGCTTTTTTGTGTATTTCTACTTTTTAAAGTAGTTTTAAAAATCTGTAATTTTACTTTTACTTAAGTACATTTTGTTTGAAGTATTGTAATTCGCTACATTTTAAATCATATTCGCTACTGAGTAAAAAATAAATGAATAAAAATGCTAAAATAATGAAAATGTTATGCTTTGTATAAATGCTCCGTTGCGCCGCGCGTGTGTGTATCATGTCCTGGTCGCGCGCCGCTCCAGACTCCACTCCAGGTTTTCTGACATCGGCATCACCTGACCTTCCACACGGTCGCTTCGGCCCTGAGTGACGTCATCGATAGCGCGACCATGTACAGTAGAAACCGGAGAGAGACGCGCGAAAGATGAAAGAGGTTGTGATTTTGGCGTTTTGATATTTGGTTGTGTATTCTGGTTTTGACTTTTTGCCTCCAATTGACTTTGATTATTGCTTTGTCCCTTTGGTTTGGTTGGTCTTTGTATATATTTGTAGATAATTTCACTGTTTTTGGTTTAGGGAGTCCGGGAAGGTACCTGTATTTTTGTTTCTGGGGTTTTTTTGTTGTTGTTTCTTTTTGCAGGTAATCTACCTACTAAATATAAATACCATTTTGTTTGTTATTTTGGCCTGGGTCCACCCTGAATCTGATCCTCCTCCTGGTGTGTGTGTTTGTATATACAAACCTCATTATTTCATCAGTTAATGATTGGATCTAGTTCTTTCTGCCATATACCACCATTTCCATACAGTTTAAAATAGAACCCTGAACCATTCTTTTGCTGTCTGGCCCTAGACTGGGACGTAACACCATATTTAAGTGACCACTTTATTATGCAAAGGTGTTCCTTCAGTTAAAAACAACTAGTTTGAGATTTATATCTGCTCATCTTTTTTGAACTATGCTAGAATGCCTCATCCCACCCTGCTGTGTGTGTTTTTTTTTATATATTTAACAAAAAAAAAAAAAAAAAAAGCAGAGCCAGATCAATATACAATCGACACCCACAGCAAACATTTAAAAACAAACAATAATCTGTTAATATAAGAGTGACCATGGAAACACCCAAGGGCAAAACAATTCAGCAAAAGAATCACCCCCACTGTTAAAAAAATTAAAATAAAAAAGTAACTAGGTAACTTTTACTCTGAGTAAATTTTTTAATGATCTACTTTTTACTTTTATTTGAGTAGATTTTTATAAGAGTAACTTTACTTGTACTTAAGTAAAATTTCACTGAAGTAACAGTACTTGTACTTGAGTACAAAATTTTATTACTCTTTCCACCTCTGATTATTCGTTATGACAGGTACGTAACAGTGATATATTTTATTTTTGCTTAATTTAATTTTAAACTAAATTATTATTTTAAAAATAATTAATTTTTGCTTAATTAAATGTTAAACTCTTGCATTTGAAGTTAGTTTGTATTGGTTAAATGCTGCACTTGGTTTTAAACTGTCAGGCTACAATTAATCATTTAACCTTTTAAAAGGTTTATATTTGTAGAAAAAAAAAAGGTATTAAAAAATTTATGGTATTATGTTTTAAATATATTGAAATAAATTTTATTATATAAACAAGCGGATCTGGAAGTCAACACTGACATTCACATATCCACTACTCCTGAATCAGAAAGAAGGGGAACCGCGTTAAATATAATGCGGAAGTATTTGTACAAGTAGACGTCACATAAGCAATAGCAGTCGCCCTTACTCATGATATACTTCCGGGTCGTATTAAACTCCGCGGTAACACGTGTGTTACTACTGGGCGAAGACCTTATCAGCATATACTTTATTTTCTCGTTATAAACGGCGATTGTGAACCGCGGAGCACGATGACGAAACCAAAGTTCAAGGGGAAAAGTTCTATAAATCCATCTAATTCCAGCAGTAACCCGGGTAAGACACGATGTTAGCTAGCTAATGTTAGCGTGGACATGGGCTAAAGTCATTAGTGTTTTATATCAGTTGCTTATGTTCGTGTGTTTTATTGGGTACACGGTGCTGTAGGCGAACTTATGCAGTAGATAAATGTACCGAAGTTCACTTCCCAGGTTGTTTAGCAATCGCAAAAATGTCAATAATAAACCCAAAACGTAGTGTTTGGCTTCACCAGACACTTGCTTGTTCTGCGCTCATGCGGAAAGATTTTATTCCGGTGTTATGCCCTAAAATGCCCCCTGCCATGGATTGCCCCCCCCCCTACATAATCGCTATCTAAGATTATATTAGAACATAAATTCATAGCTTAATGGTTTACAAATTAAAAATTACATGAGACAATACAATAAAACAAGCTATATGAAAATAAATGTTGTACATGAAAAAATATAAATAATATATAATGTATACTTTTATATTCTTTATTTTATAATAAACGTAGTTTCTTCTAATTTTTAATCATAAACAATATTTTTTTTATATATAAATAAATGTTTATTTCGGATTTTTTGCATATTCATATTCAAAGCCCTGAAAAATTAATGTGCCACAAAATAAACATTATACAAGAAATTGTATTAATGGTCTTGACGGCTGCCACATGCCTAGAGTTTATTATAATTGTAATATCATATTTGATAATAATAAGCCTATGAATTTATGTTCTAATATAATCTTAGATAGCGATTATGTAGGGGGGGCAATCCATGGTAGGGGGGCATTTTAGCGCATAACACTGGTGTCTTATTGCTTACTGCTACACACACACACGAATAAGTAGTAACGCTCGATCAGAGACTAATTTTATTCTTTTTCCTTGGAGTTTCTCATGGAACGTGGCACGTAGTCGTTCTTGTCTTTTGATCTGCTACTGTGGACTGCATGCAAATGCTGACAGGAAAGACTAAAACTGTAAGCAATAAATAGAGGGGAGATCGGCAAGCTGTCAAACTTGTAGTGTGTGAATCTAATCCACAGTCATTAACAGATGAAGACTGTAGACAAGGACTTCAACAGTAAGCCTTTTTATAGAATGGTAGGAATAACGGGGTATGTTAAATGTCTTGAAAAAAGATTTGCATGTGCAGTTTTCACATCCATTGCTGTGAGTATGTGTGAGTTAAGTATTTGATTGAGATCAGCAAACAAATTGAAATACTGGACAAAGATAACCTAAAGACAACATGCATTTTTCAGAAGTTGATTTCATTTGTTAGGGGAAACAGCTGTTAAAACCTACCTGGCATTTGATGGAAAAAGTAACCCTTTATAAGACTTCCGTGACAGTGAGAGCTGTTATCCACGAAGAGAGAGAACTTGAAACAGTGCTGAACCTTCCCAAGAGTGGCCAGCCAACTAAAATTACTGCAAAAGCACAACAACAACTCGTTCAGGTGTTTATAAATGAACCCAGAACAACCTCTAAAGAACAGCAGGGCCTCAGTTAAGGTCAGGGTTCATCGTTCAGCAATAAGAGAGCCTTAAAAAATAATTTTAAAAACTGACATCCATGAGGGAGTTCCTAGGTGGAACCCACTGCTGGCAAAAAAGAACACACAGGCTTGTCTCACGTTTACCAAAAAACATCTTGATTATCCCCAAGACTTTTGGGCAATTATTTTGTGGACTGATGTGGGTCCTGTTACATCTGGCGTAAAACTAACACAGCATGTCATAAAAGGACATCATACTGCAACAACTAATCGATAAAATCGATAATTATCGATAATGAAATTCGTTGTCAACGAATGCCGTTATCGATTAGTTGGGCTGCTCACGTTACTGAGGCGCGCGACCACAAGATACACAAATACACAAAGACAGATACACAGTCGCTCGCGCAATGGAGGTTACAGAAGCGTTTGCAGGAAAAAGCGCGCGCGCCAAGTCCTCCAAGGTATGGCAGCAGTTTACATTAAACACCTCTTATCGGGCGTTAAAAGCGAGCGGTTTTCTGCCGGTCGTAGTGTCCCATGAGCGCGGATGAAGCGCCGAGGGTTTTCTACACATGTGGGAGCCCCTAGCGACGGGGAGGAATTGGCCACGACTAAAAAAAAAAAAAGGAGTCAGTGAGAGAGTTCACATGGGCTTTGGTGACGTGCGTTTGTCCGGCTGCGTGGTTATACGGGGTAAAAATAAAAAAAAAAAACGTTGCATGCAGCTTTTTCTTGCCGTTCAAATCCCAACGAACGCAAGGAAAACACTTCTAGTTCGTTTTCTTCACGTTCAGTTTACACCTCGGAAGACCGGATATATCCTATGATCCTACAGGCTATACAGGGGGAAATGCGGGAAAAGGGAAAAATAAACAGAATGAACCCAGTAGCGGCCATTTTTTTCCTCTCCCTACGTCCTTACGAGAATGTCTAGTATAGCAAAATGGTCTATATATATATATATATATATATATATATATATATATATATATATATATATATAAAAAAACAATTTATTGAGACAACAACAAAAAAGGATAAAATACATGAGAGGATCGAAATAATGTATAAACCGTGACAAGGATGTAGCAAGAGACACTTTCATTAAAAATAATATCATAATAATCTAGAAGTCTATTATTCTTATTATTAAGTTGAATTAATTTAAATTTAAAATTGAGGTCATTCTTAATAACTGAATATGTCAGTGTATTTTTTTAAACTAGTGTGTGTATATATGTGTGTGTGTGTGTGTATATATATATATAAACACACACACATACACCATATCAACACTGTTAACTTGCCATCTGCAATTATTGTTAAAAAAGAATGTTGATTTACATGAACTAAGGTTTAAATGTCAAAATTAAAGATCATTATACTCTATGTGGCTATTGCATTTTTAAAAGTTTACTTTTATACATAAATAATACCTTGATTTATGGTTTTATATTGTTAAGCAAAACAGCAAATTAAAGCGGTCACTTTTTATCCGATTAATCGATTAATCGGAAAAGAAATAGTCCAACTAATCGATTATCAAAATAATCGTTAGTTGCAGCCCTACATCATACAGACAGTCAAATATGGTGGTGGTGGTAGTGTGATGGTCTGGGGCTGCTTTACAGCTTCAGCACCTGGATGACTTGCCAGAATTTATGGAACCATGAATTTTTTTTCCTCTACCAGAAAATTCTGAAGGAAAATGTCCGCCCATCATTTTGTGAACTCAAGCTCAAGCTTGAAATATTGTTATCCAGCGTTGCAGTTAGGTTTGGTTGTGTTTCCATCTTTTTTTGATAAATCCTGTCTTCCATGCTGTGATTGATTACTAGAATTCAGTCTCAGCTCTGATTGGTTTGATGTTTGTGCCCCCAATCAAGGGCTCCTTCTTCAGCCAGAAACCCAGTGGATAAATAGAAACACTGGTGGGAGAGAGTTTACAGATCAGCAATAGAAGCAAATTTTCCTACCGGAAACCTCATGACACTTAATACTACCCATGTAACATGTAGGGAGAATATATTTATGGTGACATAATTAGAAATTATTTATATAACTAATATTTACCTACTGAATAGATTATCAAAATTTTACACCACCCCTCTCATTCCGATTAAAAATCGGTCAGTCCATTCAATTGAATTGTTTGTACTGTTTTTTTTTTGTTTGTTTGTTTTTGTTTTTTTCTTCTTCAGGCTATTATTCTGATTAGTAGAGTAATATTAGGGTCAGTGTCTATGCACCTATAGCGTACTAAATACACCACTTTTCCAGGTTTCCCGAATTATCATCAGTATATATTTTTTAGGTTAATGGAAAATAGGTCTGCTAGCATTCGATTTCTGTTAGTTTAATTTAAATATATACTTTTTAATGAACAGATTTTCTAGATATATTGTATAATTTAGTCAAATTGGTATAATCACAGTTTGACTTACCTGTGCATCATTTCATGTCAATACAAATAAATATTTTAACATTTGATTTAATGTGATCTCTTATTTTTATAATTTTTGTTCTAGTTAATGTAATGTTTTTTTGTTTGTTTTTTTTTAAGATCGTGTTAAGGGCACTGGAGGAAACAACATGAGGGACCGTGCCACTATCAAACGTCTCAATATGTACCGACAGAAGCAGAGATGGTAAATATATGCTTCCATGGGTACATTAGGGCAAATATGCTTTTGATGAACTTGTTGGAGACTTAATTCTAGGGGCAGCTTTGACATTAGTGAAATGCTGGGACAAGTGCATAAGTATAGAAGGAGATTATATAGAGACACAAGAATAGTTTAAATCTCCTAACTGTGTTTTGTTTTTCTGCTCCACAATCAAAAGTCTAGGTTGAACAACCCACATGTATTAAATACATTAATTTTAACTTCTTTTTACTTGTTCAGATGTGTATATAGAGTGCAGCAAACTAGGGAAGTTAGATCATGGTAAGGTCATAAACTATGCCAGTTTGTAGTTTATGGCATAGTGAACCAGTATCAGGATGTTGCCATTACTGAGTTTTTCAACTACTTCTTTTAAGTCTTAATTGTCAAAAGGCACCTTACCATAGTCTAACTTCCTTGCAATAATTTTTTGCTGCACATCATCTCTTGTGTCAGTCAGCCAGTTTGTCAGTTAAAGTTTGTCAACATGGATGAACAATGATGTTTGAAGTGTGGAAATGGCAAGCCTCCTCCTGCTGATGCTGGCAAAAGAAATTAAACACAAAGTTCTAGGACAAGCCAGTTAGTGATGTGATTTTATAGTTTTTAAATATTTCACTTTTTTTTTTTCTTTTTTTTTTTTTTTTCACTCAGTGAAATGCATGATTGATTGTTTAGTTCTTTGAATGGTGGCTAATGTTTAAAAAAATCTTCCAGCCCTGTCCCACAGTCCAAAGATATGCGATATAGGATGATTCCAACTTCCCATAGTGTATGAATGGTTGTGTGTGTATGGGTGACCAGTCACATGTTTTATACCCTTTCTCAGATTTGAAGCCAGTTTTGAATGAATACATCAAAAATAAACGGCAATCAGAACGGGATCAGTGCTCAAATCAAATAAACTCTGATGTTGGATCAAAACACACTTTACCTTTTAAAAATCGCTGGGATCAAGTGACCTATAAAAGATGCAGGATAGGACACTCAAAAGCAACACGCACATTTTTACTGCCAAGAGAAAATCTACCACAATGTTCATCATGCAGAACCCAGTTGTCCATCAAACATATTTTATTTGACTGTAACTCTCTTACTCCTTTAGGGAACTTGTTTTACTCCTTTGACACTTTCAAAAAAGTTTTTAAACAAGTAAATCCAAATATGGTTTTAAAATTCTTAGAAAAAATTTAATTTTAAACTTCTTATCTAGTTTTTGAATAACAAAAATGCTTCTCGCCATGAATATAGCCATAGAAGCTGGCATGGCGTTAAAGAAAGAGTATGGCTGCTTGTGTCCTGTAATGAGTCGGAACCCTATCCAGGAAGTACCACACGTTGTCCCCGGAGGTCCCTAGGATAGTTTCCAGGACCCTTGTGACCTAACACAGGGGCAGCATAGATAAGTCATGGATGGATGGAGATGTATAGCTAAGCTGTTTAGAATAAAATGATGATTAATTCATCAGACCTGGGGTTTCAATACTCCCACTCCTATATAATGGCATCTACTCATGTACTGCTGTAGACGTATTATTTCTTCAGTTACTATAAAATATAAATGTAATCAATAGGGATGAGACCATATGGTTATTTTTTCATTATTATGGTTCAGTGACGATGTGCAGAATATTTGTCCATTCTTTCTCTTCATCTCTTTTCTGACACTGGTTTTATTGAAAAAGTAGACAACAAACCTGTATGCAGCAAAGTGTAAATATAATGCTTCTCAAAACATTTTATTGTTATAGTTGATCTCTGTAGCTCTGTGTGTAGATGTGTGGCTTTAGTCATGAATTCTTCACCACCGAACTTCCTTATGCCCACAGTGATTTCTTTAACCTGGATTGAATTAGTGGGGAACCATCTCCTTCCAGCATAGTTATTACTGCGAGGAAATTTAGCCGTGTCTGTGTGCACACGTACACGGCTACATGACATGTGAAACACAGTGTTACCTTCCTCCATTCTCTGACTAGATAGTTTTGTCACATCACCCGGTGTCGGTGGAAACAAGCATGAGTTAAAATGTTGAGAGCGTGTTCAAATGAGTCACGAATATAGTGAAATATATTACCCGTTTGTTTTATGGTATAAGCACTGGTGTCTTGTACACTTGTTTGGAAAGGTCTGCAAAATGTTTTATGTCCACAAATAAACGGTTGCTGGCGTAAGGAGAACATGCAATAGAAGTCATGAAATCAAGTGATCCCTATTGTGACATTTTCTTTCATTTTTCATTCCAATATATTTTGAAGTTAATTTGTTTCCCTAGAAAAATAGAAATTGGTTAAATAGAAAATGTGGTTCTTTGTTTTTCTTCAGTAACAATCGAGGCAAGGTCATTAAGCCTTTGCAGTATCAGTCTACTGTTGCACCTGGGACTGTGGCTAGAGTTGAGCCCAACATCAAGTGGTTTGGTAAGTATATCTATCTCCTGTTATATTTTAAGTGAAATAAACATTGAAGTAACAGTATTGATACAATTGTGCCAGGTCAAGAACACTATCGCAGTGTCATTAGCTACGCTACCAGATGTGAAAGATAACATGTTTCCACTCTACCTTTTTTGTTTTTCAAGACTGGAAATGCAGTTGAGCAACAAGAGGGGGAAGAAAATGCTTAGAACAGAACTAGAACATTTGGCTTTGCTTAAAATAATTTCATAATAAATAATTTCATAATAGTGCCCCCCATTTTCAATGCATTCAAACTGGCCATAATAATTGGATTGCTTATGTCTATCTTCCCCTGGGATTTGTGCAGCCAATACACGGGTCATCAAGCAGTCATCACTACAGAAGTTTCAGGAGGAGATGGACGCAGTGAAGAAAGATCCATATAGAGTGGTGATGAGGCAAAGCAAGCTTCCCATGTCTCTGCTGCATGACCGAAACAAAGCACATGTACGTATGACCAATAAAAACATCCTTTATTAAGCCTTCCTAGCCAGAATAATGCTTCGAAGCTCATGTGACACTGAGAGAGCACTTCATAGTGATGTGTATTTTATTAGCTAAAATCTGCTGAAACTAATGGCACAGTGTTTGTATTCTGCATTCTGACAGTCTTATTGTGCATCAACACAATGCCCAACAGACACAAAGGTCTATTCTACTGAGCATCAGTGTGGGACGTGTTCTTTTTAATTAGGTGGGATTAGAAAGATGGGCTGTTGCCTTTTTTGGCACTTATGAGCTTTGCATTTGCCAAGACTGAAGAACAGAGATTAAAACATGTTTGAAATAACACTTAACATTTTGCCCAGTTGCTTATGTTCCAAGAGCAAATGTTGTCTTCGGGAAAAGTTTTTCCTAAAATAGTTCCAGGTGTTGTAGGACCTTTTAAACACCTAAACGAGTCAGGTGAATAATATCTGTGCCTGTAGCTCTTTCCTCACACACTTGTTATTTATGGAATATTTTATTTAAAATGTTGATGCATTGAGTTGTTGATAATATTCATGTAGTATATCAAGACCCCCCCCCTCCTCTGGGACAATTAAACCAGCATGTGCTGGTTAAACCAGTATGTGCTGTCCCTCTCCCAAAAGTATGTACGAAGCAGTCGGCTCCACTCTTCTCTAATCTCTCTTTTTGTTTTGTCTCCATTGAAGACACACGTGAAAAACACATTCAACTTTTAATTCTTATTAGAAATTCAAAAGAAACTGCTTTTATTAATTATGATCTCTCTCTGTGTTACAACATCGGCATGACTTTTTACTTGTCTATTATAATAAAAGTGCCAATTAGAACAATAAATTACATTACAGATCTTGTGATCTAAATATACAAATGCCACAAAGGATTTGAGAACTGCTAAAAACATAATCAGTATAAATCTGTTACCTGGACTGCCAACATCAACCATGGTTTAGTTTAGTACTTTTTGTCCAAGTACACCAGCACATCCAGGATTTGAAAGGAATCAGAGATTGAGATTAAAATAATAAATGTCGGTTTTTAATTTGATTGAATTTATATTGATTAGTTTAATTGTGCAATAACCTCCAGATTCTAGTCTGGCCTGTTTCTCTGAGGTCATGTTAGGGTTTCTTGTGGCACCCTTTGACAAGTCCATGTCCATCCTGGAATGTTTATGGGTTGCTACATCCTTTTTGTGCATGACATACTATATCCGTCAAAAGTTTGGACACAATTACTCATTCAAGGGGTTTTCTTTGTTTGCTATTTTCTAAATTGTAGAATACTGAAGATGTCAAAACTATAAAATAACACACAAGGGGTTAGGTGTTAAACTAAATGTTAAAAGTAAAAAAATGTGTTTTAAATGCTTCGAAGTACACACTGCTACATAGTCAATAGTCTACTGTCTATATCAATTACATTTACTTACTATTTTTCTTATGATGAAAGATTTTCTCTCTCCATCATGTGAAAGCTATAAATTGTATGCAGCCCTCCCATCCCTACCCAGGTGTGCTTTGGAGCCTTCTTGCTTTCAGTCTAAGAATGGTTTGATTTTAGAAGTCATAGACCTCAGTCTTTGTGTTCAATCAAGGCTAAGATTGTGATGGACTGAGGCAGGGGAAATGAGGACACAAGAAAACAATGTGTTTTTCACGTATTTTACTATCTACTATGTTTTTCACAGGAGCATGAGGGAAACATCCTGTCATGTCATGAAAGATCTTGTTCAGTTGACCATGCATCTTTAACTCATACCTTTCAGAACTCCAAGGTACATATTCTGGACACAGAAACCTTTGAGACCACATTTGGGCCTAAGGCTCAAAGGAAGAGGCCTAATCTGGCGGTGGGGGAACTGAAAGAGCTAGCAGAACAGGCTGAAGCTTCGGCTCAGGGTTACATTGCGGAAAAGGACCGTGACCTGGTGACTGAAGACAGTGGGGTCAGGTGAGGAGATTCTGTAAATCTGATTTAGAACTCTCTATTTCTAGTGAACATAGATACAGGATACCAGGAGCATGTTTGAAAGTCAGATTTGTTCTGAAATCGAAGTGAGTCTTGTACGCCTTTGACACAAAAATAAAAAGGTAAAAAAAAAAAAGAAACGTAACCGCACCTAAGAAAGTGACTCATACACACTGAGACATCACAGTGTTGTCTCTTCACCTTTATATTGTGAGGGGAATCCCAGACGCCATTTTGTCAGCTTGTTTTCCAATGTATTGGAAAATCTTGTTGGGGATTTTACGAAATTAGGAGTGGAATGAGTGGTACTTCGGGCTCCCACATTAATCACGGCTTTACAGCCAATCAGGGGCGTCTGTGAGCTCACGCAAGCGCAGGGAGCAGATAGCGCTGTGTTCCGAGTGTGTTACGCCGCCCAGTGTGTGAGTGAGCAGTTCGAAAAGATGCGGTGGGCTGGCGTCACGTGGTTCAGCGGAAACACATGATAGTCTTCGAAGACTTAATGTGGGAGCCCCCTAGTGACGGAGAGGAATTGGACATGACTAAATTAGTGAGAAAATCTGGAAAAAAATCCAATACAAAAACTAATTAATAAAAATAAATGGTTTGTAGAAAACAACAAGGAGTTTGAGGTGTTGAGTTAGCCTTCAAATTATCCAGATCTCAGCTCAATTGAGCATCTGTGGGATGTGCTGAAAAAACAAGTCTGATCTATGGAGACCTTATCTCAGCTTACAGGACTTAAGATTTGCTACTGAAGCCTTGGTGTCAGATACCACAGTACACCTTCAGAGGTCTAGTGGAGTCCTGTGGAGAAGGATATATAGTCTTAACTATTGTTATAGTCATGCAGTGGTAGGAAAATAACCAGCCACACTTACATTTTCACACGATCAATTGTTTTCGTGTCTGATTTATAATAAAAAATGATTAAACTTTTGCTGTAGAGATGAAGTTCGTGAGGAAATCTTCAAGAAGGGCCAGTCAAAAAGAATCTGGGGAGAACTTTATAAGGTACTTCGCTCATGCTTCTCGAAGAGGTTTTTTTTTAATATACTAGTACGTATTTTCATTATGAACTGCACACCCTGACCACTGGCATGTGTCTTCAGGTGATCGACTCTTCAGATGTAATCATCCAGGTGCTGGACGCTCGGGACCCTGTGGGCACACGATCCCAGAACATTGAGACCTACATGAAAAAGGAGAAACCCTGGAAACACCTCATTTTTGTGCTTAACAAATGTGACCTTGTTCCTACATGGGTGACAGTGAGTCCACTTCTATATACATCTAATGTGTTAAAACTTTGTATTTGATGGGTATGCCCAGTGTACCTTTTAACTTCCAGGCCTCAGTACAATATGCAGTAAGTTCCGGTACTACTAGCAAGATGGTCTTTATTTGACCAGGATTTTAGCCTTACGTCATTATGTTCTTGTCAGAAGAATTAGGTAGAATTTATGCTTGGTGAAATTCAAAACAGTCTAGTAAATTTTATAACCGCTGTTAATTTTAAGTGTCTTTCATTTTATAGCCGGTAATGTCTTGGATAAATTAATGAGCTTTTTTGTTTCTAGCAATCCTGTGTAAAACTTGTTGTTCTTGTTGTTGCTTTTAAGTGTCTGCTTGGAGACTATTAAAGCTTGACAGATTTTGGTCTCGTATTATGTTGATTGACATTGATGGTTATTAATGATTCCTATTAAAGGAATATAAAACAGCATTATGCTATGTTTTTACTTTGTTTGCAGACATCGTCGACCACAGATACCAACATTTCATTCTCAAGTACCTGACCTTTTAGGGTTACGTTTTCCCTGTGTGTTTTTCAGAAACGCTGGGTTGCAGTACTGTCTCAGGAATACCCTACATTGGCCTTTCATGCCAGCCTTACCAACTCCTTTGGGAAAGGATCTCTTATTCAGCTACTACGTCAGTTTGGCAAGGTTAGAGCTGCTATTAGAGGTGTAACTATATTAGCCGTTTTGGGTATTTGTAATCATTCCACTGAATTAAACTGTTGGAAGCCTGAGAATGACTTATAAAATGCAGTTGCATTCACCTGATAGCTGTTAAGTTATCTGCTTCGGATATTTATGTTTTGATCCATACCCAACTCCTGTTCCCACCTTTACAGTACTGGGCTCGACTTGTATTTCCACATCTGTTTCTGTGCTATTTTGAGACAATAACCATAAACAACGATTTGGAAGCACACTAAAGGAGTGCAGAGTTAAAATATAAATCCAGCTGAAAGTTATATGACCGAGGCAGTTTCATAGGCTTAGGGAAACAACAGACATCAAGGTGACCCTAAGTTGGTTATAAACACAATAATCTAATAACTTTAAAAGGTCTTCCGTGAAGTGTGTATCAAAGAGTTTTTTTTTCTTTCTTTGTTCCTCCTTTTTAGTCACACACAGCATGGGAAGAGTCTTTAAATGTAGCTATTTTTGTTAACCTTTTTTAGAAAGGCTTTAAGGTGCTGTTTAGAGTCTGCCTTTTTTTTTATTTATTTTTTTATCTATTTTGGCTGACACAAAAACAGACATTTTTAACTGTATTTGACTATTTGCTTGTGCATGGTACTAGGTCATGCAGTTGATTTTTACCTCGTAACTTTGTTTTGAAGTCACTCACGCGTGTCTTTTTTTTTTTTTTTTTTTTAATGGTATGTGCTTTTAATTAAAAAAACTTGATGATCTGCTAGACTTATTTAGACAAACATAATGATCTACACATCAGAGACAGTTGACGTAGATGTCTCTATATTAAATTGTTTATTTTTTTCCCCTCTCTCTCTCCTCCAGCTCCACACAGACAAGAAGCAGATCAGTGTGGGATTCATTGGCTATCCCAATGTAGGGAAGAGCTCCGTCATCAACACACTCCGTTCCAAAAAGGTCTGCAATGTGGCGCCTATCGCTGGTGAGACCAAGGTAAGCACAGAAGGAAACGGTATTTTATTACAACACGATGTGCTTTAGTTTACAGACTTTGATTCAGCATCGCATGTTTTTTGCTTAGTGATAAATTTATCCCTGACGTGCATTATTAATCATCATTAACCAGACTAAGCAATCTTGCAAAAAATTGCATACATAAAATTCAACAAATTTTGGTTTGTTTATAACAAAGTATACTGGCGATCAAAAGATTACATGCAAACAAGACACTGCACCAGTTCTTGACATATGTTAACATTTTAGATGTCTAAGTTTCCAACAGTTTGATTTTAGCTGCAACATGGTTGCATTTATGCCTGTGTGAAAATGGGTTGTTTACCCCGTCTTCATCTTGTCAAACTTTTCTTCTCACTGTACAAACAGGGGGCTGAATAATGGTTTTCAGAGAATTAGAGAGAGATTAGAGACCAGGTTCTAATTGAAAACAGGCAGCTTTCACAAAGCTGTATTTTTCTTTTTTCTTTAGAACAAGATTGTTTCAGATTTCTTTAAATTCTTGAGACTATAGTATTCTACTTTGTATATATTGTTTTTGTTGTTTAAGAAATATTTGATTAGCTTTTATAGGGTATGGAAGGAGAAAGTGAGCATTTATAGATAAATTATAGATAATGTTCAGATACCAAAGTATACAAAAAGAAGTTATCACTCATTCGAATCAAGACACGACCAGGTAGTATATACAAGGTGCCGTATAGGCCATACAAACATTACCCATGCTTATTTATTGAAGGATGAAGAAGTCCCAAAATGTCAGCGCTGCAGAACGACCCTAACCATAAAACACATACTTTTGGACAGCCCAAGTTTTACAACCATAAGAAAAAATTTCTACCGGAACAAGATTTAAAAAACATATTCTGCAAGACAAAACCAGAAAAACTCTTACAATTTCTGTCTAAAGTACACGTAAAGAACCAAATGTAAAACCCTGTTCTTCTGACCAAGACCATGCTATTATGTTATCTATTATTATTATTATTATATCCTTTTAACTTTCTCACTACGCTCTTAATCACTTAAATTTGTATAACATAATAAATCAGCTTAATATTTGATGTGAATCTTGCCATGAAATAGCCTGAGAAGCTGATATGGCAATAAACCCAAATACAAACAAACAAAAAGCAAAGTATGCATACATAAATAAGGATCGCTTTATTGGGATTTATCTGTCCATTCATGAAGTTAGACAATCATGTAGCAGCATTATGCATCTCACCATGCAGATGCAGGCCGAGCCTCAGCTAATATTCGTATCAAATCAGGAAAAGGAATGATCTCTGTGATTGTGACCATGGCTTGATTGTTTGTGCCAGGTGGGCTTAGTATTTCATAACCATGATTTTCGCACACAACCATCTCTGGGATTTACACAGAACAATGCTGGTTAGCAGCAGTTCTCCTGCATTGTGTCAACAGTTCAGTCTACTGATTGTGATGTAATGGTCTGGGGAATGTTGTTTTTGTTTAATTTTTCCCTTCTTTTTTTTTTTGGGACAAACATCTAAGGATTTTGATGGCCATGTGTATCCTTTTATGGCCACAATTAACTCGTTACGTAATGTCTACTTCCAGCAATATAATGCACCAATCACAAGACCTCTCAAACTGGTTCCATGATCATGGCAAATCGATCAGTGTTCTTCAGTGGCCTCCCTGGTCACCAGATTTGAATCCAGAAGGCAACTTTGGGCTATGCTAGAATGTTCTGGCCTCAGGATGAATGTGCAGCTGATAAAGCTGCTGCAATTATGTGATGCAATCATGTCAACATGAAACAGACTTTCAAAAGAATGTTTCTAACACATTGTGGACACCACTTAATGAAGGATGGAAGATGTTCTGACAGCAAAGTGGACGTCTAACCAGTATTAATGTGTTCTTAATGATTAGTACATATGCATACATAATACTTTCGCTCATGCTCATACATTTACACACCTATGCATATACACTTTTATTCTTTCTGGTATAAAAAGTGTGTTCTGAAGTTTAAAAATTGACATTTTCAGGTACACTGACCAAAAACAATGTCTCAATATTTTGTTGGCCTGCCAGTAATTTTGATTACAGAGCATATTATCGATAAAAGTTGCCATTGGCTCCTGGAATATGGCAATGCCATCAGGGAAGAAGAAAAATCCATTGGGATAACTCATTGATTGACTTATTCACTTAGTACATTCAGGTAGTCAGCTAATTTTTTTTTTTCTTGCCATGTAATGTTGCTGAACTTCAACCTGAACAGTTGAAGTAAACTTGAGATACACATCTCCTGACACGATTGTTTAAGAGAAACTCACTTTTTCAGTTAGGACCAAACATTTCTTACCCTAGTCAAGGGCTTTTAAGTGTTTACTTACTGAAATCCAAATGATGACTTTTTTTGGCCATGCAGGGTATATGGCATGAAATTATGGTGTTATTACAAGACACGAGAGTTTTTATCTCTGTTATACGGTCATGTTGAGTTATAGCTCGTTATCAGCTACTAACTATTATCCAATATTTATAACTATAGCTGGTGACTAACATCGGGCCATGCAAAACCATTTAAAAGTTTCAAAACATGATTCAAAAGTTGTACAAAAGGCAGGTCAAATGACCATACCTTTTGAAGTTAATGTGCTTGCCGTGGGGTACTGTTGTCGTTTTCAGCCCTATTTTAATTTATTTGTACATTTTCCACAGTTTATAAAAGCACCACAGGGCAGCTTTATTGTCCTTTAAGGAAGTGAGATGCTTAGGGTTTCCATCAAAACATAACAAGCATGACGAACAGAGCCCCCAGTCTTTTACTTCAGAAACCAGAGTTAGGGTACGCTGGCGGCCTAATAGGTATTCATTTATTCGTCTTTAGGTTTGGCAGTACATCACACTAATGAGACGCATATTCCTGATTGACTGCCCTGGAGTTGTGTACCCCTCTGAGGACAGCGAGAGTGACATTGTGCTGAAAGGAGTGGTAGGTTTGTCACTTTCAGTCTTCCATCTGTGTACTGCTCTTCGTGACCCTACCTTTGTGATTATTTTGTATTCCATCCATCATGTCTCATCCCTAGGTCCAGGTGGAGAAGATTCGTAACCCAGAGGATCACATTGGCGCCGTTTTGGAGAGAGCAAAAGCCGAATACATACAAAAAACCTATCACATCCCATCATGGAGCTCTGCTGAGGATTTCTTGGAAAAACTGGCTTTTCGCACGGGAAAACTGCTCAAGGTGTGTCTTCTGATTGTGGTCGAGCGCACAGCACGCTAAAGTACAGTTCCAACTTAGAATTTGTTTGCTCTGTTTCCCCCAGTAAACAAGCCCAAAGCTCTCATACTCTTATGCATGCCAGTGGAAGAAGTAGAACACACACCAGAGCTGAAATCTGTTTGAGCGGATGTGTGGGTTTTTACCCTTGATTGTTAATGGAAAAATATTTTTAACTATGCAAATGTTTTCCATTAATAAACATGGGTTAAATGCTAAATAATTCCGGTGGACTTTGTGACCCCTGCTGCTTTTTTGGCTTGTGCAGTTTTGTTAAGCAGTAAAGGCATCTGTATTTGGAAAGAATGAACCTTGATGCATTGCACTGATGGTAACAAAGTTCACGCGGTACAAATATGTGAAGTCTCTTGTCCCTCATACCAAGGGCGTAGATTTGCTCTAGACATTGGTGGGGACCTATGCTTTAAAATTTTCTTTTAAATTTATTTTTATGTGAAGATTGATGCCTTCTTATTTTAGAGCTAAATATTTTATCTTTTCAAGTCTTCAACCATTCTATGCATTGTCTAAATTTTTAACAGCTGCTTTTTTTTTTTTCTTTTTTAAATAATGTAGGGTTTGCTTAATTATGGACACTAAAGTTCTCTGTTGCTCTTAACATGCAGGGAGGAGAACCTGATATGCCCACTGTCTCCAAAATGGTATTAAATGACTGGCAAAGGGGACGAATCCCCTTTTTTGTCAAACCACCTGGACCGGACACAGATGAGGAGGTAAGATGCTTGTTGATGGTGTATATTATTAAGGCTGAATCCCAATTCTACCCCTTACCCCTACACTTAGCCCTACCCCTCCGTTTGGCGCGTTCACGTGAAAGGGTAGGGGTGTCTCATTTCTCTTTTGGTTGGAGGGGTAAGGGGAAGGGCCAGATAGCCCTCCAAACGAAGATTTTTCAGGACCTCACTTCAAACGAAGGGCTAAGCGAAATTTTCAACATGGCTGCTCACTCGAGCAAGCAGACCCATAAATGTTAATTTTTGCCATTAATAAAGATTTTTAAGACAAGTTTTCATTATATGTATATTACCTCTAGTCTTGTTTGTGTTTATGGTGATGTTCTGTAAAGAAATGTTTGCAAAAAAAATCACTAAAGTTTGCTAGCAGATAGCACAGATTGCACGATATTACAAATATATATATTTTTATGTCACATACACTTTACTGCATGCTACAAACAAATATGAAAGTTCAGTAGCACGGCAGTTTGCCGAGCATTTGATAAGGCATTGTTTGTTTTGCTTACAGCCATATGTGTACATGTAAATTAACGGTGCTTACACTATTCTTACTTATTGCAACGTGACCACAGTTTTGTAATTTATATTCTGTATAGGGACGGCTGAGGAAACCCGAAGGCTCATCCGTTTTTGTGGTGAAAATGAGCAACTTTTTTAAAAATCGAAATACGGCGCAAAAAACCTTTGGGAGTGAATAATCTCTCTCTTATTGGAATGCGTGATAAACATCAGCGCATGTCCTCTGACGTAACATTAGGAACTAGCGACAACGTATGATGACGTATAACTGTTGTAGTGGTGTCCCATTTCTTAGGGGAAAAATTTAAACCCTTTCCACTTCGTTTCAAGGGACAAGGGGATGGGACGAGGGGAAGGGGTAGAAAATAGAATTGGGATTCAGCCTTAGTCGTTATTTTAGATTGGATCAATGTGCAAAAATATAAAAGTATGTTAAACTACCAAATGCACATCTTAACATGTGATATTGGAAATATTTAAACAGAGTGAGACATGGTCAGCAGCTCTCTTGCTGAAGATGTGATTTAAGAACCTACTAAACAGTTCTCTGATTTTTGATCAAACAAATTTCTTTTTAATGATTAAATGGTTGTATCTGCCAATATTGTTTATAAAATGAAGGTATTATTTAATTCTCTCTAAACATAAACATATGTTAATGTAAATAAGGCAAGTGAAGACACCCTTGAAACCTATATTTTATATTAGCGATGGTTCAATTGTTGGTTTCTTTTTTTTTGTGAGTACTGTTCCTACCATAATGATTTGACCCAGAATTCTGCTTATACTGGAAGTATTACCGTCTGGCCTGAGGAAAATAAATGGTTGGCATAGTGAATAACAAAATAAAATAGATTTAGGATCTGACTGACATTTAAACGGGGGGGAAAAAAACCAACCTCAGATTGCTTAAATCTCCTAGTTGTAAGAGGTCATTGTGGGCTATCCAAAATATTCAGTTGCCTCACGCAAGTGAACCTGAAAAGGCTTCAGTAGCATTTTCCATATCAAATATTAGTTACAACATGTTTTTAATGTTACTATACATTTCTTTTGGTAAGTTAATTAGATTACTAATTTGTTCACGTCACAGGGCATTTTAAAAAAAAGTGACTTCGCTTGAATTAACTGTATAATTCCAATGGGTCAAACATTTGAAGACTTTTACAAGCTTTTGATTGAATTGTAAAAGTGAGTTAATGGACAAGTGGATGTCTATCCCAAGTATGTAAACTGATGACCTTTTAAAATTTATAGATATTGTACATTGGACAACTTAATTGATTTACAATAGTAAATGAATCCTAACTGTGAAATGTTTAAAGGTCTTTATCTGAGGTGTGTGTGTGATGAAAATCCTGGAAAAATATGGACAAGTAATTAATTCAGTAGGTAAGAGAAAAGTAACAAATGTTTATTGAAACTTCTGCAGAAGGGCCAGTCGCATACAGAAAACTGTTGCAGCATGGAGAAAGGTGATTTCTTTCTCCTAGCAGTTCCTTTTTATGCAACTTCTCTGCCCAAAAAAAACCTACGCCCCGGACACCGTGTTCTCACATACAAGGAGTTGATTTCCCTATCTGTCTCAAAACAGATGTCCTCACCTTATCCAGTGGGGTCTACAATCAGTTCTTTCCTAATCTATCTTGTTTTGGTCTAATAGGCCACCAGCAAGCAAGCTCGGTGCTTTTATAGTCTGCTGGGCACATTTCACACACAATTATAATTTTTCTATTACAGGACTATGCCCACTTTTGGCCTCAAGTTTAAATGACACTCATGATCTAATAAATAAAAAAAATGGTACACATTTTCCTTTTTCTTCATAGGCTACAGCACAGCTGCCAATGGAGGTGAGTGCATCGGATGCAGTTTCTGAAGACAATCCAGAGCAGCATACCAAGATAGCTGAAGCCGCGGAGTTTGATGCACCGCTGCAGCAGAGAAAGGAGCAAGAACATGTGCAAAGGATCATTGCTGGTGTCAAGCAAAACTTTGGCAAGATTAATGTAGCTCCTGAGTTCAGCGAGGAAGATCTTGTTCCAGTGGAGATGCCTGATCTGACAGACTCTTTTGGATCAGATGCAGAGGAAGAAGAGGCAAGTGAGGAGGAGGAAGAAGAGGAAGAACATATGGAGGGAAATGTAAATGCAGAAGAGGAGTGTGGAGAAGCAGAGGAAGAAAACAATTTGCATGTTGCTGGCCATTCTGATAGAGCGCCGGCCAAGAGTACACGCGAGGTGAACAAAGAGTTGGATGAGAAGATAGCCAAATTGAAACATTTCCTGGACAGTGCCAAGTCCAAACGTTTCTCCACTATTAGGTCTGTATAAATCTCATTTTTCTCTCTTCCTCTATATTTTCATGTCTGCTTCCTTTTCTTCTAACAGGGTCATGTGAGGCTATGCAGACTCAGGTTGTGTAAGGTGAACTCTTGTGCTCTTTCCACCTCAGGACTCCTTTTCTGTTTGCTCTGGCAGGGGTCCTAGACTTTCCAAATGATTTATTGATTTATGACGTATTTTTTAATGTTTTGTGACATTGCATTGTTGTTTTTCTGGGTTTCGGGATCTGAATAAATCTTGGAACCTCTGATCATTATAATAAGATGGTTGGCCTGTAAATAATAAGCCGTCTGCTTTTGTTTTCAACAGAATTCCTAAAGGCCTTTCAGAGAAGGTTTTTGTTTCAGGTGAAACAAGAACAGAACAGAAGAACATAAAGAAGACACAGATGAAAGGTGAATTGAATTTAGTATTGAAGGCACCAACAATTTATGACTGTTATGTATATGACCTGGATACGTTAATGTTCAGATTGTATTTTCACAATAAAAAATATTCTGGGGCTCTTTTTTAACTTTTCCTGGGAAACAAAAAAATATATATGCACACAAAGTGAGTAGCTGACAACATAGAGGTGATATGTGGATATAAAACAAACCAGAAAACGCAAGCACACTGATTCACATCCATTTGTCAATCCCTTCCTGAACAGGCTGACAGAAGGACTGAATATTTAGACTAATAACCTTCCCTTTGTTCTCTAGCTGGGGTCAGCAGGAAGAGAAAGGCTTTCGACAACGAGGAGCCAATGAAGCAGAATAAGCTCACATCTAAACAGGTGCATACTGTTCTCCCAGCACCTCTCTGATGTCAGGCATTCTCATTTGTCTACACAGACATCTCAAATTGATGTGGGCTCATATTATTGTATATATACAAAGAATGTTTCTGGCCTTCATCAAAACAAATCATAACCATAAATATTCTCTCCCTCTCTTTTGCTTTCAAACTACACAGAAAAGAAGGATCGAGCGTGAACAGAAGATAAAGAAGGTTGGAGTCCGTTATTACGACACACACAACGTTAAGAACAAAAATAAGAACAGAAGCATGCGCTCTGAAGGCAAAAAGGGCAAAAGAGCTAAAGAGAGATAAAACTTTTCACAGCTGAATTTCTATGGACTTACTTGTCTGGATTGGGACAGGTGATGTGAAAGATGGAGATGCATGTGAGAAGTGTTTACTCTGAGGATATGGAATTGAATCAGAATTTCTCAAATGCACTTGTTCAATGCACCATCTGCCCACATAATGTTTCATTGCACCATTTTCTCTCTAAACCACAGAACAGTAACTCACTTTTTAATTTAATAATCTCCATGTTCCACTTTTTCTGAAAATGTCTTTCATGAGAAAACTCATCAATAAAGTGGGCTTGGCAGAACAAAGTTGTTGTAGTGAAAGACATGAAGTTAGTTGAAGGTTTTATTTTTTAAACACTTTGAAGCCTGACACTTTATTTTTTGTTTGGGGCAATGATTGCATCCAACTGGGCCTATAAAGAAGGGGAAAAAATATTTTTAGATGTAGATGACTGTATCTAAACCATTTGTCTCAATGTTAATGAAGGATTCATAGAATGTGGACCTTCAGTTGCTGGTTGGTCCGCTTGAGAAACTGGATCTCCTCATTGTGCTTCTTCTCTTCGACCTGACGCTGTTCATTTTCTTGTCTTTCAATTGCTTCACATTTAGCCTTCTGCTCATTAACCTTTCTTTCCAGTTCCCTCTTCTCATTCTCCAAATCTGCAATCTGCCCAAGTTAATGTCAAATAAAAATATATGCAGATACCATAATATGGTTTTGAAAAATTTAAGTTTGTAACTACCTTCTTCTCCATGTCTGACGTTCCTTGCTCAGCCTGCAGAGCTTTCCTCATGCCGAAGGCCACACTGCTCTCGTATAGGGTCTGGTAGGCAGCGATAGTCATACGAATCTCATCTCTCACTCGTAAAAGCAGCAGTCCTCTCTCGGCACAGTTGATGGTAACTTGTCTGATTAGCTCATCTAAAAGAAATTTTGTATTAGTATATTTTAAGATAAAATATGTTTGAATATTGGTTTTGTACCAAAATGTACAAGATGTTGCTGGGTTCCTCCCTCAATAACCTTGGAGGTATTTCAAGATGATGCAAACAGATGTCTAAGACAGCTAGATATTCACGCATATCATTTTTTGTTGATTATGTATTTTATACTGTTTCTTATGAATACCAACAATGCAGATTAAGTGATATTGTTTTAATGACCCATTGCTTTAACCAACCAAAGCACTGTGTGTAGAGCTCTCTGCGGACAGGGCAGATGCCCGTATCTCTGGCCTGTCTCTGCTGCAGTTTGAGATCCAGTTCCTCTTGGAGATGAATGACGTCTGTCCGGGTGCATGGTTTGCTGGACACATGCTGTACCCACAGCTGATTGTTCTCCATCCATTCCCTACAAGTTCACACATAAGCGCACTCATATACTAGTGTTGCAGTTTAGGACAAATATGGCAGAGCATGACATCCTTACCTTGGTGGAAGGATGGCATTAAGAATCTCCTCGGTTTGCTGTTTAATAGCATCAGATGAAGGACTTTTTGGTTTGGGTGGAGGGGGGACTGGACCAGACATGGCAGGCTGCTGGGAGCTCACAATTGGAGGCCTACCCTTGGGTCGGTACCGAGGGAAATTTTCAGAGTAACATTTAAAAGATTACTTCTAATTTCAGGTAAGTTACAAGTGTGTAACCAAATAAAAAAAATATCCATTGTATTGTAAATTCAGCTATTCTAAAGTTGGTCTATGTTGGAAATTAGCCGAAAGACAAAGAAGAAGAAGATCTATGTCTAGTTCTAATGCTGCATAATAAGGTTGCAGATAGATGTTACCTTTGGTGACTTCCTCTCGGTGTTTTTGGTCACCAGCTCTGGGGTGTCATACTTAAGCAGAGACTCAGTAGAAGGAATCATGATCAGGTTTTTTTTTTTTTTTTGGCGTTTTTTAAAATATTTTTCTAAAAGTTAAATAGTATGAAAGTCTTAAGAAACTAACCCACTGGCTAGCCTAACCTTCCGACTAGCGAAGCTCACGCGCTTGCTGTTTGCTGTTGCTATGGCAGCCCGTAGAGGAGGAGCGCTGAATCCTCATGCTAATCTTTCAGGCTAGTCCAATAACCCCTCAGGGTACTGCGGGGCAACTCAAGTTTAAGCAATACGAAGTAACAATACATAAATAAAACGATTACTGAATTAAATTTAAATTCTACGAGGTAAAATATTCCATTCATTTGTTGGTTTTTTTTTATACGTACTGCAAAGTCAGAACTTATCTCTAATAATAGACACAAACATCTGCATCCCTGTTAACCTGCACTACATCATTTATTTATCATATGCCTCATAAGAAAATGGTAAACTTGTTTGTTTATATATAGGATTGGCACGCTGTCCAGGGTATACCCTGCCTTGTGCCCTGAGTCTCCTGGTCATACAGGATAAAGGGGTATAGAAGATGAATGAATATATATATATACACACACACACCTCTGTTACGGCTGCCTATTTGGCCAAAAATGATAACTGAATAATATGCCTGGTTCTGGAAAGAGATATCAACAAACCGGCGCCGAGAATCGAAAGGGGGAAAAAGCCCAAGATGAAGCCCGTGCATCACTTTCAGGTACGTTCATAATCCTGTGAAACTTTATTTTATTCTGTCGACGTTAATAATGTGTTTTAATGTCGGTAATAATTTCACGACTAACGCATCTTTCTTAATATGATACAGTGACGCTCCCTGTAACTGTTGCCTCTGCTGAGCCAAGTTTTTCTAAAAAGAAGCTCATCAAAACGTACTTGCGCTCATCTACGGCACAAGAGCGCATGAGTGGTCTGGCAATTGTCAGCATCAACTCTGAATTATCAAAGGCTTTATCATATGAAGAGCTCATTTACGATTTTGCCTCAAGAAAAAGCGAAACTGTGCCTTTGTAATTTTTTTTACTTTGGAAAGCTCCAGCAGATGACGGTGTTGATTTTATTTCAGTTTATTATTGTTTATTTTATTTATTATAAATGTTTTATTTAAAGTGATATTTTAGTTTGTATTTTTTGCTGTAGAGTTACAATTGTAATTTATAAATGAATGACAATTTAATTATGTATTTACTTTTATTTGAATAAAGTTTTATTTTGGCCCCTATAGTAGGTGTTTTTTTTTTTTTTTTTTTTTTAATTACTTTATTTTTACTTCCGTAATATTTTGGGGAGGGGGACAAAAGTAAATTTCTGCTTAGGGCACCGATTTGGCCAGCAGCGGCCCTGTGTATATAAATAAAAACAGAACAACACTTGGGCAGATCCTGCTTCTTTTTATTCCGAAGAAAACAACACGACAAATCTCACATTCCTCATGTATGCTAGTTTCACCAGGTCGCTGTGTGGCTCACACCTGGTCCGTTCAAACTGTAGTAAGAGTAGTAGTAATAATAAATGATGATGATTATCGAATTCTAATTTTATTTGTCTGAAATGTGTGTCCACTTGTCCTGCAGAGGGCACAACCTTTTCTTATTCAATATTATCACTGCATATTTATTAATAATTAATATTTAATAATTCTGCATTTTACTTCAATACCGTCAAGGTCATGTGACCTATTGCCTCAAAACCTATTCTGAAATGTGTGTCCACTTGTCCTGCAGAGGGCACAACCTTTTTTTATTCAATATTATCACTTTGCATATTTATTAATAATTTTTTATAGAAGTTGTATTGATTTTATTTCACTATTATTTCAGGTCATGTGACCCTTTCCCTCAAAGTCTAAAAGCTATCACATTTCATCACTGTATATTCATGTCATTATTTTTTTATTAATTAATTTATTCTAGGCGGCGCGGTGGTGTAGTGGTTAGCACTGTCACCTTGCACTTCCAGGGTCCAGGGTTCGATTCCCTGGCCAGGCTCGATTCCCGTCTCTGTGCGCATGGAGTTTGCATGTTCTCCCCGTGCTTGGTGGGTTTCCTCCGGGTACTCCGGTTTCCTCCCACAGTCCAAAGATATGCAGGTTACATACTGCATCAATTGGCGTTCCTAAAATTACCCGTACTGTGTGATTGGGTGTGTGTATGTGTGTGTGTGCCCTGCGATGAATTGGCACCCTGTCCAGTTACCCCGCCTAGTGCCCGAAGTCTCCTGGGATAGGCTCCAGGTCCCCCTTTGAGGGAAAAGGACACATGACCTGAAAGTTAGTGAAATAAAATCAATACAATTTCTATAAAAAATTATTAATAGATATGCAAAGTGATAATATTGAATAAAAAAAGGTTGTGCCTTCTGCAGGACAGATGGACACACATTTCAGAATAGGTTTTGAATATATAGGTCACTTGACCTTGACGGTATTGAAGTAAAATGCAGAATTATTAAATATTAATTATTAATAAAAATGAAAAGTAATAATATTGACCAAAAAAGGTTGTGCCCTCTGCAGGACAGGTGGACACACATTTCAGAATAGGTTTTGAGGCAATAGATCATTTATTTATTTAAAATATGTTCATAATATAAATATTATCCGTATTTCAGTCGGACAATAATTTGCAGAGCTCGAAAATCCAACGTCAAACCAACTTCGTGTTGGTGGGTTTCCTTTGGGTACTTTTGGGGGATTTTAGGATAATTTGCTTTTTCAAATTACTTGTTGTGTGTTGCCTCCACCACTAGATGGCGACGAAGCTTTAGACATATCGGAACTAAAGTCCTGCTTAGGGTCTGCGGGAACCATTTTGCGGACGTACACGACATAAGCGGAAGTGTACAGCAATGTTTTTCAGCATGTTGCAACTATAGCGTAAATTCTTTGAGCTGTAATTGATACGTTCATTATACTATCTAGCTTGTTCATATTCAGTCGTTGATCGTGATGGATTACAAGAGAAGAGACAAAAGTTCTCCTGTTCGCGATGGCGAAGTTAAAATTAAACAGGAAAGGCTCAATCCTGCTAGGCCTCGGAAATCCCGCCGCTCGAGTTCGGGCTCAGACCGCAGCAGTACGAGTCCTCCGCCTAGGAGACGCGAGCACAGGTACGTGAATAGCGACTGTCTTAGTTTTTAGTTAACATATCCTGTAATGTGTTTTGTTTATTAATAGAGTAAAGTCACAACAGCTGGAGACGTTTTGTCACATGTGGCAACAACATTGACGTGAAGTTTTGCTGTTTTATAGGTCACCCGTCAGGGATAAGGACAGGTCTCCTGGGAGAAGAGAGCGCTTGCCGGGTCGGCATGTGGACAGATCAGCCCGGGACAGAAGGAGTCGGACTCCACCACACGGAGCTGAGAACAGGATAAAGCGGGTAATATTAACTACAGTTCAATTAATATGTTATTCTGTGTATTTATTATATTGTTGTATATTACTGTGTGTTTCTAACATTCCACGCGGACAAGATCTAAAGGCGGTTGGCGGTTCTTTTTTTGTCGCCTTGTATCTCCCGGGTCCAGGGTTCGATTCCCACCTTGGCTCAGTGTGTATGGGGTTTATACTGTGGACTATGGATTTCCTCACACAGTGCGAAGACATGCAGATTAGGAATTCCCAAATTCACCTCTGTGTGTGTGTGTGTGTGTGTGTACTGCGATGGAATGGCACATTGACCAGGGTGTACCCTGCCTCATGCTCTAAATCTCTGGAGGGGGTCCAGGCCTCTCCGCAATAAGCGGGATAGAAGATGAATGAAAAATATCAAATTTAGTTAGTTTTAACACACGTGTTTAACATCTAAGCACTAATTTAGACTCAAAATATTAGCGTGTGAACGAAATTACTGTACTTCTCTATAATGATTTTTCTCTATAATATAATTTTTTGTTAAATTGGCTTATAAACTATTTTTTGTTACCCAGGAACAAGAAGACCATAATGGGAGAGGAAATAAGTTAGATGAGCGACGTGTGAGAAGGGAAGATCAGCGGCTTCACCAACGAGAACGTGAAAGAGGCAAGGAGAGGCACAGAGACAGGTCTCGAGACTGTGATGCACGTCTGTACCAGCAGCAGCAAGCGGAAAGGGAGCAGCACAACGAGCATCGCAGAGAAAACCACCAGAGGCAGGAGGCGAGAGATGGAAGCGAAACACGTTCCTTTGGTGGTCAAAATGAAGAGGAGGAAGCTCCTGCTGCTGAGAAAGAGATGCCCAACTTTGAACTCTCAGGTGCTTTGGTGGAAGATACCAACACGTACAAAGGGGTGGTAATTAAATATAATGAGCCTCCCGAGGCCAGAATTCCTAAAAGGAGGTGGCGATTATATCCCTTCAAAAACGATGAGCCACTTCCTGTGATGTACATCCACAGGCAGAGTGCTTATCTGCTTGGAAGGCAAAGGAAGATAGCTGACATACCTATTGATCATCCATCCTGTTCCAAACAGCATGCTGTATTTCAATACAGGTGAGGAGAGTCAAATAATAGGCCATAACATTAAAACAATCTGCTTAATATTGTGTAGGTCTCCCTTGTGTTGCTACAACGGCTCTGTCGGTCGAGGCATGGAATCTGTTAGACCCTAAAGGTGTGTCGTGATATTCAGTGAAAAGATACAGTATGAGATGATATCTCAAAAGTTAAAAGTGACTTATCAGTCCAGAGTACCAGCCCATGGGCACTCTGATCAGTCTGAGATGGACTGTTTTGTGACACCTTTCAGGCATAATGCTCATCAAATGTTTCCAGCAATTTGTGAACCTAGAAGTCAAAAAGGAAAAATTTGTCTCAGATAAATAGTTTTTGAAATGTAATGCTGTTAACCACAGAAAGGAACATTTCAAGATTTCTTGCTAAGAGTAAAACATCTTCAGAGCTGTGACCTGGTTGTCCTGGGCCTTTTGGAAGATGTCTTTGTTTTAAGATCTGTTGAGTTACCCTCTCATTCTGTGCTTAAGCGAGTTGTTCTTCAAGAAAGCATTAATAATGTATTCATATCTAAACCTTACATGCTAAATAATTTTGTATGTTATGTTGAATGTCTATTTAATTTTTGCATTTCTGTCTAGTATCAGGGTACAACAGAAATAACCACTGTGCTAAAAACTACTTATTTGCGTAATCCAATTCTGTCTTTGCCATCTTCAGATTAGCAGAGTTCACCCGAGCAGATGGTACCACCGGCAGGAGAGTGAAACCCTACATCATAGACCTCGCTTCAGGTAACGGCACATACCTGAACAATCAGCGTATAGATCCGCAGCGCTACTATGAACTCAAGGAGAAGGATGTGCTGAAATTTGGCTTCAGTAGCCGCGAATATGTGCTCCTGCATGAGTTTTCCGACACAGCAGAGGTCGATGCTAAGAAGGATGAGGATGATGATGATGAGGATGAAGGCCTTGATGAATAGTCATTGCACAGTATACCAAAGTACTTTTGTTTAAATAGACTTTTATACTGACTGTACAGACTCCATCGCTGTGATAGACCCCGATGTTGATTGGTTTTGATGTGACCATTATTTTGAAAATGAGGTTTATCAAGAGAAACAGTGACAGACTTTGGCCTGGCATCTTCTGTGCAGATCTATTCTCAGATGGACAGCATAAGCATTCTATCAGACATTTTTGTGTCGTCTGGTACTGCCCATTGTAGTCCCTTTATCCCAAGTGCTTAATGCGAGAATAAATATATATTTTGGATAATTTGTTGCCAATTAATGTCTAAATTCTGTAAATATCCTGAGAAAAATATGTTTGCAAACATAGCGACATTGTTTATTATTGTTCTACTCCAAGGTAATGACCGTTTTATTTTTTTCTTTCAAGTAATAAGTTGTGTAATATTCTGTGTTTTAGATGTTTTGTATTGTAAATAAAAACAGGAAGTTATCTGGCAATTTATGTATGTACTTATTTATGTAATTATTTATTCCCATGTGATATTCAAAGGGTGATGGGGTCTACTGTGGCAACTATTATTGGTAGCACTTACGATTTTTGACCCCTTGCTATGGAGTTATAGGAGCAGCCTGAACAATAATTCCACTCACTTGAACTTTACATTGACTTTGATGAATTTTGGTCTGAAAGTTTGAGAGTCAATAGAAAAAAGTCTGACTGTAGTTGGTGAAAAATGCAGACTTGCATTGAACTTTACCTTCTTTATTTTATTTTTTTTTAACTTGTTTAAGATGGGGCACATCTAGGAGAAAATAATTACTGATACATTAATGCACAATACAAATAACAGCTACTATCATGACATCAGTTTACATGCTACAAAGCCATCTCTCTCTCTCTCTCTCTCTCTCTCTCTCTGTCTCTCTCTCTTGCTCCTTCTGGGTTTGTACGTTATGCATGTACACTGAGTTATAATGTTACAACGAAGCATGACTACAAGACCCCTGAAGGGGAGCTGTGGTATCTGGCACCAGGACGTTGGCAGCAGATACAGTAGGTGAGGTGAGGCCTCCATGGATCAGATTTTTTTCACATCACACAGATGCCTGATTAGGCTGACTTTGTCAAAGTCGAACAGAATAACATTCATGTTTACTTTTTTTTGGTGAGTTGTTCTGCATTAGCTTTTCTGTGATCAAATAGGATGGGTTGATCTTTGTCTCCTTGCAGGCATGGGTGAGTTTTGGGTGCCCATAATCCTGTCACCAGTTTGCTGGTGGGTGGTTGGTGATCAGTGTTGTTTGCACAATGTTGTACACATTTGGATTTAATTAGCATTATTCAAATCTAAATTACAACTTATTTAGCAGCAAGGCATCCTCAGTTGAGGCCAAATGACTGACTCAGCTATTTGGTACATCCAATTTCTTTGCCTTGGTTTGCATTCATGGGTAATTATTCTATCATACTGTGAAGAACTGCTTTTGCAGTGTTTCACACTTTTGCAGCAGTTAACTGAATCTGAGCAGAAGGTACTGATTTTATCACTTGTGATCCATTTCAGATTGATGGGAGCAAAATGGCTCACCTTTTTACCAATTTACATGAACTATCAGACAGTCTATTTAAGTTGCACTTTTGCATGGTATGTAGCCAACAATCTCCTGGAACAGAGTAAAACAAGAAAACCAAATTGGACAGAAGAGCAGTGTGTACTTTTAGCTTTATATTCAGTGTTTGGAGAATATTTCTTCTTTCCACTATTTTGTCCTCTGCTATAGAAATTCTTAAGCCTCTTAAAAGTCCTCCTCTCTACTCTTAACAATTTTTACCTTAGGAGCTGTTTTTAGGGCTAAGATATTTTGTGAATCATTTTTATCTTTACTAAGATTTAGTCCTAAATTTAAGGGGAAATTCTAAGAAAATGTCAATTCTAAGAATTTTCTTCGAATTTCGTCACTATGACACTAAGGTAAAAAAAAAAATTAAGAGCAGAGAGGAGGACTTTTAGGAGGCTTAAGAGTTTCTATAGCAGAGGATAAAATGGCGGAAAGAAGAAATAGTTTTCAAACACTAAAGCTAAAAGTAAACACTGCTCTTCTGTCCAGTTTGGTTTTTCCTGTTGTTTTACTTCCATCTCTCTTGGATTGTTGGCTACATACCATCCAAAAGTGCAACTTAAATAAACTGTCCTGCAATCATGTGAATTGGTAAAAGGTGAGCCATTTTCTCCCATCAATCTAAAATGGATTACAAGTAATAAAATCAGTATGATAAATTAATGTAAGAACTTAACTACTGTGTGGAAATTGTTTGCTTCAAAAGTAGACACATTTTCAACATTTGGCTGTTTTAATTAACTTTAAGGTATTTAGCATATAACAGAAACTTTGCATAAAGTATTCCGAAATCATAGCTACAGTTGTGTTCAAAATTATTCAACCACCACTGAAATTGAGTGTTTTGGCCAGTTTGACATTGATTTTGATCATTTCAGTCATCTTGTTTACAATTAAATCAAAGAGGCACTTGTAAGTCAGACAAATATAACATAACATTTATAATGAAATAACCACAAATGCCTTTTCTATGCTCACATCATTATCAGTTTTATTCAACCTCCAAGTGACGTTCATTCTTAGTACTAAGTACAACGTCCTTTTCCAATTATAACAGCTTTTAAACGTGAAGCATAGCTTGACACAAGTGTCTTGCAGTGATCTATGGGTATCTTAGCCCATTCTTCATGGGCAAAAGCCTCCAGTTCAGTCACATTCTTAGGGTTGCGCGCTGCAACTGCTTTCTTTAAGTCCCACCAGAGGTTCTCAATCGGATTTAAGTCTGGTGACTGCGATGGCCACTCCAAAATGTTCCAGCCTTTAATCTGCAACCATGCTCTAGTGGACTTGGAGGTATGCTTGGGATCATTGTCCTGTTGAAAGGTCCAACGTCTCCCAAGCAAGCCTCAGGTTTGTGACGGACTGCATCACATTTTCGTCCAATATCTCCTGGTACTGAAGAGAATTCATGGTACCTTGCACATGCTGAAGCGTCCCTGTACCTGCAGAAGCAAAACAGCCCCAAAGCATGATTGACCCCTCGCCATGCTTCACAGTAGGCAAGGTGTTCTTTTCTTGTTCTTCCTCCTCCAAACATAGCGTTGATCCATGGGCCCAAACAGTTCTAATTTTGTTTCATCAGTCCACAGAACACTATCCCAAAACTTTTGTGGTTTGTCCACATGACTTTTGGCATACTGCAGTCGACTCTTCTTATTCTTTGGAGACAGCAAGGGGTTGCGCTTGGGAGTTCTGGCATGGAGGCCTTCATTACGCAGTGTGCGCCTTATTGTCTGAGCTGAAACTTCAGTACCCGCATCTGACAAATCTTTTTTCAATTCCTCAGCAGTCACACAGGGACTTTTCTCCACTTTGCGCTTCAGGTAGCGCACAGCAGTCGAAGTCAGCATCTTCTTACTGCCATGACCAGGTAGCGTTTCAACAGTGCCCTTTGCCTTGAATTTGCGAATGATGCTTCCTGTGGTGTCTCTTGGAATGTTTAACATCTTTGCAATCTTCTTATAGCTATTGCCCTTCCTGTGAAGAGAAATCACCTCTTCTCTTGTCTTCCTGGACCATTCTTTTGATTTCACCATGTTTGTAAACACACCAGTAAATGTCTAGAAGGAGCTGAGTATCACAGTCATTTTAAATCTGCCTAATTGGTGCTTATTATGCTTGATTGCTGCTCGTTGACATCCACAGGTATTTTCAATACTTGATCGAAAACACTTGAATGAACCTCTGTTCTTAAGAGTGGTAGTCTTTAAGGGGTTGAATAATTGTGTCAATGAAGAAATCACACACAAAAAAAAACATTTAATACTGTATTACAAAAACAACTGATGTCATTTTAGTTGCATTTGGTTCTTTAAAAAGTCCTTGTAAGATTTCATTCTGAACACAATTACAAATGTACACTGAATTCCCTAAAACCCTTTACAGCATTGGGGGTTGAATAATTTTGAGCACAACTGTATGTTGATAAGCGGCGCGGTGGTGTAGTGGTTAGCACTGTCGCCCTGCACCTCCAGGGTCTGGGTTCGATTCCCCGGCCAGGCTCGATTCCCGTCTCTGTGTGCATGGAGTTTGCATGTTCTCCCCGTGCTTGGTGGGTTTCCTCCGGGTACTCCGGTTTCCTCCCACAGTCCAAAGATATGCAGGTTAGGCTAATTGGCGTTCCTAAATTGCCCGTAGTGTGTGAATGAGTGTGTGTATGAGTGTGTGCCCTGCGATGGATTGGCACCCTGTCCAGGGTGTATCCCGCCTAGTGCCCGAAGTCTCCTGGGATAGGCTCCAGGTCCCCCGCGACCCTGAACACAGAATTAAGCGGTATAGAAAATGAATGAATGAATGTATGTTGATAGGATTGTGACTCAACAGCTGTGTGGCCAAAAAAAAAAAACTACTTGCTAGTGAGATTAATATATATATATATATATATATATATATATATATATATGTATATATATATATGTATGTATATATTTATAATATATATATAAAGGAGGACTTTTAAGAGGCTTAAGAATTTCTATAGCAGAGGACAAAATAGCAGAAAGAAGAAATATTCTCCAAACACTGAATATAAAGCTAAAAGTAAACACTGCTCTTCTGTCCAATTTGGTTTTCTTGTTTTACTCCGTTCCAGGAGATTGTTGGCTACATACCATGCAAAAGTGCAACTTAAATAGATTGTCTGACAGTTCATGTAAATTGGTAAAAAAAAAAAAAGGTGAGCCATTTTGCTCCCATCAATCTAAAATGGATCACAAGTGATAAAATCAGTATGGTAAATAAATGTAAGAACTTAACTACTGTGTGGAAATTGTTTGCTTCAAAAGTAGACACATTTTCAACATTTGGCTGTTTTAATTAACTTTAAGATATCTAGCCTATAACAGAAACTTTGCATGAAGTAGCCTGTAGTCGTAATTATACAATTTCTTTATATACAAACATTATGATTTTACTGTCCACTATAGTATAATATATACTATTTTTCAAGACCTTTGCAGAGGTCAGAGGTTATTTTTATCAACCAATCACAGTCCTTGAATTGTTGCATCATCCCTAGCAACGGGGTCAACCACGCCTCCTCACTAAGATAAAGGTTTTTGTACATTCCTTACTCAGAATTGCTCTAAAAGGTTTTCTAAATCACTTTTAATGTAAGACTCCCAGCTAGGACTTTTTAGGCTAAGATAGGAGCTCTCTAAGAGCATTTTAAGAAGCTTTGTGAATACGGAAGCCCAGTTCTCCTTTCCATCGATGGTCTTCTCATAAACTGTTAATAGCAAGAGCACAATCAGTATTTATATATCTCTGAAGTGTACAAAATGGTTGGTTTATCTGCCAAAACGGCAACTTTGTCCTTACATTTTTTTAAATTAAATTATTTAAACAATTAATACAACAAGAAAACAAAACTTTGTTCATAATCCCAACGCGTCGCACGGATTGACTTTTATTTTGAATTTGAGCATAATGACCCGGATGTGATATTGGCTGTCTGTTTCTTCATGTTGTTTAGTCGTTTTAAAAATGCTTTATTATCGTTTTTAATGTTTCTAAGTTAACTTGCTAATTTCTAAAGCTATATGTTCGGGTTTTCGCAGCACATATGGATGTGATGTTCTTTGTAACAGTGCTGGTTTGCTCTGTTCCTCAGTCCATGCACTTTTAAAAGGAGGAGAGTGTGTACGTTGTTTCAAATGAACAGTGCAGTGTATTGAGAGACAGGATTCATGTCTATACCTTAATGGTGTAAACTACTTAATAGTGATGTTATAAACCGCATAATTTCTGTTTTCCACATGTCAGAAATGCACAACAAGCCTCACTATCTTATTACATGTATTATTCAGGTGATAGTTGATGTGTTTGTGTGTTAGATCTTATTAGTGTGTGTGCATTTAAGAGCTCCAGCTGTCATGAGCACGTCCTCTGGAGCTCAGCAGCCCTGTCTGCGCTTCGGTCAGGTCGTTATCGGACCACCTGGCTCAGGGAAAACGACTTACTGCCGAGGCATGCATGACTTCCTGAGTCAAGTCGGGCGCAAAGTAGTGGTGATAAACCTGGATCCTGCAAACGAGGGTCTGCCATACCCATGTGCAGTGGACATTTCAGAACTGGTCACGCTTGAAGATGTGATGGAGGGACTGAAACTGGGTCCCAATGGTGGCCTTATCTACTGTATGGAGTATTTGGAGGCCAATCTGGACTGGCTAGAGGCTAAACTCAAGCAATACCATGACTGCTATTTCCTTTTTGACTGCCCTGGTCAGGTTGAGCTTTTCACTCATCACCGGTCAGTCCGAAATATATTCGCGCAGCTGTCCAAGTGGAATTTCAGAGTGAGTAACAAAATACAGCTTTGGTCAATCTTCCAATTTGGTGATCGACCATAACATTATGACCCCGTTTTGCCACCATATAACAGTCATGTAATGTCTTCTGACACCTTTCTATTGGAACAAACATTAACTTTTTAATCAATTTGATCTACACTAGCATTTCTGTTGTATCGAGTTACACAGACCAGCCTTCACTCCCCATGTTCTTCAGTGAGCCTTGGCCGCCCATGACCCTGTCGCCAGTTCACCGGTTTTCCTTTGTTCTGATCACTGCAACCTGGGAACATCTTACAAGAGCTGCAGTTTTGGAGTTGCTCTGATTCAGTTGTATAGACATTACAATTTGGCCCTTCTCATCACAGCTACATTTTCAATACTAGATTCAATGGCAAAGTTACTCAAACCCAATGTTTGCCCATTTATTTCTGCTCCTAACATCAATTTCAGGAAACAAGTTCACTTGCTACCTAATATATCCCACCCACTTCCAACCGACCATTGTATCGAATATTTAAAATGTAGCTTCTTTGAGAACGGCCAAATTGTAACGGTTAGACAACTGGATCAGAACAACTCCAAAACTAAAGCTCTTGTGGGAAGTTTCTGGTCTGCAGTGGTCAGGATCTACCAAAAGTAACCCAAAGAAGGAAAACCAGTGAATTGGCGACAGAATCATGGGTGGTCAAGGCTTACTGATAGACATGGGGATCAAAGTCTGGCCTGGGTAGCCCGATCCAATGGAAGCACTAGAGTCGATCGAATTGATGCAAAGGTTAATGGTGTTTGTTATACAAAGGTGTCAGAGCATCACAGTTCATCACTGTTATGGTGGCAAAAGGGAGGAACCTAGTCAATGCTAGGCAGGTGGTCATAATGTTAGGGCTGATCTGTGTATTTCTTTGTGTTGGACTTTGATTCATGATTCTAGTTGACTGCAGTGCACCTGGTGGACTCTCATTACTGTGCCGACCCTGCCAAGTTCATTTCTGTCCTCTGCACTTCGCTGTCCACTATGCTGCAAGTGGAACTGCCTCATGTCAATGTCCTCTCTAAGATGGATCTCATTGAACAATATGGCAAGCTGGGTGAGTAGAATGTGGATCAGAGGTGTGTCCATGCGTGTTTCACCAATGGTGATGAGAATCACAATTTACCATTATATACAAATTTGTTGTTTATTTAATTGCCTTGTTTTCTGCTCAGTAAATTTGGGATTAATCCAGATCACAATTAAAAAAAGAAAAAGTACACATATAGTTGATGTCAATTTTGACCTGTTGCTGGAAAATGAAGCTATAAAAAGCGCAAAGAAAATTAACTAAAATCTTAGTGTATGAATTTAAATAACGATGCTAGTATTTTAATAGTTAATAATTATTATTTTCCAGCATCTGTGACAAGGCCTGTAAAACTATTTTAACATTTAATGGGTCCCTAGCTAAACAGATTTGAGAACTTCTATCCAACATGATACACAATATTGCAATAAAATGTTTGTTTCATGTCCAACAGTGCTGATTATGTAATGGAGTATTCAGAAATGTATTGCACGAATCGTTTATTCTAAGGATCTTTATCATCCCTCTTTCTCCTACTCTTCCCTTCATTTTAAGGCAAATCAAGTAGGAAGTCACTGTGTTGTTTTAAATTGTAAATTATATTTAAGAAAAGCCTTACAATTTAGGATCCAAATGGATATCAAGGTAAAGTTCTGTTATAGAACAACGTGGCTTCACGAATGCCTCATTGCTCATGTCTTAATGTCTTTCAAAGCCTTCAATCTTGACTTCTACACTGAGGTTATGGACCTGTCATATCTGGTGGAGCATTTAGCCACTGACCCATTCTTTAAGAAGTTCCACCACCTGAATGAGAAGTTGGCTGAAGTAATTCAGGACTACAGTCTCGTGTCCTTTGTCCCTTTGAATGTGCAGGTTAGTTATTTCTCTCTCTCTTTTGAATTCAATTCAACATGCTTTATTGGCATGACCATATGCATACAGTATTGCCAAAGCATCTTAAAAGGGAAGAACATTTAAATAAAATATCAATACATTTATATAAAGATATTGGTGACTTTAAAATAGTATAAAATTAAGTAGTAACTAACAAAAAAGGTAAAGAAAATTGCGTCGAATATCAGTTAATCAGTGCAGTGCTTTGTGCGTCTGTGTTTCAGAGTCTGCGTCTGTATATCTGTGGGTGGTTTACTTGCTGTCCCTCTGGTTGTGGCAGTCAGATACGTACTGACCCACTAAAACACAACTCTTCTTCCTTTCCCCTAACAAGATAGGCAGTTTGTCAGGGTTGGGCAGGCTGAAAAACTGGTGGTGTGTGGAGGGAATTTTGTGGGAATAGGTTTTCTTGTAAATGTTTACACTCTGTTAAAAAGTGCACTTCTGTCTTCACTGTGGTGCTGCTGCACTGTGCGTGCACTTTCTGCTCTGTAGGGAGCCATGATTTCTTACAGTGGCCCGTCTTCTCGTTGGCAAGTAAGTGTGTGCGCTGAGTCTGCACTTTGTCAGTGAGGTTCTGTATTGGTGCTCAGTCATTGTACTCAGGTAGTCATTTGCAGTTTAGGGCCAGATGGCACTGCATTTTGCTCTGTGCTTGTGTTTTTGTGTTGTTTCTGTAGTGTTCCAATGCACTGAGGTCTGATTGTTCTTGTGTCCGGCTGCTTAGAACCGTTAGTTTGCGTTAATGAGATTCAGGACCGGGGGGACTCATCTCTCAGCTCTTAGCATTGCAGGGCTTTGTAGAGGTAGGTATCTGGGTTGCTGTATTTGAGGTGGAGCCTTTATGGATTTATAGAATTGTGTGTGCCTAGTTTTGACTGGGTGTTTATACGGTTGTGTAACATTTTGGTTAGTAAGTGGCCCACAGACCTCACTACCAGACAAGAGAATTGGTTCAATTACTGATTTGAATAACTAGAGCCTGAGTCAAATTGTTTGTTCACTGCTATACTGAAAGTTTCCTTGACATCTGGTCTTTCAATAGCTCATTAGAGGACAGCAGAACCAGATCATCTGCATGCAGCAAGACTTTAATCTCTGAGTCATGAGGTCAATTCATTAATATAAATATTAAATAGTGTTTGGCTCAGCCAGCAGCCCTGTCTCACTCCACGCTTCTGAATTATACTAAGGAATTTAGTTTTTTTGGTCACTGATTTTTATTCTGCACTTGTAGTTCGTGTGCATAGATTTGATGCTTGATGCTATTTTTTATCCCCTACACCACTTTCAAGAATTTCTTAAAATAGATCTCATAACAAATGGAATAAAATGCAACATTGTAAATTGGGAAAAATAGGTGAGTGTATAGGGTGTAGAATCGAGGAGTTCGAGACACAAGTTGCCAGTTTTGAACACTTGAAAAAGGCCCTTATGGGGCGCTGTATCCTAGCTGACCCTGTGCTCTGACTCCAGCTTCCTAACTGGGAAATGTGAAAAAATCATTTTACTGTGCTGTAAGGTACAAATGCCAAATAATTGAATATTATTAATTATTATGGTTGAATTTATTTCCAATTTCAAAAATGGTTCTTATAAGGCCTTGAGTCCAGATATCAGGGAAATAACCTACACTTAGAATCTTCTTCTTTGTCTTTCGGCTGTTCCCTTTCAGGGGTCGGCGCAGCGAATCATCTGCCTCCATCTAACCCTATCCTCTGCATCCTCTTCTCTCACACCAACTAATTTCATGTCCTCTCTCACTGTATCCATAAATCTCCTCTTTGGTCTTCCTCTAGACCTCCTGCCTGGCAGTTCCAACCTCATTATCCATCTACCGATATGCTCTCAATCTCTCCTCTGAACATGTCCAAACCACCTCAATCTGGCCTCTCTGACTTTATCTCCAAAACATTTAACATGGGTTGTCCCTCTGATTAACTCATTCTTGATCCTATCCATCCTTGTGACACCCAAAGAGAACCTCAACATCTTCAGCTCTGCTACCTCTAGCTCTGCCTCCTGTCTTTTCTTCAGTGCCACTGTCTCTAAGCCGTAAAGCATTGCTGGTCTCACCACTGTCCTGTACACCTTTCCTTTCATTCTCGCTGGTAATATTTTATCACACAACACACGACACTTTTCTCCACCCATTCCACCCTGCCTGTACTCGTCTCTTCACTTCCTTTGAACACTCTCCGTTGCTCTGGACCGTTGACGCTTTAGTGCTTAAAATCCTGCATCTTCTTTACTTTTGTTCCCTATACCCTCACCGTTCCTCTTGGGTCCCTCTCATTCACACACATGTATTCCGTCTTGCTGCGGCTAACCTTCATTCCTCTGCTTTCCAGAGCGTACCTCCACCTCTCCAAATTTTTCTCCACCTGTTCCCTGCTCTCGCTTCAAAGCACAATGTCATCTGCAAAAATCATAGTCCATGGAGACTCCTGTCTTACCTCATCTGTCATCCTGTCCATCACCAGAGCAAACAAAAAGGGACTTAGAGCCAATCCTTGATGCAGACCCACCTCCACCTTGAACTCTTCTGTCACACCTACAGCACATCTTAGCACTGTCTTAGCGCTCTCATACATATCCTGTACCACTCTAACATACTTCTCTGCCACTCCAGACTTCCTCATACAACACCACCGCTTCTCTCTCGGCATAACCTACACTTAGAATAATGTTAAATAATTGTAGAATAACTAACTGGAATTTTTTTACTCGTGTATTTAATCATTTCATGTAGGATGCCTTCAGGTCCACTTGCTTTATTGGCTTTTAGAGTACCTAATTGGTATTCAGGGAGTCTTTTATATCCAATTCTAATCTGTTCAGTTTTTCAATTACAGTATTTTGTTCATTGTTGTTGCTATTTGGTGTACAAAGTGATTTAAAGTGGCTGACCCAAACGTCACTATTTTATATAGCAAATTCAAATTTGAATTTGTTTAGATTTTTCCAATGATCCCAGAAACTATTAGACTTTATGGATTCCTCAATTACTGTCAGTTTTGTTTGTGTATTGGATTTTTTTTTTAATTCTGAGTGTAAATTTATAAAGTCTCACAGTAATGAAGGGGTTCATTTGCATCATCTGTCTCTCTCTCTCTCTCTCTCTCTCTCTCTCATATCACAAACTCTGTTATCGAGGTCTTGGATACATTCTCTGATATGTTTTTAACAGGACAAAGAGAGTATGATGCAGGTCCTCCGTGCAGTGGACAAGGCTAATGGTTACTGCTTTGGTGACTTGGAGGAAAGAAATCTTCAGGCTATGATGTCTGCTGCTGTTGGTGCAGATTTTCAGTTTAACTTGTATCCTTATCTAATCAGTTGTCCAATACTTATATTGGGATTTATTCATCTGCATATTCATATAAAGCATATAAAGTGACTTGATAATTTAACCACTGACCCATCATTGCCTCATATTCCAGTTCTGTTAGCAGGTTAAATTTTAGTGAATCAATGTATCCTGTCTTTAACATATGTATTTACATGTAGATAAAGTACTTCCTTAACTTTATTGTTCCAGAACTCTTGGACTACAAGAGAGATATGTAGAAACCAACAAAAAATCTTTGGAAGAAGAGGTCATGGACTTGTAACTATAATAAAAGATTTATGTAATGTCTTCATATTTACAGGACTATTTTTTTCCCTGACAAAGTTTTGGAATTATAAGATGACATGTATTATAGCATTTAATCAGAAATCTGAAGCTGTTATGTGAACACCTGCCTTGGCAATTTTCATGAGCGCTGTAATTTGTAGGAAAAGCAGTATTTTAGTTATACACTTTTTTTTTTTTTTTTAAATAAAAGACCTTTCTCCATAGTAAGTGTGCATTTTTATATTGTACTGTTAAACATCCTATTAATTTTTGCTTATTTTGTTACATTTTCTTTTAAATTAAAAAACTTTCTTTGTAAAATAGAAAAACTAGCTTTGACACTTGAACTTTGATTAGCAAACATTGATTGCATTTGCAAATTGTAATGTTTCCATATATTGTTCTCAGCACTATATGTATTACCATATGTACAGTGGTCTTTTATTAATTATCTATTCTGCAAATAGATTCTGTCCACATTTATTATGTAAATAGATATACACTGCCCAGCCACAAAGGTACATAGATTAATATTTAATTCAACCACTTTTAGCTTTGATTATACTGTAGTATGCAATGTGATGGCCAGTTCATGCGTGAAAATGATTCCTTGTTCTCCCAAACCAACTGTTTCACAGTTTGAGTCCTGGAATATACCCATGCCATCAGGAAAGGAAAATTTCTTTGATGGTATAGTCTGGTCATTCTGTACATGCAGGTCATCAGCTGACTTCATTTTATTGCTCATAATGCTGCCGAGTCTAGCCCTGACTCCCCAGATCATAACACTGCTTTGATAAGCTTGTACAGTGGGCACAATACATGATGGGTGCATCGCTTGATGTGCTTCCTGTCTTACCTTGACGCACACGTCACTGTGGAGTAAGGTTGATCTGGACTAATCTGACTCACCTTTTCCCACCTACCCAATGTCCAATTTTATACTCCCAGATTGAGCCCTTTTTTTTCTCTAGTAGCTTTATTCACAAATGGTTTAGTTTTGGCTACATAGCTGATTAGCTCAATCCTGTGATATCTTGTCACTTTGTTTGTGTGGAAATTCCCTTGCTTTCACTATAAAAAAAAAATAGTTGTGATTTTTATTGTAGATTGTCTACTATACAAATTCACAAATTGTTTAAGTGAACTCTGCTTGCTGCAATTCATGATTTTTCCCAACCACATTTCTTCTGCGAAGGTGAAGGTTCACAACTATCCTTCCAGGGTGTAAGAATGTGTTGGACTCAACCCAATCCAAGTAATTTTAATGTTTTCTTTGAGTGATGGTGTTTCTCTCCCATTACTATATGTTTGCATTTGAATTTAAGAACATTTCTGAAACATATAATAACATTTTCAAACATATAATAACTTGGTAATGCTGGGAAAATATAACCTGGGTGTAGTGAAAAACATTAGTGACTACCAACCGTTTTAAGAACTGAAGTGTAATATATGTTGTTCTAATGGTTTGTGTTTTTTCCTTTTACCCTCTATTAATTCACCTTCTATACATGTATCCCAGGACACTTTGGGCACGAGGCAGGGTACATCCTGGATAGGGTGGCAGTCCATCACAGGGCGCACACACATACACACTATAGGGAAATGCCAATTAGGCTAGTCTGCATATTTTTGAACTGTGTGAGGAAACCCATGTACTCGGAGGAAACCCAAGCACGGGGAAAACATTCACGAACACACAGACCTGAGGTGGGAATCAAACCCTTGACCCTGAAGGTTTGAAGTTGCAGTGCTAACCACTACGCAACCGTGTAGCCTAATAATAATAAATAAAATAACATTTATTTTTTCCCAGGTCACTTTTCACCTCAGCCATTTTGTGTAAGTACTATTTCTGGGTGGTTGTTGTTTCAAACGCTACCATCACTAAGATGCAAAAAATGTGTAATCAGTAAAGACATAAGCATGTTTGACATACGCATTGAGAGTTGGGTAAACTGTAACATAAAATAAAATTAAATAAATACCAGTAAACCCCAAATATTTACTGCTGATCTTCAATCCATTCGAAATTATATTTCAAACGTCATCCACCAGAGGGTGCTGTAGTAAAGAAGACCTGATCAATATTGGTTGCTTTTATAGGATGTGTGGGCCTGTACTTATTTTATACCTATAGGCGTCTTGTACATTTTTTTTTTATGTGAAGCTTGTGAGTCCTGTGAGATAAAGAGTTTCAGAGGTGGTGTATAGATTAGGTGTTAAATTTGCAATGGGGTTTTTCTAAAGCTGTTATTTTGTAGTTATATTATAAATATATTTTAAATATACAGTCCGAAAAAGTAGCATATTAAACGTAAAGTGCGCAGCCATGGCGTTATAACGCTTGTTTGTGCGCTCGTTGGAGTGTCTCGCAGTGGAGAGAGAGAGAGAGACTGCTGCATGCGGGACACCTTTCCCATCATGTGCTGCCTGGACCTTGTAAAGGCCCTGTCACCCGCGGAGGAACACTGGAATGCATTGTACACGCGAGGGAGAGATGACAACTATGTTACATAGTGCCTTGTGTTTTCAAATCCAGTCTTTTCGGGGCTTCATTTCCCTCTTAAAAATACGATTTTTAGATTGGGTTAAGCAAACCATGACGCTCTGTACAATTTACGTAGCCTCACAGTTTTCTAAGGGTTTTGCGCTAATAATCACCTTAACGCATACTTGTGTGATCCGCGGAAGAACTCGTGAGACTACAGGGTTGTGCGTCGCCTCTTAGCGCACTCTGTGTGTGTGGGCGGCGCTAAAACCCGGAGCGGAGCCGCAGATCCCCACACCCTCGTTCTGCTTTAATTAAAACACAGGCTGCTTCTTTGTGAGCAAGGAAATAACCTATATTTTAAGTGTAAAAACGAAGCATTTGTCTAATCTTACAGTTTTTGACTATATATAATGAACATTTCAACATGAATTTCGTATAAATCATTTGAAACTTACCATATTATGAGTAAATACATGATGTAATCAGCAAGAAAATAGAATGTGTGTAATTTTGTACAAGCCTTAGATCACTTATAATTGGAACTGATTTAAACAATGGAGGAGTGTAACAACATGAACTAACTCTATAAATACACAGTTTTTCAAGCTGTAAAATTTGATATCATTTTAGTTGGAAAAGGAAACTTGGCTACTTGGATGTTGTTGTTGTTTTATGGTTATTTCTATTTAGTCTACACAGTGGATTTACATACAGATAACGTGTATTAAAGGAGTTAAAGGCAAATACCAACATTTAACACTAGTTATGGCCTACTGAATGAGGTAATGTGTGAGTATTATTCCTGCCTTAATGAAGAGGAAATATTTATTTTTGTGTTTTTTTCTATGCTTACACAAATTATATTTCATTTTAACTTTAGCCAAGTCAAGTCAAGCAGTGGAGATGTTCCTCCTGGACAAATTAACAAAAACTAGCTAAGAATTATATATATATATATAAAAAACATAAAGTGTATTTTTGCAAATGTGCACACTGTAATAAACATGACACAATACAAATCACTGTGACAATGTAGAGCCAACCAGTACACTAAAAGCTGAATTGAGGTAATGCACATTATATACGGGCATCAATATATTTATGTAAATATATACACCAGTGATTAATGTACCTACCTATATCATATATGTTTAAATGACTGATATATAAAAGATGGGAATATAAAAGTAATATATAGCCCAAAATGATGTGTGTTTGTGCCGCCAAATCACTGCTGGGGCAATTAGTGGAAGACAACACAAACCTAGTAAACTGCCTATTCTGTGTAATATCCTGTTTATACTCACCACCACTCTCATACCATATCAGAGTTGACCAATTGTGTATTGTACTTGGAATTGGTCTGTGTGCTTAGATGTCTACTTTCAAAAGCAAATTTCAGCTTTATGTTGGCCAGGCTGGGAGGATCACAGACCTACTTATTATTGCATTTTGCTTGTATCATTATCATTGAATCATTAAGTTGATCAACATATACCTGAATTTACTTTATTTTTCATGCTTCATTAAGAAGACTTCACATCGTGTTTATTCCTATATCTAACTAACATGTAATCGATTATTCTTTTGAAACCAAGCGCAGGGGCTTTGGTAGACTGTGAGCAGCAACTGAAAACAGGACGACATGGAAAAAAAAACAGTGTGAGCTACTGATTCAATCCGGAATCCAGTCCACAGTTTAGTTCGAGCTGCATGGTAAAATCAGGAGCCAGACAGGCAGAAGGAGTTAGTGATGTGAAATTCGTTTCTGCCTTCCTAGGCTTGTGCATGTACTAGTTTGACAAGTTGACTACCCTATATTTTTAGTTTATATTCTTTGCAAAAATACAAAGTAAATAAATAAATGCCTGTATGGAACATAAATCATTTCATTTTACTCTCTCTCTCTCTCTCTCTCTCTCTCTCTCTCTCTATATATATATATATATATATATATATATATATAAACATTTAGGTCTATTATTCATGCTATTTGTTTCTTGGAGCATGTGATAAACAGAATGATTCTTCACTGTTCAATTTAGAATAGTAAAGTCAGAAAAATACTAAATGATGATGGTCTTCTGGGAAAACAAAGGAAATGTAGCAGATTGTTTTTAAATATTATACAAGTAATAATGATAATAATAATCAGTGGAGGACTAAACTGTTTCCATGTCATTCTGTTGTCTCCTGGTTTGTTGTGTAGCTGTGTTCTGTGTATTAGTGCGAGGGTGGGGGTATTGGTTTGTGCGAATGCACCCACATCTATGCTTTCATGCGCTGGCTTCCCAGACTGCTACTTCTTTCCTTAGCACACTTCAGAGAGCGAGTTTGTGTGTGTGACGGCTGCCCAGCAACCTGCTGGCCAAGGCCCAACTTCCCTGTGTGTGCTCTGGTTACTTTGTAGATTCCCATGTGGGGGTGTGTCTGAGAGTAAACGATTGAATGAACCACTAATTGAAAGAATGGCTCCATAGAACAATCTCCTCCCTTTTTTGCATTGACTGTTGCATATGTGATGCTTATTTTCATATTTATGCCAACAAGTTTGTCTGGTTCATTGTTTACATAAACCATTTATGCATTTTATGTATATTCTGTCATTCATTGTCATGTCATGTCCTATTACACAGCTTTTCATATTTTTAAAATGCATGTAAGCAATATTAACCTCAAATATACAATAGATGTGTAGCCAGATTCTAAATACAATAGACAGAGGTTAGATTTATAGATAAAGAAAAGAAAAGATCAAGAAAAAGAAAAATACACCATATGGTAGGATGACTGGGGTTGATTTCTGTCTCGTCCAAACTGTAGATTCATGCAGCTTGTCTGTGACAGTTGTGTGATTTGATTGGATCTCATATGGGGTGAATTCTGCAGCTCAGGTTGTTGACATCCATACCATATCATCAGCACTGACAGAGAAAGCACATGTGAAATACATTTGCAGTAACAATTAATGTCGGTGAGTTGGAATGTGTGATTATTACACAAAAGGACAGATTTTTTTTTTTGGGGGGGGGGGGTAGAAATTATGAATGCACTTTTCTGTCTTCCCATAGGTATGTTTGATATAGTTTTGCTGTGAATTATTTATATTTTGCTATACATAAGATCTTGTCAGGTAATGTATAGCTGAACACTAGATAATACTTTAGTTTTCAGGTGATTGATAGTAATTAGATATTATTATTCTGATGTAATATGATGACCAGCAGTCATTAAGTACAAGTATTAAGTCATGACATTGTATCATCCTTGTTACTGCTACAGAGGTGTATTAACCTAAACACAATTGATGAAAGATGAATTAAGTAAATTATCTAGATAACTAACTAGTAAGAACAACTAGATTGTTGGTGTCACTGTTTACTCATTTGGTTTAAGTCATATAATGGTCCTCTCAAAGTACCCACACATTAACAGCTAAAGAAGAAGTGCAGAAATACAAGAGTGCATATTAAATAGGTCCACCTCATTTAGAAAATGAAAAGCTGTTCCATTCTTTGCGAACATGCCTGTCATCTAGTGTCAGATGGTTTGGCCAAAACTTGTAAATCATTGTACCTGGATAAACAAAATAAAATCTATTTATATTAATCTGATTATTGTATTATTTGTTGTAACTGGGGGTGGCATGATGGCATAGAATTCGAGGCCTGCAATGAGCTCTGTGTGATTGTGGAGTCTGCATGTTCTGCTCATGGTTGGTGGATTTCCTCTAGGTTCTCCTATTCCCCCCCATAGTCCAAAGATGTGCAAAATGGGGTAATAGGTGTTTTCAAATTGCCCATAGTGTGTGCATGGCCATTTAGAGTTACCAATCAACCTACTAGCATGTTTCTGTGAGGTGGGAGAAAACAAGAGACCCTATGGGATATGTAATCAGCAACCAGTGCACAGTCCGTATACCTGGCATTGGAGAGTAGAGAGTTAATATGTAGACAATAGACATACTGTACATTTAAATTTCTGAACAACAGCTCAATACATAGTTTGTCAAATGCCAGATTAAAACCGATTGGCCAGTGGTGACCATTTTGTTTTTAGAAATAATTTTCCCAACTAGCATAAATATATTCATTCATTCATTTTCTATACCGCTTAATCCTGTGTTCAGGGTCGCGGGGGACCTGGAGCCTATCCCAGGAGACTTCGGGCACTAGGCGGGGTACACCCTGGACAGGGTGCCAATCCATCGCAGGGCACACACATACACACACTCACCCAATCACACACTACGGGCAATTTAGGAACGCCAATTAGCCTAACCTGCATATCTTTGGACTGTGGGAGGAAACCGGAGTACCTGGAGGAAACCCACCAAGCACGGGGAGAACATGCAAACTCCATGCACACAGAGACGGGAATCGAGCCTGGCCGGGGAATCGAACCCAGACCCTGGAGGTGCAATGCGACAGTGCTAACCACTACACCACCGCGCCGCCAAGCATAAATATAGAATACACAAAATACCAGACTTGACTGAACAAGTGCAACCTGATTATTAATAATGATTTGATTGTTATCAAACAGTATATTGTCACAATATTTAAAATATACTAGATCTGGTAAGATTTGCCATGGCCTGAACATTCTTTGGCCTGTAACAGCCAAATTGTTTGATCTATAAATATTTTACTAACTAAAAAGCAAAAGAAAAATATAATCTAGAGTCAATTAAAAAAATTAAGTATAATTCACATAACTAGCTGAAGACCTGTAGGAGAAGTGTTACTGCTTCACAGTCCTGAGCTTGAGATACTTTCTGCATTGAGTTTCTGCGCATGTGTTCTCTGTATCCATATGGGTTTCATCCAGGTTCTGTGGTTTCCTCCGACCTCAAAAAAACATCCCAGCAACTCTAAAAAGTGCAAATGATTGTGTGCATGATGTGTTTCGTTGGACTGGCATCCCATTAAGGGTGTGTCCCTACCTTGTGCCCACTGTTCTTGAGAAAGACTCCAGATCAACTGAAGCTGAATTCATGAACATAAATATGCCAGTTGGTCCAAAAAAAAAAAAATCATGTGGGTCTAAATCAAAGAATTTGGGATACAATTAATTTGATTAGTAGCTTTTCAGCTATTGTTTGAGGCAAAAAATGATATAATAGGCCAGTAATGTTTTTTGCCTTTCCTCAAGGAAACACAGCACCTTTCTGTCTGATATGCGTGTTTTTATGTCTCAGTCATTCCAACCATTAAGAATTAAAACAGAATAAAAAAATTGTCCTAGCACAACATTCTTGGATTATCTAAAATACTCAAAATATCATTGGTTTGATAAAGAAATATACACAGGGAGCTACATACTTCACTGTTTGAAGATGAAGTATGGTGTGTAGGCCATCAGTATAGCAGCACTGTGTGTGTGTGTGAGAGAGAGAGAGGGAGTGTGTGCGCGCTGCACTAAAGCCGCGCTCTGCTGTGTGCTGAGCTACCCATCCCCCACAGCCAGGCACTAGCAGAGCTGGGCTTCTTTTGCAAGCAGCAAGGCTTCAGCTAAAGAGAGACAGAAACAGAGGGGTGTGGGGCGGGGAGACGTGAGCAACAAGAAACGGGCTTATTCTTGTGCACAGAAATTATCTTCCCTCGTGAAATCCTTCTTTCAGTTTCTCTTAGAGGCCAGAGTGAACTACAGGGTAAATAGGCAGAGGTTATTTTGTGATGATAATGTATTCTGCTTTTCAACCGCTTGCAGTGTTTTATCTGATTTTCTCCTCACCCTCTCCCTCCCTCTCGTTTTTTTTTTTCCATTTTCACTTCCTGCTTTCAGTCGTAGCCCCGCCCACCCGCAGCCCTATCTTCTATTACCTCTTCCTCTGCTACACTCACAAGCAACTCGCCCATATTCTAGCTGTCTGTGGAGCCTCAGTAAAGATTTCAAACCAATTCACAAGTTGATCTTATACTGTATTAATCTTGCGCAATTTTCTAACACTAATTCCAGCTGAATATGTGATTGTAATGTAGTGACCATATATGATTATATTATTACAGAGTACATGTGTATATCATACCAGAAGCAATACATTAAAACAGGTGAAAGGCATATTACTGGCATGGTTTGAGTCCACTTACTCCTTTTTCAGATAAGCATTACAAATAAATAGAGCTATTCTGACTGATAATTTTAATGTAACATATGAACAGTTCCCTCCTGAAAGAAGTGTTATCTGTCAGGATGTGACAACCCCCCTCCCTCCCATGCACAGGGGATAAGGGCACACTGAGTGATGAGATGAGTATGTAAATCACATCAATTAATTTAGTAAATTTTCCATTAAAGCTAGTTTCATACTGACTGATTTTATCAGCCTTTTGAGATTATTACTACACACTGCACAAGATTATTCCAATAGATTCTTAGCTAAGTTCAACAGACTGTGAGATAGAAAGTGAAGATCAACGATAGACCTGCAGTTAAAGAAAATAATGACGTCCTGCTTCGTCATCAGTCAGTGCAATCTGAACTCGTGCAGAAAATTGGGTTGCACAAACAAAAAACATTCTTCTAAGAGAGCTTGAGAAATTAAAGACGTTTGACACCGTCGTCAATAACCTGTTTGTGTCTGTAATGTGTAATGTCTGTGTGTGTGTTTGTAATCTGTCCGGTTAGTTTTACATAAATATATGATGTCCTCTAAATTGTGGCCTGTTGAAGCAGAGGTCTTTAAGTTTAATAAAAAAAATTATAATTTGGACATTTGTTTGGCTGTGTTTGTTCGAAGTAGCACTAAACCACACTACTTTCAACTCAGAAGCAAGAAATTCATTTTCTATTTCACAGCAATATCAGAACAAAAGTTAAATCGTGTAAGCCGTGTGAAAAACATGTAAAAATAGGATTTAATTTGAAGCATTTGTAATATTTGACCAAATTACAAGGAGTTACTACAAATAATCTGTTAGGTTAGTAGTTAAGAAATACAATTCCTTAATTATAGATTAAATATTTTGTATGTGAATTTATATATTGCTAAAAATGTGTTTTTTTCTTGCTGTTATGCAACGTCAAGCTCCCCCTTCCCCGCCAAAGGAGCCCATTCCGCACTCCGATGATCCACTCCGGGTTTTCCTTATTGCAGTGTGTGTCGGTAAAATGGCTGTATGAGCCTCGTGCTGGTGTGATCCGTTCCTCCGCTGTAGTCTAGTTCTGTAATAGAAACCCCCACAAATTCCGTGTCGGTTAAATTCATTCCCTGGGAACACAGTTTACTGTTCAGAGAGCTTCTAAAAAGCAGTGCTAACGGTGCAGCCCGGATTCGGTCCGGCGGTAAGGGGTGGGGATGACTCGAGATACGGGCAAATGGTTGTAAAACTGTTGTATTTACGTTTCAATGTTTAGCGTTCGATTGTGACTTGACTCGCCGAGAGGGAGAGAGAGAGAGGGGGGTTATCATGGCCGCTCAGGTCGCCAGCGCTACCTCTCTCAACAGCAGCCCGCCTTCCGAGCTGAAAAAAGCGGACCGAGACCCAAAGGAGGAGTCGGTACCGGTCGAGAAGCAGCAGGAAAATAAGGAGCCGGGATCAGAGATCGGATCACCGGGCCGCGGCGAGCTGCACGAGCGGCCCGAGCCTGGCAATGCTACGGGAGGAGGAGGAGGAGGGGAGTCCGAGATGAAGAACGGCAACGGCAATCCTCCGCGGCTCACGAATAATCAAAATGATCCCGCCGGACCCGAAGCGAATAACCACCCCGGCATGGCCCATCAGCACCACGGGTCCGGTTTTCCGCCACCGTCCTATCCCTACAGTCACCACTACGCACGGGGCCCTTTTCATCAACATGGCGGACAACAAAGCCCTGGCATGGCAGCCGCGGCACCCAGCAACATGATGGAGCCGTATGGACCGAATTCACACGATCACGGCTTTCCGAACCATCAGTTTAACAGCTACGGACAATTTCCGAACCGAGCGCCGTATCCGAGCCCGGGCTACGCCATGAACTCGCCGCGCAGCGCTCCGGCTCAGGCGGCTAAGCAGCAACAGCAGCCAGCGGGAGGATCTCCGACTATGGCCGCGTCCTACAATAATCAGCGCTATAATATTTCAAATCCACAGGCCACGTCCACACCGACTCTAAATCAACTCTTAACCTCGCCGAGCTCCAGTCGCGGATACAGCAATTACCCGCCGAGCGACTACAACAACCAGGAAGGCGCTAACAAGGGAGCCACGGATCTCAATGCTGCTGCCCAGTATGGAGGGGGCCATCCGGGCTGGCAACAAAGGAGCCATCACCCGCCACCCATGAGCCCGGGAAGTACGCCTCAAACCCTCGGCAGAAACCAGGTGAGTCAGAAACTACGCTGCTTTCTTTGGGTTCTCTTGCTTTTTATTTGTGCTAAACGTGAGCCATGAGCACGCTAGGCTAGCTATTGTCTAGCTAAGAGATACGATAAAATGGCTGCCTTCTTGGTTTTTCATACACCGTCTGGTTTAACAGCTTTATTTTAGGGAGAAATAGTGGCGGGGTTTGCGACTTAAATATGTGTGGAAAATTGTGAAAAACAAGCTGTAGTGGTAGGAAGTGGGTAAAAACACGACAAATGCATATTCGCTAGCTCTCAGCCGCTTTTCTCAGCACCAGATGGCTTAAACATAATTAGCTGAAGGTTATCTTGCTGTTCCGTTTGTTGCTGTTTCGCTATTTAATACGAATTGCTTACCATGGAGGATACCATACGTGTATTTTTAAAAGGGACACAAGACTCATTTGGACTTGTTCGTTTTGCTTAAACTTGTTTATTTTGCGGGGTAAACGAGCTAGCGGACGTTTCACGCCTATGTTATTTGCAGGACACAATGTTACTCGATCGGTAGTTTTGTAGCGTGGATAGTCTAAGACCAGATCATCATACGTGTAACTGTAATGTAGTTTATCTTCTAAGCGAAATTATTAAGGATGGCAATGGTGTGGCCAAATAACCCAGTTTTGATCGTAAAATGTGCTGGTTTAGGCGTGTAGCCGGTGGTGTGGTATTAGCCAGCTAGCGTGTGCCTGTAAACGCCAGCCAAGTGATTTGAGTAAGGCCAGATTGCTTTGCTCTGGGATTTGAATTGTGGAGGTAAAATGCTTGTGTCAAAGGCAGGAGACAGTTGGTCTTGGGTTGACACGCGAGTCGAGATCTGATTGGCTCTTCATCCTGCGCTCATGGCCATTTATAATTTCACATGATGTAACACAGCAACAATTCCTCATTAGTTAATGTGCTTCATCTCCTCATACTCCTTCAATTACTTTAAGTAATGTTTCGTACACTTATTAAATCTCATCCATGCACAGATATGTGCAATTTGTGTCAAATTTAATTATATTAATGATTTGAGATCAACTAATAATCTTGGGCTTTGACATTGTGCCGTTTTGAAACATTTTCAGATTTTCCTTTTGGTGTGTGTGTGTGTGTATATACACACACACATACACACAGGCAAAAATTTTTAATATACATGTACACACACACACACCTATATGTTGTACATGTGCATCCACTCCTTGTATTTGAACATATAAAGTGTGTGGATGCATGTGTTTGTGTGTGTATATATATATGTGTGTGTATGTATATATAAACACACACACACACATACTCACATAATGTGCACATGTGCACATATATGTATATGTGGTTGATTTTTCTTCTCACCGATTAATTAATTGCTCAAATTTCCTACATTTAATATCTCGCAGTTTTAATACAGTTGTAACATGTGCTTCATGATATCCTACACTGTTTCAGATGAACCTTCTGATTAACTATTCCAGTTATCTTAGTATAGAGCTAATGATGGGATTTATTGACAATTCTTGTAGCTCTGGCCTGCCTGACATGGGAAAATATCATATTGCAATAATGGTAACAAATCTGCGCTTGTGTGTGTGCAAAAATGCAGCTGTGTGATTTGATTAAAAATAATTGCATGAAAATCTTTTTATTAGATCCCAGGAATAAACAATGCTATAGGTTGGAATTTGTGTGAATTTTATATTTACAGTGTATATTGTGGTCTTGCTTTTGTGGAAACATGGGCTGTGATCAAATTGTTTATGATCAGATAGATTGTAAATGAGTGCCAATGAATTCCATCAACCATTTCACAAATTTATAATTGATCAACTTCATGTTTTGATATATCTATAGGAAACCACATATTTTGGTTGCAGTGTGTGAATTTGAGTAATACATTTTTAAAAACTGAAATGTATTTGATTTTATGCTATTATGTCTATCATGAATAACTACGCTGTATGTTATAGTAGAGTAATATCGTTTAGTAATTTGTGTTTTAAAATAAAGCAAATCGAGTAAGTGGGGTGGTGGGGGGAAAAAATAACAGTTGCACAAACAGGAGGCGCTCTATAGCATGAACCTAGGTGTTCTGCTATAGTCTGCAGTCTTCTTTAGTGCTTCACTGTTTTTAATTTTTAATTTTTTTTAAGATTATTACCTAATTTTATACCTGTGTATTTGTGAAATGTTTTACACACACTGTATGTGTGTGCATCCTTTTTCAGTCTTGTTCCTTTCAGTTATTTATTAGTATAACTTTAGGCTTTAATAATAATTTATTATTATTTTATTATTATTACAGATATATAATGGGGTAAGCTGTATGTGTTCTATCTATCATGTAGATATGAGATTAGTGGGTGGGACCCTGTTTCTACACAGCTTAAGTGGATTTATCAACAGAATCACTTCAGTTCTTGATGGTGTACATGTTTCAGGAATTAGATGCAGATTTCTTTGTACGTTATTCTATGCTCTCAGATCTTTAATTTTTATTTGTTCATTTAGTCCAGTGTCTGGCAGTACAGTTCTGTCACTGGCTGTTTGTCATCTTATGCTGTCAGCAAGGGCAGTTGATAATTGTTTTTACATGCTTAGACGGTTTCTCTTCTAGTTCTGCTACGACAGGAATTTGTACCTCATTTAATTTCATTAAATATATAATAACATGGCTATGCTAATTAAAAATTGCATAAAATTGATTGGCAAATGTATAGAAATCATCAGTACATGTATTCTGCTGTTTTATTTTCACCAGTGTATTAGTTGATTCTACTTCTACAAGTATGTCTATTGAATGACGGAATTTTCTAACTCTAGTCACACTGTATGGGAGTAAATGAGGGAAGTTACTAGCATAATGTCTCTAATAGTATATACACAAGTTTTGCAGTTATATCTATATTGAGTGTTGCTAGTGCTCTGTGTCTTTTATATATTCTTGTATATAGTGCTATTTAAATATTTAAACTGTATAGCTAATGTAAGTAAAACAAAATATACATAATATGCTGATTTATTAAGTTGATTGCCCTGCTCTAAAATAGGAGTCCATTTATTAGGGCTGTATAATGGACTGTAAATGTGAGGCTCATTTTTAGTATTCATCCCTTTCAGGTCTTGTGGTGATCTTGTATTTTAAATGCAGACTTTCTCTGTCAAGCAAATCCAACATTTCGAATATGTTCTAACAGGAATTCTGACTATTTTTGTTTATGCCTTTACACAGCTTTTTAAATTTTATTTTTTATTGTGAATTTAAGCCGATTTAATTACACACTAAACGGTTCTTCACTTGAGCTGGCCCTCATTTCACTGCCTCTCATTCATTAACCTTCTACCGGTGTGCTGCCCATAACAATTAGGAGCTTTTCCATTACTCAGCAGAGTAGTGGATGTGTGTGGTTTATTTATTTATTTTTTAGAAGCATATATTTTTACATGTGTTTTATAGTATTATATGTTCATATTATAGCATTATATTAAATATACACCTTAGTGGAATTTTACAGATTGTTGACCAAATCTGAAATACTTTCCTAATTTGTGATATTGGTATGAAAGTGTTTACAAAAATATGCATTTTTAAAAAAAAGTAATTGCTATATGATTTATTTAGTACATCTTCAAGTTAGGTGACAAATTACCAGATCTGCCTCAGTTGGATCAGTAAGAGATTTTATATTTAGAGTTATAACTTTTTTTTCTTCTTCTTTACCCAATTCACCCTTGATCAAAGCTTATGCTTTTCTTTCATTTTTTCCCTTGGTCTGTCTCAGGATTTGAAGTAATGTAAATAAAAGATGCTTTAGTAACCATGGTGTAATGGGAGAGAGATACAAATTACCAAGAAGACTCCACACATTTTCTGCACAAAAGCCTTGCTGAAAGTTCAGCTTATATAATGGGACTTTTCAGCTGTTGTCACAGAGACTGACAACTTGTGCACAATTTCTTTGACTTTGTCATAGCTATCATTAGCTTTTTGAATTATTTTTTTTAATTAAAAGTTTTACAAATCAAAATCATTATGGTGCAGAACACACCGGTTTCAGCATTCGACAGATCCTTTTTGTTCACCCTTTTCAGTTGTGTGCATCGATCAGCAGAGACAGATAGGTGGTGTTGTGAAATGCAGATTTTTGCCATTGTTTTGTTCAAACCTCTAGTCATACTTTTTAGGACATACTTTTTTTTTTTTGTCCATCCTCAAAAAATCATCAGTTCAGCTCTTTGTTGATCAAGTTCTATTAAACTATTAGTGTTAGTACAACTAAGTTGTAATATGATTTGTTGTTTTGCACCTAATGAGTTTTTGCTCAAAGGATAATGGAGCATTTTCAATACTTGGAAGAGCTAATAAATATGTTGAAGTCTGTAATGTCAAGCATACATATACTTTTTCAGTTTAAAACCATCACTGCTCTAGTTTTCATTATACCTTTCCTAGCATTTTAGATTCACTCTGATGGATTTGATGTCAAACACAGGTAGCTGTGTAGTTTTCAGTCTTGTTGTGAAATTGCTCAGTGGCTTGTGATGAGAGCAGTGACTGCTGCGCTCTATGGTGTCCTCAAGCCTCTCGCTTCATATGTTGGCGTGCCAGTGCCCTCCCCATCCCCCACAGCCAATCAAAGAGCCAGGCCAGCTTTGTCTCCTGCCAAGAGAGCCTTCGCTTTATCTTATGCAGATTAGCCATGTGCTGCTTTTATTTATTTTATTTTTCAATTTGGACTCTGGAAAATGTCAAGAGCTATTATGGTTCAGCCTCCTAAAACTGAGGTTGTTTATCAAAAGAGACCTTCTGTCAGTCCTGCAGGGAAATAAAAACTGCCTATATAAATAAACACAAGGGCTGGGAAATATGACAATATAATATTGATTTTGCGATGCACTGATCTGTGTACATTTCTTAAAATTTATTTATTTATTTTTTGACGTAGTACCCATTAATTTCTTTATAACAATGGTTATAAGCAGCAGCTTGGATGATAATTTTGTAGAAAAAACATTTTTCCCTTTTTTGGTGTGTGTGTGTGTGTGTGTGTGTGTGTGTGTCCCACCCATACCTGGAAATATATAGTTTTGTTCTGCTTGCAGTTCAGCACATCTATGTTTTGTGACTCCGATCACGTATCAAGTTTTTATTTCAATTTGTGATTCAATAAATACACTTCAGATTTGTAGACTTTTGCCTGTAGTTGAAAATTATTTAGGAATTTTGTAATGTCAGGTAGATGTTTTAAGTCTATACCTTTTTATGTTGACAGTCCCAGACAATTTCAGCTAATAAGGTGGTACTGTTTTAAAAAAAAAAATAAAAAATCCGTTGTTTTTTAAATGCTCTATTAAAAAAAAAAAAGTCCTTTTTTTTGTTTAAATTTTTTTTAAACAAAATTATAATTCTGATTATTTTAGGTCATTTATCAGGTCAGCTTAAAGTAATTATGAACAGAGAAGATTTTTTGTGACTTGATTTGAAGGAAGTTTGTTGGATCTGCTTTAAGATCCTTTTTTTTAATTTATTTTTTGTCCTGGTACCAGGTCTCTATCGTCTATCTTAAGTCACATTGCAAAACATTCCCAGCTAATGCCGTTATGGCTCATGTCATTCATTCGGTGCCAAGAATGCTTGGGGAAGCCAACTTGGCTCAGTCTCAAACAAAAGTACAGCTGGGATGTGTTAAATATTCGTCAGACTGGGCCATTGGAAATGAGTTATATATAGCACACTTGACTTCCTTAACTAAGGCAAAAAAAAAAGGTAACACTCAGGTTAATAACCGTGGGAAAGTGTTTCTCCCTAACTTTGTTTTTTTTATTAAATTTTTCCCCCCCCCGTCCCACTTCAGTGACAATTTTATTCCTTTTCGTCCTATTGCTCCTGTTATCAATAACAGCTATCAGGATTTCAGTAGATTTGGATATATTGTAAAGAGACTGAGAACAAAAAGCAAGTTTTACATAAATGCCATGCACTAATGTTTAATAAATGTTAGTACATCATGGCCTTATTTTATTATCTCTTGCCCATTATTTTTACTTCCTTATTAGTTTAAAATTTTTTTGCTGTTAGATCAGAGAAATATCTTTTGATTTTGGGCAAGAAAAATCATCTGAATGTGTCAGACCAAAATAGATTTGTTGTAGTTTTTGACAGATTTGCAGATTAATTTTTTCCTATAAAATATTTAGTTCTGTGTTTTAAAATGAGTGACACATTGGTGGAGTTGCGGCTTCACTGTTTCTTGGAACTGATGATATGTTGAGCCGTGTGGCGGGTTTTTTTTTTTTTTTTTTTTTTTTCCCCCCATCTCCCCTCGTTCTTTTCCTCCATTGATTTCCTGCAGGTTTTCCAGTTTCCTCCCACTTTGGAAAAATATGCCGGTAGTTGAATCATCTATGCTAAAGTACCCCTAGGCGCAAGTGTAGTTGTGAAACGCTCTTAGTATTCCTAGAATATTATCTGAATTCGCCACTACGTTAAAGAGGATAAAATGCTTACTGAGGAAAACGAAAGGACAAACTATTAAATATCATGCTGCAGACCTTTATAGTAAAATGCATTCAAGTTTTTTGCCCGTTTGCAGTTTGAATCCTGTCCTGAGATTTAGTGCCTGACTAGATGCCTTTGACTGTAGTTTATTTCTGTGGAGGTAGTTGGTTCTGGGTTCCAGCTATATTTGTTGAAGGAGGTTAGCTTAGTAAACATTTGTCTTGTGCTTCTTTTTGATTGGAGGATTTTGAAGCGGAGGATGATTTTTATTCTAGAGTTGAATCTGACAGGCTCTTTATAATTTGGTGCTTAACATTATATTGCTTTTTTTTAAAAATTGGTTTGTCTTCCATATTCCTAATTGTAGCTGGATGTAAGTAGACCATTGGATACAAACTGACAGTCTTATTAAAAGCTATACACTGTAATTTAGCAGATGAGTTAAGGAAAGATCGTCTTATCTATTTGCTCTAAATTTTGTCACCCTTTTGTGAGTTTTCTCTTCACAATATAAACCGAATTCTTGATCCTGTCTTGAGTATGCTGTTTCATTAAGTAAAATTTAAGACATGCTCACATCTGTGCTGGTTCCACAGACTCCAGGTTCTATGGATCAGATGGGGAAGATGCGAGGCCAGCCATACGGAGCAGGTAGCCCATACTCCCAACAGCACCAAGGACCTCCAGGGGGCCAGCAAGGTGCTGCATATCCAGGCCAAGGTTATGGGCCTCCTGGCCCTCAGAGATACCCCATGGCCATGCAGGGTCGCATGCAGTATGGTCAACAGGTCAGTGTTTTCCAATACATAATTCTGTAGGTACAGAATATATTTATATTCTGTGTATACATGTGTATTCAGACAACAGTGCGGTAGGTTAAAAGAATGTAAATTCCCGTTAGTTCTTGTTCTGTTCATGTCTCTTTTTATAGAGAAATGAACTTTTAATGTAAATTCTGTTGCAGCTCTTCAAGTTGGACTCTCTGCTGCAAGGCTGTTATGCCATAATGTAATAGGCAAGATAACATTTTTTTTTTTGCAGTTATGAATGAAAAATGTTATTGAAGAAGACAGCTCTGTACTGCAAAGAAGAGTCTCCTTGAAGAGATTGTGATAAACTTTGCAATCAGTAGCTCAGTATCCATCATGGCAGTTGTGTTCTTTGTTTTCATGAGAAATAACAGGTTTTAAAAAGATATTTATCAAGCACATCAAACCTACTTTGTAGCTAATAAATGTGGTTGCTCATTTGTGTAGATGGCATACGGACAACAGGGACCAGGTGGTTATGGGCAGCAAGGGCAGCAGCCTTATTACAGTCAGCAGGGCCCAGGAACTCACCCGGGTCAGCAACAGTCACCATATTCTCACCCTCCTCAGCCATCTGCCCCTCACGGACAGGGTGGCCATCCCTACCCACCGTCTCACATGCCTCAGCAGTCCCAGGGCCAGCTAGGAGCAGCTCCACCAGGGCCACCCCAATCGCAACCTCCCTACACTCAGCCCCCTACACCACAGTCTACTCAATCCCCATACCCTCAACAGCAGACACCCCAGTCCCAGCCTCCTCCACAGGGAGCCTCTCAAGCTCCTCCAGCATCCCAGGCCCAGTCCAACTATACCCACAGCCAAGGAGCCCAACAACCACCATCACAGCAGACCCCACAAGCATCTACGCCAGCTTCCCAGCAGCCCACAGTGCAGGGCCCACCATCCTCATACTCCCAGAATCCTTCACAGCAACAGTCATCGTATCAGCGTTTTCCTCCTCCTCCTCAGGTAATTTTGAAGTTTACAGACCACTATGCTAAAATGCAGCAAACTACATTCTAGAAGATTTCCATTTTGGTTGAACCGTCCTAATTGCAATCTTTTTGGAAAGTTCTGAAACTAAGCCACTTGGTGGCCCCTTAACAGCCGTGAGAATTATCTTGGATATTTTGCGTGTTTTTGAAATGCAAAATAAGTGTCTTTTATATGATTATTATTTATTTATTTTTTTTTAATAAATGAACTTTCATAGGCTTTGCTTGAATTATAGATGTTTTAGAAGTTCAGATATGTTAAATTATAATTTTTTAATACAAAAATTCTGCAAAAATTAGAAGCTATAACATCATAATATTTCATAAATTAATATTCTTTTTCTCATTTAGAGGTAGCTGTTAAATAATTGAGAAGCTTGATAAATATCTGCTTAAATACATTTGTTGAAATACTGGAAGTGCGTCAAGGGTGCTTTTTAAAGCTTGATTTGTGCTTTCAGTGTATGAAAATTATTTAGCATCATATAGTTTACTAGGTTAGAGAATACAAACAATGAAATGAATGTTTCTCTGTAAATTGAATGGATAGAGGATGTGAAGTACTTTGCTAATTAGTGTTTCCTGCTCATCCTGAAAAGTGCAGCAGTGCTCTTGAACTGTACTTTTTTTTTATTTTTTTTCCTGCATGGGTTTGAAGTTATTTTTCTGTCGCTTTGACTTCATTATTGCAGTTAATTTGAGTGATGCCAGCTTTACAGCAAAGCCAAACTGTATAGATCATATGTTTATTAGCTGACCAACTATGCAAATAAAAGCTCCAATATTCTTGCCTAGTTGCCATTTGGTCACTCAGGTTCATTGATGTTTGCCACAAACTCGTTTGTTCTTGAATCGAACGAGGTCATCGTTGCAGCAAGTACTTGAAAGAATCCAAAAGTTTATCCAATGTCCAGAGAGCCCACAGAGGTGTATAAGCATGTTTGGCTTGCCTGGTGTTTAATGTAATGTATTTTCCTTGTGTACTCACTTTCCAGGAGATTTCCCAGGAATCCTTTAGTTCACAGTCCAGTGCTACTGCCTCTAGTCAGCCTGTGGCCTCCACGAAGAGCTCCTCTGAGGACATGCAGGGACGACCCTCCAGTCTACCTGTAAGTTTTCTTTCTTTTCTTGTCCTCACAGCGCTACACAATCATGTTTAGGTACTCCTGTTTGACAGTTTGCGGTGTAATTTAAGTATGCAGTGTGCAGTCTGTCAGATTTCCACCTGAGGGGAGTCCTGTTTCTGTCTAAACGGTAACAAACTGAGAAATCATTAAGGAACATCCTCATTAGCTGCTGTGTCAGCTTGGGGGATCCCTAATGGCTCTGGGGGGGGGGGGGGAAGGAAAAGTATATCTTTCTTTTCTCACATTAATTGTGATGATTATGTTGTGTTCGAATCCTCAGAGGTTTAACTTAAATTGGCCCTCTATTGATTATTTATTTTTTTTTGTAACAAAATTGATTTGATTGTTGAAGGCTAGAGACAGACACCAGATGTTTTGACCACCGAGGCTTAGACAGATGGAGTGAACTTGTCTGCACTGATTCAGCACATCTGCACTTTACCACTGTATCCATAGCAACCTTGAAACGCTTTCTGCTTTTTTCCCCCCCTTTTTTTTTCTCACTATCTTCAACTTGACAAAAATAAGGCCAGCGGCATGGCCATGCTTGCTGTTTGTGGCTCAGCAAATGTTTTCTGGTTATGTGCGTTGGGAAAATGGCATTACAAAAATAGAGATAAAAATGTTTTGCCTGCTTTTACCTTTTTTTTTTACAAATCTGTCCATATCTAGCGATTGAGGTTGCATGATTTCAATATTTTTTTGGTGCCAAAACAAACAAAAATAAAACAGTTATTTAACTGCAGCTGAAAAAAAATACAGTTAGTGGGAAACCAATTTAAAAGATAACATTTCTTACAAAAGTTTTATGTTCTTAATGTAATGGGCTAATTTGACTGGTGTAAGTAGGTGAGTGAATGGTACACTACCAGCTATTGAAACATATTTTTCGTAGGTGTTGAATTTAAAAATCATAAACCATAGTTTTTATTAAGACAGAATATTATAAGTCATACTGTTTTCTGTGAAAATCCTACATCCATACTTTTTCAGTTACTATAGACTCAACAGATGAAAAACAAAGGGCTCAATGAAGTTAATGTTGTGTATTTGCAGACATACCTTAAAGTTCTTTACTTTGCAAATACTCCACCCCCCACCCCTTGTTGTATGTATATGATGTGTATATGATTTTAAATTATTGAGGAGTGCTCCTCAAGCTTAGTTGCCACAATCAGATTGCTGCCATTTTCAATGACGAATCCATTTTGTGCATCATATTAGTTTATATTAAAAGCACAGAAACCAAGCTATTTGAGAAACAAAAATGAGATCTACAGTAATACTGAAAATATTTTGTGCTAACACAGGAAACCTGTTATTCGACCTTTTTTTTTTTTTTTTTTTTTGCCAGAATTCGATAAAAGTAAAATCTGCCTCATGAAAAACTTGACTGAAACTAAGTGTCTGTAATTTCTCCTCCATTTTCTTCAATTTCACTTATTCTCAATTTGAGTCCTTCTTGATCTCTGGTTCTGACCGACCCGTTGCTCTGCACATATTTAGTGCATTTCTCATCTCACAGCACACCTGATTTAACTATCCAATTACTAAACAGCCTTTTCTAAATTTAAGTGGGTGTGATGGAGCAGGGAAAAGGCTAAAATGTGCAGTACAGGGGGTCCCGGGTCACAGGGGGATCATGTTTAACTCCAGCTCACTAGGTGACTTTAAATCTGCTAATCCTGGAAACGTGGAAAGAAGTGCTGGGGTAATGTGTTTTTTTTTTTTTTTTTTTTTTTTTTTTTTGAGTACTCGCATGGAAAAACTGCTTATTATTCACCCTGTTATATCCAACTGCAGTACATACATATTTAACAATTATTTAGGCAGAAGTTACCAAGCTATCATGAATGTGCTATGTGAATCTGCTTAACTAACATGCAACAGCACTTTTCAAGCATTTTAACTCTTAAACAGCTAGCTAAATTTAGCTGTTTACTAAACTACACATTTTCTCCAGAAGCGCATTACTCCACATAGAAACACCTGATTTTGCTTTATTAAAAAAATGATAAGGGAAAAATCCAGTTTGATAATAGGTTTATAAAAAAGCTGGCTGGCTAACGAGGTACATATGAGGATGTTGTTGGTCGTCTTTTTCTAGTTTATATTTTATTTATTTTTAATTAATTTATGTATTTGTCCATATTCATGAGGAAGGGGCTTTCAAGCGAGTTATGACCACGTTATAGCCTATGGACAAACTTGAAAAGCAAGGCCTAATTGTTTAAACCTACTTGCCCAAAATGAGCGATACGTGAATATTCTTGCGGATTCTGTACTATTACCATCATGTCTCCCAAAGCATGTTGAAGTAAATTGGCATCTTCTATTGAAGCTCATTGGTATGACTTTTAACTAGTAATAATCTTGCTGGTCTGGATGCCATTTATCTTGTGTTAGACAGATACTAGTGTTTAGGCTTGTATTTGTGGCTAAGAAATAAGGTTATAACTGTGTATCCTACCACCTGTATTAAAGGTCTAACTAAACCATGCCACAATGTCTTCCTAATCATGTATTTATTGTTGTGTGTCTGATCATTTTAAGATCACCTGTGTATTATCTTGTGTGTAGGATTTGTCAGGCTCCATTGACGACTTGCCTACTGGTACTGAGGGAGCGCTCAGTCCTGGTGTTAGTACATCTGGAGTGTCTAGCAGTCAGGGTGAGCAAAGCAACCCAGCACAGTCTCCGTTTTCCCCTCACACATCCCCTCATCTACCAGGCATCCGTGGCCCTTCACCCTCTCCTGTTGGCTCACCTGCCAGTGCCACTGCATCCCGCTCTGGACCCCTATCTCCAGCAGCAATGCCGGGTAAGTGAGCAAATGAAGAGTTTTAATCACAGTCTTAATTACATATTTATTTATTTACTTACTTATTTATTTCATTTATTTTTAGGAAACCAAATGCCTCCACGGCCCCCTAGTGGTCAATCAGATGGTATTTTGCACCCTGTTATGAATCAGCCTAGCATGGGCCAGGACAGAGGTAAGACCTAGTCTAGAGAACCAGTATATTGGGCAGTTATTTCTGTTTCTTTTTAATTCATACATTTTTTTTAAAACCAGGATTCATGCAAAGGAACCAAATGCCACCTTATGGCTCTCCTCAGTCTGGCTCTGCATTGTCACCTCGGCAATCATCTGGCGGTCAGATGCATGGTGGAATGGGACCTTTTCAGCAGAATAACTCTATGGGCAGCTATGGGCCTCAGGGGGGCCAGTATGGCCCACAAGGTGCGCAGTTCAAAGATATGCTGGTTATAAAGTTAGTGTCTGAATCCTTGGGAATACAGAACAACTACCTGAAGGATGAGTTTCATACAAATAAAATTAAAAGTCCACCTGTAGCAAAACAGACACGCTTCAACAAATATGGATTTAAATAAAATATACATCGTTATTCACAATATATACACATTAATAAATGCATAAATTTTCCTAGCATACTACATTTTTGGAACTCCCAGCCTTATCTCATTTCGACATCGTATTGTATCTTTCAGGTACATTCAAACAATTTTAGGGATGTAGATTATAAACTTCAAGGAAGATAATTGGGCAGTGGTTTTGCAAAACCAGAAGTTCCTCTGAATTTTATGCAACAGTAAAACTGTTTGTTTGTTACTATATACTCATCATAGAGGTTCCCCTGTGTTGTAAAATTTATTTATTACTTGGTATTGTTTGGTCAGATCATGCTTCTTCCATTCAGTAATGTTTTGTTAGATATACTACTGATCTGATTTGATCATTCTTTGCTTATCTCATGCAAATTAGGTTGTTTAATTGTCAGACCTTGATGTGATTTAACTTGGAGTTTACAGCCCATCTGAGTGTTACCAAAAGTATATAATATACTTGCTGAGTTGAAGTTTAAATCTAAAAGTGTAGACATAAAAAGTTAGGACATGAAGAACTCATCTTGTGGGACTTTAGCTTGCTCTTGCGCTTTCTCCGTCTTGCTCTCTGAGAGCCTAGTAGATCACAGTGCGTCTATTTTTAGCCTGGGTGAAAAGAGGCAGCTGACGTAGCACAGCCCACGTCAGTTGAGCTGCCACTATGACTAGGTGCTACAGCGGCACTCCAGCCTGTTAGTATACCAAAAGCCCTGTAAGTTGCTGCCAGGATGTGGTGTTATTATCCAAATTTGATAAAAGTTGGTCATAATTAAGAAATAATTAATGAAGATTTAATCATAACACGTAATTGTTTCAGTTTATGTTATAAATGTAATTTTATTGAGATTGAATTTATTCTTCTGCTAAATGGAGGGACTAAAGCAGAATAGGATTATCACTCGTGATTATGCTAATGGATGAAATTGAGGGAGTGGTACAGCAGTGCTGCTTCAGATATAGATGCATGAAGAGGACATAGTGGATTTGGGTGTATGTTACTTAAAGTAAACTGTAGTTAGTAGTGCAGTACATCAAATAAGCCACATCCTTCTGTTTCTGCAGGTTACCAAAGGCAACCAGGCTACGGTGGCATGCCAAATGCCAACTACCCAGGCCCTGGCATGGGAGGATCCATGAATCCTATGTCTGGGCAGGGAGGAGGACCACCTTTTACTTCAATGCCACCTAGTAGGATGCCACATGCACAGATGGGTGGACGTCCTTACGGTCCAAATATGGCGCCCAACATGGGTCCTAACATGGGCCCCAATATGGGCAACATACCCCCACAGGTTGGTTCTGCGATGTGCCCACCACCAGGCCTCAACAGGAAGCCGCAAGAAGCAGCAGCTGCCATGCAACATGGATCTACCAATTCCATACACAACAGGTACGTTGATCGCTGTTCCATCAAAGCACCAGCATGCTTCAGAAAGTTTATCAGAATGGTACCGGCATGTAGTATCCTCTGCAGTATTTTAGTGATGAGTTAGTGTATGTAGTTAAAGTGTCCCTTGCTTCTTTTTGAATAGAGATCTTGTTTAATTGAATCCTGTGTACTTATTTAAACCTAAGAGCTCTGTCACTCCCAGCTGGCCTGCTTTTTGTATAGAGGTGTCGTACAAAATGTTTTAGTATTTTGCATTACATTTTGTCTGGCAGGATGCCTGGTTACCCCAACATGTCTCCTGGTATGATGGGCTCAGGACCTCCTTATGGGCCATCCATGAACAACATGCCAGGAATGATGAACACCCAAGGCGCACCCTTCCCCATGGGTGGAAACATGCCAAACAGCAGCAGTGGTGTGCAGTGTTAATACATTTTGTCTTTATCTTCTTTTGTTTAAACAGTTTGCATTTTTACTTGAGATAATCACTCAACACTGTCATTTCTTTTATTTCTAGGTATGTCCCCTGGTCCAGAATTTGGTATGGATGGGAAACTCAACCAGGCACAAAAGATGAATAACAAAGCTGAAGGGACACCCAAGTCAGACTCCAAATCCAAGGTTTGCTTCCCAGGAAATGACCTGTATTTTATTCTGATGTGATGTACCATTTAAAAACCAAGTCTATCGATCAGTTCGACAATACTTAGTGGTGCCACTTCCTGTGGCTGGCATCACTGGGATGTTTAGTCTAGTCTAGTGTAAGGCCTGTGGTTGTCTAGGCAAAGAAGAGACAAGTATTTTCAGGCAAAGAGGGTGAGCGTAGTATACTATTTTAGTGAAAACCATTGAAAGCAATCCTAGACGCTTGACTGAAATATTGTTAGAGCCTTTACTCATTTAAGCAGTGTAAGTAAACCTTTCATAAACATTTAAATGCAGACATGTATATATTAAAAAATGTCAGGATTTAGTGTTTTTGAATTAAAGCTTAGTGTGTTTACACTCCGATTTGATATTGGGAAATGTATAAATAGATGTTTAAATGCATCATAAACATGAGTTGCCACTTTTTAATTTACTTTTGTAATTCCTCTCTAAAATCTACCTAATGGCAGAAGTCAAGCTCTTCCACAACAACCAATGAGAAGATCACTCGTCTGTATGAGCTTGGTTCCGAGCCGGAACGAAAGATGTGGGTGGACCGTTACTTGGCGTTCATTGAGGAGAAGACAATGGGCATGAGCAACCTGCCTGCCGTCGGTCGAAGGCCGCTCGATCTCTTTCGGCTCTACATGTCCGTCAAGGAGATTGGCGGTCTGACGCAGGTGAGAACATAAGTAGTTAGTGAGGTTGCGTCCATAAGAATTTAACCTCGAGCGGACCTAATATAGAATGACAAACATCTGACTAATAATTGTCATATGACTGCATGCAGGTCAACAAGAATAAAAAGTGGCGAGAGCTTGCCACCAGTCTGAATGTTGGGACGTCCAGCAGTGCGGCTAGCTCACTAAAGAAGCAGTACATCCAGTGTCTGTATGCTTTTGAATGCAAGATTGAGCGTGGAGAAGATCCACCACCTGACATCGTGACTGCAGAGAGCAAGAAAAACCAGCCTAAGGTCCAGCCACCCTCCCCAGGTATGGACATATTTTCCAATGTTTATTTTATTGCAAATAAAAGCTGCACCATACATCTTCCTTCCTTACATATCTCCCCCCCCCCTCTCTTTTTGCCATGTTCCAGCTGGATCTGGTTCATTACAGGGACCTCAGACCCCACAGTCCACAACCAGCTCTATGGCTGAAAGTGGGGATTTGAAGCCTCCTACACCGGCTTCTACCCCACACAGCCAGATGCCCTCATTGCAAAGTGGCAGGTGAGTACAGGCCATTTGTGTCATGGCAGTTAATCTTTTTTGACTGTGAACAACTACTTATCTGGTGTTTTTCATAGGAGCAGTGTGAACCTCCAGGATCCATTTGCTGATGGCAGTGACCCAGCATTCTCTAGGAGAAACACCATGACTCCCAACTCTGGCTACCAGTCTGGCATGAGCACTCCGGAGATGCCTGGCCGCATGGGCCCTTATGAGCCCAACAAGGACCCATTTAGTGGCATGCGTAAAGGTAAGAGCATTTGGTTTGTATTTCTTTTTTTTTCTTCTTCTTCTTCTTAAAGAGCTGAATATAAACATTTTAGGATTCTGTTATGGCCACATCATGTATTAGGATTCTATGTATGTATTAGATCCTTTCTGAGTCTCATGAAGGTTTTATTATAGATAAGCTTCTTGTTGAACTCCTGCCACTTTTATTGCTATGTCTGTAAAGACGCAGTGTACAAGCCACAATAGGCCACAATTTTCATAGATAATCAACCTAAAAAGTGAACCTTTTCAATTATAAAACTTTTGAATCATCTGTCATTAAATCACTGCTGTGATTACATTGATAAGATATAAAATCTTTTTCCATTACTTATTAATAGAAATCATGTCATGTGTAACTAATTTGTGGTGGAAAATGGTTTGATTTTGTATACCAGACAAACAAACTTTACCACAGACAATAAACATATTCTGGCCAGATTAAACCCATTCATATGGTGACTTTGTGTACTTTTTTATTTTATTTTTTATAATGATCTTTTGATTTGTCTTTGTGTATGATTACAGTTGGGGAGCCTTTCATGGCTGGCGGACAAGGACCCAATAGCAACCTTGGGGATCAGTTTAACCGTGGATCAGCAGGTCCGATTGGGAATATTCCCATGGCACAGAGACAACAGTATCCATATGGAACAGGCTACGAGAGAAGGTAAAGTCAAGAGAACCTAAATATTAAGAAAATTGTGCTGATGTGATCATCTTAAGCGAAGAGTTATTTTAGCTTCATATTCTGGTTTGTAATCAGATACTTTATAAATCTCATGTGTTTCTTGTCTAATTCTATAGGCCAGAAGCAGGGATCGGCCCAGAAAACAATATGGGACCTGGAGTACCACAGCCAAACATGATGCCTTCCAACACTGACACTGGGATGTACTCCCCGAATCGCTACCCAGCACAACAGCAGCGGTCAGTTAACGTTTTATGGGATTAAACTAAAGCATGTTTCTAAAGAATATGTTGGATCAGACAACTGCTTTGTGCTAAAAATTGATTTTAAAACATGTCTTTGCAGGCACGATTCCTATGGTAATCAGTATCCTGGCCAGGGTGCGCCACCTGCTGGCTCGTACCCAAATCAGCAACCGGGAATGTTTCCACAGCAACAGACTGTAAGTGATTGTAAACTCATCTGAATGTTTAACTCAACACAAGATATTAAATATCTAAAGAAATGTGCTTCCTAAACACATTGAAATGTAAAACCAACAAAACATAGCGCTAACATGAGAAACTGCAACTAGTTTTCTGATAGGACGAGGGTGCATATCATGACTGCTGTGTATAAAAAGACCAGAAGCACATCTCAAATATCCTAGCTGTGCCTTTAATTCAATTTGTACTTTAATTTTGTTTGCCTCCAAACAGAACTACAAAAGACCAGGAGAGGGAGGCTACCCTCCAGCAAAGCGCCATCATGATGGTGAGATGTATGGCGGGCCATTTGCTGGTCAGCAGCCACAGCAACAGCCTCAGGCCCCTCCCAATGCTCCTTCATCAGCTCAGCCAGAAATGTACAACCAGTTCAGCAGCTCTTACCCTGGACCCGAACGTCGGCCTCCTGGACCACAAAACCAGTTCCCTTTCCCTTTTGGAAGGGATCGCATGCAGCCTGGCTCAGGCCCCAACTCTCAAGGATCCATGCCACCTCAGATGATGGGCAGCTCCATGCAGTCAGGACCGGATGGCCCCCAGGCTGGTATGTGGCAGAATAGAGGCGAGATGGGCTACCCCAACTATCCAAACAGGCAAGGACCCCTTGCTGGTCCTGCACAGGGCCCAGGATATCACAGCATGAATCGTTCAGAAGAGATGATGTCATCTGAGCAGCGTATGAACCATGAAGGACAGTGGCCAGGGCCGAGGCAGGCTACATACGGCCCGGCGGGTGCTGGGCCACCCATGAGCCGCCCACTCCAGTCCAACTACCAGTCTCCACAAACCATGCAGAACCACATTCCACAGGTGTCAAGCCCAACTCCCATGCCACGGCCGATGGAGAGCAGGACATCTCCAAGTAAATCTCCTTACATGCACAGCAACATCAAGATGCAGAAGGCAGGTCCACCAGTGCCCGCATCCCATATCATCCCTTCACCTGTACAGCCTCCAATGATGAGGAGAGATCCTCCATTCCCTCCAGGGTCTATAGAGGCCACACAGCCTGTTCTCAAGCCACGCAGACGGCTAACAATGAAAGACATTGGTAAGTGTTTGCCCTTGGTAGGGTCAGTTCTGTGGTATAACTGATATAGAGGAGGAGGGCTTTTTACAAATTAAAGTGCTGACATTCAGTGGTAGACTAAAATATTTATTAGGGCACGAGGAATATGATGATTTTGTCAATGATGCTGAGCTATAAATTTCAGTAAATGATAAATCTTTAATTATCTTGTTTTATACTGCTTGGCCAAAGTCAGCATTTCAGAAAGATAAAATTATTGGCCTGTATCAAGCATAGAAAATACTAAAATTACTGGAACTGGATTAAGAACTGCTAGATGCACTAGTAAAGCCTGGAAAGGTAGTGCTCGACAGTCAACATTTGTTAGAAGAAAAAAAAAAAATATCATGAATGACCGTGAACGTTAAATGCTTGGTGAAATCGCATCATCAAAAATAGATGGTAGAAATCACAGCTATGTTTAAAAGCATTAAGTAAGACGTAAGGGCATTTCACATGCACAGTATGCTGGTAACGTTCAAGGTTGGGATTAAATATCTGAGTGGCCATAAGAAAATAACAGGGGAGCTTAACAATAGGTCTTGGAGCAATGGAAAAAGGTCTTGTGGTCTGATGATTCCAGAAGGGTACATCAGGATAAGAGCCGGAAACAAATGACACGAATCTCACCCATCATGCAGTGCAAATCGCTGGAGGCAGTGCTCTGATCTGGGATTGCTTCAGTTGGTCAAATAGACTTAGCAACTTTATAAAAATGAATAAATAAAATGAAGTCACCTGATGACGTGAATGTACTGATGTGAATCACACATGAACTGGCCACCACATTGTGTGCCATAATCAAAGCTAAAGGGGTTCTAATGAAATATTCGATTGCATGGCCAAGGATTGTAGATGGTCATAAAACAATAAAACTGTCATTGTACTTTAAATGACAAAAATGTTATTGCCCGGCATGCGCTACTTGATTAGTATTTGAATTTCTGCTACAGGGTACTTTCTATGGTACCTTGTTAAAATGTATTTCTTGGTATTGGATTAAATGACCTCATAGTGCTGTGTTTTATGGAACTAATATGCTTCATATGCATGTATCAATGTTAAATGTAACTCAAAATGTAAAGTAGATTCTTTGCTTAATAAATAAGAAAAATTGGGAAATTATGGTGTAAAAGGAAAAAGGTCTCAGAACAGAAAACACTGAAAGTTTGTGCAGTATACCTTCCAATATGATCATTTGACAGTGTTTTACTTGATTGCGCATTTCATCAGTATCTCTACTCTTCATATTCGTGAATGTTGCTCAGAGCTCTCCAGCATAAAGTCAAACCAGTAATAAATCAGTTCACTCCAGTTTATCAAACATGTACTGAAATTATGTACATCGCTTGTATCCAGAAAGCCTTCATTGTTATCTACAAAGATGATGTTCAGTGCCCTTCAGAGTATTTGACTGTTGTTCAAAAATCATATTCATATTTATGAATGCAGTTTTACAACATCTACATAGACGGATCATTTATTTTTTTTTTATTTGTTTTATGAATTCGTGACATTACTTCACTGCTCCCAATATTTCTTTTGAATCTTAAATGTTGCACTTCTCAGGCACACCAGAAGCATGGCGAGTCATGATGTCGCTAAAGTCTGGTCTGTTAGCCGAGAGCACGTGGGCTTTAGATACCATCAACATCCTGCTGTATGATGACAACAGTATCTCCAATTTTAACCTTATTCAGGTGAGTTGTATTTACCAACATACCAAATTACCCAGTAAAACAGTTTAAATCAATCATGATGTCTTCATTAAATATTTATTTTCTTTACAGCTCCCTGGTTTCTTGGAACTGATAGTGGAGTATTTTAGGCGTTGCCTCATTGAAATCTTCGGCATTCTAAGGGAATATGAAGTTGGTGATCCAGGACAAAGAACCCTGCTGGACCCCAATGCTCTGAAAGAAGGAGACAATGATGAAGATGAAGAGGAGCCAGTTGTAATGGGTTCAGATGACGATGGTGAAACAGAGGAGGAGGGTGATGGGGAGGAAGACTCGTCACAGCCTCAGATAAAGACCGAGAAGAAGGTAGGCGAATCAAAGAAAGATGAAGAGGGCAAAGTGATGGAAAACCTTTTGCCTACTGAGCTAAAAACAACAGAAGCACCCCCTCTTGATCTCTGTGTGACTCAGGAGAGGCCAAAGCAGGCCAGCAAGTTTGACAAACTTCCCTTGAAAGTGGTAAAAAAGAAGGATCCATTTGTGGTAGACTGCTCTGGCAAACTCGGGAGGCTTCAGGAGTTTGACAGTGGCCTGGTCCACTGGAGTATTGGTGGAGGTGATACTACAGAGCATATTCAGACCCACTTTGAGAGCAAGATGGACTTACTGCAGTCAAGGAACAGGTCACAGCCTACTCAGACATGTCGAAGGAAAACAGCCCCAGAGAAGATTGAGAGTGAGGCACCAGTAGTCCCCTCGTGTAGTGTGGAACGAAGAAAAGAGGAGGAACAAACACAACCACAGCAATCCTCTACCAGACAGTTGACCGATTGTCTTTCTCAAGAAAAGGAGGAGAAACCTGCCAATGTCCCAGAGTCTTCACTGGAACCAGTATCGCAGAAAGAGGAAGAGGAACTGGAAGGGTTAAACCAGGAGGCCAGCAAGCCAGCTCTCTCCAAAATCAGTTCTTCCTCACAGAGTCAGCATGCTGTCACAGTGTTGGAGGATGAGCCTCACAGCAAGGATGAAGCTCCACTAATCACACTTTCAGACTGGCAGGACTCGCTCGCCCGCCGCTGTGTCTGCGTCTCTAACATTGTTCGCAGTCTTTCGTTTGTTCCTGGCAATGATTTGGAAATGTCCAAGCATCCAGGGCTGCTGCTGCTGTTAGGCCGCCTTGTGCTGCTTCATCATCGTCATCCGGAGCGTAAACAGGCTCCTTTAACCTATGAGAAGGAGGAAGAAGCAGACAAGGACATTGGCCTTAAGGACGAATGGTGGTGGGACTGTCTAGAGCTGCTGCGAGAGAACTGCCTTGTCACACTGGCTAACATTTCAGGTCAGCTTGACTTTTCCATCTACTCCGAGAGCATTTGCTTGCCTCTGCTTGATGGCTTGCTCCACTGGGCTGTGTGTCCTTCTGCAGAAGCCCAGGATCCCTTCCCTACTCTGGGGCTTAATGCAGCTTTATCTCCTCAGAGACTGGTCCTGGAAACTCTCAGCAAACTCAGTATCCAAGACAATAACGTGGACCTTATTCTGGCAACACCTCCCTTCAGTCGACTGGAGAAGCTTTTCGGGAATCTTGTACGTCTGGTCGGGGACCGAAAGGTTCCTGTATGCCGGGAGATGGCAGTTGTGCTTTTGGCCAATCTTGCCCAAGGCGACAGCCTGGCAGCCCGTGCCATTGCGGTACAAAAAGGCAGTATAGGAAACCTTTTGGGCTTCCTTGAAGACAGTTTAGCAGCAACACAGTTCCAACAGAGCCAAGGATCCCTGATGCACATGCAGGGGGCGCACTTTGAACCTACAAGTGTGGACATGATGCGTCGGGCTGCTCGGGCTCTGCATGCCCTTGCTAAAGTGGAGGAGAACCACTCGGAGTTTACACTCTATGAGTCGCGGCTACTGGACCTCTCAGTCTCCCCTCTTATGAACTCTTCGGTGTCCCATGTCATCTGTGATGTACTTTTTCTGATTGGCCAGTCATGACAGCTGTGGGGAGCGGTGGCTCCACCTTCTCTGGTTTTTGTTCTCTCCCCTCCTCCTGTGTCTTCGGTGTGCAGGGAATGAAAAGCAGAGAAAAATGACTGCCCCCCCCCCCCCCCTTTTTTTTTTATTTATGCAAGGATTTCACCTTTTGGTCCTTTTTCTTTTTTCTTTTTTTTTTTCTTTTTTTTTGCTGTGTATCACTTTGGGGAGGTTATCAAAAATTAGCTGTGGATCATATACCAGAGCCTCAAGAAATAAAAAAAAAAAAAATGACACAAACTGTAAACTCTGCCAACGAACTGATACGGCCAGGGACCCAAGGTTTTATGCGCTGCCCAGTGGGGGAAGGGTTGGTTACTTTTTTTATATCAAAATAAATAAATGAATAAAATAAATAGCAGAGAACCTTTTGACCAAAGTTGCTGTCTCGTTTACAGTGAGTTTGGGGTTAAGTGTGCCCTTGCTCTCCACTAAAGGGCGAATTGAGTGCACATCTCTGGTATTTGAGTCTGATTAGATGAGTGAACACTTTGTTGGTGTTGTAGGTGTTGTGATGCTGCACGTTCAACCCCGAAGGAGCCACTTATCAGCCTTGAGCAGGATACCCTTACAATGGAAGCCTGTGCAGTAGATTGTAGACATTTTCTGTACAGCTCTGTAACCCTTTCCTTATGACTGTAAACACTGCAGCACTGTTTGATGTGGAGAGATCTTGGCTCAGCAGCTCCACTATTGTTTTTAAACAGTTTTTAAACTTTAGTTTGATGGTAAAGAGAGAGAGAGGCTTTCTCCCCAAAGTATCGAGAACCTCGGACACCCTTACCTCTCTCTTTAACCCTTTGATTGTATGACTTGACCCTTATAAAGAAATCACCTCCTAGGACTGATTTTCGACTAAGATACAGCCCATGCTATGATGTATATAAGATGTTGTACATTACACTTTTTTTCCCTCTGTCTCTCTTTCTTGCCCTGTCTTTCACTCTTATGCTTCTCACTTGTCTATGAAGAATGAAAGCGGACACTTAAGTTGGGTTCATAGCATAAAATCTTTAGATATATAAACAGAACCACCTTTTGGCCTCCCCACAGTTTCTCCATAGTACAGCAAACAAATATTTTAATTTCTTCTCCTGGTACAAAATAAACTCTAGATGAAGAAACACAGTTGAGATTTTTTTTTTCTCCAGTGACATGAACTCTTCATATTTGTATTTCAGACTATGTAGCTAAAACGTAATGTAAATTCCTCCTTTTCCCCCCTTTTTGGCTCAATGAATATCATTTATTCAGTATGAAATCTTTATACTATATGTTCCATGTGGTAAGAATAAATGTACATTAAATCTTCGTAAGATGTTTGTGATTGTTTTATTCATTTGGACGACTCAGTAGGAATGGAACCTTCCGGCGATCCATTATTAGAAAATTAATATTCAAATATTAATATATATATTTTTTTAAACAACAAAAAAGCCTCATTTGCTGTCAAATCTCTAACTATCAGGAATGATACAATTTACATTGTTTTAGCTCTGGACTCTCTGGACTGTCTACTGCATGTTAGTGTAAATGGGAACATAAGCATTTTCTGCCACACATTTAGAAAATAGGAAATTGTTCCTCCTTTAGTTGCCCATTAAAACCTCGGTTCAAGTTCTGATTAATTTAGATCATCACTGGAACGATCACTGTGACAATTAAAAAATAAACAAGGAATTAACATTGTCTGCACACATTAACTCTTACAAAATTTACTGAAAACCAAGGCTTTATACAATTGGAATTAAAGATAACTTTGGGAGAAAGACTGCCTAAGTGCCTAAATCCTCATACTGTGTCTTTTTTTTTCCCCTCTCGTGCTAGAACAGTGGAGGCACAAGCTTTATCTGATGGGAAGAAATTCCTTTACAACACTTGTCTACCTGGAAGCAGGAGCTTCCCACTTTTCACAGTTCCACGATCACTCTGTCATTTATTTGGGATGGTCTGCGTTTACAAATGTTTTTTTAGATTTACTTAACGTTAAAATGGAAAAAGAAATAATTACACTGTGGTGAATTTGTAGTTGTAATTCAACAACTATGACACAAATCCCACTGTGAGAATGATGCACTGGAAGCATTAAAGGCTCACACTGTATATGTTGAGAAAATGCAAGCATTCATGTGCTAGTCAGGCTTTTAGAAAAAAACGAACATGGTTCTAGCTTCATAATCCAGCAACAGTATTATTAGTAGTAGTAGGATCATTGTTAGTAGCAGCAGTAATAGTTGTTGTTTGGATGCATGCATGTATGTAGTTCCTGTTCACCACAATTTTATCCAAATAACAAAAACATGCATAGTTAAATATAAAAAAAAAAAGAAAAGGGGGACAAAAAACGCTTATGGCCCATAGGTAGTGAGACCCGTTTTCACAATTTTGCCTCTGTTCACCACAATGAATTTGAAATGAACTACAGTAACAAGAGTGTAGCTTAAGTTCAATGTGCTCAACAAGAATTTCATTTTAACCCCAGTCTATTTTCACAGGCTCAAAAGAACTGGGACAAAACAACAATCATAAATATAAGGATTATTTGTTTAATACTGGTTTTCAAGTCCTTTGCTGTCAGTCCTTCCTTGAGCTGCTTTGCCAGGCCTTTACTGCAGCCACCTTACTGTTACTGAGGATTGTGCACCTTCCTGCCTTTGCCTTTAGTTTTCTCTTCAGTAAGTGTAAAGCATGCTGAGTTGGACTGAGGACAGCTGACTGACTCTATGCACTTCAAGAACATTCAAAATCATTGCCAGTCCATCAGGTCCTGTGCCAGCCATACATAACCATGCCATATACACCTTCACCATGCTCCCCTGATGTGGTATACGTTGGATTGCAAGGCTTTTATTTCCTTATCAATCATCTTTTATTCCCTTTATTCTAGTCGAAGATCATTTATTCATCTGTCCTCTTTAGTTGCCTTCTGTGTTCAAGGCCTTTTTATGATACTGAGCTCACCTACAGCATGTAGTATTATTTTTCCTTCCATTTTTAAGTTATCTGAAACTGTCCTCTTATCTGTTTGGTTGTTGGTCTGTTTTGTTTTTGCAGCTTAATTATGGACTCTTTCATTTTGGACCTCATATTAAGTTTCCATGAACAACTACTGTACCAGTTGCAATTTCAACACACACAATGACCTTTTATTTCCTCAGTTTGTCATGAAATAAAAAGGAAATAGACTACGGGTAGCCACAGAACAGCCTAGCCATCAATAGATTCATTGCTTTTGAATATGTGAAATGGATAGACTATCTAATAAATAATAACAATAATTCATTTATTTGTCATGTGTACCTTACAGCACTGTGAAATAAGTTTTTTTTTCCCCCCCGCATATCCCAGTTAGTTAGCTGAGGTCAGAGCGCAGGGTCAGCCAGGATACAATGATACTGGAGCAGATACGGGTAAGGGCCTTGTTCAAGGGCTTGGCAGTGCTGGGCCTTACGATCAGTAACCCAGTTACCCACAGCCAGTAATTTCCAAATGGTTAATGCAATATTTTTGTTTAAACCACTGGAATTAAAAGTTGAAGATCCACTAAAATTAATTTTAGTATACAGAGGGACAACCCATGTGAGATGTATTGGAGATAAAGTCAGAGAGGCCAGATTGAGGTGGTTTGGACATGTTCAGAGGAGAGATAGTGAATATATTGGTAGAAGGATGCTGAGGTTGGAACTACCAGGCAGGAGGTCTAGAGGAAGACCAAAGAGGAGATTCATGGATGCAGTGAGAGAGGACATGAAGTTAGCCTACTATTGGATGAAAGACAAATGCATGTTTTTGTCTTTTGTCCCCCCCCCCTTTTCTCCCCCCTGACTAATGATAGCTGGTAAACAAAAATGTGCTTTTGCGTTCTTCTTTTATTGACTTGAGACAGTAACAGACCACAGATGCAAATTACACAAACTGACGCAGGGTCATTTCCTACAGGACTTTTTTTTAACCTAATGTGTTAACTATTTTAACTGTTCTTTAATTATTGTTATTATTAATATGATTAAGTTATGAATAGTTATTGGCATGTATGTGGTAATTGGTATCCAATCCGGTATCTTTCCATGCAGTTAGATTTAAGATATAATGTAATTTTGATGTAATCATGTTTTAAATCATTTAAGAAAGGTTTTTACAAATTAAACAAAACTGCAAAGTATAGGAGACCATTACTTGTAATCCAAATGAGAGGATGTTGATGTATACATTCTGGATGTGTGTTAGCTGTAGTTACACACAAAATAAGACTAAAACACTCTTGCTTTCTCCATTTGAAATATAAAATCTCTCATATAAATTATATAACATCTTTTAAATCATAAAACTTAATGAAGCAACAAAGTACTAGAAATAACCCAGCTGATATCAAAGGTTTGTGTTTATATTAAACAATGAGCAAATAAAAGGTACGAGTACCAATACGAGGAACGATCAGCACAACTGTGTTTACGCAACAACTACTGCATTATTTATAGGCTGCGTTCTATTCCGTGGTGTACACTAAATTGTGCTCGCTGCTCCCTATTCCGGTGCAGGGAATGTCGTTTAAGGAAACTTCCCTCGAGAAAAATCCACCATTTGGAACACCATCACCAACGCAGACGTCACTTCCTCCGTTTGTTACCCTGGTAACATAATTACCTCAGGTAATAGATAATTGTGCGCCTGTTGCTGCTGCTGTGCTCCTGTCACACTACTGAAATAAAATATAGAATGTTAATTGAAACAAAAGATGATACACTACAAATCGTCTGAAAATAATTTCTTTTAGTAATTTACGGAGAAATTATTGGGAATTTTTGCGGATTACTGAACTCTACAATAGGAAAGAGTTCACGATTTAATAGATCATTAAAATTAAATGTATTAATTATAATAATTAATTAAATATATTACATTAATTCAGGGGCGTAGATTTAGGGTGGACGGAGGGGATGTGTCCCCACCAATATCCTCCGACCATTGAAATGTCCGCACCAATAATATAATCCACTTAAAAAAATAATAATAATAATAAAAATCGTTCTGTCAATATTAACCTAGACACGGCAGGAAGGGATAAATCACGTTCTCTCCTTGAGTCCTCCCGCCCCAAAAACACAGATGAACATTTTGATTGGCTGTGCCTTTCCCTGCTATCATGTGATAGGCTATGGCTGCGTTCAGATACAAGCAGCGCCAAATGCAGTAGATTTTTGTTCCGTGCAAGAAGGTGTATTGGGTGACATACTGTACATGTGACGCCATGTCAGCAAAAAAAAAAAAGAAAAAAGCTGGACATAATGAGCTTTTTTTTTTTATAGAAAGGTGTAAGTCACTTACAAGCTAGTGGACAAGCTAGTGAATCCATCAAAGTCCATCAAAGTAGCGACAACAGTTAACGTTAATGCTAGTGTTTGTAATTAAATTTTATTTATTTTACCGCCTTGACACACATTCATTATAGCAGGGCAGGCTATAGTCTGTGAATACGGACTTAAAACTAACAGCAGATTAAACAGCTAAATGTAAAAGTATAAATATGATCCCTGTCAGTTGTCCTAATCTAAGGACGACTATTTGTCTTGTGAAAGAAATTGATATGCTACATACTAATATTGCCATGGCTAGAATTTTGTTGACAGTTCACCAATAGAAAATCCAATTCGCGCAAATAGGTTTTAAAATGAATTCACTGACTTGGCAAACATTTACATGATTTGATCCGAGGTTTGCATACTAAGACTCAGAAAAAGTGAAATAAAATGATTGCTGTTTAAATGGCATGCGTTTATCCTGTTTTGTCAGGTGACAGAACTTAAACAACTGTGCTGTATATCAGCACTATGGCTAAAGAATAGTCTATTTTAAATCTTTTTGTCAGTTATTAAACATTCCTTTAACATTACACTATTCCTTAATTTAACTTAATGAATTGCATTTCGAGTGGATTAATATCAATCGAAACATTGCTAATGTAAAGTGATTTTGCATTATGCAGGAAAAAAAAAAAAAAAAAAAACATGCATTTGCCCAATGCCCAGAGCAAATATATGCCCTTGCATTAATTATAATTTTTTTGTGTCATGTTTGTATTATGTTTGTCCTCGATAATAATGATAATATATACACCTTTCCTGTCGAACGTTTAGACACACTTTCTAATTCCATAATTTTGTTTTTATCTACATTGTAAAAAAATAATGCTGAAGACATAAGAAACATGCAATAATCTCCTATGATGAGTTGAAATTGAGATGTATCTGCTACTTCTGGTGGTCCAAACAGTCTATGAGGTGATAATCTATGCCAGTGTTTTTCAACCTTTTTTGCACAAAGGTACATGTTTTATTGAAAAAAATCTTAAAATATATATTTAAAAAAAGGCACACCAACAATCGAAACTGTAAATAATAATAATAATAATAATAAAAAGAAAGAAACTCTGTAGCCTATATTAACAATATACAGCCATTCTTATCGAAGTGTCTTGAACAGGAATTAAATAAACACAATGAAAAGTCTTTTTTTGCTATTTCATATTTCTCCTTCTTTCAAATAAAAAGTGCAATTAACAATATACAGTCATTCTTATCTTATACAGTCAGTCTTTTCTGATCTTTCATATTTCTATGACCATATTTCTATTTTTGATCTTTCATATTTCTATATTAGGTGAAATTGTATAATTTCCCACGGCACACAGTGGTTAATAATACTATATAATGTTTAGTAATTATACATATTCTTGCTGAAAAGACTTGCTATTATTTTGAGATAATGACTACTTAACTAAATGTGAGACCTGCGTCAATGCCGTCGAATAGGCGCGCTTTTATTTTGAAGCTGCGGTTCTCTAATGAACCGGAAGTACACCTCATTCAATCCAGTACAATGGTTACAAATCTTTGTTATTTTGTTTCATTTTTAGGTTCCGTGTCACTAGGGATTTTTAACCTATTAACCGTGTGGTATGACTATTAGCACTGTTGGGACTAATAAAGGATTAGTGCGGCGGAAATAGAACCGTTGACTAACCTTTATAGACAGTTTGGTGTGTAATGTTATTTATTATGAGTTCGTGAACACTGAGCAGGAGCATTTCTGCACTATGCTGATTTCAGGCATTCATGCGAAAAAGGATGTACAGATAATTGTGCGCTTCGCTGCTTTTACCCGAGTATCGGCGCTTATTTTACAGGTAGGACGAGCACATTAACACCACCTGCACTGACGTCACTGTCTTTATGTCTGTGTAGACTCCCAGGTCCTCACGACCCTGAATACAGGATAAAGTTGTATAGAAGATGAGTGAGTAGATCAGAAGGGGGGAAACCCTGGTTAACTGGTTTACTTGCTGCGCAAAGCACAGTGATGTCATAATAATAATAATAATACATTCTATGTTGTTTTAAAAGGCTCCTAAACCAAAATATGAGGCTGAGTCTAAACCTATCCTGTTATATTAAACCTCATTTGCCAGTCACTGCTGTGCAGGTGTAAATGTATTACATCAGTTCATTTGTAACTGAGGTGCGAGCAAAAATGATCCATCTGACTTTCACCTGATTGGTCCCTTGAAAGCAACCCTACGAGAATGAAGATTCACTTCTGATAAAGAAGTGAAACCAGCCTTGTGTTCTTGGCTAGCAGCTCAGCCTGAAACATAAGATTTTACATATGGATATAAAATGTATCAAAAAGCAAGGAGATTGTGTTGAAAAATTGTCTTTTCTAAAACTTGTCTTTTCCAAAAATTTGTACTTGCATATGAGCTGTAGGTGCGTATACAAATAAACAAACCCTTTCCTCCCTTCCCTCTCATACAGGCTGTGCTAAATGCTCTAATCCCTGATCATGAAGCTGATGCGTTTAGTCCCCCGCGGGCAGAAGAGCCCCTCATCTTGGACCACACCATCGAGATGCTGTTTAGTGGCTTAGGCCGCTGGGATGCTGAACATTTTCTCTTCATAGCAGAGCATGGCTACTTGTATGAGCACAACTTTGCTTTCTTCCCACTCTTTCCACTGGTCCTGCGTACTCTGGCCACCGTACTGCTATGGCCTGTGAGTCCCTTTCTCACAGTACGTGGACGTTTACTAGTGACGGTGGCTGTTGCTAATAGCACACTCTTTGTGCTGAGTGCAGTGACACTTTATGGATTAAGCCGTTTGGTTTTACAGGACCGGAAGCTTGCCCTGATATCAAGCCTTATCTACTGCCTTACGCCAGCCAATGTTTTTATGTTAGCTGGATATTCAGAAAGTCTTTTTGCAGTTCTAACCTTTGGTGGTCTGTGCTTGTTGGAGAGGGGGTTTACAGTTGGAGCATGTTTCCTACTAGGTCTTGCCACTGGTGCGCGCGCTAATGGACTCATAAACGCTGGCTTTCTGTTATACCTGCCCCTGCAGCGGAGTCTCACGCAGGTGTTTCACGAAGGATCTGCATGGCACTACAGCTGGGCAGCTCTGAGGATTGTGTTTACAGTCCCACTTTATGTTGCAGTCACTGTGCTACCATTTTGCCTCTTCCAGTTTTATGGATACCACACGTTCTGTCTGCCGACTTTGACAGAGGAGCAGATTGCTCCTGTTTTTCTTAACTTGGCCAAGGAGAAAGGGTATAGAGTTCCAGATGCAGCAGCACCCACACCAAGTTGGTGTTTGAACCCTGTTCCAGTTCTCTACTCGTACATTCAGGATGTGTACTGGGATGTTGGTTTCCTTCGATATTTTCAGTTAAAGCAGGTCCCCAACTTCCTCTTGGCACTCCCAGTTGCTACACTGAGTGCCCTCGCATCGTACATGTACATAATGGCTAATCCACGTTTTTGTTTGTGTCTCGGCCTGGGGGAGATTGGAAAGAAAAAGAAAGAAGGAAAACCACCAACTGGCCTCTACTGCCCTAAGGTGTTTGTGTATATTGTTCACTGCTCTGCGTTGCTAACGTTTGGCATATTCTGCATGCATGTCCAGGTAAGATTCTACTAAACTAACAGATAAAATGTTTTACCTACTGTAGCTTAAAAATGCTTGATTGTTTTTAATAAATCCTGATGATGTTACTGCAGTGAAGAAGCACCCGCAATGTACTGGCTTTAAGTCTGAAATGTCTTTTTGTATTTTGTGTCAAAGTCAATTGTCATTATCTTCATCATTAATTCATTATTAATGACAAAAGCTTATATTAGTATCTGTTTAATATTATAATGTTTATACTATACCATCATCTCATTGGTAAAACCTAAGCACAATGTAATACACTTTTGTGCAATAACTTTGCATTTAAATGTTTCCACTAGGTGCTTACCCGTTTTTTAGGCTCATCTACGCCTGTCATCTATTGGATCAGTGGTCACTTTCTTCTTTCCTGTGAACCCTTATTAAAAGAAGATAAAAACTTGGGTTATGGCAAACGACAGAACACCTTGGAACAAAAAAGGAATTTTTCCATCATGTGCATCAATAATCCTATTACTCAGCTCCTGATGCACTGGAGGACTTGCTCCTTTCCCACCCAATGCATTCTGGGATATTTCATTTCATATTGGCTGTTAGGTTTAGCTCTGCACTGCAACTTTCTACCTTGGACTTGACACAGTAGGTATGGCTGGACTGTCAGTTCTGTTGTAAACCACATTAGTGCATTTGCAGGTTCTCACCTTCTGTTTGGAGATTGTCATGATGGTCTGATTAACAAATTTATTTTAAAACATTGGTTGTCATATAAAAAAGTCAGCTTTCTGTCTTACTGGGGAATCATGACCGTTTTGGGATATTTTTTCAATAAATGTTTGCGTTCTTTATCTTATAATTTCAGTTTTTACACTGTTCTTTTTGTTCTGTACACTACCAAAGTTTTATATTTATTTATGGCTTTATATTGTGATTTTGTACATGTCACTTTTACATTTAAGCATTTGGCAGACGTCTTTGTCCAGAGTGACTTACATTTTTATCTCATTATACATCTAAGCAGTTGAGGGTTAAGAACCTTGATCAAGGGCCCAACAGTGGCAACTTGGTGGTCGTGGGGTTTGAACCTGGGACCTTCCGAACCATAGTCTAATGCCTTAACCACTGATCCTTTGATTTTATAAGTCTTTTATCTTTAATCAAATTCTTTAATCTAAGTCTCTACTCTATTATTCAGATACAGTTTGCCAGAAACACACTACCTGCTGTTTACTCTGTTGAACACCTATTCAACTTGTCTACTATATAGAAACATTCTAAACATCTGTACATTCTATACAGCAGACATTTGCGGATGGTTGGACAATTAACTTAATTACGATGTGGTTAATTGCATGTAGGTGTGCATGGCAAATATTGTAATGCCAACCAATGCATCCTATGCCAATGTTACACAAATCAGTCAGTGTTTTACATGTCCGTATAATTTTTTTCAGCATATTATATTTGTCACTATTAATGTTATTCTGTCCCCGGAATAAGCTGGCTGGTCACTTGTGATCTTTTGGCACTATCTGGTATTACTGAACAGTGAAAATATGGGAAAGCCAACTACTGTATTAGTCAAAAAGTCAATCTGCAACATGGACACTTAGGAATTTTTAACAGGACCTTCAGCTTCTACAGGTTCCTCAAAAAAACATGCCATAGGTGAACTGGTTATGCTAAATTGCTCCTAGGTTTAAATGAATGTGTGAATGTTTGTACCTGCTACAGTATGATGGCCTAGGGTTCCATCCAGGATGTATTCCTGGGATAGTCTCCATTTCGCAAGATCTAAATAACTTTGAAAGAGTGTTTATTATGTTCATTATTTATGCATAGATCGTAGAACCTTGACCCACAAAGAGTGCTCAGCAGTCTAGTATTTAAGTCACAATGAATGAAATTACGTTGGCATTTGATTTAAGTTAATTGTATTGTTAATGTTTTTGGTAACCAGTATCCAATACAAAAATCTGTTACTTGGAATGGATTTTTATGTGCATTGTAAAGGAAGATGCTCACCAATTCTTCTAATTCTTTCACATTAAACATTTACTACATAATCATTTTATTAGCCAGGCCGATGTTGTGGCGCCATCTGATGGTAACAAAATGGCAGTCTAAAAAAACTGCTCATTACTCAATCTGTCAGTAACTTTACCTTTAAAAAGAAAAAAACAAAACAAATGTAGTCAGATTGCAACTAGAAGAAATAACGTGTACTTTAAGGAATGAGAAATAAGTTTAATTAACAGTAGTTACGTCTGGGTCAGTATAAAGGGTTTAAACATTTAACAGAATATTTGCAGTTACAAAGTTAATGCCAAATAAATCTTATTTTTTATTGTCTTATTGCATTGTGTTCGTTAAAAAATATATATTTTTTTAAAGCTTTTGAATAGAAGCAACATTGTAGTGCCGCCTACCTGTGATGATGGTCTGAGAGCCGCCATCTCATTGGTCAGACTTGTAGAGGCGGGTTTTCTTTTACCGCTCCTGTCCAATCAGTCGCTTGGTTAAGGAAATTAACACCGCCTACCTGTGATGATGGTCTGAGAGCCGCCATCTCATTGGTCAGACTTGCAGAGGCGGGTTTTCTTTTACCGCTCCTGTCCAATCAGTCGCTTGGTTAAGGAAGTTAACCAAGATTGTGTGAAAACAAGTGTTTTTTGTTTTTAAACCACACACCCAATGGGAATTTACGCCGTATAAAGTATATTTACAGACAGATCATCAGTCCCGTTATGGAATCTGATAATGTTTTCAGTGCTCGGGTGCCTGTACTGGACTGCGGGAGGCGGGGCTCGGCTTTGTGCTGGCTGGGTTAGCTAATAAGCTAATGGCTATGTTGTTGCTGCAGGTCAGCGAGCTGTTTTAATGTTGTTGTTTTTTGTAATAATAAACACAACATGTCTTTAACTGTAGCGGGTAATGTGAGGTTTCAGAAATTCATTGGAGTGATTGAGAGTACGTTATAGCAGTAAACACGCTTATACAGAGCTATAATCTGTTGTGCTAGCTGATCGGCTAGAGACGCTCAGTATTGTTTACCAGCTTCTGTCTTTTCTTTAATGATCTCGCATTATGTTGTGTTTAAAGTTTATGACGAATCTGAATATGATCAATGTTAGACAACAGGGATGAGTTTGGCGTTTGATGTGTATCTGTAGAACCAGACATCGCGCTGGTGTTCAGGAGGAGGATCTGGTTAGTGAGAGGCTTCTGCTGTGTGGTTTTTATTTTTTCCCCTGCGCTATGAAGTTACACACCAGCTCTGTGGCGTCTTTAACTATTAATATCTGTTGGCAGGATTATGGGACTTATTTTGGTTGTTAAAATCCAACCCCGTGGTTGAATGTTCCCTCCTTTGAATTCAGAGGTGAGACGCAACCACAATGAAAAACTGTGAGTACCAGCAAATCGACCCGCGAGCACTCGGGACCCCGGCGTCCACACCAGCCTCCACACTGCCTCTCCAGAGAAAAGAGCTTCCTCAGCCCAGGAGGAAATGGGAAGTGTTTCCCGGGAAAAACCGCTTCTACTGTAACGGCCGCATCATCGTAGCCCGCCAGTGCGGTGTCCTGCCACTGACCCTCAGCCTTATCGTCCTCACCACTACCTTATTCTTTATATTTGAGTGAGTACTTCAGCTCCTTTAGTTTTCATTTATTTCACTACTGTCTGTAAAGCCGCTACAACAGATGTTTTTCACATTTCATAAGTGTCAAAGGCTTTAATTGGCAATTAAATTCAATTAAGAGGTAATATTTGCAGTGATGACCAGTGATGAGACAAGGAAAAGCTCAAAGCAACAATGCTTTGAGCTTTTCCTTGTCTCATTACAAGCTCGACTTCTATTTCTCCTAAACCCCACTTTCTCCAAATCTCCAAAACTGAGACACAAAGCGAGACATACATTTGAGAAACATTTGAGAAATCTGAGATGTACATGAGAAACAGAACTGCATTTAAAAGAGCAAATGAGCCATATATAAGAGCATAATGAGATTAAAGTCAGGTATAAATGAGATGCATGAAACAAATTAGAAATATTATAGTTTTATTGAACATATGAAAAAATCCCCAGTTAACAGCATACAGTGTGATAAATTTACACAATATAACAGACACCAGCAAAATCTGGCAAATCAAGACCCAAAATGACACGAAATGTCACCCAACCTGACAAAGATATTACGTGTCACACTGCTCAACTCACAGTATGATTTATACAGGAGTTACACAAAGGCCACAGGATTGTGACAGTCTTCCAGTGAAAATAAAAATTTGAGAAAAGGAAAATTGGTTGCTTGCTGTATGTAAGGGCTGAAAGAACGGGCCAATGCCAGGAAAGGCTCTTTCTCACCGGCTACATCAGTTTTCTCTTGTGGTGGATGTCCAACAAGTTTGTCCGAAGTCTACAACTTCTGGAGTTGCTTAGCAGCTCATCCAGAACGCTGCTACCAGGATTCTGACTAGAACCAGAAAATCTGAGCACATCACACCAGTCCTCAGGTCCTTACACTGGCTTCCAGTAACATTTAGGATAGATTTTAAAGTACTTTTACTTGTTTATAAATCATTTAATGGCCTAGGACCCAAATATGATATGCTCACTGAATATAAACCTAACAGACCACTCAGATCGTTAGGATCGAGTCCGTTAGAAATACCAAGGGTTCACACAAAACAAGGGGAGTCAGCTTTTAGCTATCATGCTGCCCGTAGTTGGAACCAGCTTCCAGAAGAGATCAGGGGCCGTATTCACAAAGCTTCTTAGAATTCTCTTAGAGAGCTCATATCTTAGCTTAAAAAGTCCTAGCTGGGAGTCCTAGACTAAAAGTGATTTTAGGAAACTTCTCAGAGCAACTCTGAGTAAGAAAAGTACAAAAACCTTTATCTTAGTGAGGAGGTGTGGTTGACCCCGTTGCTAGGGATGATGCAGCAATTCAAGGACTGTGATTGGTTGATAAAGAAATAACCTCTGACCTCTTGAAGAAAGGTCTTGAAATGCACTCTTTGTGAAAATAGACATGATACATGATAATACAACAGACAGTGAAATCATAATGTTTGCATATGAAGAAATTGTATAATCATGACTACAGGCTACTTTATGCAAAGTTTCTGTTATAGGATAAATATCTTAAAGTTAATTAAACAGCCAAATGTTGAAAATGTGTCTACTTTTGAAGCAACAAATTTCCACCTGTAGATACTATATTTAAGTTCTTACATTAATTTACCAAACTGATTTTATTACTTGTAATGATGAGAGCAAAATGGCTCAGCTTTTACCAGTTTACATGATTGTAGGACAGTCTGTTTAAGTTGCACTTTTGGATGGTATGTAGTCAACAATCCAAGAGAGATGGAAGGAAGTTAAAGGACAAGAAAACCAAATTGGACAGAAGGGTAGTGTTTACTTTTAGCTTTACGTTCAGTGTTTGGAGAATATTTCTTCTTTCCGCCATTTTGTCCTCTGCTACAGAAACTCTTAAGCCTCTTAAAAGTCCTCCTCTCTACTCTTAACAATTTTTACCTTAGGAGCTGTTTTTAGGGCTAAGATGTTTTGTGAATTATTTTTATCTTTACTAAGATTTAGTCCTAAATTTAAGGCGAAATTCTAAGAAAATGTCATAATTCTAAGAATTTTCTTAGAATTTCATCACTAGTAACAACTTTTAGGCTTAAGATGCTTTGTGAATACGGGCCCAGATGTGCTAAAACATTAGTCACACTTAAATCTAGACTCAAAACTCATCTGTGCATTTATTCAATGAGCACTGTGCTACGTCCGAACCGATTGAATTATTTTGTGTTTATCTTTTTTTTTTTTTAATTATGTTTTAATTAGTTTTAATTAGTTTTCTATTTTTATTTTAAATGAAACTTAAATTAGTTTAAAGTTTTATTGCTAACTTTATTTTTATTTTAAATGAAATTAAAAAATTTTTGTTAAGTTTTATTGCTATTATCTTTTATTTCATTTTATGATTATTTTCTTTTCTTCTATGTAAAGCACTTTGAATTACCATTGTGTATGAAATGTGCTATACAAATAAACTTGCCTTGCCTTGTGGGAACCTGGAGCCTGGCCCAGGAAGGGTGAAGGCACGAGGCGGGGTACACCCTGGACAGGGTGCCAATTCATTGCAGGGCTCACACACTCATTAACACATTACGGGCAATTTGGGAACGCCAATTAGCCTTTGGACTGTGGGAGGAAACTGGAGTACCCCGAAGAAACACACCAAGCACGGGGAGAACATGCAAACTCCATGCACACAGAGATGGTAATCTAACCCGGACATTGGAGGGGAACGCTAAAGTTCTAACCACTACACCACCGTGCTTCCTCTTAGTATCTAGAGGATCTAGAGGAACAAAAAAATATATATTAAAACATTTGAGATTTACCTAAACACCATTCAGCTACTCCATTCCCAACTTTCTAAAGGTTTGAGCTTGCTCACGGGCTGCTGCTTACCTGACTGATGATGTGGTGCTGATGGAGACTCCGGAACATTCTCCTGCATTTTCTCTGTTGAGATTCTTGGTCTCCTGGGGTAGCATGCTTCTGAAAAGAACCCAGTTAAAGAAAAATTTATATAATTACGAAGATAACCTTTCCACAAACAAACATATTGGTCTTTATTTATAGAATATAATTAACCGATGTCTCTGAAGTTACATGTTCTGGTAACTAATGTTAAATACTGAACACTCTATAATCAAACTAGTTTTCAAAAACTAATTATGCAGTAACATTAATTTACTATTAAAAAAACTAAAAGGTTAAAAGTAACTAAATATGTCAAACCACACTGCTTAACTTGGGGCATGCCTAATAATGATACTGTAACCAGCTGACTGATTTTTACCATTGAAAAAAATAATTAAACCTCACAAGTGTTAATTACTTAGTTATGCTAATCCACATGCTAAACCACCCACAGGTAGCATTTGAATTCTTTTTGCAGTTTAACTTTTGCTGACTTGACACCGAGGCCTGGCGATGCGCTGGACATTTCTCTAACACACTGGCCACTTAAACATTTGCAGGCTTGGAGCATGTGTGGGAGAAATTGTGGAAAATTATGTTTTTATTAGAATCTATATGTACTGTAGGCTTAATTGGGTTAGTCATAAAAAATGTTGAACATTTAGTCATAAGTGTATCATCAAAAATAGGTTTGGCCTTAAATGATAAGTGTATACAGAAAGCACTGAACACAAACATCATCTCATTGCACTTCTTGATAAAACAAAATCTGTATATTGTATTTTAGTTCTTTATTGGTAATGACATTTGTACAGAATGTGAAGTAAGTTTGCCATTTTCCAGTTTAATTTTTCAGTTTCAAGGTGTACACATTTGTAAAAAGTTAGACATGTTGATCAACTAGGGACACCTGGGTATACTGTACGATAATATAACTGGTGGTATCAGTTTTTAAATAGAGAAGCTAGATTTTGAGATAAAACATTTATCTATTACAAAGCAATTTTGTACTTGACTTTAGTCGTTACCAACCTACATATCTACATATCTTCATTTCAGAGATCCAACCTACTAATGAGTCATATTTGAGACACATTTGAGAAGATCTGATGGCAGCCCATTCTTACAAAATCAATGTTTGGAGTTTGTCAGAATTTGTGGGTTTTTTTGTTTGTCCACCCACCTCTTGAGGGTTAACCACAAGTTCTCAATGGGATTAAGGTCTTGGAAGTTTCCTGGCCGTGGACCCAAAATCCCGATGTTTTGTTTCCAGAGCCACTTAGTTAGCACTTGTGCCATGGTTCTGCATCATTCTGGAAAAGGCATTGTCATGACCAAACTGTTCTTGGATGGTTGGGAGAAGTTGCTTTCCGAGGATGTTTTTGTACCATTCTTTATTCACGCCTGCGTTCTTGCACAAAATTGTGAGTGCGCACACTCCCTTGGCTTAAAAGCAACCACACACATGAATGGTCTCAGAATGCTTTACTGTTAGCATGACACAGGACTGATGGTAACGCTCCTTTTTTTTCCCGCTGGACAAGTTTTTTTTCCAGATGGCCCAAACAATCGGGAAAGGGATTCATCAGTGAAATGTACACTAAATGTTGTAAAACGCTTGTCTTTAGCCCTTTAATCCACCTCTTTCCTAGCTGGTGCCTATCATAGTAGGGCACTATGCATACACACATTCACATCTAGCGAAACCAGTCCACCTTGTTTTTTTTACCCCCTTACGGAGTCCTCTGTTTTGTGGATTGCGAAGTATGTCCAGGGTTAATGTTTTACCTCATGTGACTGACACTTCAGCAAGTAAAGTTTGGGAAAGAAAGTGCTTTTTCAGTTGTGCTACGGTGATTAATATATCCATCAAAACAGCTGTTCATTTATCTGTACAAGTTAAGTAATGACAGTTTGTCCATTTCTTTCCTTAAAGTTGCCCTTTCTTGGTGGCTCACCTCACCATCTGCATCCCAGTGATTGGCGGAGTGCTTTTTTTTTTTGTGATCATCACCCTTCTTCGCACAAGTTTTACAGACCCAGGGATCTTACCCAGGCCTTTTCCAGAGGAGGCTGCTGACATTGAGCGCCAAATAGGTAAAACAATGTGTATATGTTTTAAATACAATCCAAGTTAATTTACATGGTTTATATTCTCTGTTCTATGTGTTTCTGTAATATTTTGTCCATATTCTTAGATAATTGTGGGTCAGCTACGTATCGTCCTCCACCTCGGACTAAAGAGATCCTTATAAATGGGCAGTTGGTCAAACTTAAATACTGTTTTACCTGCAAGATGTTCCGTCCACCCCGTACTTCACACTGTAGTTTGTGTGACAACTGTGTAGGTGAGGCTTTCGTTCACAAGATCTAGTAAAGCTGTGATGAAAAGACAATAGTTTTTTACTATGAGCTTTAAATTAATTGTTTAATAAAAGTGTAGTGAAGCAAACAACAACTACCTCGTATTTTATGAACATATGTTTTTATTAATATAATGCAATGACTTGTGTTCCCCATACAGAGCGTTTTGACCACCACTGCCCATGGGTGGGGAACTGTGTAGGAAAGCGTAACTACCGCTTTTTCTATACTTTTATAATCTCTTTATCCTTCCTTACCTCCTTCATCTTTGGCTCTGTGATCACACACCTCACTTTACGTAAGTATATCACAAGATCTCAACACAACCCATTAAAATTAATTGTTTGCATCACATTGGGTTATTTACAGATTTATAAACAATGACCAATTATTATAATCATATAATGCAATGTTCACTCTCAGTTGAGTAATAATACAAAGCTAGTTGTTAAAATAAGAAAATAAGCATGTGAAGTACTAGACCTCATGCTTTAAATCACTTAAAAAAAAAATCCCTAAGCAGTAGTTACTTTAATGTTGTTGTTAAAAGAATTCCCACCTGGGTCAAGTCTGCACGCTAAAAGTGTCCTAACATCAGAGTCCCAGCAGGGGGTAGGTTTTCTTTCATTCTGCTTGCCTTTATTCACAAGATATGTAGAGGCAAATTATTATATACAGTACTGGTCGAAAGTTTGGACACAAGTTTGGATTTACTTTCTACATTCTAGAACAATACCGGATTTTTTTTTAAACTATGAAATGCTACATATGGCATTAGGTGATTAAACAACAACAACAATCAGTTGTTATTTTAAGACATTAAGGTCAGCTGTTCTGGAATAGTTCTTGCAAGAACAGAATTTTCAAATGCATTTGCTAAACCGATTAAGCACCATAATGAAACTGGCTCTCATGAAGACCATCCTAAGAAAGTAAGACCAAAGCTTACCTCTGCTGGAGAGGAGAAGTTCATTTAGAGTTACCAGACTCATAAATCTCCAATTTGCAGCACCTCAGATTAGAGTTGTTATGAAGGCTTTACAGAGCATAAGTAACAGACACATCTCGATATCAATTATTCTAAGGAGATTATTGCACATGTAAGTTGCCTTCAGAATATTTTTTACAGCGTAGAACAAATATATATATAAGGAAAAACCATGGACTTAGATGGTGTGTTGAAACTTTTGACTGGTAGTGTTGTACGGTATGGGTCACAAAGGTATTTGGAAACGTGTTGGTTTTGGTGAAACAAAAGCAGTACCTATTCACAAAACCTGCAAACATAACACATGCAAATGGTATTACCTGCTTTCTTCTATGATTTTGGGAATAATTATAATAAACATTTCTTGCTGTTTTGTGGTGGCAAAGGGAGCCTTTAGTGCCAATCTTGCTTCATTCTGAATATTTATTTTTATTATCTACAGGATCACAAGGCGGGAAAGGCTTTGTACAGGCGTTACAAGAGAGTCCAGCCAGATATCCTTTCTATCTCGGTGCCTCATTTAAGGACATGTATGATTTACATATACCCAAGACCCCAGCAACCAATACTTCAACTGATCTCTAACTGGTTGTCATCTCTCGCTGTACAGTTAGTAAATAGTTTTCATCTGATGCAGTATTTCCACTGATCAGGAATCATAGCATAACTATTCAGATGGTTTGTTTGCCTTACCTTAATATTTATGCTTAGATAATCAGGGGCACAACAGTGGAATGCAGGGAGTGAATGTCTTTATATCAAAACTAAACCTTAACTTCTCTGGTAATGTTGTGGAACTGGTTGTTTGTTTCTTCTCCATCTGGTCCATCCTGGGTCTTTCTGGCTTCCATACCTACTTGGTGGCTTCCAACCTTACAACTAATGAAGATGTAAGTGTTGTCCAAATGCGTACATTGTTTGGCATAAAAGCACATTTTCTACTTGATTGATTATAACGTGAGAAGCTTGCATTTTAACACGTTTCCTTTCCATACCACTTTATTTTTTTTTATTATGACAATTTTTCTCAGATTAAGGGATCTTGGTCAAGCAAAAGAGGTGTGGAAGAATTGGGGAACCCTTACAGCTATAACAGCATATTCACAAACTGCTGTGTTGTGCTCTGTGGTCCAGTGCCTCCCAGGTCAGTAGAATAACTGTTGCTGACACAAGCCACAGTATTTTCCTATTAGCTTCAATATGAGCTTTAACATTTTAATAGGTCATATTATTTATGCCGGTCATATTCTAGTGTCCGTGTGATGTCGTTTCAGCTTGATTGATAGAAGAGGGTTTTTGCCTCCAGACGTCATCCCTCAAACAGTCACATCTGAACCTGAGCTCCATCCTTTTATGACAAAGCACAACACTAACATGGTAAGAGTTCCATCTAGTGGCAGTATCTCAGATTCAGTTGTATTCTTGCAGATGAAACTGCAGGATACATTGCAAATTCTATAACAGAAGAGTAAATTATTCAAACTAGGGAAAAAAAAACAGTCAATAAATTGTTATGCTGTGATTTATGTTTGAAATTATAAGTAATTGAACCCAAGTAACTGAGCAGTCTTATGTAATTTCAAAAGAAAAGTGAACTTTAACTTCCTTTTGTACAAAGTAAGGGAATTTTACATGCTTCAAGACAATTGAGTACCCTTTCATTTTATTTATAAAGTCCATTCAAGTTTAAGACTTCTCTGTTGTGGTTTCTATTTAATATTTTTATAACTCCACAAAATTACGATTGTGTTACTGTTTCAGTTAAAAAAAAAAAAAAGTTTGTACTTTTTGTACAGTTTCTGGAGTACTAAAAATGTGCCTTTCAATTTGGAGACATACTGACTAGATTGTATGCTGTGCAATTTGTAATGTAATGAGCTGATTTTAACAGGAGGGAAACTGTCAGGAATTTGCTGTATCATGCACTGCCTGATGGCTGGCAGATCTGAGTTTGGATGGTAAGATTGTGTTACAAGCATTTCTGCATGCAATTGTCGCCATCGTCTCTCCTCACGGACTAACCATCATTTGCCATGTTTGAAATGTATTTCAGCATCCACTCGCTTTCCTTAATGTTTAGCTGTGTGTGCGCTAACTCCGAACCTCCATCCTTAACTTGTAGTGTTCTGTATATTTCTCATCGCTTTTGTCAAAAATTTTAAATGGTGACCTTTCATGAAATAAATGTATTTTTTGTTGCTTGCACTGACATGAGGATAAAATTGCAATCAGGATCATCAAGCAGAAAGATGCTTGTTTTTTTCTGTTCTGTGTCTGTACTCTTACCCATGTTTTTTTTTTTTTTTAAACTTAATCTGATACTCTTACAGGCACACCCAGTCTCAAAATACTATTTCCCAAGAACTTGCATTCTGTAACTTTGCTCAGTATTCTGTCTTTTTTCTATTGGCAGGGCCTCTTGGGTTTCACAGCTTCAAGCTCTCATTCATACAGTTGTATTTCTTTGCTTCATGCCCTCATATGTGACTTGCTTTTGCCGATGTAAACTGGGTCGTCTTTTCATCCCTTAGTGACCCTAGGGAAACTGTACAAGTTGCAAAGATGTACCATTTCATTCTATGCTCAAGAGTGAAACTAAGCTAGAACACCTCATCCGTATCATAATGTCTTCTCAAGTTGTATTACATGTTTTGTTGTGGTCATTGAACGAAAAATCTGTTTTTAATTTTCTCCTCCCTCTTTACGCCTTCTTTACTGTGTACAGTACAAACAGGCTGCCAAGGAGCTTTTGGAGTCAGTTTCTCAATGCTCAGTGATGAAGGGCAGCTGCAGCTGTGCCACACATAATACCACTCCAGTGACTGAGGAGAATTTGCTAACTACTGTCTCAAGCACTCCTAAATCACCAACTGGTAGACCTTCTACCAACTTCTTTGGAAGACCGGAACACCATCTGATGGACCTGCTCTGAGCAAAAAAAGCCACACTGGACGCTCAGACTCTTAACTTCCATCTTTCAATCTATTGTTAGTCATAGACCTCTCATTCTCAGAGATGCTTCTGATATGGGCATTCTCCCTCTAACCTGACCACATGGATCATGCAGTCTTTTAACAGTGAAAAATGCCCAAAGGACTTAAGGTTTATTTGACACGTGTAAAAAGAAGATTGATTTAGAGTTCGTCCTGGTTCTGTCTTTCATCAGCAGAGTGGGAATAGCGGCAAGCACATTACATGTTTGACAAGAAGGGGTCATTTCCTGTTCTCTCCACACTGTATACAGCTGTGTTTGGTGTTCCACTAAGCCTTGAGCCATATTTAAGATTTTCCCATTGACTTGTATTTATAACAGTGACTTTTGTTTAAAGGGAGGTCTCCTGACATGTGCAACCCAAACGGATCTCAACTGTATGGCTATTGTGAGCTATGGGATTCAAATTTAGTTTGAAATTACTTCATGAGTGTTCAAGGACGTATCCTAGAAGAGGTAAAGGCTACTTATTTGTGTGTTGATGGTAATTTATGGGTCAATTGTTTAAGCTATGAGTTGAAATGACTAGGAAATGGTATTCAAACCTTTAACAGCACTGGAGAAGTTGCACAAACAGATTGTAACTTCTCCAATATTAAAATATTACTATTTAGTAAGTGGAAGAGGAATTCGAGAGCTATACCTTTATTTAGAAGGTATATTAATTAAGCAAACATTCGTACCATGTGTTGCATTCAATTTGCAAACAGTTTTCTTGGTCCTAGTCTCTTTAAAAAGAAAAAAAAATCCATTTTCTTTGTTTGATTTTTAAATCCTGAACAGTACAGTGTATTGATTGTATACAGGTATTGTAAAACTGTCCTAGAAAACATGGATTTCATTTAAAAACAAAGTTAATGTTAAATTATAATAGGTGTGTGTGTGTGTTCATTGTTCATTCTACATGTAAACAAAATACTCATCATTTAAGCACCACAGACTAAAGTTTTATATGTTGTTGAACAGAGTCACATGTTTTTGTTGTATGGCTTTATATATTGGTTAGTAGACATTTTGCTATCCCTAAACCATAGACGGACAATAATGTTAGACATTGCATTACAATCAAAAATAAGCTAATTAACAGTTTTTAGAATTCACTGCAAGTTTATTACACTGAGAGAATTAATTGTAGGAGATATTTGCTTCAGTTCATCATTGCCAAAGCTGACAGCTTGGCGGGCTTGAATTCTTTCACAGAAATGAAACCTACTTTAATGTGTGATGTCGTGAGCATGTCAAGGGAGGAGGGACCCTTTTGAGAATCTAACACGTGACTGAAACTGGGACCATGGGAATTGTTTTCACATATGTAGGCTGGTATTGTTTTTTTTTTTAAATTATTATTACTGCTACATCAATTAAGAAGAAACTATGCAAATGTGCATCGCCAGTGCTGTAAAAGCGATCAATCAATATTGATGGCACAGGCAAGAATAAAGAAAGTTAATTCAGTACGTCTTCAAAAATAAATAAAAATTTCTAAATAAAAATACTATGAAAGGATTAAGCAATAAACCAGTAAACAAAGGTAGTTGTTGCAACGTTTTCATACAGTAGGTTCTAGATAACTGGTTGCCAACACTAGATGGCATATTATTCTTCAGTTATACAAGTTCCCTCATGGTCATGTCCTGTCCAGATTAGCATGTCCTAAGCTCAGGCTTAGTGAGCTCATTGTCAAGGCCCTGGTGAATGATCTCATGCTTCAATGATCATAATTCATCTTATTAAAACATTGATGAAGTGAGTGAGAGAGCAGCAAAATTAAGCTGTGCAGTTTTTTAAATTAAATATCTAGCCTTACCAACAAGAGCAAACGGATTCCTTTTAAAAATTTAAATAGTATTTATTACTATTTCTTTGTTGGTCTGCATTTTGTACATTTTAATAAAACCAGAAGTTGAAAACAAGGATGTTATCAGTTGTATAGATTTTTTTTCAATGCAATTTGACAATGAGGGGATAATGTTTTTAAAACCCTGAAATAACATACAGTAGTCAACTCACATGTCCTAGAGAACATCATGTACAGCATAATTTGTGAGTAGTGTTTTTCCTGCCCCTAACATAACTCTGAATATGTTGGACTTGGAACAACAAGGCTGGACAGAACAAGGGGATACATTAAAATGGGTAGGACAAGGTTTAAGACTAAAAAACTTTAAGAATATTGATTATTAAACATTTGCCTTTTTGTGTCAATGTTTTTATTAGGGAATGTGGTAGTTCTGGTTTGGTGTCGTCTTCTACATTAGTACAAAAAGTCCCATCTTTTGTCATTCTTACATTAACAAGCAGGTTTAACAAGTATCTTTTAAACACAATACAGCAGAAATGATACCCAGGTGCAGCATTAAACTCAGCTCATCGTCATCATCATCATGTCTTTAATACAATAGCCATCTATGTGAAATAGGTATTGTCCTCAATTTAGCAAACAGCTTGTTTAAAGTAGGATATGGGATAAAGGTAAGCCACTGTGTAGAGGGCTTTGCATGAGATAGACTTGACTGCCCTAAATGGCTCTTCATTTGTAATTGGATCGGAAGCCTGACAGGTATTGGACTAGATTAGCTAGGTAAGGTTTATTCTGCCTTCTTGCAGTGGTTGTGTGCAACCTGCATGTGCGTTACACGTAGAAGTCACCATGCAAAAGCTCAGTTGTGCCCAATAAATGGTAAAGATATTTTACAGCTTCCAGTTTACACATTTTCTTTTTTAAAGATTAGATGGAATTAATTGCTGCTGATCAGATTCAAATTAACACAGAGCATCAGAAAGATTCATTCAGCAAGTTTACATTTGTTTGTGAGCATAGACAATATAGTTTCACCAGGAACTTGGAAAATTATTGTAGTATACCTGTCTGAAAGTAATAAGTAAAAAAATCTATGTTGAAAATTGCAATCAAGCGTAAATCTTTTTCCTTTATTTGATCATGTCTCGACATAATCTGGGGGCCTCTGGTTTTTGAATGATATGGTAAGTTCAGGTCTGTAGAGACCACCCACACATTCTGCAACATACCGTTCAAAGGTGAAGGTTTCAGTCTTGTTTTAGGACAAATAATTATTCAGGCGATAATTGTTGGCTAAACCTTCAACTTTTTCTTACCTTTTCTGTTCAACAACTTCTGTATTACAGAAGTTGCCTTTTCACATTTCAGTTTTAACTTTTTAAATGCACTTTTTAAATATCTTGTTTTAATATGCTCCTTAAATCTTAATTATACTTAAACATTAAATATACACCGCTGTATATGTAAAGATCCAAATAACCTACTTGATGTATAGAGGAAAATGTAAGACTAAAAGAGGTATTTTTGTTGTTTAAATCAGCTAAATTTGTAACCACGCAATATAAGCAACTTTCAGGTAACTAAAACAGTGTGTGCAGTACTACTATTTTATCATTATTACTAAAGGAGAGCTAAAGTCATGAAATAATATTAGTCTGTCATAAGGTAAAGGTGTGCTACTGTACTTTCATTTTTGTGTGCCATTCATGAGCTCCATTGTGTGATCCAGCCTTGCGACCAGTGTTCTTGGGATATGCTTTGGATCCACTGTGACCTAAAGATGAATGAATGAAGATACAATATTCTTACAACAGTGTTGATTCCCATCTCTGCTTGGAATCACTGTCGATAACAAAGTCGTAACATCTTGCTGCAGTCTAGACAAAGGCAGTATTTGTGATGTTTATATATATAGATATATATAGATATAGATATAAAATATATATATATATATATATATATATATATATATATATATATAGATACAGTGGTGTGAAAAACTATTTGCCCCCCTCCTGATTTCTTATTCTTTTGCATGTTTGTCACACAAAATGTTTCTGATCATCAAACACATTTAACTATTAGTCAAAGATAACACAAGTAAACACAAAATGCAGTTTTTAAATGAGGGGTTTTATTATTTAGGGAGAAAAAAAATCCAAACCTACATGGCCCTGTGTGAAAAAGTAATTGCCCCCTGAACCTAATAACTGGTTGGGCCACCCTTAGCAGCAATAACTGCAATCAAGCGTTTGCGATAACTTGCAACGAGTCTTTTACAGCGCTCTGGAGGAATTTTGGCCCACTCATCTTTGCAGAATTGTTGTAATTCAGCTTTATTTGAGGGTTTTCTAGCATGAACCGCCTTTTTAAGGTCATGCCACAACATCTCAATAGGATTCAGGTCAGGACTTTGACTAGGCCACTCCAAAGTATTCATTTTGTTTTTCTTCAGCCATTCAGAGGTGGATTTGCTGGTGTGTTTTGGGTCATTGTCCTGCTACAGCACCCAAGATCGCTTCAGCTTGAGTTGACGAACAGATGGCCAGACATTCTCCTTCAGGATTTTTTGGTAAACAGTAGAATTCATGGTTCCATCTATCACAGCAAGCCTTCCAGGTCCTGAAGCAGCAAAACAACCCCAGACCATCACACTACCACCACCATATTTTACTGTTGGTATGATGTTCTTTTTCTGAAATGCTGTGTTACTTTTACGCCAGATGTAACGGGACACGCACCTTCCAAAAAGTTCAACTTTTGTCTCGTCGGTCCACAAGGTATTTTCCCAAAAGTCTTGGCAATCATTGAGATGTTTTTTAGCAAAATTGAGACGAGCCTTAATGTTCTTTTAGCTTAAAAGTGGTTTGCGCCTTGGAAATCTGCCATGCAGGCCGTTTTTGCCCAGTCTCTTTCTTATGGTGGAGTCGTGAACACTGACCTTAATTGAGGCAAGTGAGGCCTGCAGTTCTTTAGATGTTGTCCTGGGGTCTTTTGTGGCCTCTCGGATGAGTCGTCTCTGCGCTCTTGGGGTAATTTTGGTCGGCCGGCCACTCCTGGGAAGGTTCACCACTGTTCCATGTTTTTGCCATTTGTGGATAATGGCTCTCACTGTGGTTCGCTGGAGTCCCAAAGCTTTAGAAATGGCTTTCTAACCTTTACCAGACTGATAGATCTCAATTACTTTTGTTCTCATTTGTTCCTGAATTTCTTTGGATCTTGGCATGATGTCTAGCTTTTGAGGTGCTTTTGGTCTACTTCTCTGTGTCAGGTAGCTCCTATTTAAGTGATTTCTTGATTGAAACAGGTGTGGCAGTAATCAGGCCTTGTGGTGACTACAGAAATTGAACTCAGGTGTGATAAACCACAGTTAAGTTATTTTTTAACAAGGGGGGCAATCACTTTTTCACACAGGGCCATGTAGATTTGGAGTTTTTTTTGTCCCTTAATAACGTAAACCTTCATTTAAAAACTGCATTTTGTGTTCAATTATGTTATCTTTGACTAATAGTTAACGGTTTTTGATGAGCAGAAACATTTAAGTGTGACAAACATGCAAAAGAATAAGAAATCAGGAAGGGGGCAAATAGTTTTTCACACCACTGTAGATAGATAAATGAATTGCAATTAATCATTCTTGCTGCACCTGTATGGAAGTATTTATATGGAAGGTTGGCACATGCCAAAACTACTAATGTTCTCAAACAACAAAAACTTATTTTCCAGGACTCAATTACATATACAGTAGCTGAAGGAGTCAGTATGTTCCATTAAAAATGTTATGCTGTTATATAATAGAGGCTGTTGTTAATTCAGTCTTTTGTGCAACTACAGTAAAACAAGTCTGATAAGCTCGTGGCTATAAACAGTGTTCATACCTTCGACCTGAAATTGTTTTTTGCATGTGATTAGCGGACTTTCAAATTCTTTGTAACTTGTAAACAAAGATAAGCATCACCTACAGAGTCAAACAGAAGTGAAATCCAATGTCTGTTACTTTCCAAAATCAATTACACTGTGTCCATTTTCCCCCCAGGATGCCCTAGAGTATAATCTTGAGTAAAGATAAAAAGACATATATGAGATTATGTAAGAATGACAAACAAAATTCATGCTATATCTGTTAACTTTTTAAAAAAAAATCAAAGCATTAGTTTGATCATATTTAAACACAAGGAGACAAGATGAAGCTTTGAATAAATCAGAGCATAAAATTTCCTTAAAGGCAATTTGTTCAATCACCACTGTCCCTAGAGTGAACTATGCTGACAACTAATGGAAACTTCAGTGAGTCCCTACTGATTTCTCAGAAATACATTTTAATGCATTCCTTTCAGCCTCCTGCAGCATTCTGAGCGTTGCTGTGAGTATTTCTGTACCGACATGTGAAATGTATGTGTCAAACAAACACATTTTGTTTAATGGTTGTTTCTTCAGCTTTTTAAATTTGATTTATCTACTCTGTCATGCTTTACTCTCATGTTAGCCTCACCCCAGTGGGTGGTAAAATGGGTCACAGTGATGACTTTATGACACCTTCTGCAAGGTTTTATTACCTTACATAGCCGCAACCCTTTGCAAGTCTGGAAGCCTTTTTTTTTTAAACTGATATCTCCCGTGGCAAGTTTTTCCATATCGAGATGCACTAAATCTTCCTTTGAAATTAAGTACCTGTGTTATGTACATATACTGTATATCAAAGGCCTTACATTGATAAGATGAAAAGTAAATTTAAATAGGTGTAAGATGCTCAACCTATAATATATATATTATAGATTAATAGATTATATATTAAGAGTAGAACTCAAGTGAAAATAACTCTTTGTTTCTGTATTATGTGTTCGTCCAGTGAGGTACGCAGAGGTATTGTAATGTATTTCAGTTGGTAAATAAATCAGGTCTCTTTAATGGTTTCCCTTATTTTGAGGATTTTTATTTAAAGAGACACTCTCATATGTTTTCATGTTCTCTTTTTATCTTATGACCGAACAAACTTGTTACAACTTACAAACTATGACAGAAATACATACCTCTCAGCTTCATGGTTAAAATGATATCATGCAATATTTATGGTCCTCCGAACATTTACATACATTACAATGAGTAACATAAATAATCAGGTAATCAATGATTTACTGTATACATTTACAAAACATCAGTTTTAATGGGACCAGACACTTATTCGGCATTGACCTTAAAATGGTCAAAAAAAATTTTTGACAGTAACTTCTAATAATTTATACTTTTACAGCCCTCCACTCGTATGTCCTATGTACTCGTAATGATTAAATGTAGATAAAGGTATGGTGTGTTTGACGCACCCTCTTGTGTGTGACACCATGCAAAAACAAATAGAGAAATGACAACAAAGGGTAAAAGAAAGAATAGTATAAGGCCCTCTGTTTTGTTTGGAGAAGTATTTAGGGCTAGTATTTTTAGGGACAGTTAGGACTAAGCAATTGTTTTGTTTGTTTTCAGGTGTATTTTACATTTTAGTTTGTGTATACTATGAAGCGTGAGAAATTATATAATCCGCCATACTGTAGTATATAGGAATACATTCTGATACTGTAAAAAGAGAAAGAAAGACACATTATGGAGTTGTCTAATTATGGTGCAATAAAGATCTCTATGTTTCACTGTTTGCCTGCCACTATAAGGCTTCTCAGTGAACAGGCACTGAGGGCTTTGCGTATCTGCGTCACAGGTAGAGCTCAGTTTACATAAGTCCATTCCAGAGATTGAGCTGCTACAGTCAGACAGCAAATAAGAGTTCCTGCATGTTATCAAATCCGAACCAGAACAGGTAGATGGTATGCACTTCAGCAAGGAAAATCCTGCCTCATTGACGTCATCCAAACAATAGTGTTTGCATAAACATTTCGGCAGCTTTAAGATCTGTAAAAAAAAATAAATAAAATTAATTACCCCTAATGAACCTTGAAGTATATAAAGAACGCTGAAGTATATAAAACTGATATAAATCACAAGTATGAAATACAATTCAATGGATTTTGTATTTCTGCAGAGAGATAATGGCACAAAACATACAGGGAAAGCTACCCAAGAGTTTCTCAAGGCAAAGAAATAATTTTTTATTCACTGACCAAGTCAGTCACCTGCTCTCAAGGCAGTAAACATGCTTTTCACTTACTGAAGATAAGACCGAAGACAGAAGGACCCACAAACATGCAGTAGTTGAAGGTAGGTTGTAGACTACAAAGGATTTCCATCTAAGTATTAATCTGAATCCAGCCAGGGAAATGTTTATCAAGATAAATTGCCATAAAAATTTGCAGCCTGAATAACGGTTTTTGCTTACAATTGAATACTTATCAAAAAGAAGTAAAACAACTTGGTAACTCATTACAATAGTGTTCAGTGACTCATAGGTAGAATGCAGGTACTAATCAGGAATAAATAAGTGGTACATTAAGACCTACACTGCTACCAATAACTACTACTCAGTATTAGGTAATTATTACATAGATGATAAAGTAATTGTGCACTAGGTTTTTATTGAGCTAAGCAATATCTACCAATTATCAGATTTACCCAATATCTCCTCCAAAAGCAAAAAAGAGTAGGAAGATATCAACAAACCCTGTATTCACCAATGTCTATTTTAAGCCCTCTTTGAAGCTTCGTGTGTCATAGACCTTCAAATGCATACACATAATACACAGGCAGACACTAATGTCTTTTAGAATAGATGTTTTACTCCCATTCATTCTTTTGTGCAGAAGTAAGTGTGTCAGAGTTTCTTCTCAATTATCACCAGTCACAGTAACATTACTACATCACACTGCAAATATATATCCTAGTTCCATAATCTTTAAGATATCTTTTCTAAATGTTGAAAAATAATTAAACAATTTGATAATTATAGTTACATAATGACTCAGGTGTTTAAGTGTACTTCATTTGGAGTTAATGATATTAATGAAAATGATGATCTAGAATTGTTAAGTAAAAGTCTTGATAAAACATTACTAATAGCACAGTAGCTAATAACTTAATTGTTCATTTCACAATTAATTATAAAGTACTACTTTATTTCTACATACCATAATTACCAGTATTCATTATCTGATCATTTTAGTGTCATAAGTGTTAATATCCCACCAGTCGTTCATTCCTGCTTAGTTACTATACAGTATAGTTACAGTATAAGTTGTTGAAATTCTGAAAGGTATTTTGAAGACACTGGGCCTCTGTGTATGCAGTTTGTATGTAATAATACAAATCATATTATTATGATATAATGAGATGTGTGTTATTTATGTTTTACTAAATTAAAAATATAATTTTATTCAAAACCAAAATGTATATGGGCAAAACATTCTGAAGCCACAAACTAATTGGCCTCTGTCATAACCTATATACTGTAGATACATACATACTGTATATATACAGATTCTGACTCATTTAATTTTCCTTCATCCAGTTTCATGAGAGAAATGGATTTCCGAGTCATCACAATTTTCATAATGGTGAAAATTATTTTAACATCACAATAATGAAAAACTGAAGACCTCTGCTAATCTATAATGGACAACTTATTAACCTCATGCTCTGTTTTAATGCAGAGCTTTCTCATTACATTATGCTCGGCTTAGTTATAAAATATTTATGTCTTCAGATATTTCTTCACCTCATTCCTTACCAGCGTGCTTACCACCTGATAAGTATTTTCAATACAGTATCGTTAATAATGAATAATCATTCATTTTATGATATATTTAATAAATCATTTTATTAAAATATTTTTTAGAATACCGGTTCCTTGGATAAGGTATGTGAATTTTTGGACTGGTGGATTATTGTGAAATCTAGGTAATTATGTTTTCGTCTATTAGAAATGTCATCTTTGAATGCTTTGTTAACTTTAACCAAGTAATGCAACCATGGGGGGGCGCAATCCAGTGTCTTCTTTTGCCAGTCCCAAGTCTGGATAAATGCAGAGGATTGTGTCAGGAAGGGCATCCGACGTAAAAACATTTGCCAAATCAACGATGCGAATCAGAAATATAATTTCCATACCGGATCGGTCGCGGCCCGGGTTAATAACGACCGTCACCGGTGCTGTTGACCTACAGGGTGCCGGTGGAAATTGGGCTACTGTTGGTCGAAGAAGGAGAGGAGGAAGGCATGTTCGAAAGAAGAGAGAGAAAAGGAAAGGCAAGAGTTTAGGAGTGAAAGTAGGGACAGGGTAGAGTAGAGTTGGTTGATATGATGCAGAGAAGGAAGGTGCATACCCTGTGTTTCCAGGAGACCAGATGGAAAGGTAGCAAGGCTAGATGCTTAGGATCAGGGTTCAAATTGTTTTACCATGGTGTGGATGGGAAAAGAAATGGAGTAGGAGTTATTCTGAAAGAGAAATTTGTTAGGAATGTTCTAGAGGTGAAAAGAGTATCAGACAGGTTGATGAGTCTAAAGCTGGAAATTGAAGGGATAATGTTCAATGTTGTTAGTGGTTATGCCCCACAGGTAGGATGTGAGTTAGAAGAGAAGGCAAGTAAGAGTAACTTAACAGAGGTGTTTAAATTAGCGAAGGCGATGTCCGATGAAGTAATATGCTCTGGTCCCATCCCAATGAGACGTGGCGACATAGCTTACAGCAGGTTATGGTCGCTGAACCACTGGATGTCCAGGTGGTGCTCTGAAAATAATGTGGGCTACATAGATAATTGGAAGACCTTTGAGGGCAAAGCTGGCCTGTTAGGGCGGGACGGTGTCCATCCCACTCAGGAAGGCGCTGCTCTCATTTCCTGTAGTATAGCTCATAGTCTCAGAAGAGGTCTAGTTAATCTGTGACAATCCAGAGCCCAGGCCAGGGAGGAGACAGACAGGCTAAACCAACCGTCTGCTAGCTGCATAGAGTCGTCACTCAGGGTTCACCATATTGAGACTGTGTCTGTTCCCCGAGCTAAGCAAAAATGTAGACTCAGAAAGTCTGTTTCAATAATTTCATTTACATAAAGACCACAAACTCGGATCACACTAAATGCGCAGCCGGCACCTCTGATCTGAAGCTAGGATTGTTAAGTATTAGATCTCTCGCATCAAAAGTGGTTATTGTTAATGAAATTATCACAGATCAGGAGTTTGATATACTCTGTTTAACTGAAACGTGGGTTAAACAGGACGAGTATGTAGCTCTAAATGAAGCTAGTCCTCCTGGATACAGCTACATACACCAGCCTCGGTTAACTGGTAGAGGAGGAGGCGTCGCAGTTATTCATAATGATAATCTGTCTATCGTACAAAAACACGGACACAAATTTAGTTCATTTGAAATTCTTTATAGTAACATAAGTATTTAAGTATATTAAGTCAGCTCAGTCGATTCCACTAATTATAATTTACAGACCTCCAGGGCCGTATTCTGAATTTCTTAGTGAATTTGCAGATTTCATCTCAAATCTAGTCGTTTCTGTAGACAAAGTGTTAATTGCTGGAGTTTTTAATATTCATTTTGAGAATCCAGAAGACCCTCTGAGAACAGCATTTATGTCCATACTGAACTCAGTAGGCGTAAATCAGTGTGTAGTAGGACCCACTCATATAGCAGGTCACACTTTAGATTTAATAATATTCTTCAGATTAAGTATAAGAAATTTATTCACAATTCCACTGTCTGAAATTATCTCAGATTACTATCTTGTCTCCATTAAAGTGTGTCACAGTGATAATGTACGCACAGCACCGCGCTACCGTATTAAATGTACATTCACATCAACTACCACACAGAGTTTTATCAGTAATCTCCCAGAGTTACCAACTTCGGTTAGATCACCGTCTGACCCCACAGAACTCGATCAGGTGACTGAATATTTAGAGTCGACATTTCGTTGTACCTTAGATAATGTAGCTCCAGCTAAAAGAAAAATTATTAGAGATAAGAAACTCACTCCCTGGTATAACGATCACACGCGCACTTTAAAACAGACCGCTCGGAAATTAGAGCGTAAATGGCGTCAAACTAAATTGTTAGTATTTCAAATAGCATGGAAAGAGAGCATCCTGAACTATAGGAAAGCTCTTAGTGTAGCTAGATCAACGTATCTCTCCACTCTTATAGAAGAAAATTTAAATAATCCTAGATTTTTATTTAATACCGTAGCCAAATTAACCAGAAATAAGACCACTACAGAAATCTCCACAACAACATCATGCAATAGCGAGGACTTCATGAACTTTTTTAATAATAAAATTGCAAATATCAGGCATAAAATTGAGGCTTTGAAACCGAACAATGTAATTGATGCAGATGTTAACCTAGCCATGTCAGATCAGAACCTAGAATACTTTACTCCCCTTGAAGAGAATGAACTAATTTCACTCATCTCTTCTGCAAATTCATCAACCTGTATAATAGATCCTATACCGACACATTTTCTTAAACAGATAGCACCAGTAATAACAGAACCGCTGTTGAGAATAATTAATTCCTCACTCAGCATTGGTTATGTTCCAAAATTTTTTAAATTAGCAGTTATCAAACCAATAATTAAGAAACCTGACCTCGACCCCTGTCAGCTGTCAAATTACAGGCCAATATCAAACCTCCCCTTTATCTCTAAGATCCTGGAAAAGATAGTAGCGGAGCAGCTATGCTCATATCTACATAGAAATGGCATACATTAACTGTATCAGTCAGGATTTAGGCCTCATCACAGCACAGAAACAGCACTCGTTAAAGTAGTAAATGACCTCCTATTGGCCTCTGATCAGGGATGTGTAGCTATGGTGTGTAACACCATTGATCATGCTATTCTTCTTCACAGATTAGAAAATGTAGTAGGAATTAAGGGTACAGCCCTCTCCTGGCTCAGATCCTATTTGACCGATCGTTATCAGTATGTAGACTTAAATGGTGATTATTCTGCATGTTCTCTAGTGGAGTTTGGCATTCCGCAGGGTTCAGTTTTAGGCCCACTGCTTTGTTCCCTTTACATGCTTCCTCTGGGCAACATAATCCGTAAGCATGGTATTAGTTTTCATTGTTATGCTGACGACACACAGTTATATGTCTCAGCAAAACCTGATGAGAAAAACCAGCTAACTAAAGTTGAGCAATGTGTGCAGGACATAAGAAATTGGATGCTAATTAACTTCCTTCTGCTTAAACCGGATAAGACAGAAGTTCTAGTCATAGGACCACATACAGCTAGGAGTAAAATCTTAGATCACACCGTAACTTTAGATGGCTTTCTGTTCCATCAAGTGCAACAGTAAAAGACCTCGGCGTGATTATAGATTCCAGTCTTTCATTTGAAGCTCATGTAAATAATATTACCAGGATAGCATTCTTTCACCTCAGAAATATTGCCAAGATAAGAAATATATTGTCGCTAAACGATGCAGAAAAACTAGTTCATGCTTTTATCACCTCTAGGTTGGAATATTGTAATGCCTGACTGTCTGGTTGTTCAGCTAGGTGCGTAAACAAGCTTCAGCTAGTCCAGAATGCAACAGCAAGAGTCCTCACTAGAACCAGAAGATACTGTATGAGCACATCACCCCTATCCTATCTTCACTGCATTGGCTCCCTGTGAAATTTCGCATTGATTTTAAAATACTACTCTTGACATATAAAGCATTAAATGGTCTTGCGCCACAGTATCTGAGTGAACTGCTAGTGTCTTACGATCTGCCACGCCTACTTCGATCAAAGGATGCAGGCTGCTTGTCAGTACTGCGTATTATGAAAACTACAGCTGGGGGCAGAGCTTTTTCTTACAAAGCCCCAAAATTGTGGAATAGTCTTCCAAATAGTGTTCGGGGCTCAGACACAGTCTCAGTGTTTAAGTCTAGGCTAAAAACCTATTTATTTAGCCAAGCATTTTTATAAATAGATTTGCCTTAGGTAAAGGAGCAGATCTGGGGGACTCATGGACGTAGAGTATTATGGTGAACTGGTATGTTTAGATGCTGTCTTCCTCACTCTCATTTGATCACTCAGATTTGTTGACGGTGAGGTGATTGCTTTACATCTCAGGGAGCCCTCATGTTTGTGTTTCCTTCTGGCTCTCCCTTTTAGATGTGCTGTCATAGTTAGTCCTGCTGGAGTCTCTGCTTGCACTCTTCATTAAATATACATTCACATTATACATTGTGACTGTGACCATACCTAACCCCCCCTCTCCCTTTCTCTCTCTCTCTCTGTCCACATGTCATTCCTGTGCTGCCAGTGATCCAGACTCCCTCTGCCCTCCGGACCTATCTGACCCATCCTGGTGCCCCGCTTCTGGTTGGAGATCTCGTCACATGGATGCCCAGTGTGTCTCTTTGGGTTGCGTCTGGTGTCTGAGGATGATTCTCTCTACTTACAGTAGAAGACGGTTCTGGCCTCGACTGGTGTTGGCAGCTGTTTCTCTGAGGACTTGACAATTCGATAGTTCAGGACTGGAACTTTCTACAAGTCTATGAGTCTCCAATAACTACCTGGACTCTATTTTAACATCAACTATTATAGCTGAACTGCCTGCCACCTAATACACTGTATAAATGCAGATCATTTCCTGCTATCTGTTTCACCCACATGAAGATGGGTTCTCTGTTGAGTGGTTCCTCTCAAGGTTTCTTCCTACTACCATCTCAGGGAGTTTTTCCACTGTCGCCCGCGGCTTGCTCACCAGGGACTATCTGACTATTTTGATTCAGAGAAGCATGTTAGAGTGGTGCAGGACATGTATGAGAGCGCTAAGACAGTGGTGAGATGTGCTGTAGGTGTGACAGAAGAGTTCAAGGTGGAGGTGGGTCTGCATCAAGGATCGGCTTTAAGCCTCTTTTTGTTTGCTCTGGTGATGGACAGGATGACAGATGAGGTTAGACAGGAGTCTCCATGGACTATGATGTTTGCAGATGACATTGTGCTTTGTAGCGAGAGCAGGGAACAGGTGGAAGAAATTTTGGAGAGGTGGAGGTATGCTCTGGAAAGCAGAGGAATGAAGGTTAGCCGCAGCAAGACGGATTACATGTGTGTGAATGAGAGGAACGGTGAGGATAAACGAGTATCAGCGAGAATGAAAGGGAAGGTGTACAGGACAGTGGTGAGACCAGCGATGCTCTACGGCTTAGAGACAGTGGCACTGAAGAAAAGACAGGAGGCAGAGCTAGAGGTAGCAGAGCTGAAGATGCTGAGGTTCTCTTTGGGTGTCACAAGGATGGATAGGATCAAGAATGAGTTCATCAGAGGGACAACCCATGTTAGATGTTTTAGAGATAAAGTCAGAGAGGCCAGATTGTGGTGGTTTGGACATGTTCAGAGGAGAGAGTGTGAATATATCGGTAGAAGGATGCTGAGGTTGGAACTGCCAGGCAGGAGGTCTAGAGGAAGACCAAAGAGGAGATTTATGGATGCAGTGAGTGAGGACATGAAGTTAGTTGGTGTGAGAGAAGAGGATGCAGAGGATAGCGTTAGATGGAGGCAGATGATTCGCTATGGCGAAAACAGGATAGAATAGGATGTGAGAACAACATTCTCTGGAAAGAAATATAATACAGATCAGTTATAAAGAAATATTCAGCATTATTCTTCATATAGGAATAATATTATTTAATCTCAATAAGTATCAGGTTTAATTAAAGGTCAAGTGGCCAATGTGCATATTATTATACTTGAAAAAAAAAACATTAATTTTAAATCAAATATTCAAAGTTAAACACAATAGTCCATAATGAATAAAATGTTAGCCAATCTAAAATAATCCAATGTAATGTTTGTTGGGGTTTTCTGAGAAAAGTCACTACAATGTTGAAGCACAGTATCTGTAAGTCACTGTATTAGACATGACACAGAGGAGCATTAAATCATATTGAGGACAGTTAATAATAAGGCGCACCTACAAAAAAAAGAGAGTGTTTAAGTCAAACCAGGACAAGAACTTTCTAATAAATGAAGATGTAAAACTGACTGGCATTTACAGAAGGATTCAATCACAGTACATTGATGAAACTCTTAGCTGCAAAAAAACTTTGAATAGTGCAGAAGTTTTGAAGAAGGCCATATGTATATGAACGATGATCCTGGCCGAGTTGTTACCATGAACATTCAAAGAGTGAACATCTGATAATTTGTCATCAACCTGCAGAAGAGATACATCTGTCTGTGAGAATTCTATGCACAATCAATCACCAACTTGCACATTACAGGCACGCTGAATGAAAGTAGTAGAGGAAAAAAAAGTAGTGTTTCTGTTATTGAACATTTGGGTTCTCACTTGAAACAGCAAACACTTACTGTAGCTGTAGGTTATAAAAGTCTGGTTTTGTCCCTATGAAACATGAGCCAGTGTTACTGTTATCATTTAGTAGCCAGTAAAAGGGTAAAAAGACTGAGCATCAGCACAAAAGCTTTGACCAAAAGAATCAGTGCACAAAATAAATTTTATAACGGAAACACACACATAGGAAATTATCTTGAGTGGAAAAAGTCATGTCTTTCCACTCAAGGCTTATCACGCTCTGTAAATCTTAATCAAATCAAACTGCCTTAAAAACAAACACACACACACACACTTGTACTTGACAAATAAGCCATCTCATCAAGTTTAAACCTTTCCAACTAACTATACAGGTCCTTCTCAAAGAATTAGCATATTGTGATAAAGTTCATTATTTTCTGTAATGTACTGATAAACATTAGACTTTCATATATTTTAGATTCATTACACACAACTGAAGTAGTTCAAGCCTTTTATTGTTTTAATATTGATGATTGTGGCATACAGCTCATGAAAACCCAAAATCCCTATCTCAAAATATTAGCATATCATGAAAAGGTTCTCTAAATGAGCTATTAACCTAATCATCTGAATCAACTAATTAACTCTAAACACCTTCAAAAAATTCCTGAGGCTTTTAATAACTCCCAGCCTGGTTCATTACTCAAAACCACAATCATGGGTAAGACTGCCGACCTGACTGCTGTCCAGAAGGTCATCATTGACACCCTCAAGCAAGAGGGTAAGACACAAAGAAATTTCTGAACGAATAGGCTGTTCCCAGAGTGCTGTATCAAGGCACCTCAGTGGGAAGTCTGTGGGAAGGAAAAAGTGTGGCAGAAAACGTTGCACAACGAGAAGAGGTGACCGGGCCCTGAAGAAGATTGTGGAGAAAGACCGATTCCAGACCTTGGGGGACCTGTGGAAGCAGTGGACTGAGTCTGGAGTAGAAACATCCAGAGCCACCGTGTACAGGCGTGTGCAGGAAATGGGCTACAGGTTGCAAATTTTGCATGCCATTCGGAAATCAAGGTCCCAGAGTCTGGAGGAAGACTGGGGAGAGGGAAATGCCAAAATGCCTGAAGTCCAGTGTCAAGTACCCACAGTCAGTGATGGTCTGGGGTGCCATGTCAGCTGCTGGTGTTGGTCGACTGTGTTTTATCAAGGGCAGGGTCAATGCAGCTAGCTATCAGGAGATTTGGGAGCACTTCATGCTTCCATCTGCTGAAAAGCTTTATGGAGATGAAGATTTCATTTTTCAGCACGACCTGGCACCTGCTCACAGTGCCAAAACCACTGGTAAATGGTTTACTGACCATGGTATTACTGTGCTCAATTGGCCTGCCAACTCTCCTGACCTGAACCCCATAGAGAATCTGTGGGATATTGTGAAGAGAAAGTTGAGAGACACAAGAATCTGCAAAAGGATTCCCGACCAAGTATTGAGTGCATAACTGAACATAATTATTTGAAGGTTGACTTTTTTTTGTATTCAAAACACTTTTCTTTTATTGGTCGGATGAAATATGCTAATTTTTTGAGATAGGGATTTTGGGTTTTCATGAGCTGTATGCCACAATCATCTATATTAAAACAATAAAAGGCTTGAACTACTTCAGCTGTGTGTAATGAATCTAAAATATATGAAAGTAGAATGTTTATCAGTACATTACAGAAAATAATTAACTATCACAATATGATAATTCTTTTAGAAGGACCTGTACAACTATACATTACAAGATTGAAATTAAAGGTTGGTATACATTCACACAATAGTCTTATTATGTTTAATAATACTATTGTTCTCATTATGAATGTAGCCAATTAATGCTATGCATGTACCTAACTTTACCCTTAAGCTCAGTAAACAGGAAATAATTTTTTCTTGTTTAGGGATATACGGATATCCCGGCAGGTTCAAAAACAAATATTCTTATGAACACACAGACACTTATTCTCATAATATGGACAATTTGGGAACGATAATTAGCATGCATCTGGATGTCTTGTGAGTGAGTGAGGAAACCAGCCTACCCACAGGAAACCCACCAAGTAAAGGGAGAACATACAAACTCCATGCACACAGACCCCAGACGGGAATCGAACTCAGACCCTGGAAGTGCAAAGCAATGGTGCTAACCACTAAGCCAAAAAGTAATTGCCCCCTGAACCTAATAACTGGTTGGGCCACCCTTAGCAGCAATAACTGCAATCAAGCGTTTGCAATAACTTGCAACGAGTCTTTTACAGCGCTCTGGAGGAATTTTGGCCCACTCATCTTTGCAGAATTGTTGTAATTCAGCTTTATTTGAGGGTTTTCTAGCATAAACCGCCTTTTTAAGGTCATGCCACAACATCTCAATAGGATTCAGGTCAGGACTTTGACTAGGCCACTCCAAAGTCTTCATTTAGTTTTTCTTCAGCCATTCAGAGGTGGATTTGCTGGTGTGTTTTGGGTCATTGTCCTGCTGCAGCTTGAGTTGACGAACAGATGGCCGGACATTCTCCTTCAGGATTTTTTGGTAGACCATCTTTCACAGCAAGCCTTCCAGGTCCTGAAGCAGCAAAACACCCCCAGACCGTCACACTACCACCACCATATTTTACTGTTGGTATGATGTTCTTTTTCTGAAATGCTGTGTTACTTTTACGCCAGATGTAACGGGACACGCACCTTCCAAAAAGTTCAACTTTTGTCTCGTCGGTCCACAAGGTATTTTCCCAAAAGTCTTGGCAATCATTGAGATGTTTTTTAGCAAAATTGAGACGAGCCTTAATGTTCTTTTTGCTTAAAAGTGGTTTGCGCCTTGGAAATCTGCCATGCAGGCCATTTTTGCCCAGTCTCTTTCTTATGGTGGAGTCGTGAACACTGACCTTAATTGAGGCAAGTGAGGCCTGCAGTTCTTAAGATGTTGTCCTGGGGTCTTTTGTGGCCTCTCGGATGAGTTGTCTCTGTGCTCTTGGGGTAATTTTGGTCGGCCGGCCACTCCTGGGAAGGTTCACCACTGTTCCATGTTTTTGCCATTTGTGGATAATGGCTCTCACTGTGGTTCGCTGGAGTCCCAAAGCTTTAGAAATGACTTTATAACCTTTACCAGACTGATAGATCTCAATTACTTTTGTTCTCATATTTTTTTTTTTTTTTTTTTTTCCTGAATTTCTTTGGATCTTGGCATGATGTCTAGCTTTTGAGGTGCTTTTGGTCTACTTCTCTGTGTCAGGTAGCTCCTATTTAAGTGATTTCTTGATTGAAACAGGTGTGGCAGTAATCAGGCCTGGAGGTGACTACAGAAATTGAACTCAGGTGTGATAAACCACAGTTAAGTTATTTTTTAACAAGGGGGGCAATCACTTTTTCACACAGGGCCATGTAGATTTGGAGGTTTTTTTCTCCCTTAATAACGTAAACCTTCATTTAAAAACTGCATTTTGTGTTCAATTATGTTATCTTTGACTAATAGTTAACGGTTTTTGATGAGCAGAAACATTTAAGTATGACAAACATGCAAAAGAATAAGAAATCAGGAAGGGGGCAAATAGTTTTTCACACCATAATATCCATCCATCCATCCATTTTCTTCCGCTTATCCGAGGTCGGGTCGCGGGGCAGCAGCTTCAGCAGGGATGCCCAGACTTCCCTCTCCCCGGCCACTTCTTCCAGCTCTTCCGGGGGGATCCCAAGGCGTTCCCAGGCCAGCCGAGAGACATAGTCCCTACACCATAATATGTCATAAGTATACCATAATTATGTCCTTTTCTTCTTAAGAACTTTCAGTCACATCATTCTTAAAGTTTCGAAACTATATTTTCTTTAGACGCCGCTTTATACAGTTTTTCCGACTTGGTTTTAAGTCAATCCAGAGGTGAAATCTCTCTGAAGCTTTATAAATCGCCGCAAGTGCCAGTGAGCGTCTTCACACGCACTACATAGTTCTAAATCGGGTTTCTGTAATTATTCATGACGTATCGCTTTGATTGGATGACACGTCATGAATAATTCATACCGTACTCAAATAACGCGAATGCGCTCAGTTATAAACTGTTCGGACGGCACGCGAAGCGTTTAGAACGGTTCGGAACGAGCGCGTGCACGCAGTGAATGATGCGTAACATTCAAACGCGTTGAAGACGAAACGTTCACGAGGACACACGTTCAGACACAAAGTCAGGTCTTCGACTTAAGACTTTGGTTAGAAAGTTAACTTTTTTCTGCCTCCTACTCAGCTCTGTGAAAACGCCGACATCTTTCAGGGAGCAGAGTTTTTTTTCGACTGATTATTTCTGTCTCTTATCGCCATGTCAGTCGGTGACACGTCGGAGCACACTCGGCGATCGTGTGTCTTGTCTTGGGAGCAAGTGCAGCGTTTGGACTCTATTCTCGGCGAACCGGTCCCTATTCACGGCCGTGGAAACTTCCCGACACTTTCTGTTCAACTCCGTCAAATCGTCCAGGTAAACCTCCAGATCCTTTATGTCCCTCGAAATATGTAGGCTAGTCATAGTTCGCGAGATTTGATTGTAGTCTAATGTTCAATTTCGTTTCATTTCATAGAACACAATTTTTTTGTTTGCCATTTACTTGTACTTTTTGCTTCACAGTAGCCTAGTTTCCCACCTTAAAGCTTATAAAAGACGGGACTGATCACTAACGTCCACTGAAGTGTGCACAGTTTGTATAGGTCTTCACGTTTCCTTCAGAAAGTAAAGGATAAGCAAAACACTTTGCCCCTTGAGTCTTTCTTAGCTGATGAAACCTCTATATTAATGACTCAGACGTTCCTATAAAAAAATTAATAAATAAAGAAGAAGAAAAAAAAACACCCCCACCCCGGTTGGACACCACATGATTGCCCTCACAGATTATTTTATGTCATTGCATCTGAAAACTAACTAACAGAATAAACGAATTTAAAAATAATGTATTCTCCTTCTCATGTTGTTTCAGGAATTATAATTTAATTTCTTTCCAATTAATAATATGATGAATGTGACTGGCTACTAGACTGATTTAATATAGAATAATTAATCAGATGCTGTAGTGTTGTGGCGTTTAAAAGGTTTATTCAAAGTCATATTTGTTGTGTGTCAGTAGGATTTTACTTGAAATGTTCAAATCCAGATTTCAGCAGAAATGAAGAAGTGTGAATGCTTAAACATTAACTAGCTCTTCTCAACCTAGGAAATGAAACATGAAACTTAAAGATGCATGATATTTTCAGTAGTGATGTGTTTCAGTCCCTAAAATAGATATGATTGATTAATCTTGTATGAGCAAAGATTCTTGGATCATGACCAGAACAAGCTTATTGGATCAACAACCCACCCATCCACCCACCCACACACACACACACACACACACATATATATATATATATATATATGGAAATGCTTAATCTTCATCAATTACTGAACATTTGTTCATACTCTGAGAAAAGAATCGTCAAACTTAATCTGTAATATGAATTTAAGCATTGTATCAGAGTTAATCGTCTGGTAACACTGAAAGGTAATTACTATGTTGTCTTCATTAGAGGCCTTTTTTTTTTTGGTTTCCTTTCAAATTACTGCATACAGTTTTACTGGTTTAGTGTTTTCCTAATGAGAGCTATTATGTAATGGTCCAGTTATATATTCCATGTATTATACGTGCAGCCTTATTTGTATAAGACAAACACTTTACAAAGTATTTGTCATTGTGGCTATGCTTGTTTTAGCAATGAGCTATAAATAATATTTATGTTCTCAAAAACAAACTTTCATGACCTTGTAAATGTCAGCTGTGACATGACAGTGTGAGAATATCAGTGTACTTTAAAGGAATGTATGGCATTTTCAACCAAGACAGGTAAAGGGGTTAAAAGAAAAAGCCTGATTTTCTTGTTTTCAAAAAAAAAAAAATTAATTGCAGACTCACAATGGATAGAAACAGATGGTTAAATGATGTTTAGTCTAATGTTTATTTTGCTTAAAGAAAGCAATAATATATTGCTGTAGTTTTGTAAGGGTAAGTATACACTCGGACTGTAAAAGTATACAAGACAAATGAGGTTAAAAGACTGGGTGCTGCACCACTATGCCCTTAGAAAACTGAATATAATGGTTTCATACAGAATTTCCCTATTTGATTAAATTGTAAACTTTTAAAAATCAGATCTATTTACTTAAATTTGAACTGGTTTGTAAAGTCCGTAACAGTAATAAAAGTTTATTGCCTAAATTGACTTTGTGTTCAGTTGTTAGAGTAAAAAAGTAAGAAAGAGAAAGAAAGAAGTGGTGTAAGCTAAGCAAGAAGCTGAGATATGTACAAATCCATGTGTAGACCTTTCAGCCACTACTTAGGCTCCAAAGCCACAGCTTGACCTACTAATTATAAATAGGAGGTTAACCATGTGGCAGAATGGAGTTGGTGCTCGTTTCTTATTTGACTAATTTTAATTCAACTGTGTAGTTACTGTAGACTGGTACACATTTCTTTTCACCCACAGGGTGTATTCCACAGTATTCTAAGTTTTATTTCCTAAACTCTGGCTAAATTCCAAAAAACATTTCCAAAAAAGAAAGCAAATCTTAATCCATACTTGGCTACTATGGTAACATAGGTATTTGGGCAAACATGCTCTGTGTTTGGATAATAGTGAAGCTTGGCTTTCGCTCTGTCACATACAGTATGTAGGACAAGACAAATGATGTCAAACATAGATAATAAACAATAGATACTGTAGGCCTACATCCTACACCCTCTTAGTTCATGTGCCAGATGTTTAATACGTAGAGTACTTGGATACAACATAAAAGCTATTGTTTGCACAAAGGTAAATGAGTTGAATGAATGTTTGTAAAAAAAAAAAAAAAGTGGCTTATAGTAAAGCATGATCATCTTCAGCGATTTTCCTTCGTTCGTTCTTTCTTTTGTTTGTTTTCTTGTAATTTTGTAATTTTTATCATGTATTATGTTTTCTAATATTCTAATATACAGGGTGTCTGAAAAGCCTACATACATAGGGGATATAATTTCTCAGCAAAATGTAACTTTATTTACAAAACACTTTGTACATGATTGTCATTTTTTGCGAACGTGCTTGTATCTGCCGCTTGTGAACTCGTGTTATGCATGTAATTGCACTTTTAGTATGTTACTTTAAATTATGTTTGTGTTGTTTCATTTCCTGGTACACCATGGCTTTATTGTGCTCCCTAGGTCTTCATAAAGGTTAAGAAAAAGTATATAAATTTAAAAGTATGAAATATTTTGTAAGATGCTCTGCTAAAAATAGAGAATTTAGGTATATTCTGTATAATCTCTACCTGTGAAAAACAGTGCTTTTAACAGCTATTTTTCCATTTCAGAAATCAAATGTCAATGTCATTAATGTGGCATGTGCACAGCCTCAATTAACAATAAAAGGGAATATGTTCCAACTGCATTTTGTTAGTGGAGCACACTGAGCGTGGAGCGGCTGTCTGGTTAGCCTATTTAAGCGAGTCTATTTCAAATATGTCTGGATTTTATGACTCACTTTGTGGAATACCACCCAAGTCACAGGTAGTCTATTTTGATTCAGTTTATTCATCTGCAGGTCAGGGTGTATACCTCGGTAAATTTTTTGGTTCCCTCACAATTTCTTCCCTGCTCACCACTTACTTCCACACTTGTACTTAATTTGCCCATCTGAATGAACATTATAGTTGGTTACATAACCTCATATAATCTATGGCTTGGTTCTCTTATAAAAATTTAACATCTAATAATATATTGCAGATATACTATCTTTATCCTTAGAAAGCAAACAGCAGCATATCTTTTTACTATATCCAATTGCTTACTCAAACCATTCTGAGAAATGTTTGCTTTCTTGCTAAAGATAAACAAAATAATCACCTTAGACTGTGGGTGTATTTGCAAGTTCAGTAAGTGAACCTGTTTTTCTGGGGTAACATTTACCTTTCATTTACCATTTACAAATAAGCCTAAATCAACAATGTCGGGCAATGCTTAGTCAGTAGGCGTTGGCTGTCAAGGTTGCAAAAGGAATTGGAACTGAAAAAATGCTAGCATTGAGGTAGCACAAAATTGCTACAACTAGGTGGTATGTAATAAGGTTCATGTGATTTTAGCTTGGCTAGCTAAGTTCTCCAAGACCCAAATTCAAAATGTTTCTTTGTCTTTCCTAGGTTGTCCGAAAACAACTGAAGGAGCGAGGCATCAATGTGCGGGATGTGAGACTGAACGGCTCTGCAGCCAGTCATATTCTACACCAGGACACAGGACTCGGGTACAAGGACTTAGACCTGATCTTTGGCATATCACTTTCGGACGACCAGGCATTCAATCTAGTTAAAGAGGTGGTTCTGGACTGCTTGCTTGATTTCTTGCCTGATGGCGTAAGCAAAGAGCGCATCACAGCACTCACTTTGAAGGAGGCCTATGTGCAGAAGTTGGTGAAGGTGTGCAATGACTCAGACCGCTGGAGTCTCATATCTCTGTCTAACAACACAGGCAAGAATGTGGAGCTCAAGTTTGTGGATTCTCTGAGGCGTCAGTTTGAGTTCAGTGTGGACTCGTTCCAGATTGGCCTGGATTCGCTGCTGCTCTTTGACCGCTGCTCTGAGACACCAATGTCCGAGAACTTCCACCCAACTGTGGTGGGAGAAAGCATGTACGGTGACTTTCAGGAAGCTCTTGGCCATCTTCATCATAAAATAATTGCCACACGCAGTCCAGAGGAGATCCGGGGTGGTGGCCTTTTAAAGTACTGCCACCTCCTGGTGCGGGGCTTCCAACCCAAATCAGAGACTGAGATGAAATCACTTCAGCGCTACATGTGCTCCCGATTCTTCATTGACTTCCCAGACATTTTAGAGCAGCAGAGAAAGCTGGAGACTTACCTACAGAACCACTTTGTGGGCATGGAGCACAAGCGCTACAGCTATCTCACCACACTCTACCATGTGGTTAACGAGAGTACTGTGTGCCTGATGGGCCATGAGAGACGTCAGACATTGAACCTTATCTCCATGTTGGCACTGCGGGTGCTGGCCGAACAGAACGCTATACCCACTGTCACCACATGCTACTACCAGCCTGCTCCTTATGCACGGGATATAAACTTCAGTAACTACTACATAGCTCATGTGCAGCCACTGGTTCACCCCTGCACTAACTCCTACCGGACTTGGCTGCCCTGCAAATGACCCAAAGAACTTGAAAAGAGAGATAACTATAAAAACCCTTTGAAAGGAATGGCTGTCTAACCCAACCTCTGGTGGAGTGATATGGGCGAAATTCCCATATCCCATAAATTCCCTTCTTGTTTTAATCTTCTCAATGAAAATGAGATTATAAGAAATAGCACCCTGAAATTATTTTATAAATGAGTGAAGTGAACTGATAATTTACTGCTGTATATCTGACATGAGCCAATCCTATTTCCTATATATTCTCTTGCACTCATAGAAATTCATCTTGTTGACTGGATATGGGACAGTCTGTCTTTTTCAAATGTAGCAATTATGTCTTGGACCTGCAGCACTTTTTGTTGGCCTATGGAAAAAAAGGCTGCATTTTTTTTTATGTAAATGTTTTGTTTTATTATTATTATTATTATTTTTTTTTTTTACTTTTGCCAGGTTGTGGTTCAATCTGTTTTCTTCTGTTTAAAGGACCAAAGGCATTTTTAAGGAGGGAATGTTTAAAGCAATTCCAAGTGCCTAAAAAAAATCTATGTATAAAAAAATGAGTGCTTTGTGCTCTCATGATTTCCTGTATCCTATATTTTCAGGGATAGAAGCATGTATTTTCAGGTGATTAAAAAAAAAACCTAAAATTCTTAAAGTGCTCCTGATATGGTTCATTATTCAAACTAAAACACTTCTCAACAAATTTATCTTGAACTGTAATTTTGTAGTCATATCGGCCAAATATATTTAACTGAATGTTATGGTCTGAATATGGTGCATGCTTTGGCTGAGGTGATGGATCTGTTCCAGCACATGAAACATAAGGATCCTTTTTAAGGCACAATGACTTCTCTTTTTGGTCTGACACTAAAGCTACCTACAATGGCCCTTTTTGTTCCTTTACCCATGTTGCTACTAGAATCAAATTTCCTGCAAATTGATGCTATACTAAGTTCATCTGTTTCTTTGAGACGATTATTGAATTTAATCTGATTCTATACTATATGACTTACTTGTCAAATACAAAATTGGTAGTACTTATGACTAATATTTTCAAGTACATGAATAAATGTGCATATTACAGGCATAGAGGCAGTGGGGCTATTGCACTGGAATATGTACATCTCATCTTTACCACTGGTTATTGTGTAATTTTGATATAAAATTATATTTTGGTTGCCTGTCATACTTATCCTAGTTGTTAACAATATTGTATACAACATTCCTGAAAACTATAAAGGAAACTGGAATATCGGCCATATATCTGTAGCTGGCTAACGTTAAAACAACCTTCTGTACAATCTTCTAATTCCATGATATTTCCTGATTTGATCTTTCTACACTGTAATACAATGCTGAAGGCATCCAAAATATGCAATAATCTCATTTTAACAGTTGATATGGAGATGTGCCTGCTACTTATCATAATGATTATAATCTGAGGTGCTGTTAATTGGTGATTTCTGAGGCCGATAACTCTAAATAAGCTTCTCTTCAGCAAAGGTACGTTTTGGTCTTGTTTTCCTGACCAGTTTCATCAAAGTACTTGTTTGCAAATGCATTTGATAATCCTGTTCTTACACGAACTGTTCCAGAACAGCTGACCTTAAAATAACAGCTGAATGTTATTGTTATTTAGTTACATAATCCCATATGTATTATTTCATTCTTTTGAAAAAAAAAAAAAATCCAGTATTGTTCTAGGATCTTTTGTCTGGTGTTTACAAACTGGTACTGTACATAATGCACTCCTATTGTCATTGTTTGCAGTCTCTTAAATCAAGATTAAATGTCATGTCACTGCATACACATGTGAAACAAAATGGGCATTTAGCTTAACTAGATGATGGAACCTTTTATTCCTCTGGTTATGTTTGGCTAATATATGATCAATTAGTTAAAAGCAAATTCATTCATTCATTCATTTTCTATACCGCTTAATCCTGTGTTCAGGGTCGCGGGGGACCTGGAGCCTATCCCAGGAGACTTCGGGCACTAGGCAGGGTACACCCTGGACAGGGTGCCAATCCATCGCAGGGCACACACACTCACACACCCAATCACACACTACGGGCAATTTAGGAACGCCAATTAGCCTAACCTGCATATCTTTGGACTGTGGGAGGAAACCGGAGTACCCGGAGGAAACCCACCAAGCACGGGGAGAACATGCAAACTCCATGCACACAGAGACGGGAATCGAGCCCAGACCCTGGAGGTGCAAGGCGACAGTGCTAACCACTACACCACCGTGCCGCCTGAAAAGCAAATTTAAACAGCAATAAAATGTTATGTCATTATATGGCAAGTTATAATTTTGTTTTAAAATTATGTTGATCTAATGTTAATAGTATAAAGTTATATTTGCCATTATATTAGAACTGAACAACTACTTCCTGTTGAGGCAAACACACCAGAGCAATGCTCCCGGAGTTCCACACTTTGGTCAAATTGTGTTTAAATACTGTATGTGCCTTTAACAGGTTTTTACTGACTCACTGAGCCTCTGGCAAAATGCTAGATTAAGTTTGAGGCAATAGTGTCATGCCCCTGAGTTATAAAATGACTAGGAATTTAAATCTGCAGTGGAATATATGATCTCTTCTTCCAGCAATAAGCATTGTGCCACTGGCCTTACAGCATGAGATTATAGCAATACATTTACAAGATACAATTGCATCTCTGCCTTAGACAGACAAAACTCCTTCATGTGCTTGGGAATTCCCTTGATGCAATGTGTGTTTGTGTCAGTACAAAGATGGTGTAATTCTGACTTTAAAGTCTTCACATTTCACTCTGATGCATTGTCATAATAAATGCCTGAATGCTGCGAGGGATTTTCATTTAGGTCATGAATGACAGAAAGAAGCTATCGTGTTCTACTTTCTTTTGTACTGGACCACCAGGGCAGTTTCCTTCTGGAACTACTGATTTCCTGTGTGCCTTTTCCCTTGCCAAGTCCAAATAGTGCAGTCATCATTTGTGACTCTACATGTGTAGCCTATAAAAGGCCCATGTCCATTTCATCTTCTAAAGGAACAGAAGAGGCAGATTCAAGTCTCTAAGAAGTCCCCAACTTGTCCTTGTACAAGATAGCATGAAATTGTTATGGTAAAATTGACCCACTTGTTGATAAACAGCTTGGACTATAGTAACTTACACCTTGACTTAATACTATTCCCCACTGACTCAGAGAGGAGACATCTATAGTATTGTTTGTGATTCAGTGGAGAATTGTGGAGCTGTCGTGGAGGTGGATGATGAACATTACCAATGCTCAACTTGCTTAGGACTGGAATGTGTTCAACAAGCTCTTTTACTACCAAATGCAGCTTAATGCCATCTATGATAGAGGAAGTGCACATCAAAGGCTATGGAAGAGCTGCTGCCTATTACAGAAACCTTTTCATGACATTGCAGATGTGCATTGGGAAGTGAAGTGGGCAACTTATGTGACTGCAAAGTCCACTGGGAAAGAAAAAGGCGAGCTCTTTTGTGGCATAATGAAAGGAAGAACAACTGCCAACAGAGAGTTCAGCTGCCAAGAATTGTGCAGAGGAGCCAACAGTGGGCATGGGCCAAGCACAAAAGTTGATAGTGGAGGGCAGAGCTTGATAGAGCTAGGTACAGCTGTCTCACATGTAAAGACATAGCCTGATGTCCTATCAATGACTGCCTCTCATTCTCTAAGCTTGGGAGAGAGTGCTGATAGACCAAAACAGCACACTGAAGGTCACAGTGTAACTCCAGAACATGGCATACTTCATTGAGGCCACCTTGGCGAAACTGCAGCATTATCCTCCACCTAATGCAGTGGATCACTTCTTACGGTATATCTGTTATTACACAGTGTTCTAGTTTAAAGAGGAGCTCTTACATATGTTAGACAGTGCAGGGAATGTTTGACCTGGTATAAAAGCATGTATAATGGTTATGAGGGTGATTTGAAAACCATAGGGCTAAAATTTATGTCAAACAAAATGTCAACTTTCAAAATTAATATTAGGGTGACTGTTAGCTGAGCTAGTGGTACAAGTATGAAGCTTTGTGGTGCAACTCTCTGTAGAAACACCAAGTGAAATGAGTCTCTGATCTACTACCAAATAGCTTATACAACAAATTGACTATTGGTCCTCAACGAGATCATTTCCAAATTGGAAGTTTAGTGTTGTCTTTAAGGTAGAGGTCGTAATTGCAGTGCTCAAAGCCATGGATGAATGGGAATGAATGGGAGGTTATTGGGTGTTTTGACACAAATGCCATAATCTGAGGCTTGTAATAAGATCAGGGAATATTAGGTTCACAGCCACACAGGTTGGTTCAGGAGCCATTGGATTACCATTTCTCCTAGAACTAAGCATATGGAACAGTAGGCTACTACTGGGAGCCATGAACCATGGTCATGGTATCTTTGTAAAAGTGAGTTTCAAAAACTGCAGATAGGGATGGAAGGAGTTATGCTGGATTCATCATGTGCCACAGTGGTATCATGCACTGTATCAGAAGGCAAAGGCAGTTTCATGTCAGGACATGGACAAACTAAACTGCGGAAGCACAATTCACCAGATGCACCAGATTACCTGAATACCAGGACAGAGCACTCAGGCTAAGGCTACTCAATCCCCAAACTAAAAGATCCAACCGTATTCAAAAAACAGCAGACATTCATTATGCAGTAGGCACTAGCTGTGATGGAATTGGTGAAACACAAGCTACACATGTGTGGTCAATATTCCTGAGGTAAAACCTATTGCTATTTCCATCAAGTGCAACAGTAAAAGACCTCGGCGTGATTATAGATTCCAGCCTTTCATTTGAAGCTCATGTAGATAATATTACCAGGATAGCATTCTTTCACCTCAGAAATATTGCCAAGATAAGAAATATATTGTCGCTAAACGATGCAGAAAAACTAGTTCATGCTTTTATTACTTCTAGGTTGGACTATTGTAATGCCTGACTGTCTGGTTGTTCTGTTACAGTAGGTGCATAAACAAGCTTCAGCTAGTTCAGAATGCAGCAGCGAGAGTCCTCACTAGAACAAGAAGATATGAGCACATCACCCCTATCCTATCTTCACTGCATTGGCTTCCTGTGAAATTTCACATTGATTTTAAAATACTACTCTTGACATATAAAGCATTAAATGGTCTCGCGCCGCAGTATCTGAGTGAACTGCTAGTGTCTTACGATCCGCCACGCCTACTTCGAAAGGATGCAAGCTGCTTGTCAGTACCGCGTATTATGAAAACTACAGCTGGAGGCAGAGCTTTTTCTTACAAAGCCCCAAAATTATGGAATAGTCTTCCAAATAGTGTTCGGGACTCAGACACAGTCTCAGTGTTTAAGTCTAGGCTAAAAACCTATTTATTTAGCCAAGCATTTTTATAAATAGATTTGCCTTAGGTAAAGGAGCAGATCTGGGGGACTCATGGACGTAGAGTATTACGGTGAACTGGTATGTTTAGATGCTGTCTTCCTCACTCTCATTTGATCACTCAGGTTTGTTGACGGTGAGGTGGTTGTTTGCTTTACATCTCAGGGAGCCCTCATGTTTGTGTTTCCTTCTGGCTCTCCCTTATGCTGTCATAGTTAGTCCTGCCGGAGTCCCTGTTTGCACTCTACAGTAAATATACATTCATATTATACATTGTGACTGTGACCATACTTAATTGCCATCTCTCCTCCTCTTCTCTTTCTCCCCCTCTTTCTCTTTCCTCTCTCCCCTGTCTGCCCCTTTCACTCTTTCTCTCTCTCTCTCTCTCTCTCTCTCTGTCGAGCTACACATGTCATTCCTGAGCTGCCATTGATCCAGACTCCCTCTGCCCTCTGGACCTGTCTGACCCATCCTGGTGCCCCGTTTCTGGTTGGAGGTCTCGTCGCATGGATGCCCCGTGTGTGTCTTTGGGATGCGTCTGGTGTCTGGGGATGATTCTATCTACTTAGAAGACGGTTCTGGCCTCGACTGGTGTTGTCAGCTGTTTCTCTGAGGACTTAACAATTCGATAATTCAGGACTGGAAGTCTATCTGAGTCTCCAATAACTACCTGGACTCCATTTTAACATCAATTAACATAAACTATTATAGCTGAACCTAACACTTAACACTGTATAAATGCAGATCATTTCCTGCTATCTGTTTCACCCAGATGAGGATGGGTTCCCTGTTGAGTCTGGTTCCTCTCAAGGTTTCTTCCTATTACCATCTCAGGGAGTTTTTCCTTGCCACTGTCACCCTCGGCTTGCTCACCAGGGACTATCTGAACATTTTGATTCATACACATTCACATTCCATACATACTTAAATAATTCTTTTGATTGTGTAAAGCTGTTTTGAGACAATGTCAATTGGTAAAAGCGCTATACAAATAAAACTGAATTGAATTTAATTGAAATTTGTACTTGGCTATAAAGGATAACATGGTGAAACTGCACTAGTTCCAGAAAGAACCACCCTAACTGTCCTTCACTTTGTTCACTTAGACCCATAGTTACCGTACATCCATAACCTACCATTATGTCTTCTATTTCTGGCCCATTTGGTTGTCCATGGAAGTGTATCTGAGGGTCAAGAAAGAAGCAGCTGCTGTGAGAAGAATGAGATGGAGGTGCACTTGGCCACTCATTCTCTGGTGTTAGGTGTCATGTTACTAGATAGGTAAATTCACCCACTTAGCAGACTTACTGGAGCGACAGAATACTTACACAGAACACATACTGTTTTTGGATGACATTTCTGTTATTTACACCAAAATTAAGGGGTTCCGTTTTCATGCAAAGTAGGATAACTCTGATCATTAGCTCAGGGTTCATCATTAGATCTTAGCCTATATCATAAAATAAATTTTGTGACATACGCTTACAATTTAAACAAATAAAGATATTTTTTACTGCCAGTTACCAGAAAGAAAAGATCTATTTCATTGTTACATATTATTCTAACCACAGATTTTCCCTGGGGTAAAAACAAGACAGAATCCAATAGCATACCTGAAACTATTTGTTTAAAGTTTATGTGAGTTATTTAATTTAACATTATTCTTTTTATTTATGGCCTAGTTAATTAGATTGATGGTTGTGCACAGTGGGTATCACTGATTAATAACTCCAAGGTCCCTGACTTGATTGTGACCCCAGTATACTATCTGTGTAGAGCTTCACACTTGCTGTGACTTTGCTGATTTACTCCAGGTTATATGGTGTCCTCCCATCTACGTACCAAGCACATTGCCAGTAGTGTGATTTTCTGTGTTAAATCACTATAGGTGTCATGGTACCCTGTAATGGACTATGTATCTTCTGTGATAATTTGGTTGCTGAAGATAAATGAATTGAATGATTTAATTTCTTAGCAAATATGGCCCTTTATGTTTGCATTACCTCTTCAGTAATCAGGCTGTTCTTCACAGTGGTTTTCAAATACAAATATGTGCCTGACACCAAGCACATTTGGGAGTTGGTCCCAGGCACAAACAAGAAAATTAGCTATAACTTAATAAACCTTCATCATTAATATCAGATGTATTTTGGAGTGTAGGCCTTCAGTGGCTCATAAGTCAAACCAATGACATGCATGTACGTGTATTTATCAATTTTTTATTCATTTATCTTTTACTTTAAACAGGTTTGGAAAATCATTTCAAATGGACTGTATATACAATAACTGGCCATTCAGTTAGGTACACCTTGCTAATACTGAGTTGGATCCCATTATGCCTTCAGAACTGCATTCATTCTTAATGGCATAGGTACAACAAGGTGCTTGGAAACATTTCTTAGAGATTTTGGTACATATTAACATGATAGCGTCACTCCGTGACTGCACATGCAAATCAGTTGGCTGCACATCCATGATGTAAATCTCGGTTCCACCATATTCCAAAGGTGCTCTATTGGATTGAGATCTGGTGGCTGTGGAGGCCAGGTGAGTGCTGTGAACTTATTATCATGTTCATGAAACTAGTTTGAGAAGATTTTAGCTTTGTTGCATGGCACATTCAACTGTGGTCATAAACGGATGGACATGGTCAGCATGTTGTCAGAAACAATTTAGGTAGGCTTTGGCTTTTAAAAATTGCTCATTTGGTACTAAGGGTGGTACTATAAGTGTGCCAAGAAAATATCCCACACACCATTAACCCACCATCACCACCACCGCCACCACTAGTCTAAACTGTTGATACAAGGCAGGATGGATAAATGCTTTCATGTTGTTTATGCTAAATTCTGACCCTTTCATCTTAATGTCACTGAAGAATTCGAGACTCAGGCAGTGGTTTTCCAGTTATCTGTTGTGAAATTTTGGTGAGCCCATTTGAATTCTAGCCTCGGTTTCCTGTTCTTATCAGATAGGAGTGACAACCGTGTGGTTTTCTGCTGTAGACTATCTGCTTCAAGGTTTCAACATGTCATGAATACTTAAACCAGCCTGTCTGGTTCAACCAAACATGCCACATTCAAAGTCACTTCTCCATGCTGTTGCTCGGTTAGAACTAGCAAATAATTTTTTTAAATGTATGATTTATTTATAACAATAGCATTTACACATCACAGAAATAAACGATCAAAACATACAAAAAAGACAATCACACAAGTCATTAGACAAATACACTACAGTGAAGAGTTATGGAGACAATTATTAAGGCAATAGTAGTGGAGTTGCCATAACTTGCCATATAATGATATAACATTTTATTGCTGTTTAAATTTGCTTTTCAGGCGGCACGGTGGTGTAGTGGTTAGCACTGTCGCCTTGCACCTCCAGGGTCTGGGTTCGATTCCCCGGCCAGGCTCGATTCCCGTCTCTGTGTGCATGGAGTTTGCATGTTCTCCCCATGCTTGGTGGGTTTCCTCCGGGTACTCCGGTTTCCTCCCACAGTCCAAAGACATGCAGATTAGGCTAATTGGCGTTCCCAAAATTGACCATAGTGTGTGTGTGTGCTCTGCGATGGATTAGCCAGGGTGTACCCTGCCTCGTGCCCTGAGTCTCCTGGGATAGACTCCAGGTCCCCGCGACCCTAAATATACAGGATAAAGCGGTATAGAAGATGAATGAATGAATAAATAAAAAAAGGGAAAAAATACAGACGTGCATACTAATGTCTTCCTAAGCCACTAAGGAATCCGTAAACCAAAGTGATTTGACATAATTAAAGACTGGTTGCCATATTTTAGAAAATTTAAGCTGAGTACCACGAAGTGAGTGTTTAATCTTTTCTAACTTCATATAAGTAAGGGCATCCTTTATCCAGAGGGAGTGAGAGGGAGGGTTAGGACCCTTCCAGTACATTAAGATAACACGTCTTGCCAGGAGGGTAAGAAATGCAACAAGTTCAACAAAGTAAGAGGGCATGGAATACCCACCTGGCAAGACCCCAAACAGGCCAACCAAAGGTTCTGGGAGGATATTAACTGAGGTAATGGCTGAGAGAGAGTCAAAAACAGATAGCCAAAAAGAGTGTATAGCTGAACAAGACCAAAACATGTGGATAAGATTTGCAGGACCGCAATGACATTTATCACAGTTCGAGTCAGTGCTGGGATATATACGGGCCAATTTACGTTTGGACCAATGGACTCTATGCACCACTTTGCACTGCAAAACTTCATGATGCACACAGACAGAGGAAGTATGTACTCTTTTCAAGACTAGCTGCCAAATAGAAGGGCTAATATCAATACCAAGGTCTTCGGACCAAACAGAACGCAGACCGTCTGATGCAGAGGAATGAAGTGAGAGGGCTGTGGAATATAATGCTGAGATTGCACCTTTAAGGTTAGGATCCAGTCAAATCATTTTGACCATACCTATATGCCTAACTAATAGTTTGAGGTTAAATGTAGTTAGCTGCCATATGATTGGCTAATAGGCATTTGTTTTAAAAAGCAGTTGAACAGGTGTACCTAATGAAGTGGCTGGTGAGTTTATACACTGTATAATACATGCTGTATTATGACTGGGATGGACACTAAAAATTACTGATTAATTTGTCTTTGATATCCTTGGTCACTCACCAAGACAAATTTAAAAAAGGAATGCTAGCCATATTTTTTTAAACTAATGATATCATCATATTTCATTGTTGATAATAACTTCATGTTTGACATACACAGAGAACATTTTTTTCAAGCAACCTTCTACTTGCTAGCCTAGGGGAAGTGAAAAAAAAAAACATTCTGGAATGGTATGTTAAAAACTTTTGGTGTTGTGTAACTCTTGGCCACAAAAGTATATATATTTAAAACATTATTTAAAAATGTATATACACAATTCATCAGTGTAGGAAAGGAGTACCAAATGGATGTGAGTAAAGCTTCAGACCTACACACAGACATTTTAAATGGCAGGGAACAAAAACAGGACATCCTCTATCTCCAAACCCATACACCACTGCACTCTATGAGTCCTCCAAAGAAGTGGTAAAGAATGCTTTCATCTGAGTAAGAGAATAAAGCAGCTGTGAAATTATAAAATGGAGAGAGAACATTAAACCGACACCAGTCATAGGGGTTAAAAGTGCACCACAAATATATATCTTTGTTGTACACAGAAGCCTTATAATATACATGTCTTACATATGCCAGCCACAAGGGAAATACACATGTATTAGGTATGCAGCAAAAGGGTCTAGCTGCATATATGCATGATTTCCACAATGGAACACATTAGATAGCTCTGGAAAGCTGTCACAATTTGCTAGAAATGTGGTAAACAGATGGACCCTGACTACAGTAGGTGTTTTTAATTAAAGTTTGTTTGGGTGATCACATGACATTTATGAGGTGACATCATTCTGAAGGAGCTAAAGAAAAACATATGTCCCTGCTGTACTGAATTAAGAGATGGAACTGAAGAATCCCACTCTTGAAACATCCTTAATGCTTGCTTAAATAGTCTCTTCTGTGCATCTACTGTACCTTCCTCCATGCTAATAGTTTGTATGGTCAGAGAAATGGAAGTAATATAGAATTCCATTTACTCTGGATAGCGTCCGTAATAGGGTTACATTTAGCGAGTTCAGCAACAATGAATTTTAGAAATGTCATGCTGTTTTTCCATGCCTATTCTATTTTTAAGTATGTAAATTGGATGATTCTGTAGTCTCGTGGTGTTCTCTATGAGCATTAGTATTAGAATGTATAAGGCGTATATAAGAATATGTAGGATGAGGTCATTTGGAGGGATACGTAATGGCAATGTGGCAGACGGTGTGGTGTATATTGAATCGTCATGTTGAGAATCTGTGGGCCTAGTGGGAGGTACTGCAAGAAGCCCAGAATAGCACGTTAGGCAGAGATGGCATCTGTTATTTCACTTCAGTTACAACTTCTGTCTCTGTCGATTACGTGAAATCGGAAATGGATAATATTGATCATAGCAGACTATAAATGAATGAGAAAGGAAATAAAAAGTAAGGATGGAAGACAGTGGGGGGATAAAAGGACAGAGCAAGACACAGAGATAGATAGAGAGAGTCAGACAGGGAGAATGTCTCACTTTTCCATGCCATTTCCCAGAGGGGAACCGGAGCTCTGCATTCCATGCATTGCGACTCGCTGACAAACAATCCCAACTTTATCTCCAGCACGTGGAACAGCTGAATGGGTGCAGTGTCTGAGCAGGAGGCTGGAGTTTACCCACTGAGGGGGGTAGAGCCACTGACTACTTGGCCAAGTCCCAGTGCCCCTTTAAGCTTCTGCACTCCCAAACTAAACACATGCTGGTGTTAGGTGGCCCAGAAGGCCAGAGGGTACAGAAAATGCTCTGGAAGCAGATGGGCCGTCAGGGGCCAAGGGCAAGCATCCAGTAAAATGCAGCAAGCAAGGACCATGAATGAAGAATCAATGCAGAAATATGAGCATTCCTATTTTTGCCCTAGAAATTGTAGATTTCCTATCAAGAGCCCTAAACTTATGAGGCATTACATTTTCCTACTATGAATGCTTCATTAAAAAAAATTTTAATAAATAAATAGCTGTCTGTCTGAGGAAGGGTGGTGTTATAGGTCATTAGCTCAGGTTTGTGGTATACCTTGGATTGGAAAGCTGGATCTAGATCCTTGGTAGAAAATAGCAACTTTCAAATGTAGTGTCAGTGTTATTATTTTCCCAACTCCAAAATCCAAAAATACAGTATAAAACATCAGTAGTGGTGGTAAGAACTGCTCTTCTACTGCAGACGTGGCATACATGTAGGGTGTTTAGGCAAAGAGAGAGAGAGAGAGCACAGAGAGCTCTTTCAGTCTGTCTGTATTTACAGTATCTGACGATCCACCCATTTCTCATCCCCCATGCTGCTCAAGGCCAGATGAAAGCTGTGGGCTGTTCTGCCCAAGACCAGATGTTTAGGTCGGGTTTTAGGCCACAGAGGTGATCTACTGGTCACTGTCATGATCCACGCATGCCTCATTCAACACCTTTTAGGAGAATTAGCTTGATACAGTATGCTATCACAACTTTTTGCCCAAACTGTGTGCAAAGGCTGATGAGGGATATGCAATGATAAAGTGGGCCAGTGATCTCAGATGTGGGCTTTGTCTAGAGAAGGTTGCAGGGCTTTTGGTCTATTATCTTAGAGAGTATCCCACTGTCTGCTCAAACAGTGGACCATTGTCTGGACTTAGTGCTTAATATTACTTGGAAGGCCAAGAATTTCATAGGTCTTCTGCAAGCAAAGGTTTTTCCTCAGTGAAAAGCAAAATAAACACATCCACAGGAACACACTTGCATAGCTCTTCTTCTATAAATATCCGCCCACTAACCCATATAAAAAATTTCAAAGTGCACAATAATTTAACATCCGCCCCACTTTTCAATTAAAACCCTTTATGTGGACATTCATTTCTGCAGAAAGTTTGCAATTCAAAAACACGAATTATGCTTTTTTTTGTATGTAAATAAGGATTTCTCCTTTTATCTTTTCCCAACTTTTTCTTCTTTTACTTGTTTGTTCTCATGTGTTTTTAATAGTTTTCCTGAATACACGTGTGTTTTTTCCACTTGTGTTTCAGCCTTTGCCTTCATCTTGCCTCTTCTTCATTTAGGGTTTATTTTTTCCCTTTACTCCTTTGAACTGGATTTGTGGTTTGTTCCATTATTTAAAATGTTTGCCAATATTTATTTCATGAAAAAAACTCACCAATTGTGGGTAAACATTCCATGGGAATTTGACCTTTAGGGGACCAATTAAAATGAAGTTTATTATTATTTTCATTTGCAATAAACACCTTATTTGAAGTGTATATCCAGGGCATAAGCTTTCTCAGACTTACAACAAAAAGGAGACCACACTAAACACCAGGCAGTGGGAGGTTTTGCCAATCCCATTTCCTGGATTTCAAGAGAACTGCTGGGAAATAGAAGTGTCAGTCCATGATCAGTGTTGGGAGAACATACATAAAACATTTTCTGAATGAGATGTAGGCTATAAAGCAGGCACAAAACCTTTACCACTGAAGAGAAGTTGATAAACTGCTTTTTTCCTAACATGCAGAAATGATTAATGTAAAAAGCTTCTAAACTATGAGCAGGATTCATTCTTCACATAATTTACAAAAATAATTAGGAATGTTAAAAGCTGCTCCAGCTGCAAGGCTGAATTGGAACATTCTGTGATTTGGATAAATTCATTAATATTAATCTGTATTAAACTTTGAAGAGAATCTAGAAAAAGACATGCCAGTTTTTTCATCTAGATATTCCAGAACAATCAATAAAAACTTATGTTCTAAGGAAGTGTATCACTCATTTGTGACTTACAAGCTAGAATTTTTAGAAGATCAGCATTTTATGTTAATCCAGAAAGTGCTTTACTTTCTCAACAAAATATTAATGTTTTAGTCAGTAAACAGTAGTAACAAATGGGGGAAGAAATAAAAGTAAAACCTAGAATTCCTCTTCTATTTGTTATACTGTATGTCATATCAACAGATACCAAACAATACCAAAACTCAACTAAAAATATGGTGAATATGAATATGGGGCGGCATGGTGGTATAGAGGTTAGCACTGTCGCCTTGCATCTTCAGTGTCCGGGTATGATTCCTGACCAGGTTCGAATCTCGTCTCTGTGTGTATGGAGTTTGGATGTTCTCCCCCTGCTTGGTGGGTTTCCTCCAAGTACTCCAGTTTCCTCCCACAGTCCAAAGACATGTAAGTTAGGTTAACTGGCATTCCCAAATTGGCCGTAGTGTGTGAATGAGTGTGTGAATGAGTGTGTGAGTGAGCGAGTGAGTGTGTGTGTGTGTGTGTGTGTGTGTGTGTCCTGCAATGGATTTGCATGCTGTCCAGGGTGTACCCTGTCTTGTGCTATGTGTAAAGTCTCCTGGGATACTGTAGGTTCCAGCCTCCCCATGACCCTGAATACAGGACTAAGCAGTATAGATGATGATTGAGTGAGTGAGTGAATATGGTGGCCAGATACCCAGAAAAAAAATATGCATACACAGGTGTTTGTAGCTCGGTGTGTTAAGGTTACTGATCAGAAGGGCAGCGATTCGAGCCCCAGCTCTGCCAGGTTGCCCCTGTTGAGTCCTTGTGCAAGTCCCTTAAACCTGTCTGCTTTAGGGGGCGCTGTATAATGGCTGACCCTGCGCTCTGACTCCAGCCTACTAATAAAAGCTGGGATAAGTAAAGTATAAAGAATTTCCCTGTGCAGTAATATATATGTGATGAATAAAGACTGTACTGAACTGAACTAAGGAGAGATGGGTTAAACTTAAGTATTGAATAGATTCTGTATAGATTCTCTTCTACTTCTGAAGTTATTGATGTGGGAGCTCTCCGAACAAATTAACTTCTGGATTCCATTTTTTTTGTCATTACATGGGAATAATTTTTCATATTTATTGAACTTAATCTTACCTATACAAGTTCTTTATGTTTGCTTTCCTGTATTATTATCCTATGAAGACTGCTAAATATTTGAGATAGATATCAAAGAAATATTAGTTCATTCATGCAGTAGTAAATGTGATGGAAATTAATACTGTAATATTGACCTTTCTTCCTAATCACTTTGTAGCAGCTCTATAGCCTTTAGTAAAGAGAAAAAGAAATATGGCTTCATGGGGACCAGCCAAATGTCTCGACAAGGATAAAACTTCAAAGATATCATTTGACATAATTTCATGGTCTAAGAAACATTCTATCATGTTTTTTCATAACTTTAACCAAAACCACAGGGATTTATTTTTAAGACTTTGCAGAGTATTAGTAATACTGGAAAAAATGACAAGAGTCTCTGACCTGATTATTTAGAATTAAGAAAAATATGACATTATTTTAGATAATTATTTTTTCCACCCAAGTTTGCACCAGAAAGGAAATTTTAGGCCTGCAGCAGGAATGTTTTCTTTAGCCTTTGGCTGGACTTTTTAAGAGTAACATTAGAGAGATTTGAATATAGATTTGGAATACATGATTTATTGAGGGGTTATTAAGTTTTATGTTTTCAGAATTTAACATTGCACATAATACTAAGTTCTATGTGAAACCAGCTATGAATGTGTAAGGGGGTATTTTAGTGGTTGGCTGTATGGTTAGAGATGTTTATTTAATTTTAATTATTTTTGACATGGTGGCACACAATGAAAGACTGAATGTGATAAAGTTACTCATCTAACACATTTGGTTCACAAAAGCTTAGAAATTAGTTAATGGACTTGATGCAGACCACGAAATATTTGCTCATGCCAAAACAAAATTAGATTTTATTATTTTATTTGTATCATTACATAGCCAACTGAGAAGGGACTTTTATGTGCTTTAATCTGTCATAGTGCATTTGCATTTGCAAAAACCCATCTAGCACTATGGTGAAACTGGGTCTCATGAAGACCATCCCAGGAAAGCCATTTGAAAGTTTTCATCATAGATGTTACTATATCAATTGGCACAACCTTGCCAATCACTTTCCATGAAGAAAAAAGGTCACATGTCATATGATGCAAAATCTGTAGAGGGTTCACTTTCCATGGATAAGTGAATGCACAGATTTGTGATCATCAATGAGAAATGTCTACCTATAGCTTCTCATATACAACCAGAATGATGAATTGATTGATTGATTGATTGATTGATTGTTTTTTTTTTTATTGTTTATTTGCTACACATGTGAAAAAACAATCTTTTTAGGTGTGACAAAAACTGTTAAAACTGTATTAAAAAAAATAGGATTGAATAAAACTGAGGATTAAATACTTCCAGGTAAAATATGTTAGTATCTACTAACCAGGAGAAAAATTTGTCTTACGTTGTGTGAGAAACAGAAGCTAAAGGAAAAGGTCTGTTTTTAAGATTTTTCTGACAGAGAATATGATTTTACTTTCCTCCTGTGTGAATTTAGAAGAGCCAAGGAATATTTCAGAGGCTCAGTGGAAATAAGCATGGGAGCCAAGTCTGTTCCTGTTCCACTCGGTCTACATTATATTAATGCCACCAATCATTAATTAGAATTAATAAACATTACAATTCTTAATGATTATTAATATCTAATGTCCTGTTTGCCCCATTTAAGATTTATTTTATAAAGGGCATTTAGTCTGATTGAGAAAACTGTCTCACCACACTTCCTTGTCTCTCTCAAAACCTCAGCACCCCCATCCTCCTTTTCCTTGGTTTTTGGAAAAGGTTTGGGTGGTGGACAAAAAAGGCTTTCATGAATGGATAAAGCTCCAGGATGACTTTGGGGCCCCTATAGACTGTTTCTTCTCTTGTATGAACCTATGAACAGGCCTACTGATGGTCATGACTTCATCTTCTGTGGGCCTCTATCTAATGATATCATCACTACGCCCTCACTTCACTGGTCATTTCCTTCTGACCTGTCAATGACCGTGAGGCCATCTGAAAAGGCTTTCTTTCCATTATGGAGATCATACAAGATGCCTCACTTTCTTTTGGGCTGCTAAGATACTACTTGACAATTTATAAACGCTGTTAGTGTAAGGACATTTGGAAAGTCATAATGGTTCTTTATTTCATACTAAAACAACCAGTTTCACAGACTAAGTAAGGGAACATTATGTTACAATAGAATGTAATCTATGCAGTATGGAATAAAACAGTATCATATGGAGTAAAACTAGACATAAGTGTGTGTGTGTGTGTATGTGTGTGTGTGTGTGTGTGTGTGAGAGAGAGAGAGAGAGAGAGAAGCTGAAGAATTTAATCAGTCTGTCAGTGTGGTATACAGTACAGTAATTTATATGTGAAGACATTCTATAATAATAATAAACTCTTATTCTCAAGCTAATTCAGACAATCTGAAAACTTAAATAAATGATGCAGGAAATAATAGGTCATATATCTTTTGGTGGCGGCACGGTGGTGTAGTGGTTAGCACTGTCGCCTTGCACCTCCAGGGTCTGGGTTCGATTCCCCGGCCAGGCTCGATTCCCGTCTCTGTGTGCATGGAGTTTGCATGTTCTCCCCGTGCTTGGTGGGTTTCCTCCGGGTACTCCGGTTTCCTCCCACAGTCCAAAGACATGCAGGTTAGGCTAATTGGCGTTCCTAAAATTGCCCGTAGTGTGTGATTGGGTGTGTGAGTGTGTGTATGTGTGTGTGCCTTGCGATGGATTGGCACCCTGTCCAGGGTGTACCCCGCCTAGTGCCCGAAGTCTCCTGGGATAGGCTCCAGGCCCCCCGCAACCCTGAAAACAGGATTAAGCGGTATAGAAAATGAATGAATGAATGAATATCTTTTGGTGTAATGAGAGTGGAGGGGTCATCACTTTTCAATTCACAATTCAATTTTATTTGTATAACTCTTTTAACAACTGACATTGTCGCAAAGCAGCATTATACAAACAAAAGAATTATTTAAGTTTGTGTGAAATGTGAATGTGTATGAATCAAAATGATAAGACTGATAGTGACAGTGGCAATGGAAACTCATGAAACCTTGATAGGAACCAGACTCAACAGGGAAGCCATCCTCATTTGGGTAAAATGGATAGCAGGGATTGATCTGTATCATTCTGTGTGAGACAGCAGATGTGTTAAAGTTAAAATGGAGTCCAGTTCGTTCTTGGAGGTTCAGCTAGACTGTAGGAAACTCCATCCTGAACTATCAAGCGACTGAAGTCACAAGTCCTCAGAGAACAGCTGTCTGCATCAGCCGAGGACAGGACCGTCTTCATGGTAAAGTGAAACCGTCCCCAGTCACCACACACATCCCAGGCGTATCATGCGACAAGATCTCCAACCAGAAGCAGGAAACCAGGACGAGTCAGATAGCTTCAGAGGGCAGAGGCGGTCTGGATCACTGGTCTTGGATGAGTGAAGGGACAGATTTCTGAAGATCAAAGTAAAGTGTCTGTCTACACTGCTTATAAATCATCAAATATTTTATAGTGCTTTTCATCACTTTGACTTTAATTGCTCAAAAGAGAATCAAAATGGTTTTGATCTTCTTTAGAAGTTACAGACATATTTAGGGCCTCTAAGTGCATACATGGCATCAGTGAAAAAGATAACTGGAGGGAAATAACAGTATATATCGGTGATCAAGAATGAATTCTCCCAGATTGCTGAGTATATTATTCAGGTGTTAATGCCATAAGCTCTTCTCAATTTCAATTTCAATTTTATTTATATAGCACTTTTAACAATGGTCATTGTCTCAAAGCAGCTTCACAAAAATTAAAGAAAATTTACAAAAAATGGAAAAAATTTTTTTTTAGAAAATAAAATAATTTCTCTTCTTTCATTTGAGGAATGAGGAGTTAGGGATAAAGAAACAAGGAAGTACCAGGAAGTGTGTAGACTGTATAATGGTATTAAGTTGTTCCCATTAAGATTATCATCAGGCAGGTAAGGAAATGAGAGGAAGAGGAAATTTGCACACTAACACATTTCCAATATTTAGCTTGCTGTTGAGATGAGCATCCTTTAGTTAAGAAAAAACAATTCTGTCTTGTCAACTGAAAAGTTAGAATTATCAAAAATTCAGCCCTTACATTTATAAAGTTAAGGAATTCATCTTTGTAATTATAAATTCTGGTTTTTCTATCTTCTAAAAGACAGAAGAATTTACATCTGTGTGCCTAATTTCTGCATGTTTAAGGATGTTATGAATGAATGTACACCATAGTATGATGACTTGTTATGCATACTGTAAGAGAATGTCATTTAGATTTATGTAATGCATTATCCTTTGGAAATGCGAGTATCTGCAGTGTTGTATTTAATAATTTGTGTTCGAAACTGTCTTAGTTTGTACTCCATAAATAAATGGGCGATCAGCATGCAATGTCAGCCCTTTTAGTGTTTTTTAGAGACGGAGGGTGCCTAAAATGCGAAAAAAATTAAATGAAATTTCTGTTCAGATGCTATTTTAAAGTCTTAAAGCAATGACGTCTTTGGTCTATAATTAGGCGAAACACCACAGGTTTCAAACAACAAACTGTACTTAGGTGCTGCAAACTGTTAAAAACATTATCTTGCCATAAAATGTTTAGTGGGAGGTCATCAAAATGAAAACCAAGCTTTCTCTGTATTCTGTGGCTTAGAAAACCAGACATTTAAGGCAAATTGTACTGGTCTGTCTCCTGCTGTCAAGAGCTGGCTGGAGCTGCTGACTGATGTGGGGTGATCCCAGTGGGTAATGATAGATCTGTTTCCCAAAACTTTAACCCTACTGTAATTCAGCACTTTTTAAAATGCATGTTGAGACATTTATATAGTTGGAGTTATGCAAGCGATGCAAATGGGGAAACTGCGCAGAGAGGGTACTTAGGGTGAAGTCAGCCCTATAGAAAAGTAAAATGCTGAGGATGTAGGATCACTGAGGCCATTACAGAGGCTTATTGACTGCAAACATTTACTGTAATGTTTGTGTTTTTCCCTCTGAGTAAGGAAAAAATGACAAAAACTATTGATATGACATTCAAGATTTTTTTTTAAGAACTGCTCACAATTGAGAAAAATTTCAGCTGTATTTTCATTAGAACAAGCCGTACATGCTTAGAAAGTTTAGCATCAGAGCACATTCAGTCAAGTTGCTATTTAGTTTCTTTTGTGGTTTCTTTCTGGTTCATGAAAAAAATAGACACTGCTAAATTTGCATTGTAATTCTTTGCTCAAAGCATTCACACATAATACTTAAAACGTATTCATAAATAGGTTTATAAATAGCTTCACAGAGAATTACAAACATCTGTTGTTTTTTAGACATCCCTTGATGCTCTATGTTAGATCCTCTATTTTATATGCTTATCATAAAATAGCTCAATAGCACCTCCATTTGACTAAGGACTGGTTTAATGACACAAATGTCTCCTATCTACACAGCTATTCTTTAAATAGTTATTTATTTATTTAGGTTTATTAGGGGTGCTCTTGGGAACTCCCAGACCTAGTTTTTGCCAGTGCTAAAGTATTTTCAGAGCTACTGTATGCCAGCATTGATGATTTAAATAATTTGGTATCTTACCAATATATTACATAATATACCAAATGCTATATGAATCATAGGTGGCATTTCCTTAAAATGTTAAATGTTCCCATTTTATACCATAAATATACATTTTGAAAATGAACGTTTGCACCAAATTTTTAATGTGTCATAAAAATGCTGTACACCCGAGCTGATGTGTGTATACCTTGACACACTGTGTAAAAATTGTTGTTGTTGTTGTTGTTGGTCTTTCGGCTGCTCCCAACAAGCGGTCGCCACAGCGGACTATCCAGTCCGCACTACAACTTGGCACAGGTTTTACGCCGGATGCCCTTCCTGACGCAACCCTCCCATTTTATCCGGGCTTGGGACCGGCACTGTATCCAGTGGCTGGGGTTTTGGCACTAGCTGGGAATCGAACCCGGGCCTTCTGCATGGCAGGCGAAACACCTACCACTGAGCCACCAGTGCCACAACACACTGTGTAAAAATAATTTATTATATTATAATAGTATTATAAAGTAAAATACTGGATTCTGATATTTTATTTTGTATATAGGTACTGAGAGAACAGAGGGATGTACACTGAATCACTAAAGAAATGGAAAAGGTAAGTGTATTATGTGTTGTGTATTAGGAATGGCTACTGTATAGTGTAGAGTTTACAGTTTTACAGTTTCTACTATTTGTGAATTTAGCATTTTCATAATACTGTACTAGAATGATGTACAAACTGAAAAAATGAATAAATAAATTCCTGATTTCGATCTTAAATTGAATGCAAGTATACATTTTATTTAACATGAATAAGCGTCATTTGCTTTTTTCATAAGAAGTAAACTTGATTAAATGAGAGAAATAAATGTACAGTGCCTTTATATTTATGCAACACAGTCAGGAGTCAGGACCTTGATGATATCTAAGTCTGGCTGATGTCAGATATATGAGATATGAGCTCGATATGAGAGCCAAAGTCCTACTTGAGTCTTGCAGAACACTGGGCTGATATCTGACACCACGCTGCCGCCTGCTGGACGATTTATGAAACGTGTTCAGCTGCGCTCCACCTGTCTTATTCTATTTCTACAACTTTCCTAGACTGATTAGTTCGGGGTCGATCACTGGTGTTCAGTTTCACAGGCGACATGTGAGTGCAAAATCAAAAGATCAGCAAAACAAAGTGAGATAAGGTAACAAAACGCGCAACATACAGTATTTGTATTTATATCATGTACAGTATCATTCATTTGAGAGGAGACTTGGGAAATGCAGTTCATTCTCTGCTGCAGACGATATACAGTATACAGCATGTAAACATTAATATGTTTTCTTTTCTTTTTTTTACAAAACAATTTGCATTCAGTATTAGTAGTAAGCTTGTGTCCGAGGTTCTTTCTATTCCTGGCGCTTGTCATGTGTCCAGAGCAGTTGGCTTAGAGGCTCGTGCTGCACAGACCCGCCCCCTGGCCGAGCTGGACGCTGCACAAACAAGCTCCAAACTGCGAACCAAACTTCGAACATTACGCGCGTTTCTGTTTTTCTTTTTTTGTTTTTGTTTGTTTGTACGCGCTGTAAGGTGTATTGACCTCATTTATACTTTTATACTGTAGGCATAACTCATGCGTACACAATGACACGAGAGGAGGAACTGATACGGATTGCGAAAAAACTAGACAAAATGGTGTCTAGGAATAACACGGTGAGAGGTTTATTTAGACTTCTGCTTCACAATGCTGTTATGTTTTTTTTTCCCCTTCCCTTTACAGTTTTCCGCATGTATGTTTTTCCAGGTGCTTGCTGGAACGCATTTCGTCGTGTGTACTTTTAATAAACGAAGACTTTATCTAAAGATTATTGTGAACATATTTAGCAGCAGTAGTTGTAGAGCGCTTTGACTGGCTGCGCTGTGGAGACGCGAAAGTGAACAGGTGTCCTGCAGAGACACAGAGACAGAGACACAGCACTGTGCTGTACAGTTGCTGCCACTCTCTTGTTCGTGCATGAACAAATGTGGACTTGTAGGCTACAACTTGTCCGCTTAGGATTTTGTTTTTTGAAAACTTTCTGCACACTTCCTGATCTTTGTAATCAGTCTGTTTTTTTTGTTGTTGTTTTGTTTTTGCCTTGCATAAATGTTCAGTCGTGTCACTGAGCCCTAACAACGATTAGAGGAAAGAGCTGATTAAATAGTAACCAATTTTAGATAAGTCACTGAATTCAAGATCATAATGTTTGTGTAGAAAAAGTGGTTCATCATTTTCTTTTCTTTTTCTTTTCTTTGCTTTTTTTTGTGTCTAGGAAGGTGCTCTTGACCTGCTGAGAGAACTAGAAAAATTCAACATGACACTTAAGTTGCTTCAGGTAAGATAAGTAAAGATAGAGAGATATCAAAAATACCATTAGTCAAGCTATAAATCAAATCAAATCAAACTTATATAGCACCTTTCAAAAACCAGATGTTTACAAGGTGCTGTACAACAAAATACGATATTATGTAGTGGTTAGTTATTAGCACTGTCGCCTTGCACCTCCAGGGTCCTCGTTCGATTCCCGCCTCGGTCTGTGTGCATGGCGCTTGCATCTTCCCCCCCCCATGCTTCCTGGGTTTCCTCTGGGTACTCTGGTTTCCTCCCACAATCCAAAGACATGCACATTATGTCAGCTGGCAAATTGCCCGTAGTGTGTGTGTGTGTGTGTGTGTGTGTGTGTGTGTGTGTGTGTGTGTGTGAGCGTGCCCTGCAACGGATTGGCACCCTGCCTCGTGCTATATGTCTTCTGGGACGCTGTGCACAGGACAAAGCAGCATAGAAGATGAACAAATTAATAAAAAACTAATAAGACACACAACAAACTAATGAACAACAAGTTCTTAGGAATCACTTTGGTTAAAAGCTAACGAAAATAAGTTAGTTTTTAATCAACTCAAAACGATTTCAAATGCAAAGCTAAAAGACAGCCTGTTCAATTCAAACAAATATCATTATTTGAGTTATACACCAGAATCAATGAAAAGCTGAAAATATTTTAATTAATACAGTAATGTAAGATTATATTTAGTTATTCTCTGAAAGCTCTTTTTTTATTATTTATCTTATCAATTACTAAGTTTATCATTCTTATAAAGCTTATAAATTTATCGATCTTCCTTATAATTCAGGACACCAGAATTGGAATGTCTGTCAACGGAATAAGAAAGCACTGCAGAGAAGAGGATGTTGTCTCCCTTGCGAAGATTCTTATCAAAAATTGGAAGAGGCTATTAGGTAGCTATGACCTTATTGCCTACTGTTTAGTCTATTTTTCCAAATGTCTGAACATTTATCATGATATAGAAATAAAATAATAATACTGCCTGTGTAGAATCTGGCCATTCCCAGAAAGCTGAAAGACCCAATGAGATGAAAAATGGGAGTGGGGCCGATATTCAATCACCTAGTAGACCTTCTTCAGGTATAGAGTTAAGGTAAGTTTAGCATTAAAGCAGTAAATCTGCATTGTTTAAATGAAAGTGAAACCATCCAGTATGTATATTGTATTCAGGTATTTGTGAACAGAAACTAAATAATAAAAGAAAATGAATACATATTGAGATCTAACCTGTTTGTCTTGTCACCCCAAAATCCAGTTTAAACGCTCTCAAGAAACCTGTTGAGCACAAAAAAGAGAAAACCGAAGCAGTGTTTAAGAAAGAAAGACAAGACAGTGACAACAAAAAGGAAAAACTTATTAATAATCACACAAAGGAGAGGTGAGAGCTCATCCTTTGTGCATCTTGTAATTTAAGTCAGTGATAAAATGAAGTCCCAAAAATGAAAAAGTTTTTATTTTCTGTTCGGTTAAATGCTATGGATTGCAACCTATTCATACTTTCTAACTAACTTGAATGTTGAGCAGTATGAATAATTAAATATCCCGTATTTTCTCATTTATCAGAGCAAGTACTACTAGGCTAAAGTTGGGGTGGCTAAAGTTAATAAGGCCAATAAAATCATTGAGACATTGGCCATTGAGTTCTGTGTTTGGATAAATTTGTTCTTACAATTAACTGTGTGACATTATTAAATAGGAGGCACAGTGGCATTGTGGTTAACTTTATGGCCTTGCACCTCCAGGGTTGAGGGTTTGATTCCCATCTCCTGTTCAAGGTGTTTGCATGTTCTCCCAGTGCTTGGTGGGTTTCCTCCCAAAGTCATGCAGATTGGGTTAATTGTCGTTCCCAAATCACCCAAAGTGTGTGTGTGCGTGTGTGTGTGTGTGCCCTGCGATGGATTGACAGTTTGTCCATTGTGTACGTTGCCTTGTGCCCTAAGTCTTCTTGAAGAGGTTTAAGGCCTCCAGGGATCCTGTACAGTATAAGCAGGATACAAGAATGAATTATCAAATAGAAGAGGTGCTTGCATTAATTCACATTTTGCTCATCCAAATAATCAGTCCACATAAAGAAAGAAAAAGAGGTGTGATTTAAAAAAAAAACTTTGCAGTAATACAGTATTGGCAGTAATATACAGTGAAACCTCGGATTGTGAGTAACGCGGTTTGCGAGTGTTTTGCAAGACGAGCAAAGATTTTTAATAAATTTTGACTTGGAAAACAAACAAGTCTTGGTTTACGAGTACTGAGTATCATGTACTGTATCGCGCATGTGCTTCTTGTTTTGTCGCCGAGCGTCACGTGATCACAACTAAACCAACGGTCTTTCTCTCTCTTGCGCTGCATCTCCCCTGCTTGGTCTTAGTGCGTGTCTGTCACTGGTATAATCAACATCCGTGCACATATGTACTGTATAACATTGTGACCACGTGTGTGTGCGTAAAACATATTTTATTTTGTGTCTATGCGTGTGTGTACAGCGCGTGTGTAAAGTAAAAACAAGTCTCATTAGAGAGGTTAAAGATCCATTTTCTCTCTCTATATCAGCCTGCTCTTTATGTCTATGTGTGCACGTGTCATTGGACACCATGCTACACACACACACTCCTCCTACTTTCGCCTTCACAGACACACACACACTCTTTCTCTCTGCTCTACACAGAAACATTGCTCTGTCGCGATTCTTTTCAAAGGTAAAGTGCAGGTTAATTTGTTTTATTTTTATTTTACAGCAGTGATTCTGTTAGTGTTTCACTCAATCGAGTGTCATTAGAGAGATTTCTTGTTCATTCTTCCGATAAAACAGTGTTTTGTGCGTGCGTGTGTGTGAATAAAGTGGAGGACGGGAGGAGGAAACTGACAAGAAGGGGGAGAGGGGAGGGGCTCCTTACTTTAGCTTCACACACACATACACAGCGCCTGCGCACACAAATGGAAACACTTATCTGTTGGCATTTATTTTTTACATTTTTTTTAAGATAAAGTGCAGGTTAATTTATTTTATTTTTACTTTATTTTTTGTGTTAATTATTTTTATGTATTTATTTTTTTGGGCTGTGGAACGAATAATTTGAGTTTCATTATTTCTTATGGGAAAATTAAATTTGGTTTACGAGGGTTTTGAAATACGAGCCCGCTTCCGGAACGAAATTATGCTCACAATCCAAGGTTCCACTGTACTTTATTATTACTGAATAATAATAAATGCTAACTAGTTTGTGAAAATGTTACGTGAGATGCTCCTGATGTTATGTTGCTTTAAGGCTTTTATATAAAGCAACAAATCATGAGCTGTCAAAAGGCCTTTTACACTTGGCAAGCTGTGTACTGTGCATGATCAAGAAGTTTGTTAGGAGTCTTAAAGGCTTAATGTGACTTCTAGCTATTGCTTCAGTTATTGTCTTATTTTGCTGCCATGTGTTTTTGAGGTGCTGAATACAAAATTAATTACACAGGAGAGAGGCTCCAGATCCTCAGAGTCCTCCTCACCTTCTTCATCTTCACCAATCTCTTCCTGCTCATGTTCGTAAACACCAGCCTGAAGTGAAGAAAGACAGGTCAGCATCATTGGCATAACCAGTAAAAACTCTGTGAGAACATGCTTACGAAACAGTGGATAGATAAGATATGGCCTTAATTACAGGATAATGTATGTATTGATTTCAGGAAAGTGGCACCAGAAAGTTTGACCTCTCAACATTCTCAGTCTCATCATTCCTCTTCTCATAAAAGGCCATCTCTAGAGGTTTCTAAAGAGAGGTCAGAATGTGATTCTGCATGTTCTTAAAATAGTGTTGTCATTGCTATTAAGAAAAATGGTCTGCCTTAGAAAAATAAAAAGTCTATATTAATTGCCAAAAATATCTAACACATTGCGATTTTTCTCTGTGTCAAATAACGCTGTTTATTTTTACACATAGAAAAAAGACTCCAGATCAAAATGCCCCATTTCCTCCTTTACCTTTTCATCTGCATCCTCCTGCTCAAAAACAATGTGATTTAGAGATGAAAAAGCCAAGGTCAGGGCTTGTTTGGAATGGTGTTGAAGTTGTTTGATATTGTGAAGTCATGAGAACGTTGTGTAGCAAAATGTTAAATGCAGCTGACAGCATGCATTGGCAAAATACTGATACCTTGTATTTGCCACTAGTTGCTTTATTTGAATGTGCTGTATGATTCCTATAATGCAGTATGCCAACTATCTGTATTGTCATGAGAATTTTAACTTCTAACTGCTTTGCTTACATTAACTACTGCATTTAAAACAACTGTATTTGTACATTGAACCCCCATAAACTTGTGTTGTGGAGTTTGGGTGTTGATTTTGGAAGCTCCACTGTTGTAGAATTAATGCTATATACAATACTTATTGTGTTTAAACATTGTAGAAAGTATTAAAACTTAAACGCTTGATGGCAAAGAAATGCAAGCATGCAGATATCACTCCTCCTCTAGCAAATATATCAAAACTGGACTTGACTGTGCCCCAAAAGGTCAAGGATGTGATTTTTAACTGATAACATTCTGTTGATTCTTTTGTGCCCTTGAAATACACATACCACACACAGTATTGACATTGCTATTTTTATCAAAATTATTGGCTGCATGAGAATAAGGTATGATCGACTGATTACTCTGTAATTCTTGCTCTTAGATGAATATTTCTCCTTTGCCTATCAGCTTTCAGATGTTTATTTGTCTGTTGTTTAATCGAAGTACTTAAATAAACAGGAGAAATAAACCAAATAAGACATAAAACTTTGCAAAGATGTGATGCAGAGCAGAAAATAAATGCACTGTCTTATCAATCCTGACTGCAAATTTGAATCTTTATTTTTGCTAAAAACTAGTTTTAACAATGGCAAATAAATCATTCTGGAATTTCTGAATTGTCATGAAATCTGGCAGTGAAATCAGCAGTGACAGCGACTTGAAGATTCCCTGGAGCTCTCCAATCCAACCAGGTTAAAGAATTATTTATTACACCCTGGTACCTGGAGTTCAGAGAAGCTCACATAGAATAGTTGGGCTGTCAGAAAATTGAAAATTGAGGTTCATGATGTCCATTAGCCTGCACTTCAGATATTAACCTGATTTTAGTAGAGGAACTGGAAAATTTAGGAAACGTGATAACTAGATAGTAAGACTGCTTTTAATTTGTCTAAATATCTGAAATAGAATTTGGGACTGAACTTGATGGAAACTGCAGTTACAGTTTCTGATAGTCTTAAAGCCATTTGGAGTTGCATCTGGTTGGAGGCATACAGTATAGAGACAGCATCTTATATCTGTTAGCTTTTTTCATAAAGTAGTAGGGCTATTGTTTATCCTTAGTACAGTGAGTAGGAACTAGTCAAGCAAGCGAAATGCAGCACTGTTACAGTTGTAGGGAGGGGAGAGAGACTTCTATCCGTTATCACCTTAATGAGGATGGGTTCCCTGTTGAGTCTGGTTCCTCTCATTGTTTCTTCTTATTACTCCCATATCAGGGAGTTTTTCCTTGCCACCATCGCCCTTGGCTTGCTTATCAGGGACACTCTAGTCGTTTTAATTCATACACATTTTTCACATTTCATACACATTCCCATAATTTTCTTTTAATTTTGTGAAGTTGCTTTCCGACAATGATCATTTTTAAAAGCCCTGTACGAATAAAATAGATTTGATCTGAAAATTTAATTAACACAAATGTTGAAGAAACAGATACAGTAGGACTTTACACTCTCTTGTCAAACATATTGACATCATAGTTTGGGACAGCTTATGTGTACCTACTTGTGTGGAAGTAGGCAGAAAGCATTTCTTCTAAAAGTGTTCAGTTTCCAGTGGGGGAAAATGGTGGAAAGCCACCCAGCCAGCAGTACATTCAGTTTAAGATGCAGTATTAAAATGGAATGCATGGTATGTTTTTACTGTGATTACTAAAATTTCATTACATAACCATTTTGCATGACTAGAAAATGACTATGCCTTGTATGTGGTGTGTCTGGTGATTATGCTTTTATTAATAGTAAATTGTTGCTCTTATTAGGAAAGAAACTGCGAATCCTGATGCTCCTCTTCCTCCTTTTCCTCTCCACCTTCATCCATCTACTCTTACAAAGCGTCCTTCCTTAGATATGCAGAAAGACAAAGAAAAAGAAAGCAAAGACAAAGAAAGGTTATGAATGGATTTTTTGCATGCTGGAAACCAGACAACTTCCATATTTGTTTATCTAAACAGATTTTAGATATTATTTAGTGACTGTCTCACAATAGGCTTATTTTTCCCCATAATAAATGTAGAAAAGACATGCCAGCTCCAAAAGAAAGTGCACAGCAGCCGATATCAGAACATAAGAAACACAGGTCTGAAGCTTGTAATGTATTGATTTGTCGTAGCAATACTGCTTCTCTCTGACTGCATATCTCTAATCTGTTGAACTAGCTACTGTACAAAGATAAGAAGTACCTCATCTAAAATTTTATATTTTTATAAGGAAAACGAACGCATGTGGTGGAAAGATACATTTTGTGTTGTATTTAAAATGTACCAATAATGCTTCTCTGTCAGCAGAGATCTGGGGGAGAGTAAACCAGCCAAAAGACTGTCTACAGAAATGAAGAAAGAAAGGTTGGAACATAGATGTGTCATTATGGATGAAAGACAGAGGGCAGTATTAATGCATGAATTAGTTTGGCTGTGATTCTGCCACTTGTATTGCGTTTTAGTCAAGAAAATAATCTCTGTGTATGCCAGGTTTGTTTTATATTTAATCAAAATAATTGTTTTTTTTTTTGTATTGATAGTTTATTATTGTTTTTCCAGAAGGGATTCCTCAGATTTCAGTCAGCAGTCTCCGAAAAAGCCCATTAATGACACAAAGAAAGAAAGGTCTGATTAGAAACATCAAGTTTGACATAAGGTTTAAACTAGTTCTGGTATTGTTTTAGGGTAGAGAACAAGCTTACTTTACAAACTTTTTATTTATTTTTTTTCTAGAAAAGACTCCACAGACTCTAAGTCTCCCCTGCAACATCAATCGAGTGACTCCAAACCTCAGAGGTACAGTATTTAGCTATTTTTTGTTAATTTATCTCTCTTTAGGATTAGGAAAAATGCTACTGTCTAAGGCAAATCGTACAGTATAAATCTTTCTTTTTTTTTTTTCATACAGGCGAGACTCCGTTAACTCAAAATCTGGAACCTCTCCCCTTCCTAAGAAGCTCTCGAAGGAAAGGCAAGGATTATACACATATCTACATTATCCTTATCATTAATGTTGAGAAATCTCTGATGAATCAAAAATGTTTGCTTGTGTCTTCTAGAAGAGAGTCTCATGGTCCTAAATTGACTCTTCCTGGAGCTATACAAAGAAAGGTGTCCACCGACAGTAATGATGGACGGTACAGTTTATATCTACTCACTTTGTTTCTGTCAGGTTTTTGTGTAGCATGTGTCTACTATAAAGCCTGCCTAGCCAAGAAGGTCATTATTTCAGAAGGGTCAAATTACAGGCCTGTATCAAATAAAGAAAACATTTAAAATGCTTGGAAATGGGTTACGAACTATGCAACACATTATTAAAAACTGGTAGGATAGTGCTGAACCATTAGCTTCACTGAAGAAATGTAGTCGGAAAAAGTTCAGGAACGATCATGATCAGAGATCACTGAAACATTTGTTGAAGTTGGACAGAAAAATTGACAGTAGAAATTAAGAGCATGTGAGATAAGAACTCACAGGACAGAAACTAAACAACTGTGTGGGGATAAGAAAACCATTTGTTAGTGAGAATGCAATCTCAATCAAAGCTAAATAGAGTTTTACAAAATATTAGTATGCAACTTTTCTTTTTTTGCCCACGAAATGTTACACGTTAGCTTCAGAGTAATATTCTGATGCTGTTCATGCCCTGTGTTTTTGCATTTATACACCAGTGATGAAAATAGTTTGGATGCCCAGCTCCATGTCACTCCATTAAAATTTACAGTACTATTTTATTAGATATACTAAATCTATGGAAATGAGACACAGTGATGGTCTAGTGCAATATCATCATGCTTTTTATCTTTATCTGAACAGAAAAAGTAAACCAGAGACCCCAAAGACGCCCAGCACTCCCACCGCCCCTCTGTCCCCCTCCTTTAGCCCTGTTGGTGGTGCGCTTTCCCCTCACCTGCTCACTGGAGACTCCATCAGGGATAAGTGCATTGAAATGCTGTCAGCTGCATTACGCACAGATGGTAGTAAAACACAGAGAATACGAAATATACAACCAATAAGTATCAGCTGAGCTATTTGATGTAATAGAATTAGTAATAGAATTGAGATGATCAAGAGAGAACCCTTTCTGATCGTGTATTTATTTATTTGGTTGTTTGTTTGTTTTAGATGACTACAAATATTATGGAGCGAACTGTGATGCCATGGCAGCTGAAATTGAAGATCATATCCTTTAAAAACAAGAATAATATTCTCAGTAATCTTTAAAGTAAGAGTATTTTAAATATATAATGAGTTTTCTTTGAGTGTGTGCTAATTTATTGGTTGTGTAATCCACTTGGACATTATACTAGGTAACACCAATGACTTCTCATCATTGGTGCTGAAATCTTTTAAGGTGAGCAATTATCAGACGTTTGGACACCTAATGTTGGTCAACAGGAAATGTGTATGTAGAATAGTGGCCTCAGTGTGATGCGAGACAAAGGCCACAGTAGCGCTGTCAGTCAAATGTGAGATGAAATTATATGAAATGAAGAATTGCAGATTTGGCCATTATTGTTATGCATAAATGCATATGCAATGCAAGCATCTTCAGTTTGAGATTTCAAACATAAATTTTTCCTTAACTTACCATGTCTCCTTAAATATCTACCAGGAGATAAAAGCCACAGATATGAAATATAAAAACAGAGTACGTAGCCGCATCAGCAACCTAAAAGATCCGAAGAATCCTAATTTACGCAAGAATGTCCTGGGAGGAGCTATTGAGCTGAGTCGCATCGCCACCATGTCTGCTGAGGTGTGCAAGAATCATTTGTGTTTATTTATCTATTATTATAGTTTGTGCATTTATGTGTTGATGGCAAACTTATTTCATCCTGATTGTTTGTTTATTAAGTCAGAGATTTTAAAACCTTTCTGCGAGTTCTTTATCCAGGCAATATTAATATTTTATGGACATTTTATCAAAACTTATATTAGTTGTGTTTTTCAAATGTATTAAATGCTGGCAGCTCTGGCAGCAGTTATGGAGTCATTTTAGACCAGCTCTGTAATGTTCTCTGTGAGGTAGGAAATGGCCAGTGATGAGCTGAAGCAGCTGAGGAACATTCTGACTCAGGAAGCCATCCGCGAGCACCAGATGGCCAAGACCGGAGGCACAGTTACTGACCTGCTGCAGTGTGGCAAATGCAAGAAAAAGAATTGCACATACAACCAGGTACACTGTCCTTTTTCTCTTTTTTTCAAACACCAATTCTTAATAAAATTAAATAAAATTAATACAATATGTTGAATGAAGTATATTATAATGATGATGTTTTGGGATATTTTGTTTCTCATTTTATTTGCAACTTATGCTGCTAGTATAGAAAAAAAAACATATGCAGAACAATCAAGTATTATCAACTATAAAATCAGTAGTGATTAAGTGAAATAAGGATTAAAGTGGTGAAGTAGCAGAAATTCTTGATAAATACATTTTAAATAAATAAATTTTTTGATTGTGACTTTTGATTGTGCAGAATAACAGAACACAGTTATGAAAGTAAAAACTTATTTTATTTCTCTATGTAATATACACTGCTACACTATTTTATTTCTTATATAATATAAACTCTATATAATATACACTGCTTATATAAATATAATTTCTTATGTATACAATTTCTTATATATATTTCTTATATATACAATTTATACAATTTCTTATATTATATACACTCTATATAATATACTTATTTTATTTCTCTATATAATATACACTCTATATAATATACACTGCTACACTAGTGCACTTATTCCAGGATTTCAATAGTGCTTGAATACCATCAAGGTGGAACGTTTTCTAAGTATGCCACAGTCATGATCAGACTTCCTGCTACACATAAAAAATCCTGTATCTCAAAATATTAGAATACTTCCTAAGATCAATCGAAAAAGTTGCTACAATACAGAAAAAAAAACTGCACTCTATACACTCTAAGACTGAGTTGCTTTGATAGCAGCTTTCAGCTCATCTGTATTGTTGGGTCGGGTTTTTCTCATCTTCATCACAATAGCTCATAGATTTTGCTAGTTCCTGCTGGGAAAGGAAATCTCCATAAAGTTCCATAAAGTATTCTAAAGGTTCAGGGTCTTAAAATTGTAACAAAATTGGAAAAAATATGACATTGAATCAGAATATTTATGAAATGATACGTACAGACTCACATTATTATTAATTCATTTGGCACCTAGATATTTACAGAAATTTACAGAAATGGAAATGCTTTCAGCAATAAAATAGCCCATTATTTTTACATACTGGAATTTAGACAATGGAAATTAAAACAAAAAGGCTTGGAATATTTTACATCAAATGAATACATCTAGAGATTTAATCTAAAGAGTTTCTCTTTTAAATTAACTTATAATAAAATTTTTTTTGCATGATATTCTAATTTATTGACATCTGTATATTGGACAGGTGCAAACTCGAAGTGCTGATGAGCCAATGACCACATTTGTACTTTGCAATGAGTGTGGAAACCGCTGGAAGGTAATGGTTTGGCTTGTTTCTGATGTCCTTCAGTGTATTCTTTAGAAATTAAAACCTATTAATACATATCACTTTATTCCCCTAAATAATACATCACTTTCATGAAACAAGCTTTAATCATATATACTACATTCATCACACATTATGTTAGACTTTACAAGCTATTTTCAGCGTACAATTCATTGATGCATTCATTTAGAAACATAAATATAGCATGTTTGTCTATTATTTAATAATTCTTTATTTATGTTTCAGTTTTGCTGATTCCTGGTCAAAGCTCCATCTACAGTGAACACTTGGAATCTTTTTTTAAAATGTAGATTAAACTGCAGTGTGCAGTTTTAAAAAGTCAAATTAATTTTATAAAAGGCTAAATACTCCAGAATACTGGAACTTAAGTGATGCCATACAAAAAAGAAAAATCATTTAATTTAAACATTTAATTTTTTTTATTTTAACAAGCTCAGTTGTTTTATTTTCTGCCACGTACAGTACATTAACTGCATGAGTTGTAGTGAAATTTAAACAAAACAACTTAGAAATCAAATTTTTCAAATTTGTGCTTTTCTTGGAGTATTAATGACAACAATAATGCACTTTGTTGTATCTTCTATAGCAATTTTAAATGATGATGCTGAAAATCTCTACATAAATTAATACACTTTTAGCAATAAAATTAATGAGAAATAAATTTATTTGATTATTATGAAGTATTAATACTTGCATTAACACTTCCTTTTTAATGTTATCCTTGACAGTAATAACATCAAGTGTTGTCTGTCGTAAATAATGTATTTATACTGAATCTTGAAGGTATTTTTAAGGTCTATAATTACATACTGTGAGAAGCTTAATAGCACTTCAGCTTGCATCATATGTTTAATACTGTAAACACAAGACATGGGAGACATATCTGTTCTTTTCCAGTTAAAGACAGTATCATGCGTGAGGAATACATCCGTTGCACCCATGGCTACCAAAAGACGCAAGCTGGTTAATAATGCCCCTGTCTCTATATTGAGCCTTAATAAGTACAATCCTCTCTGGATTGTTTCTGTTCTCTTCACTAAGAAACCGACTCATTGTGAAGCCTTCACTCTTTTATCACTGAAATCTAAGGATTTGGTGTTTATCTACACTAACCATCTGAGATTTTATATATATATATATATATATATATATATATATATATATATATATATATAACAGCAAAGACAGCATATGAATGTGAGCTTTTCGGTAATGCTCATGTCTCTTGGCATGGCAATTTTGCAGTTATATGCAGATTGTTCAGCTCAGTACCCAGAGAGAAGATGATAGAGTGAGAAAGCATTGAATACAAGTGTACATCCTTTTTGCTCATCTCCCCAACGTGGTACAATGTGCTAAAACCCTCCGACAGGCTCCCACTACCCTAATCCATCCTCTCACCCCCCTTCACTTTATAAAGATAAATGAGGAGCTAGCACTTCAAAGCTATTTGTCAATATTTGTTCACAGGTATGGGTCTCATAATTATGCTCAAATAAATCCAACCAAATGACAAGTGGTCTCAATATTAATCAATCACTTCCTATACATCCCTCTAACATGGATGATGTCAGTCATCAAGTCATGAGTCAGAATTGCTCAAGTTGAATCACAGCTGCTCTCACTGGACTATCATCATAACAGAACTAAATTAGATTTTACAGCTAAAAATAAATAAAAAAAACAGGTTAGTCTGCACAAGAAAAGAGAGGTCATGTACAGGTGAAAATATTTTATAAAATTAAAAAAATATTTCATAATACCTGGAACAGACATATCCTAGGAATTAGACACAGAAAGGGAGACAGTGAAGTTTAGTTTATTCTTAGGATTATGTGGTTTTAAATATTAACTACTAAATGCATCTTGAAAAAAACTAATGATTTTTCCATCTTTCCATTTTTTTAATGATATAAAGGCATTTTCCATTTAAATTTCAAACTAGCATATCTTCTATTCCTGTATATGTTACCTCAAGCTCGGCCAGATAGACCCGTGAAAACCCCATTTTAATTAATTTAGTAGTTTTTATGTGTTGAGTGCACAAACAAACAGACAGACAAAAATTCCAAAAACCATCTTGATTTGTTAGTCATTATTAGTCATTTTACGCCCCTCAAATTATTTTTCATATGATAGATTCATTTCAAAGTATACAGACAGAATATCAATCAAACAAACTCAAAAGTAAGAGAAAAAAAACATTATATAAATGTTATAAATTAAATTTCATTTTAGTGAGTAAAAGAAATATTTTATGCCCTACCAGCCAACAATAATTCTGGCTCCCACAGTAGTTATGTGCTCATGTGGTACACAGATTAATTTAAGAAGGGTCTCCTAACAACGCATTATGTGTATGAAACCCACCTGTCCCCAGAATCTTCCATTCATACCTCACCACCCTGGGCAAGACAAAAGAGCTGTCAAAAGTTGTATGAGACAGAGTTATAGACTTGCACAAGGCTGGAATGTGCTATAAGACCATCAGCAAGAAGCTTGGGTAGAAGAAGACAACTGTTGAAGTGATTATTGGCAAATGGAAGTAATACAAAATAACCATCAATCGCCCTCGGTCTAGAGCTCCTTGCAAGATTTCGACTTATGGGGTAAGGATGATCATAAGAAAACTCAAGAATCAGTTTAGAACTATACAAGAGGAGCACAGTTACCAAATAAACCATTAGTAAAACAATGGGCTGCCATGAATTGAAATCCTTCAGGGCTGCAAGGTCCCCCTCCTCAAGAAAGCACAAGTACAGGCCCGTCTGAAGTTTGCTAATGAACAAAGAAGGATTGGGGAAAAATGCTGTGGTCAGATGAGATCCAGAATAAAACTCTTTAGCATTAATTCAACTCGCTTCGTACAAGGACAGAAAATTGCTGACTATTGCCCTAAGAGCACCACTCCTACAGTCAAGAACTGAGGCGGAAAATCATGCTTTGGGACTGTTTCTCTGCTAAAGGTACAGACTGACTGAGGAGCCAATGGACTGGACCATGTATTGTAATATTTTGGATGAGAACCCTCTGAAGATGAATCGTGGATGGGTTTCCAGTATGACAATGTCCCAAAACCTACCGCCAATGAAATAAAGGAGTGGCTCAATAAGAAGCACATTAAGGTCATGGAATGGCCTAGTCAGTCTCCAGACCTTAATCCTATAGACAATTTATGGAGGGAACTGAAACTTCGAGTTGCCAAGCGACAGTCAAGAAACATTATAGATTTATAGATAACGAAGATCTGTAAAGAAGAGTGGTGGCAGACACACACACACATGCGACAAGATCTCCAACCAGAACCAGGGCACAAGGATGAGTCAGACAGGTGCATAGGGCAAAGGAGTTCTGTATCACTGGCAACTCATGAACACCATGTGCAGCTTGACAGAGGAAGAGAGAGAGAATGAGAAAAGATTAGTTATGTATTGTCTGTCATGCAATGTATAAGTTAAGTGTATATTAAGTGCAGAGTACAAGCAGGTACTCAGGAAGGACTACCTATTACAGCATAACAAAAAGGGAGTTCCAGAAGGAAACACAGACATAAGGGTTCTGGTAAGTAAAGCAACAATGCACTCCACTGTCAACAAACCTGAGTGATCAATTAAAATGGGATAAGACAGCATCCAAACATACTAGTTCACAATTCACAAAAGGCTTGGCTAAATAAATAGTTCCCTAGCAAGGCTACACTCGATGCTGCGTGAAAACGCTATGGGAACCAGTTTGTCGCGTTGCCGGTCGTTGAAGCATGCTGTGAAAACACGCCAAAGTTTTTGGCTATATATAACCTCGACAGGTGACGTCATCTGATTAGATGTAGGTGGAGGTTATAAAAACAGGTGAGCCGGCAACGACCTCAGATCATTTGTCTTCAATGCCTAGTTGTGAAGCGTGCTTGTGATAAACCAGCAAAATAAGTAGGTGTTTAACTCACCGATTTGACGAGTTTAATCCCTCCGTGTGTGATAATCCATATCGGAGTGCGATCTCTACACTGCTTCGACTAGTGCTGCTGCGGCAGACGGAGGTAAGAAAACTCCTTTCTTCCGCGTTGTCATCACGAGGATTCCTCTCTTGTTTACCGGAGATGAAAATAGCCTTAAGCACTAAAACAAGCAGTAGACGGCAGCTTCTGTCGGGTGGCCGGGGGGCGGAGCCTCAATGACGCTCTCTCCCCCCCCCCCCCCCTCTCAGCTCTCTTCATGTGAGTTAACCCTTTCATGGAGTAGGCTGTATTCATGCTGTGTTTTTCATGCCATCGACTTATTTGTTTATTTAAATATAGTCGATATGGAAACGCGGGATTGTATGATGACGCCCAGATAGCAGAGACGCTTCACAGGCTATCTCTCTCCTGGGACATCATCCTCCCTGGTAAGCTTATACTTCCTTTCTAGCTGTGTAGACTTTTATCTGCCCTAGAGGGAAAAGCTTTTCAGGCAGTGGGTCAGCTTGGTGCTGCACTGCACACAGGAGGTCAGACTGATTTAAAAATATATATATATATATATGTGTATATATATATATATATATATATATATATATATAAATATAAATATATATGGATATATGTGTGTATAAAATAAAATAAATGGGGGTGGCCCCCCCAATAGGGAAAGGCACCCAGAATTCCTTTTTAACGAATATGTGTTCTCCCTGGCACCCCCAGGAGGTCGGTGTTTTGCTCCGCCACCACTGGTGTTCGGGCAACACCAGTGTCCTATAGGCTGTTAGTTCTTCGGTTTTTCCTGCCATGCTTCAGGATGCCGAACATCTAACATCCTCCCCCCCGTTTAACCAAGCTGCCGAAACTTTTTGCCCTTTTATGAGAAACTGGCAGCGTGGAAGCTACTGCCAAGTATATCTCCTTGGGTACTAAGCACTGGAGAGAGGAACTACAGGATTCAGTTCTCACTTCACCTTCTGTGTTTTCAATGGCGTGGCCTCCACTTCCATGAAACCAGAAAGTGCGCATCTGCTGACAGGCTGCCGGGGAAGGGGGCCATGGAACATGTTCCCCCACCAGACAGTGAGTCAGGCTACTACAGTCGGTATTCTTGGTTCCCAAGAGGAACGGGGGCTGCGTCCAATATTTCAGATTCTGCGGGCTCTCCCGCTACCTGAAAATCATTGAATACAGTTCAGTTCTTGACTGTAAAGGTGATTGCTCTCAACCCTACCAAGCGATTGTTTCTGACAATCGATTTAAGGACGTTTACTTTTATACAGAAACATTGCCACAACACAGGGAGATCCTGAGGTTCGCTTTCGGGGGCGAAGCTTACCAGTATCGGGTCCTTCCATTGGTCTAGCTCACCCGCACACATACAAAATGCACGGATTTAGCCCTGGCTCTTACGGGAGTCCCAGGGCATCCGGTGGCTAGTGCTTCGACATCAGCATGTCGTCCTAGCTCATCTCTGTTCTCAGGACTGGGACCCAACGCCACAAAAGCGTGCTCTTTCCTGTGCAGAGGACAACACATTGTGTGCTATATGGGATTCGGTCGTAAGCGGGCACAGCTGTCTCCCGCTCGTATCGAACCCATTCTCAACACCCTCAAGGAAAACAAGCTAGACCAGAAAGTGACCATCACTTTCAGACATCCTAGCTCTCATGGCAGCTGTATCCACGGTGACACCTTTGGACCTTCTGCACATGAGAGCATTCTAAGTTGTGGCTAAGAACCAGGGGATATCACTAGGGCCAATCCCCAATATGGGTTACGCGCCAGGTGCTTCGTACCCTTTCTACGTGGTTCAGACCCCGGTCTCTACTTTGGGTCCCACTCTAAGTTAATCTTGTCGTCACTGAGGCTAACGACAGATGCTTCCCTCATAGGCTGGGGTGCGGTCTCTGATGACTGTCCAGCCCAAGGGAGCTGGAGAGGCTATCTTCTCGCATGGCACAGCAATTGCCTCGAAATGATGGCTCTATTTCTGGCCCTAAAGCACTTCCTCCAGCAGTTGAGAGGCTGCCATGTCCTAGTGCGGGGGACAATAGTATGGCAGTCTCATATGTTATCGCCAGGGCGGACTGTGCTCGCGCCGCTAACAGCTAGCGCACCAGGTTCCTGTCCCTCAGAGCGATTTACATTCCAGCATGGATGCGGGAGCAGTAGTACTGTCCAGTCTATCTCTGACACACGGGGAATGGTAACCCCACTCCGAAGTAGTCAGGGAGAGATTTTCATGTAGCAAGGCGGACCTCTTGCCTTCTAAGATGTGCTTCGCCTTTTACTGCTCTTCAGATTTACGTCCACCGCATCAGCTAGTGGCGTAGGTCAGAGCAGCTTCTACATGTTTTGGATGAGAGATGCTATTGCCCTCTCCTATGAGGCGCGTGGGTTCACTTCGCCTCTGGGAATCAGGGCTCTTTCAACCCTGGGGATTGCCTCATCTATTGCATTAGCAAGAGGAATTCCCCTGCAGCAAGTATATGCTAAGCAGGTAAACCCAGTCCACTGCCGAATTGTTTCAGTGCTGGAGTTTCCCTCCTCGGGTCTGTGCCCTAGTACTCTCAGGACGTACGTGACTGCATCCTCTCTCAACTATCTTCAGAAAGCTCCATAAGCCCAACAGGCACCCTATTGCTCTTGAAGCCTTCTGTCCTCCGCGCTGACAGCTTCGGAGCAGGAGAGACTTCACTTGCTGTGTCCAGCTTGTGCTCTTCAGATCTACGTCCACCGCATCAGCTAGTGGCGTAGGTCAGAGCAGTTTCTACATGTTCTGGATGAGACATGCTATTGCCCTCTCCTATGAGGCGCGTGGCCTCACTTCGCCTCTAGGAATCAGGGCTCCTTCAGTCAAAGGGATTGCCTCATCTATTGCACTAGCAAGAGGTATTCCCCTGCAGCAAGTGTCTGCTAAGCAGGTAAACCCAGTCCACTGCCGAATTGTTTCAGTGCTGGAGTTTCCCTCCTCGCAACAGGCACCCTATTGCTCTTGAAGCCTTCTGTCCTCCGCGCTTACAGCTTCGGAGCAGGAGAGACTTCACTTGCTGTGTCCAGCTTGTGCTCTCCAGATCTACGTCCACCGCATCAGCTAGTGGCGTAGGTCAGAGCAGTTTCTACATGTGCTGGATGAGACATGCTATTGCCCTCTCCTATGAGGCGCGTGGCCTCACTTCGCCTCTAGGAATCAGGGCTCTTTCAGCCAAAGGGATTGCCTCATCTATTGCATTAGCAAGAGGTATTCCCCTGCAGCAAGTGTCTGCTAAGCAGGTAAACCCAGTCCACTGCCGAATTGTTTCAGTGCTGGAGTTTCCGTCCTCGGGTCTATGCCCTAGCACTTTCAGGACGTGCGTAACTGCATCCTCTCTCAACTATCTTCCAAAAGCTAACTATAAACCCAACAGGCACCCTATTGCTTTTGAAGCCTTCTGTCCTCCGCGCTTACAGCTTCGGAGCAGGAGAGACTTCACTTGCTGTGTCCAGCTTGTGCTCTTCATATCTACGTCCACCGCATCAGCTAGTGGCGTAGGTCAGATGCTATTGCCCTCTCCTATGAGGCGCGTGGGCTCACTTCGCCTCTAGGAATCAGGGCTCATTCAACCAGGGGATCGCCTCAGCTATTGGATTAGCAAGAGGTATTCCCTGCAACAAGTGTGTGCCAAGCAGGTAGACCCAGTCCACTGCCAAAATGTTTCAGTGCTGGAGCTTCTGCAGTAAAAGCTTGTCCTTGGGCTTGTGCCCTAGTACCCTCAGGATTTTCTTAGCTGCATTGTTTGAAGCCTTCTGTCCTCCGCCTTTTACAGCTTCGGAGCAGGAGAAACTTCACTTACTATCCAGTATGTGCTCTTCAGATTCACGTCCACCGCATCAGCTAGTGGCGTAAGTCAGAGCGCCACTATACTGGGTGAGAGATGCATATTGCCCTCTCCTATGAGGCGCGTGGGTTCACTTCGCCTCTGGGAAGCAGGGCTCACCCAACCAGGGTGATCATCCCAGTCTCACCAGCAGGAGGTATCCCCTGCAGTAATTGTGTGGCGCGAAGGGTTGGTTCCTCCCCGCACACATTTCTTACATTTATAAATCTGGATGTTCATGCTACTCCGGGCTCACTGCCCCCGAGTTAGCTGCCCAGGCATAGCTCTGAGACCTTCTTGGCTTTGTGCGCACACGCTACACAACCTTGGGGTCCAGACACCTGTAGTGCGGCGGCGTTGGTATTCTCGTTCCCATAGCGTTTTCACGCAGCATCGAGTGTAGCCTTGCTAGGGAACGTCTCGGGTTACATTTCTGTAACCCTGTTCCCTGAAAGGCGGGAACGAGATGCTGCGTCGCAATGCCGCACTACCACGTGACCGGACGGCTGTTCAGACAAATTAATCTGAGGTCGTTGCCGGCTCACCTGTTTTTATAACCTCCACCTACATCTAATCAGATGACGTCACCTGTCGAGGTTATATATAGCCAAAAACTTTGGCGTGTTTTCACAGCATGCTTCAACGACCGGCAACGCGACAAACTGGTTCCCATAGCGTTTTCACGCAGCATCTCGTTCCCGCCTTTCAGGGAACAGGGTTACAGAAATGTAACCCGAGACGTTTTCCAGCCTAGATTTACACACTGAGACTGTGTCTGAGTTCCTAACGCTATTTGGAAGGCTAATCTATAACTTTGGGCTTTAAGAAAAAGCTCTGCCCCTGCTGGTTTTATAATACAAGGTACTGTAAAGCAGCATGCAACCTTTGTTAGAAATAGGCATGGTGGATCATAAAACACTAGCAGTTTACTCAAGTTCTGTGGCATGAGGCCATTTAGTGCTTCATAGGTCAGTAGTAGTATTCATAATCAATGCATTTTCACCGGGAGGCCAATGCAATATGGATAAGATAGGGGTGATGTGCTCATATCTTCTGGTTCTAGTGAGGACTGTGGCTGCTACATTCTGGATTAACTGGAGTTTGTTTATGCACTTAGTTGAAAATCCAGCAATAATCCAACCTTGAAGTGACAAAAACATATAGCAATATATACTTTATGTTGACAATATTTCTAAGATGAAAGAAGGCTATCCTAGAAATATTATCTACATCCTGGTTACTTTGTAGGAGTGATCTGCTATAAAATAAGAAATTGATTGTCAAGCATGTTCTTTTTTAGCTAGGGCAGCAGTCATTTCTCATTTAAAATTTATTCCATTTACCACTGAAATTTCCTCCCTGACAATCCAGTTTGCTTTAAGTCCTTTTCATAACTCAGCATCTTTAGTCAACACTCTTTTCTATCTCCACAGCCTGTCTCTTTTCCATACACAAGAAAGTGAAAGCTGTTACTCCACATAATGTATATAGTGCTGGTCTGCACTCTTGAGATAAGTTGGCTGTAAAACTTTGAAAAAGTGTAAGACATTGTAGCTGGGATCATAACAACTTGTGTGCAAGTTTCAGTCTATTTCAGCCTGATGATCTTTATCTTGATATTGCCACACATTTGCCCAGTGTGCTGTAACATGTTCACAAATTAATTTGGCAAAGGCACAATAATCCTTTTTATTTTTTGCTTATCACTTTGATTTTGCTTGGCTATGGGGTTGTATCCCAAAACATGATTCCACTTGATTCCTTCCTTTATTTTTATACCCTCCAGAATCTTATTAAGCTTCAAGCATCAACATATAAGCATGTGATGTTCTTGTGTTATAATGGTTGTTTACAGTATATACAGATTATATACACTTTGTAACAAGTTCTAGCTCCCAATCATTTTTAGTCCAAATGGACCTTATAATATTTAGATGATAAGTGTTTGTTACCTTTCTTTGCACCATTCACTGGAAGGCAAATCTTGTATTTCTATTTTTCAGGCAAATGATTACATCTAGCTTTTTGCTCTAAAGTAGTCATGCTGCTATTTAGGGATTCCCCACATCTAATCATTGTAAGCTCCTATACATTCAAATAGTTCCTTTTTATGGTCTTTGGAAACTGCCTTAGGAATATGGCCGAAGTATGAAAACACCCTGGTTGGGAGAATTAGGTATGAGCAAGCTTGATTTTTTTTTTAAAAGCCTGATCTACCATCTAAGATAATGTTGCTGTCCTATATCTGTAATATTATTGTCTTTACTGTAGCTGATATTGTTTTCTCAGCTCATCAGTAACATATTGACTAATCAACACTTGCAATAGATGTGTGAAAAATAAATTAAAGATTCTTGTTAAGTAAAGTTACAATTAGAATTTTCCACAATTGTTTTTGGCCCATGAACATAACTTGAGAAGTATACATTAACTGGCTTGCTAGCACATCCTGTGAAGACCAGACACAACTAACAGTAGTCAGTGGCATGTCTATTATCCATCTTTCTGTGTAGGGGATTTAGCACGTCAACATACACCAGAATTTGTTTCAAAAACTTGACACCAAGTTTTATGGCAAAAGTGTAGAGTGTAAACCCTGATCCCTACTATTTAACTTCATTCAAAAATGAATCATACCTATGCCAAAATCTTCAGAATCTAACCCATGTTGCCAGGGTACCAAACAGGAATGTACGTATAGTTTGGATAACGCAAGAAATTCAGATTATTGATTGGCCCAAATAAATAAATCCCAGAATCAGTACTCAACTCAGATAACCTTTCAAGCATCTTTCAAAATGAAACACTGCAGTTCTATAAATTTGGGGCCAAACTGTACAGTTTTCCAGTTGTGATTCTGAAGGCTATTACTGTCCTGCACATTGTAATCTCTTCTCTGCTCCCGTTACCTAAGTCAGTAATTCAGCTAATAAACATCTCAGCCTGAGTTGAAGTGGTTGTATGATTATACTGCATTTTCAAACATATTTGCACCATGCTGAAACAAGGAGCAAAGTCAAGAATGCTATAATATATATATTTTTTTTATTTAAAGAAAAAATCGTTTGTATCACCAGCAAACAATACAGAGTGCAGCAGTTCGTCGTACCACTTCACCTGTAAATCCGCATGGGACTGAACTCGAATCTCTGTAGCGCTGATGTATAATTAAGACATGCTGTCAATCAAAAAAGGGGTTCTGCCCTTTAAACAGCTCCTCCAATCATCATGCAGCAGCCCAGCGTCTTGGCCCGCCCACTGCTCCATTCACTCCCAGAGAAGTTGAGCTTCCCATGAAGTGAAGATTTTGGTGCATTTATCCAATTACTGTCCAGCTTTTCTGCAATGAAAAAAGCTCCTCTGTGCTGCCCCATAGCACTCCAGTGAAGCTGGGCTTCAGGAGGGTTTAAACGAAGTGCTGCACGGAAATGTATGACAAGAAAATCGCGTCAAACAATCTACAATAAATACCTGATTCTGAACGAGCTAGTCATGAAGTTGAATGGGTTCTAGCACACTTTTATTAAAACCAATATAAATACGACAGTGCATATATGAGCATTTATTTTCTTACATAGTAGAGGAAGCAGAGCTTCCCTTGTAGTCTTAGAGCAGCCGCCACTGCCAGAGACTCTTTAGGACAACTTTTAAACCCTATAAAATTCAAGACTAAACAAACGATTTAGCACCTTTCTGCCCAGTGTTAAGAAAACTATTTGAATCTCACAGCATTAAAAAAACATATACACATGTCCATTTCACAAAAACACATTTAGTGAATGTAGTGAAATTGACAGTCATGGAGTAAGAGATATTTAGTCTGATCAAGACACTATAAGATCAAATAACCATAGCCATTTTACAACATCTGTAAGATATTGTGGGTACCCTTATTATGATAATGTCTTGTGAAAGCTTCACCTGACTGCAAAAATGTGCCAGTATTTGACATCTATAGCTCATGAAAGGCCGACAAGTTCAATCCTTCTGTAATTGTGCAGAATGCATACTGCGCTATATTGATATTGTACAATACAGGATTGGAATTCGAAACCCCATTTCTAAAGCACTTTGACCCAATGATCCCATTTTAACCAGCACGGTTTCCATGTTGTCATTAGGTCAGTCAGACCCACTTCTCTTTTCTGTCTCAACAAAGTTAAGTATTTTGTGGCCATAATGTCAGCTGAAGTACTGAAATTTTAGATGTAAAGGTCATAGCCTAACACTGTGTGGGTAGGTATCCATGTTCTTTATATATTGCTGTTAACAGTAGACATTGTCAAAAATTATACATAAGCTTCATTTTTAATCAGCAAGCCAGTGGGGGGGGCAAAGAAAAAACTCCTAGCATTATTACAAAATTTGGAGCACACAACTGTACTGTAATACACTGCATTTATAAAGTTTCGTATTAAGATTTACATTTGTGGGGCTAAGGGAAAATAAAACTAAACCTATTTCAACATGACAATGGCTTAGTGCACAAATCAAAGTAAATGAATACCTGGATTGATTGAATACCTTGATTTTTCATTCTAATGAAAAATCAAGTGGAAAGAATTAATAAAATGGGATATACAGTGCAAATATTTGCTACATTTCCAGCTACACTGAACAGGTTGACCCAAGTATATCTTCAGTGAAACCTGTAATGTACCATGTCCAAAAAGATGGATAGCATACATTAGAGTGATGATTTTGGGAGCAATGTTTACATTAATATACCTTGTATTTTATGATGTGAGTCAGTGACATAATTATAATAATGGACACTAGTCCACATACATTTACTGTCCTTATATTTTATATAATTTGATTAATGGAACAGCACAAAATGTTCTTTGCTTGACCGAGCAGATGTCTCAGAAATTGCAGCGTATTTCATGCATCATCTCAATCAAGCTTTTAAGAGTTTCTCTGGGAGCAAGAATACTGACCTGTAAAATTGCAAATACCTTGAGATGTTCCATCTGAGATATGATATCATTTACAGTATGTTATTGTTACATAAGAGATTCACCCTTAAGAAACTATCCATGAAGCTGGATGAATATATTCCCTTTTCTTTTTCTGTTTAAATTATTACATGTGCATCATGTCTTACGTGCCAGTGGATCAATTGCTGAACCTCATAATAGAAAAATGTTCCAGATAGACTAATAAATAAATAAAGCATACTGAGCTGTCTAATGATATTCTACACTTGAGGAGCATTTTTGTTTTGATGTGGGAGTGAATTAACTGTCTGCTGTGTGGGCTATCAGAGCTGCAAAGCTGCACATTGCACAAGCCTGTGTGCAGTGCTGTTTGTGGCTTATGGCACATGTGCAAAATCTGCTAAACTAATAAAATAAACATGAAACTAATTGCTAAAGAGAGAGAAAGTGATGTGTCCCCATGGACATGCTCATGACAGGATAAGAAGCAGGGAGCTCTGTGTGTTCTGTGCGGCTGATAATGCTGTTGTAATAGGAGAAAAAAAGCTAATAAGTTCCCATGAGCTTGTGTCATCCATCCCGTCTAATGTGCTGTTTCCTCCCTGGGTAATACCACCACCACGGCTAAGCCCTGTGGGATATCACATACAGATGCATTAGTGGATTTGGACAGAAGGAATAACTTTCTCCACAGGAATTCAATTAATGTAACAAAAAAAAAAAGAATGAAAGAAAGAAAAAAAAGGAAGAAGCCATTGCGGGAAATTAAAATCATAAATTTACACTGAAGCATACAAACTAGTTATGTGTGAATAATATAACAATGAATAATATATTTCATTAAAATACAAATATAGAAACACAAAACCTAATCAACAGAAGGAAGTAGTGAGCATCCAGCTTTAAGAACTGAATACCAGATAAGAAATGCCTCAGCATCAGTTTATGTCTAACTTTAATGTACGGTAAAACCAATTTTACTGCAGAGTGTGAAAAACAGAGGACTGAAAGAAGAATATATTAGCTAGATTGCGTAAAAGGGGCCATCTTGGCGCAGGCTTTACCCCATCCCCAGCAAGTTAACACTGTTGGGTCCTTGGGTAAGACCCTTAATCCTACACTTTATACAACCCAGCCACTGCCAAGTCTAGTTAGAAAATGGGCGGGTTGTAACAGGTAGGGCATCCGGAGTAAAACCTGTGGCAGATCTTGCAGATCAAGTGATCTGATGTAGCGACCTCTAAATCAAATTCAAATTTTATTTGTCACATACACAGTCATACACAGTATAATATGCAGTGAAATGCTTACACGACCGCCAATGACCTTAAAAAGAAAATAAAAGCTTGTACGTAAATAAATATCAATAAAAGGAAATACTAAAGAAATAAATTTACCTAGTAAAATTAACTGTACAATAAGGGCATAATAAAATATTGCAAAATATAGAAATATGGGGGGGTGGGGGGAGTATATATATAGACAATTTAAAGTGACCGTGGTTGTGCAAATATGCATGAAAGGTGACTAGTGAAAGTGACATGTGCAATTGTCCAGATGTATAAATATTTAGTGCAAGTGTGTATGAATGTGTCCATGATTGTCCAGTCAGTGTTGTGAGCTTAAAAAGATGTTATTAGTCCTGTGTGGAGGTGTGATTGTGATTGAGAGACCTTATCGCCTGCGGGAAGAAGCTCCTTCTCAGTCTCTCTGTGTTGGCCTTTAGGGAGCGGAATCGCTTCCCAGACCGTAACAAAGAGAACAGTCCATTACTGGGGTGACTGAGGTCCTTCATGATCTTCCTGGCCTTAGTCCAGCACCGCTTGCTGTAGATCGAGTGCAGGTCAGGGAGCTCAGTGCGGATGATGCGCTCGGCTGATCGCACCACCCTCTGTAGAGCTCGTCTGTCCTGCATGGTGCTGTTCCCGAACCAGGTCGTGATGTTTCCCGTCAGGATGCTCTCTATGGTGCAGGAGTAGAAGTTCCTGAGCACCTTGGAGGGCAGTCTAAAGTCTCTCAAGCGTCTGAGGTGATACAGACGCTGCCGGGCTTTTTTCACCACGGTGTTGATGTGACAGGACCATGACAGGTGCTGAGTAATGTGAACACTGAGGTATCTGAAGCTGTCCACTCTCTCCACTGGGCTCCTGTTGATGACAGGGGTCTGGTAGTTCCTCTCCTGCTTTGTACAAAAGTCCACTATCAGCTCCTTTGTCTTACTGACATTCAGGAGGAGATTGTTCCTCTGGCACCAGTTCTCCAGATTTCCAATCTCCTCTAGGTAGTCCGACTCATCATTGTTGGTGATCAGTCCGACCACGACGGTGTCGTCAGCAAACTTGATGATGGAGGTGGAGTTGGTAGTGGCCATGCAGTCGTGGGTGTACAAAGAGTACAGCAGGGGGCTCAGAACACAACCCTGGGGGGCTCCAGTGCTGAGAGTGAGTGTAGCTGAGACATGTCTGCCCATCCTTACTGCCTGTGATCTGCCAGTCAGAAAATTGGAGATCCACTGACATATAGATGAGCTAAGTCCCAGGTGCTCCAGCTTGGTGGTGAGTGTGGAGGGAATTATGGTATTAAATGCCATAATCTAGGAAAAAAGAGACAAAGTGTCAAACCGGTAACTCCCACCCGCCTCCACAAAACAAAAAATTAATACATTAAAATACATTTTGATTGTTTACACATGAAAATGTACTTAGCAATGCCTTTATAACTAACCCTACAGTATATACAGTGGCTTGCAAAAGTATTCGGCCCCCTTGAACTTTTCCACATTTTGTCACATTACAGCCACAAACTTCTATCAATTTTATTAGAATTCAAAGTGAAAGACCAATACAAAGTGGTGTACATGTGAGAAGTGGAAAGAAAATCATACATGATTCCAAACATTCATTCATCTTCTATACCGCTTTATCCTGTATATTTAGGGTCGCGGGACCTGGAGCCTATCCCAGGAGACTCTGGGCACGATTCAATTCAATTCAATTTTATTTGTATAGCGCTTTTACCAATTGACATTGTCTCAAAACAGCTTTACACAATCAAAAGAATTATTTAAGTTTGTATGGAATGTGAATGTGTATGAATCAAAATGGTCAGATAGTCCCTGGTGAGCAAGCCGAGGGCGACAGTGGCAAGGAAAAACTCCCTGAGATGGTAATAGGAAGAAACCTTGAGAGGAACCAGACTCAACAGGGAACCCATCCTCATTTGGGTGAAACAGATAGCAGAAAATGATCTGCATTTATACAGTGTGTTAGGTGGCAGGCAGTTCAGCTATAATAGTTGATCTTAATTGATGTTAAAATGGAGTCCAGGTAGTTATTGGAGACTCAGATAGACTTGTAGAAAGTTCCAGTCCTGAACTACCGAATTGTCAAGTCCTCAGAGAAACAGCTGCTAACACCAGTCGAGGCCAGAACCATCTTCTAAGTAGATAGAATCATCTCCAGACACCAGACGCATCCCAAAGAGTCACACGGGGCATCCATGCGATGAGATCTCCAACCAGAAGCGGGGCACCAGGATGGATCAGACAGGTCCGGAGGGCAGAGGGAGTCTGGATCACTGGCAGCTCAGGAACGACATGTGTAGCTCGACAGAGAGAGAGAGAGAAAGAGTGAAAGGGGGAGACAGGGGGAGAGAGGAAAGAGAAAGAGGGGGAGAAAGAGAAGAAGAGGAGAGATGGCAGTTAGGTATGGTCACAGTCACATGATGTATAATGTGAATGTATATTTACTGTAGAGTGCAAGCAGGGACTCCGGCAGGACTAACTATGACAGCATAACTAAAAGGGAGATCCAGAATGAAACACAAACATGAGGGCTCCCTGAGATGTAAAGCAAACAATCACCTCACCGTCAACAAACCTGGGTGATCAAATGACAGTGAGGAAGACAGCATCTAAACATACCAGTTCACCATAATACTCTACGTCCATGAGTCCCCCAGATCTGCTCCTTTACCTAAGGCAAATCTATTCATAAAAATGCTTGACTAAATAAATAGGTTTTTAGCCTAGACTTAAACACTGAGACTGTGTCTGAGTCCCGAACACTATTTGGAAGACTATTCCATAATTTTGGGGCTTTGTAAGAAAAAGCTCTGTCCCCAGCTGTAGTTTTCATAATACGCGTTACTGACAAGCAGCCTGCATCCTTTGATCGAAGTAGGCATGGCGGATCGTAAGACACTAGCAGTTCGCTCAGATACTGCAGCGCGAGACCATTTAATGCTTTATATACGAGGCAGGATACACCCTGGACAGCGTGCCAATCCATCGCAGAGGACACACACACACACTCATTCACAAACTATGGTCAATTTGGGAACGCCAATTAGCCTAACCTGCATATCTTTGGACTGTGGGAGGAAACCGGAGTACCCAGAGGAAACCCACCAAGCATGGGGAGAACATGCAAACTCCATGCACGATTCCAAACATTTTTTACAAATAAATAACTGAAAAGTGGGGTGTGCGTAATTATTCAGCCCCCTGAGTCAATACTTTGTAGAACCACCTTTTGCTGCAATTACAGCTGCCAGTCTTTTAGGGTATGTCTCTACCAGCTTTGCACATCTAGAGACTGAAATCCATGCCCATTCTTCTTGGCAAAACAGCTCCAGCTCTGTCAGATTAGATGGACAGCGTTTGTGAAAAGCAGTTTTCAGATCTTGCCACAAATTCTCGATTGGATTTAGATCTGGACTTTGACTGGGCCATTCTAACACATGGATATGTTTTGTTTTAAGCCATTCCATTGTTGCCCTGGCTTTATGTTTAGGGTCGTTGTCCTGATGGAAGGTGAACCTCCGCCCCAGTCTCAAGTCTTTTGCAGGTTTTCTTCCAAGATTGCCCTGTATTTGGCTTCATCCATCTTCCCATCAACTCTGACTAGCTTCCCTGTCCCTGCTGAAGAGAAGCACCCCCAGAGCATGACGCTGCCACCACCATATTTGACAGTGGGGATGGTGTGTTCAGAGTGATGTGCAGTGTTAGTTTTCCGCCACACATAGCGTTTTGCATTTTGGCCAAAAAGTCCCATTTTGGTCTCATCTGACCAGAGCACCTTCTTCCACATGTTTGCTGTGCAAACGGGACTTCTTATGGTTTTCTGTTAACAATGGCTTTCTTCTTACCACTCTTCCATAAAGGCCAACTTTGTGCAGTGCACGACTAATAGTTGTCCTATGGACAGATTCCCCCACCTGAGCTGTAGATCTCTGCAGCTCGTCCAGAGTCACCATGGGCCTCTTGGCTGCATTTCTGATCAGCGCTCTCCTTGTTCGGCCTGTGAGTTTAGGTGGACGGCCTTGTCTTGGTAGGTTTACAGTTGTGCCATACTCCTTCCATTTCTGAATGATCGCTTGAACAGTGCTCCGTGGGATGTTCAAGGCTTTGGAAATCTTTTTGTAGCCTAAGCCTGCTTTAAATTTCTCAATAACTTTATCCCTGACCTGTCTGGTGTGTTCTTTGAACTTCATGGTGTTGTTGCTCCCAATATTCTCTTAGACAACCTCTGAGGCCATCATAGAGCAGCTGTATTTGTACTGACATTAGATTACACACAGGTGCACTCTATTTAGTCATTAGCACTCATCAGGCAATGTCTATGGGCAACTAACTGCACTCAGATCAAAGGGGGCTGAATAATTACGAACACCCCACTTTGCAGTTATTTATTTGTAAAAAATTTTTGGAATCATGTATGATTTTCGTTCCACTTCTCACTTGTACACCACTTTGTATTGGTCTTTCACGTGGAATTCCAATAAAATTGATTCATGTTTGTGGCTGTAATGTGACAAAATGTGGAAAAGCCACTGTATCTTGTGTAATTTGAGACTTTTTCCATTACATACATTTTTTTTATAAATAAATAAAGCTAACATTCAAAAGCTTTTTAAATCAAATGAAGAGAATTTGAGAATTTGTATATCTTCCCTAAGACTTAATTTAATACCTTTTCTGATAAATGAAGCAGGAAAATAATAAGATGGTAATAGTATTTTTGTTCTGTCCCTCACATTACTGATGATTAACCCATGACCCTACCTCGTCTTATGTATGCCCTCAACCACACTGGGTCATCTGCATCTCAATATATTCTTTTAAACTTCAAATGTGCTTTATGGACATTACATTTCTGCCTACAGGTTTCTAACTGATGTTAAGGTTTGTAATGATTATTTCAAGGAATTGCTCTAATGAATTATGAAAGGCATGAGGCCTGTAATGAACAGAAGAGTACATTTGTTAGCTGTATGTTTTACATTAATCAGTGGCCACCGGCAATTGATGTATTTGCACTACAATATAATTTGCAATGATGCTTAAATCTAACATATACAGGTCCGTCTCAAAAAATTTGCATAAAGTTCATTATTTTCTGTAATGTACTGATAAACATTCGACATATATTTCAAGACTCATTACACACAACTGAAGTAGTTCAAGCCCTTTATTGTTTTAATATTGATGATTGTGGTATACAGCTCATGAAAACCCAAAATCCCTATCTCAAAAAATTTGCATATTTCATCCGACCAATAAAAGAAAAGTATTTTTAATACAAAAAAAGTCAACCTTCAAATAATTATGTTCAGTTATGCACTCAATACTTGGTCGAGAATCCTTTTGCAGATTCTTGTGTCTTGTGTCTCTCAACTTTCTCTTCACAATATCCCACAGATTCTCTATGGGGTTCAGGTCAGGAGAGTTTGCAGGCCAATTGTGCACAGTAATACCATGGTCAGTAAACCATTTACCAATGGTTTTGGCACTGTGAGCAGGTGCCAGGTCGTGCTGAAAAATGAAATCTTCATCTCCATAAAGCTTTTCAGCAGATGGAAGCATGAAGTGCTCCAAAATCCCCTGATAGCTAGCTGCATTGACCCTGCCCTTGATAAAACACAGTCGACCAACACCAGCAGCTGACATGGCACCTCAGACCATCACTGACTGTGGGTACTTGACACTTGACTTCAGGCATTTTGGCATTTCCCTCTCCCCAGTCTTCCTCCAGACTCTGGCACCTTGATTTCCGAACGACATGCAAAATTTGCAACCTGTAGCCCATTTCCTGCACACGCCTGTACACGGTGGCTCTGGATGTTTCTACTCCAGACTCAGTCCACTGCTTCCGCAGGTCCCCCAAGGTCTGGAATCGGTCCTTCTCCACAATCTTCCTCAGGGCCCGGTCACCTCTTCTCGTTGTGCAGCGTTTTCTGCCACACTTTTTCCTTCCCACAGACTTCCCACTGAGGTGCCTTGATACAGCACTCTGGGAACAGCCTATTCGTTCAGAAATTTCTTTCTGTGTCTTACCCTCTTGCTTGAGGGTGTCAATGATGGCCTTCTGGACAGCAGTCAGGTCGGCAGTCTTACCCATGATTGCGGTTTTGAGTAATTTTGAGTTTTGAGTTTTTAGAAGCCTCAGGAATCTTTTGCAGGTGTTTAGAGTTAATTAGTTGATTCAGATGATTAGGTTAATAGCTCGTTTAGAGAACTTTTTCATGATATGCTAATTTTTTGAGATAGGGATTTTGGGTTTTCATGAGCTGTATGCCACAATCATCAATATTAAAACAATAAAAGGCTTGAACTACTTCAGTTGTGTGTAATGAATCTAAAATATATGAAAGTCTAATGTTTATCAGTACATTACAGAAAATAATGAACTTTATCACAATATGCTCATTTTTTGAGAAGGACCTGTATATTTCATCTTTTTTCTGAAATTTAAATGTTTTCAGGAGTGCTGTCTCAAACTTCACTTCAAAATCTCCTATTGATGCTCTGAGTAGTTGAGACTTGGTGATAGTAAATGCCAGAGCATGTGATTTACATAATTTTCATCAAACCCTTCAGTGAGGCCTTGTACCCTGTGGATGGGAACATTACCAGACAAAAACACTACTGTAATAACAAAATATTCAATTAATTAAAAATGTTTATTATGCTGTTGGCCTCTGCACACAGACAATATTCCTTTCTCATGCATCATCATAAGGAAAACAACAAACAAAGTCAAACAAAGCAGAGAGATTGTTATAGACCTGCAACAGTCATAATAGATATATCAACTGAGCCAACAGTGTATCCTTGCTTGCATAATTACTATCTACAAAGAATATCTAATTATATAAATTATATATGATGTAACTATATTATGTATGATGGGTAATAAAGATGTATTACTCACTGTGTCAGTGGTATTGTATATCATCGGGTTTCCACTGCACTAATGGGTATCATTCCTTTACCAAGTGACGTCAAGAAGAGATCTGTAGAGGGTAATTAATTATAATTCTTAAGTATAAACACTATTTCACTGCAAAACCAGTGTCTCTGAGAACAGCTCACCTTATGGACATTACTAAAAGAAAGTTTAAGAAGTACATAAAAACACAATATACAAAGTGTACTGACTGTAAAAGTACTAAGGTAATTAAGTAAACAAACTATGGTAGTTAAATCAAATCCACAATAAAATAAAATTTAAATAAGAATAAGAAAAATAAGAATAAAATGTGCACACAAATACAAAATAAGGGAATAAAGAAGTATAAGAATATATAAAGTAATAAAACATACAAAAAATCAATCAAATAAATATGTGCAAGCTGAAATATGTAGGGATGTGTAGTAATGTATTGCTATAACAAACAATAATATTGGCATGTGGCTGGCAGCAGTTATGATTATTAGACATAAATGTATAATTATAAAGTACAGAGGGTCAATGTCCTACAGGAAGAGAGCAGTGGAAGAAGAGGTGAGCACTAATAGCTGGGGTAGTTGTGTTAAAGAGGTTAACTTGCAATATGTAAATGAGATTAGTCTGGGGTGTTGTCTGTGTTCAGAGCCAGAATATTCTGTTGGAAGAAGCTCCTCCTCGTTTACTCTGTGTTGGCCTTCAGTGCTTTCAGGGAGCAGAAGTGTTTTCCTGACACAACAGTCCATTACACAAAACACACTATTGTGTTATTGTAAACAGCATGTAGCTGTCATATATGAAGCCCCAAAATGTTGTGGTTATACTACTGACATACTATTTATTACTGTAAATCTTCTTCTTCTTCTTTGTCTTTCGGCTGTTCCCTTTCAGGGGTCGCCACAGCGAATCATCTGCCTCCATCTAACCCTATAGGAGGTCAAATGTCACTTCAAAGATTATTGATTAGCTCATTAGTTGAATCTGGTGTGTTATATAAGATGTGACAATGTACAGTACAGAGTGTATGATTATTAGAGTTGGGAGTCTTCCCTTGGCACAAAGACCTGGTGTTTTACTCTTGAAAACTGCCATGATCTTCCTTAAGGAATGATTATGCATGATTCTGTGACTCATGTTAGGCAAACTAATTTCAAAGTGGGTATCGCTGAAAAGAAGTAAAAGTTATGGAACAGAATTTGTAGTTCCACACCATTTGTGTTATTAACAAGCACAAACAGAGATCATGGGATATTACTAGAGATTACAGTTAATTTGAGAGGGGCTCATATATTTGGGTTTCACTGTACCAAACACAACTGTTGTCAACACTTTCTGTCCTGGACATGTTAGTCACTCTAAGTGAACTCTTAGTGAACTCATGAAGATTTAAGTAGCTCATTAGTTCAATCTGGTGTGTTGTGATGACGAGGAACACTAACACTATGAAAATGTGAAATTTGGTTAGTTGGTTTGGTAAGTAAACTACCAGGAGACCCTACTTGGAACGGTACATCCATATAAAAACAATAGGAATAATCAAAACCGTCTACATAAGATAATAGTTGTTTTCCTCAATCTGTTTCCTTGCGCGCGCAAAAGCGCGTGCGTGTACAGTAAAACGCTCCTGGCAGGGAGCGCACTGCGCGCGTTATTGAGCTCGCGCAGACTCGTGCCCGCTGCGCGCATCTGTTCTCACACTTGTGAACTGGAACCTCGGGAAAGCAGCACGAGGACTTAATATACAAACCAGCCGAATCTATTATATTTACATCTCGGAGGGGCTCAGGAGGCACGTCATGGATCCCCCAGCAGTGACCGGGAGCGGCTTTGGTGACCGTTATACAGTCATTGACTATAATGACAACTTTTCGGAACCAACTAGAGCTTCGGTTAACGGAAGCGGAGAGGAGGTCGCGGCGAGCGAGAGGACATTTGTGATGATCGCCATCTCCATCACGGCGATTTACTCCGCCATCTGCGCACTGGGACTGCTGGGAAACGTGCTGGTTATGTACGGCGTTGTGAGGTACAGTACAGTACGGGTCTTTTCTAGTGCACCAAAAACAATGAAACTAAACAAAACAAACAAACAAAATAGAGAACCAGACAAATAGACAAAGCAGCAACAAACAAAAAGGTAACTTGATTTAAAACTAAAACTGGGTAATAATTGTGATTATTGTATTACTAACAGACCTGATCTGTTTAGAGTGACCTCGTTCATATATAAGTCAAAAAGGCTACAATAAAAAAGACATGTACATTTAGTAAGATGAAGGATTACTTTAAATTGTTACTCTAACAACCAATTATAGAACCAACATCTGAGCATTCCGGAGATACAGTAGAACTGGGTATAGAGGAAGAGAAAGAGCTCGGCATTTCTTCATTAGACCTCGTTTTAGCTTTTTTGCTATGTTTTCAAATCCATCAAAAGCCATCCTTAATTATGTGGTAAAGCTGGAAATAAAATACAAAGTTGTCACAATGAGATGGAGTTGATACAAGTACAAATCCAATTTGCACACCAGAATTTCAGTCAACAGCACACACGTTTCTAGCCAGTGAAGATGAAGAAGTCAACAACAAATCAGACACTGGTGCTGTAAAGACAAATTACAGTAATTATCCTCAGAAATGCATAATAACATAATAACAACACTTCACAAAGTGATCATCATACAGGGATTCAGTAGTATATTTAAAAATATTTAACAATATCTGACACAAATCTGGTCTGGTTTTTTTTCTGCTAGAAAAAGTGCCTAAATCACATAAAATAATTTGTCACATAAATCATTTTTGTATGTGCCTTGTCTTCAAATAAAGCTTCCTCGCCTATCTTTACCTCCCACTGTAGGTCAGTGTACCCTACAGGCCCAGAAATAAGTGTAACCCATGATGATTACACCTATTTTATACTGTATAGTGTTGGTCATACCTTTCCATAATCCTGGATATTAATACAGAGTTGTTGTTTATGCTGAAGCACTAGAATTACTCTTTATTGGAACTAAGTAGCATGGAACAAACTCTTAAAAAGAAACACAGACCATTATTCCTCTTCAACCAAACTTTCAAATTCTCTGCTCTGCTGGTACTGTAATTCTGAGACGTAGAGGTATTCTGAGAGGTAGCACCATCAGTCCCCAAAAATGTTTCACTTGTTCCAGGAGTTACTGGCAGTTTGCTTTAAAACACTCCTGCTTGTCATGGAAACCCATTTTGCGCAATTCCTGAAACATAGTTATTGTGCTGCTTTCTAGGCGCAGGTTTCTCCTACAGTAAATGCTTCCATTGACATTATAGCCCTTACAGTACGTACTGTAAGAGCAGGACAAATATAACAACAAAGAAATACATTATATTTCAATTAAACTAACATACACTTAGATGGGTTAAATAACTTTCAACATGGCACTTTTGGTTAAACCTACACATTTTAATGACCAAAAATATTAGAACATCTACCTGACATTTTTTTAATTTATTATTTCACTGAGATGTTCCAATTTCATTACTTATGGTTTAAGTGCTGTGTTTGACCTAAGAAGAGATGAACAATTCCTGCTAAAAAGGATAAAACAACATGACAGACTGTCTTATGAGAGAAACGCAAACTATTTTGAAGCTCAGAAAATAGCAATCCGGGTCATTACACAAGCATTGGACATAGTCAATAAAACAATTATGAAAACTAAATCTGTTAATAACCTGTTCCAGGACTTTTGAAGGGGACTGCAAAGCAATCAGAAGAAGCAAGTCCTCCAAGTGTCTTGAACATTGTGTTGATTTAAAGCCTTATTTTTGATCACCATTAATACATATTATGATAATGAATGAGATACTTATGTTCTCCCAACAGAGCCATTAATTAAACCTTAAACATACTTTGAATGAACAGGAATAATATTTAATATCCATAAAATATTAAAGGTATTGCATTTTATATAATTTCTGTTTTGCCCTGAGACTCTAGTACACCAAACATCTATTCCTGAGTTTTAAACTGATAGCCGTTATGCCTTGTTAGGACACTAAGATTGCTCCTACGTCAGAAAGATGTAATCATTATGTAATGACACACAGAGGAGGCTGAGTGCCTAATTAATCAGATGAAAGCTTGTCTTTATCGAGGGCTTCATTTACAAATGAATTACTGGCTTATTGTTTACAGTAAGAGTTCATCAATATTCTCAGTTTTTTGTGTACACAATGAAGAAAACAATGAAATAGGAAATATTATACTGTACATCCATCCATCTCTCCATCCATCTTCAATTACCTGTCCACACCATAAAGTTTACATCTTACATCATCAAAAACACTTTCTTTTCTAGCTGGTAAAGGATTTTTGACTGAAACTGTCCTGTAACAATCTTTCTGTCAAAAAATTATGTTATAATAGTAACCAAAATGATTTTTTTTATGAACAACTGAAATGGAACAAGAAATGTTTTGCAAAGAATTAAGCTCTAATGAATAATAAGTTCCTCTATACATTAATATTTGCTTCTATTTACCAAAACATTATAATTGGGCAATAATTGTATTGAAATCAACAATTGTATGATATCTCAACAGGTACACAAAGATGAAGACTGCAACCAACATTTACATCTTTAATTTGGCTATGGCAGACGCTTTGGCCACCAGCACACTGCCATTCCAGAGTGCCAAGTATCTGATGAGGACCTGGCCTTTTGGGGAGCTGTTGTGTAAAATAATCATTGCTATTGACTACTACAACATGTTTACCAGTATCTTTACTCTAACAATGATGAGTGTAGATCGCTACATTGCTGTGTGTCACCCAGTTCGGGCTCTTGAATTCCGGACGCCCGTCAAAGCAAAGATCATCAACGTCTGCATTTGGATCCTGGCATCTGCTGTAGGTATTCCAATCATGATAATTGCTGTAACCGTGAGAGATAATGGTAAGTGCTTTCTGAAATTAATCTAATAATGAAATAATATTTTTTTTATTACATGTAATAATAATTGTTTTTGTTTTATTAGTAGAGAAGTAGAAGGTACATGGTTAATGTTTAAACCTGCATAAAAAGGAAAAATTATGAGATCTAAGATATCATCCAAAATAACGAACTTTTTTTTTTTTTTTTAAATAACGAATTTTTTTTCTGAAATGAAAAATTGCAAATATCAAACAAATGATTCAGGTCATGAAACAAATTTTAATATTACACAAAAATAACCTTATGCAAATTGCAAATACAAATTGCAAATTTTAAGTGATGATTTTATTTATTAAGGAAAAAGATGACTCGTATTTGCTAAATAAGTAATTGTCCCTCCTTGCTAAATTATAAAAGTACTGTGATTTTTGGAAAGCTGAGTTAAATTTTACTTTCCACACCCAGGCCTGGTTGCTACCAGACTTTTTGAATTAAGAAATCACTTAAGCAAAACCTGTCCGACAAAGTGGAGCATGCTAAAAGATTTTAAAAAAGCAACCACAAAAAAAGATAAATAAAAAAAAAACAAGAACAGGTTAGACACAAAGTAAATGACATGTATCAGTCTAGAAGTGGTTATCAAACCTTTTCTATGGCTTTGGGACTCCAGCGAACAATGGTGAGATCCATTATCCACAAATGGAGAAAACTTGGAACAATGATTAAATTCCCCAAGAATGGCCACCCTACCAAAAATACTCCATGAGCACAACAACAACTCATCTAAGAGCTTATAAAAGAACCCAGAACAACATCTAAAGACCTGCAGGCCTCACTTGTCTTACTTAAGGTCAGGGTTCATGATGAAATAATAAAAAAGAGACTGGGTAAAGATGGCACCCATGGGAAAGTTCTGCTGACCAAACAAACACAAAGGCTTGTCTCACATTTGTCAAAAGAAAGACTTTTGGGAAAAATTCTGTGGACTGAAATGGAAGGTGTGTGTCCTGTTTTTTTCTGACATAAAAACAAACAAACCTTTCATAAAAAGAACATCATATCAACCATCAAACATAGTAGTGTGATGGTGAAGGCTGCTTTGCTTCAGGACCTGGATGACTTCCCATAATTGATGGAATTGTGAATTTTGTGCTCTACCCAAAAATCCTGAAGGAGAATATCCGTTCATCAGTCCATGACATCAAGCTATAGTGCACTTGGGTTATACAGCTGGGTAATAATCCGAAACACACTACAAAGCCCAGTTCTGAATGGATCAAAAACACAAAATTAAGGTTTCGGAGTGGCGTAGTCACACTTAAACAGACCGTTCAAGCTAGAAAACCCTCCATTGTGGCTGAATTAAAACAATTCTGCAAAAAAGATGTGAAAGAATCATTGCCAGTTATCACAAATGCTTGATTGCAGTTGTTGCTGCCAAGTGTGGCACAACCAGTAATAAGGTTTAGGGGCCAGGGAGGTTTGGACAGATTTTTTTCTTAATAAATAAAATTATCTAAAAACTGCATTTTTAATTTAGTTGTTTTATGTTTGTGTAATATTAAAATGTGTTTAATGATCTGAATCATTTAAGTGGGAAAAATATGGAAACAAAAATTCACAGTAGTATCATCAAATTAGGTAAATCATTTACTCTTTAACTAATTTACCTTTTTGCATTTTTGCTTGATGAAGACATTCCTTACATGTAAACACCAAGACTTGTTCATATAGTCACCTGGTTCCTGTTTGGCGTTGTAAAGTCTTATTAATGTATTTTTTTCCTTATTTCATTATAATATAAAGATCATAAGCCTAAGTCAGGCCAGCCAAGACTCAACGTTAAAGAAATATAAACTGTTCCATCTGTAAGGATATTGCTATTGAACTTCCCATCTTTCCTTAGGTATCACCACCTGTATGCTGAAATTTCCTGAACCTGGGCAGTACTATGACAACGTGACGAAGATTTGTGTGTTCATCTTTGCCTTTGTGGTGCCTGTTTTGGTGATCTCAGTCTGCTATGGGCTGATGATTCTGCGGCTGAAAAGCGTACGCTTGCTCTCTGGTTCCAAAGAGAAAGACAAAAATTTGCGCCGCATTACCCATATGGTGCTGGTAGTGGTGGCAGCCTTCATCATCTGCTGGACACCCATCCATATTTTCATCATAATAAAAACCTGTATAAAAATTGACCAGAAGAACCCACTTGTAGTCATTAGCTGGCACTTATGCATTGCTCTGGGCTACATGAACAGCAGCCTAAACCCAGTGCTCTACGCTTTCCTGGATGAGAACTTCAAGAGATGCTTTCGAGAATTTTGCCTGCCCTTCCGATCTCACATGGAACAGCGCAGGTTTTCCCAAACCCGCAACACTACAAGGGAACCCGCCTCGGTCTGTGGCTTAGTAGATTCAGTGAGAAAGACCACATGACTAGTCCTGGTCCAGGGATCACATGGACAACCAAATAGAAGCGAACATGACCTACAGTCTGAGTGGACTCAAATCTCCACTACTGAGTTCTGAGTTACCCCGTAATTTTTTGTTAAAGATGAGGACAGTTAAAACTGAATTCACATAAGCCGTAACATATAGAATGGCCAGAAGAAGCTTATGAGAGATGTCAGGTTCAGAAGAAACTCTTGTTGATTTTCATCTGACTTTATTTCCTAACTCAATGTAAAATCAACATCTTTTTGGAAAAAACATTTTAGAATTATAGACCCTTAACTGTCAGCCCAATTATTATTCAATAATGATATACTCTGATCAACAATAACATTAAAACCACTGGCAGGTGAAGTGAATAATGCTTGTTTTCTACAATGGCATCTGTTGAGTGGTGGGATTTAGAACATAGGATGTAAACATCAAGTTGATGTATTGGAAGCAAAAATAGCGTAAGGATTGTAAGGATTTTTGTGACATTAAAATGTTCAGGACATGGTCAGAGCATCTCCAAAAACAGAGGTTTTAGTGGGGTGTTCCCAGCATATAATGGTTAGTTCCTACCAAAAGTGGTTCAAGGAAGGAAAGCCAGTGACAGGGGCCGGGGCATCCAGTGTTACTGACACTGGATGCAAAGTGGAGCAAAGACTAGTATATAATGTAAGTTGTTATTCCAACTAATGTAAGTATTCTATGTAAGTGGAGCAAAGACTAGTATTTCCGGTATTTCCAATCCCACAAAAGACCCAGTGAAGCACAAATTGCTCAAACAAAGTTGTTTGCCAGAAAACACATTGTATCACTGCTTGCTTCATATCGAGCTGTGTGTACTGTATCTACAGACCTGTCAGTGTGCCTGGGTCTCTGAGAATAAGATCTGGACTGCAGGGTAATGGATGAAATTGGCCTGATATGAGGAGTCATGTTGTCTTTTATGTGGATGGTTAGATGAATGTGCATCACTTACCTGGGGAAGAGATGGCACCAAGATGCGCTATGGTGAAAAGGCATGCTGGCTTCTGAAGTCACAGGATTTTATAAGAGTCAGAGGGGGCTGAATACAAATGCATGCCACACTTATTGTAAAAAATTTTGAAAAACGTTTATAATTTTCCTTAAATTTCACAATTATGTGCCACTTCGTGTTAGTCTATCACATAAAATTACAATTAAATAAGGTTACATTTGTGGTTGTAAATTATTATTATTTTTTTACTTTTGCAGGCACTGTATGGGTATAATAGTCAGGTGTCCACAAACATATTGCAGACACAAACACATTCTAATAAGTTATAAAAAAAACCCTACCCTCTAAGAGGTTTCATAGTTCCAGACAATTTGCTGTGAAAATGTAAATTTATTTCTCATAGCCATAAGCAGCTTACTGAAACGTGCAACAGAGAAATTATGACTGACTGGAAAAACAGACTGTACTAAAAGAAATTAATCATAGTGAATCAGTGACAGTCTGAAAAATGTCAAAATCAATTGTGTAAAGAATGACTTATTTTTGATCCCTATTTTACTGTAATGCACAAGAGACGACAGAAAAGAAAAGAAAGAAATACACCAAGATGTGCACAAACATTAAAACTTGTTCATCAGAGTGCTTTTAGTAGTCATCTACAAACAAGCTCACAGACAAATGAGATTTTCTGCACAATGGATTCTTGTATGCATACTAGACTGCCACTATTGTTGTTGAGACTATTCATGTTTTGAGGAGACGTTTCATCAAATCTACAGTACAGAGAATGAAAAGAACAAAGTGTTAATTTGCCACATTCCACATGTAGGCCAGACTGCAGGGGCAATCCAGTGACTCATGCAGGCAGTGGTGCTTTGGGTGTCTTACTGTGGCTGAAGAGAAGGAAAACCAGCAGAAGGCCACTACCTTCACAGTGACAGACGCAAGGCTCCATTTCAATAAAATCATTAAATTGCTGTACTGACAATTCAGCTCATGTTTGTGCCAATCATAGACAACATTTACAACATTAGTGTTTTCAACTTAAACTTTCCTCTGGGCCACTTTGTTGTTAAAAATTTTTTTTTAATTCTCTTTCATTAAAAATATTTGTTCACGTGACAATGAAAGAAATGAAGTGAATATAAATGCTGGACGGAGGTAAATATTTTATTTACATATTTGTGTGGTAACTAATTTTGACATTTTTCTAAGCACTTCAATTAGAATTTAGCAAGATAATTAAATGATAAGTTCATATTAATTAATTAACATATAAATTAATCAATTTATTTGCTTATACGTTTGTTTAGCTAGCGATCTAGCAGCGGAGAATTAAAAATCTATTTGTGCTCTGTTTTGCCAATGTGGCATGGGGTTTTATTGTGTTTCATTGTGAGTAGTCAAGCTTCCTCTGCTGAACATGTACAACTTCATTATGATGGCTTATTTGTCCTGCACCGACATTAGCAGGAACGGAATTATAATAACGTCAGTGTTGGCTTGATATTGTAATCATTTATGTAAGAATGATATTGATGAAATGTGTATTTTGTGATATAATGCATTAATTATTGTATAAATTACAAAAAAAAAGAGCTAGCTGTTTTGCGAATGTATACTTCTTCAAAGTCGTAATTGTGAGAATAAATTTAAATATAATCCATGAACTAGACTTTTTATGTTAACATAAATCCTAAAAATGACTGTAAGGACATCAAAACCACAAAATAAATAAATACATTTCAGATCACATCATAGGTCAATTTTGGGTGTTCTTTAAAACTGTCGGTAAGAAATTTTAGTTAGCAAAGTATCTCAGAATTGTGTTTTAAGACATAAGCTTTGTACTAGCAGATCAGCTTATTAAATTTAGGCATGGATCCAATCATAATCAAGATTTATACATCCACCCCCCCCCCCCAGAATTCACCATTTCATAAGGATTAAATTATCAAGGAAAGATGTGGAGACGTGAAATTACCGGATTAAGAACCCTTTAACACGTTTTTAAAATATGAAAGGATAGTGCTAAACCATCGTATTTGTGGGGGGAAAAAAAGTGTGGTCTTAAGAAAAAAACTTATTAGTGAGGCTACTCAGAAAGAAAAAAAATTGCTAAAGAGTATATTGATTTAACTTTGGAGCAATGGAAAAGTCACGTGGTTCAAGTTGACCCTATTCTAGAGCAATGTGTCAGGATGAGAAGGGCATGAAGCAATGCACCCATCATGCACTGCGCCCACTATACGAGCCTCTGGAGGCAGTGTTATGATCTGGGGTTGCTTCAGTTCTAGGTCTCAGCAACCTAATGACCAGGTTATCACATCTATGTTTTTTCTTCCCTGATGGCACAGGCATATTCCAGGATTCAAATTGTGAAAGAGTGGTTCTGGGAGCATGAGGAATGATTTTCACACATGAACTGGACATCACATCATGTGCTGTAATCAAAGCTAGAAATGTGTAGCTAAAATCTTGAGTAAGTGGCTTTGTTTTGGCAAGGGAGGGTATTTTATAATTTCTTTTTAAAAATATTGGTACAAGAACAAGACTTACTGGCAGCATAGGCATTTCAGCCAATTCAGTTGGTGTCAACCTTGAAATATGGGGTTACGTTTCTTAGGTCATATCCTCAGACAGCTTTTCAGACCATGGTTATGCAGATGACATGCAGCTCATTTTCTCTTTGAGCCACTGGTTTAGATCTCATGTTGGATGACGGCTCATCATCTGAAACTAAATCTCAGTAAAATTTATTTGCTGTTCAAGCCAGGTGATTCATTCCCCTCTAAGGATCTCATGATCTCCCTGGACAACAATCACACTTTTTCGGTCACTGCCCGCCTTGGGGTAACTCTTGACAATCAATGGTCATTTTGCCCACACTTTGCTAACCTTACTCGCTCTTGTTGATTTCTTCTTCATATCAGAAGAATTTATCCATTTCTCTTCACACAGGCACTTATTCTTTCATTTTTATTTCAAGATTGGACTAGTGCAACTCTCTCCTGGCAGGTCTGCCTTTGTGCACCATTTGTCCTCTGAATGCAGCTGCATGGCTTGTTTTCAACCTTCACACACCATCCCACTTCTCCGCTCCCTGCACTGGCTTCATATACGTGCACACGTCAAATTCAAAATACTGATAGTTGCCTACAACTACAAAGCTAAAAACAGCCTGGCACCCACTTACCTCTCAGCTCTAATCACCAAAAAGAAAGAAAAAAAAACTCCCCAAGTGTGTTTGACTTATGGTACTTAGTTGGTAACCTAGTAACCAGTATAAGGATCTATCCAATGACAGACACTTCAAAGCACTTTTCTCAGTTGCTCAGGATAAGATTGTTTTCCAAATGCGTAAATGTAAATCAAGAACAGCAGTTGGCTTAGTCAGGTTATGAGATTTTTTTTTTTTGGCTTTACCACGGCAAACTGATGGTTAAATCCAGAGGTGGAAAGTAACGAATTACATTTACTCGCGTTACTGTAATTGAGTAGCTTTTTTGTATATTTCTACTTTTTAAAGTAGTTTTAAAAATCTGTAATTTTACTTTTACTTAAGTACGTTTTGTTTGAAGTATTGTAATTCGCTACATTTTAAATCATATTCGCTACTGAGTAAAAAATAAATGAATGAAAATTATAAAATAATAAAAGATATTATGCTTTATAAATGCCCCGTTGCGCTCGCGTGTGTATATCATGTCCTGGTCGCGCGCCGCTCCAGACTCCACTCCGGGTTTTCTGACATCGGCATCTTCCTGACCTTCCACACGGCCGCTTCCGCCCTGAGTGACGTCATCGACTAGCGCGACCATGTATAAACCGGAGAGAGACGCGGGAAAGATGAAAGAGGTTGTGATTTTGGCGTTTTGATATTTGGTTGTGTATTCTGGTTTGGACTTTTTGCCTCCAATTGACTTTGATTATTGCTTTGTCGCTTTGATTTGGTTGGTCTTTGTATATATTTGTAGACAGTGGCGGACTGGGACAATAATTCAGGCCGGGAATTTGACTCCACTCCCAGGCCACCTCTGCTGCTGCAGTCACCACCACCCTATTCATGTAATCTACTGGACTGATAAACTTGTAGGCGAACCCTATTATTGTAACAGGTACAGTAGACTACCAGATGCAATATAAATGAATAAAAAAAATAACCCTTAACAACTCACTAGGAATACACCATTTATACTACCAAACCAATGACAAATAGAAAATTGGCTTTTTAAGAGATAATAAGAGACACATTCACATGTTGAAATTTTACATTTTATGTATTTTCAGTGCTCAACTCTAGTATACCAAATGTATCAGAAACACAAACACAAATAAACTTAACAAAACCTATGACAGCGTAAGTAACAGATAACAATGTTTACTCAATTATGGCATTATGTGGAACAGACCAGTAAGAGTAAACAGTAAGTAATTAGCACTACTAGTGATTTCACTGTCTCCTTCATCTTTCCCTGAATCCTTCTCTCTCTCACTCTGTTGCTCTGCAATATGTAACAATATTCTAGTTGCTCTGCAATATGAAATAAGCGTGTTCAATAATCTGTATTTATAATTGTGCAGCCATCAGTTGTATGTCCCCAAAATCACAGTCCTACTACTGATCTTATAAATCATAAAAAGCACATGTTGTTTAAAAAGTATAGGCTGCTGCCTGCATGTTTAGTTTTGCTTATCTTAAACTTTACCTGAAGGTTCCTGCTCTGACTCAAACGCTGGACTGTCCACCACCTCTACTGTAGCTCAACAGCAGGAGCATTTGCAGCACTACTGCTACTGCTGCTTCCTTCCTCACCTTTTCTAAATAAATAAATAAATAAACATTGCAGACTGCATATTGTAGACTAGAAATGAAAAATCTAAATAACTAATACTGTATTCTTTTCCATACCATCTACTTGATTCATTTATTATTTAAAAAATTTGACCCACTAACACTATTTTGTCTACTTTTTATTCATTTTTATTTATTACATTAAAAATATGCTACATGTAGACGAAACGAGACTTGACAGCACAGCAGCACTTACATATTGTTGCTCGTTTGTTGGTTTAATTTTATCTATTGTGATTATCTAAGTGATTTGGAGAAAGTGTTCGTCTGCCAAATTATTATAAATATAATGTAAATGTAATCTTGACCGACCTGTTCCCTTACTGGCGAACATGGCTGGGATTTTGCCGGGGCTTTTTTTCTTTTTATACGCTCTCTCTCTGCTCCTCATTTGCGTTTACGCTCCATGTTTTGAACGATTTAGTCAGATATACCCCGTCTCTGGATATAGCCAGATATTAGGCAGTGCGTCGCTGACGTTGGGTCATGTGGGAGGTCATGTGGTCATGTGGGAGTGTAATTTTCCCTCCTGATCTTCTAATCTTCCCTTTCCATTGCCTGATTCGTAGATTGAGAGATCCGTCAATTAATTAGTAGTTGCACACCAGCCTATCAAATGCCAGGCTGATCGCCTGCACAGCGGCAGCCGGCAGGCCAGAACGACCGTCAGGCCACCGGGAAATGTCCCGGTGCTCCCGATGGCCAGTCCGCCCCTGTTTGTAGATAATTTCATTGTTTTTGGTTTAGGGAGTCCGGGAAGGTACCTGTATTTTTGTTTGTGTGTGTGTGGTTTTTTTTTTTTTGCAGGTAATTTAGCTACTAAATATAAATACCATTTTGTTTATTATTTTGGCCTGGGTCCAACCTGAATCTGATCCTCCTCCTGGTGTGTGTGTGTGTGTGTGTGTACAAACCTCATTATTTCATCAGTTAATGATTGGATCTAGTTCTTTCTGCCATATACCACCATTTCCATACAGTTATATATATTATAAATAGAACCCTGAACCATTCTTTTGCTCTATGACCCTAGACTGGGACGTAACACCATATTTAAGTGACCACTTTGATTTTCAAGCACAAGAAAGACAACAGCTTTATTATGCAAAGGTGTTCCTTCAGTTAAAAACAACTAGTTTGAGATTTACATCTGCTCATCTTTTTTGAACTACGAATGCCTCATCCCACCCCCGCTGTTAAAAAAAATAAAAAAGTAACTCGGTAACTTTTACTCTGAGTACATTTTTTAATGAGCTACTTTTTACTTTTACTTGAGTAGATTTTTATAATTGTAACTTTACTTGTACTTAAGTAAAATTTCACTGAAGTAACAGTACTTGTACTTGAGTACAAAATTTTATTACTCTTTCCACCTCTGGTTAAATCCAAAATGGCATGATCACACTGTTGGCCAGCAAAAGAGAGGTTGTAGTCTACAACCACTTAATTGTTAAGCTTACTGAGAATGAATGAATAAAAATAGTATAGCAATTCTAAAAATAAAAACAAATTACAAGAGAATAAATGTACTTCCATGAAGCTTGTTCAGTCAGCCAGCATCAAGGGAGTTGAAGTGCTAAATCCATTTTTAGTTTATCTATTGTATTGGTAATTATATTCTATTTTTTAAAACCTACAGGTACAGGATGGTCACATTAAATAAGATACCATCAGGGGTTTTGCCTTCAAAGGTCTGATCATAATTTCCTCAAGGACCTGAGTGCTTTCATACAAGAGAGCAGAGCTGTTTTTCACGCTGACATTGTATACATGTGGGTGAAAAGCAGCATGCGAGAGAGACAGGCACGACTTCCACGCCTTTCAGCAGTAAGGAATCAACTTATTGATTATACCAGAGAAAGAAACAATCAGCAAGACTGAACCAAACATCTCTCTCATATAATAAAGATACTGGTTTTAGCAAAATGATTCGAATCAGGGGAGACAACACAAAGCAGTATTGTGTCCTGCAGTCAAACATTATGGTTTAGGAGTTCTTGGATAACTTAAAGATTAACTTGGTCAAAAAAACTAAACAGGAGTACCTCATCAGAATTAGTCAAAGAACATTTTTGCTTGTGTAAAATGCACATTGGGGGTAGGGGTGACAAAATAGAATGTATTTTTAAAAATAAATCTGGGGAGAAAAATATAACTTAATGTTTAATGTGTGTTCCTTCTGAAATAGAACCACGTCTGCTATAATTGGTGGTGGTGGGGATGGGGTTTCAAGTCAGAATTGGCAGGAAATTTGTCATCTTACATTTATACACCAGCTCAAATACGTCAAACACAAATCACACCCACTTCAGGCATAAAAGACTGACTATCTGATGATCGGTAGGAGCCAGTGTCAATCAAAATACGAAAATGAACATGAATAAATGGAAGCAAGAGAATATTAAATTACTAAAAGTATACTCGGAAATAAAAATACTCAGATGACTCATTTCATGGTGAGCCTACCTAACGATTACTGGCAATGCATTTACGGCACACACTGATGGAGAAACTGTTCAATTTATATTGCATTTGAAAATTGCATTTTGGTTTATTAGGAATGATCTGCAAAAAACTGCCAATAGCATTGTAAGCAATGATTAAGAGCAGAAAAATGCATAGGTAATTGCATAGTTTTTCGTCTTTGCTCTGAAGTCTTTATATTGGTGAAACCAGGTGCCACAACATTAAAAGGGGATGCACAAAAATAAGAACTTAGGGGGGGGGGGGGGGTTTACCTTTTTTAAAATTTGTGAACAGGCAGCGTATATGACAAATGATCGGTTCCTTCAAGGGGACAGTTTGTTAAAATTAAGACCAAAAAGCGTGACATGGCAAGAGGCCATTACGCAGAAAAACCAAGCATAGCTAAAGCTACAAAGACTTACAGCACAGATGGAAAATGCTCTAAACTTCTAAATTTTATCACGATCTTGCTTGGATATGACCTTGAACCTTAAAATAAAAAAATTTTTATTCAACCACGAGTAAATAAAGCCCATTCCTCAAAACTTAAAAAATAAATTTATTTTACTGACCAGCATGCATCAACATCTAAAAATAAGCTAAAAACAAAAAATACCACTTGGGAAATAAATTATTCCAACACAAAATGCCATTGTGTGAACTAGAGATGAGCAAATCCAGGTTAAATAACCCTTTTCCTTTATAATAGCCCTAATCATGTAGCAGAAGAGCTGGATTCAAAGGGACTTGGCAAAAGCAGTCAGAATCTCTACTAATTCAAATTACTCAAAAGGCTCTTGAGAACTGGATCCAAATCCATGAATAGATTCATATTTAATTTCTAGTGTGAAGTGTGCGAGTGCTACTTTTAGGATGAGGGGGGAAAAAAAAGGCACAATTTTACCCCTCACAAGCCTCAATTCAACTTATCACATGGCAGTTAATTATTATTGATTTATTTAACCATCACAAACATGATTCATAACTGAATCGCTATTCCCCTTCTTTACTGCACATAGGACATGGGTCTTGACAGCTAGGAGAGGGTCATGTAAAAATCCTGGGGAATACATGCAAGAAGAAGCTGCTCAATCATCCTGAAAAACAATTTACACAGTGGTTCTACCAAATACATTATTCACTTTTTCACACAGTCAAACCTGTACACCTAATTTTTGCATTTGCTATTATGGAGAAATCAGTGCTCATTAAGACCGGATGAGGCATTTTTGGAATGGACACTTTCGAAGAAATTAACAAGTAACATTCTAGGAAAATGTGAATTTGAACAGAACTTGAAGATGGAAACGATTGCTAAAATAATGGAGGCCAGTTAGGGGGCTGTTAGCATTTCAAAGGTTTTAGACAAAATGAGCCTACAAGGGCTTTTCAGCTCATACTGTACAGTCTCTGCATGACTCACTGCAAAACTCAGGAAAGCACAATGCAATTCACTCTTCAATCCCAGATTTGGATGGATATGAAATTCAGAAATTGTTTTGAAACTACTTGAATACCACAAGGACAATTTAAGCACATTTGAGGTAATTTTGTGCATGACTAGTCATTTAGGCTCTCACACATCATCCAAATGCAAACTTTTACTCAAAATCAGAGTCATTATGATAAAATGCAGATAATTATAATTAGATTTACAATAATGTATACACCTTGTGATTTTCTTTGTATGGAAATTAAGCATGAAATTGGTAAGGTGTCTGCTATAAAATGGGACAGTTTGGAGGAAAAGAATCAGAAATACTACCAGTATGGACAATCACCAATGGCTGAGAAGTCATGTCTTCATTCCTGAGCAAAATTCATTAACAAAACTTTGTAAGAACTGAAATTTTTATTACACTTCCCACAGGGCAAGCAATCAACAACTGGTAATTTCATTTCAAGGAAAACAGTTGAATACTGCAAATACAGCAATAAAGTTCTTTTTCCTTTAAAACTGCAGAGAATACATTGCAGCTGAAGCACTGCACATACATATTGCTCTGAGCAAAATTATTAACTTTTAAAATCCCTTTGTAGAGACAATTCCTAAAAGCTCTGTTTGAACAATTAATAACTTTACATACACATGTTCACTCAGCCGATACTACTGATTCCTATTAAAAAGAATTAAAAAATGAGAAAAAACAGGGGAAAAAAAGTTTTTAAAATAGTCTTTTGTTCGTGGTCTACTGGAACACTTCCAGTGAATGTTGGGGCACTTCACAAAGTGGGAGAAATTTTTTAAATCAGACCCACCATCTCTAAGCCAGTCTAATCACCTAACTAAATACAGTACAGTTTAACCTTGAAATTTCCCCAATCATTTCAGATCAAGCTATAGTTTTTTTTAACCATCAGAACAGAAATACAGCTCAGCTTTCAGTATTTGGGTTTAATATCAGCTCTCTTGCTTGTCTTTGACCAGTAAGACAGTGTGCTGCCCTCCACTGGAGACAGAAAAAACAACCCTGTTCTCCAGCTGCTTGCCCACCATCTCTACTGGGCTCCAGGCATCATCTTCATCTCCTGTGCCCAGCTGCATGTTGGTGCCCATGCCCCAGGCGTAAGCAGAGCCTGAGAGACACATAAAAGGACAACATACTGATAACCTCTACAAAAAGCAAAGTTTGGACAATAAAAAAAGCATGTTTTAAAGTAGCTGTTTCCATCACAGATACTACCTCCCCCCCCCAATCCCACAGATGGATTAAATCTCATACAACAGGAATCATGTAACAAAAACAGATTTTGGAGGAGAATTTACATACATTTGGCTTATTATAAAAATTCCACAAACTTGGAAAAACTATCCAATGTGAGCTCTTGAAACTCAGCTTAAGACAAACCTCAACTGCCTGGCTTCAGCGCAAAGTATAACTACATTATTTATCATGCACATTTAAAAAAAATAAATAAATAAAAAAAAAAAGGTTGTGAAATGTTCAAAGTTGTCATAGGAAATGATAAACAGTAACTTTAAATATCGATAAAATGTGTCTATTGAGTCCTACTAACCTTCTTTAGTGACCGCATAGCTCACAGATGCTCCACATGCTACCACACAGGCCCTGGTGATTACTGAGACTGCTGTGGGCTCACCCTTTTCTGCCACATCCTCTCCCAGGCCCAGACGCCCATACTCAGCACGGCCAAGGCTGTATACCTGCCCTACAGATAAAGAACTCTCGATCAAAATTTTTCTAAAATTGATACTGGTGGCTTTCCAAGTTTAAAGTGCCTATTTACCTTCAGAGTCCAAGCAGACAGTGTGGTGTTGACCACCAGAGAAACCAACCCAGGAGGTTGTGGAATTTTTGAAGGCAGTGAGCTTCACAGGAACAAAGCATGTGCTTGTGCTTGCAGTACCTTAAAACATTACAAATAAATTGTAGACAATTAAATACATGTTTAAAAGATTTGAATTTTTTCCCCAGTAAAATTTGGGTGATCTTGTTTCCTCTACACCCAGTTTCAAGTTCTTTTGTGTGTATAAAACCTGAGGGATTTAAAGTCCATGCATGTAAACAAAAGCATAAAATGAGGAAATTATTTGAACTAATGTTGACTTGCGGGTAACAGATGTTACTGATCTGAGAAGGCCAACCTACCCAGCTGGTGATAGTTGGAGAGACCAAAACCATAGACATGACCATCTTTAGATACAGCAAACGTGAAGTATGCCCCGCAGAAGACATCAGTGAACTGGACCTTCCCTCGCGGCTTCACCATGACCATCTGAGGCTCCAGTAACCTCACTTCAACAGGGGAGAAACAGAAATTATGAAGAATCAACTGCAGTGTATCGGTTGGAACAGGTGTTTATGCTACATGGTTTACAGAATTGTTGAACATATGGGCAAACACATACTTAACCCCTTTCTGCCCCCACGGTTGGCAAAGCACTCTGGTACTCTTCCCAGCTGGCCTTGTTCTCCACAGCCAGAAGTGTAGAGAGCTCCATTCACAGTGAGCATTACTAGGTGATCATTTCCTTCATGACATGACAAAGAATCTTTTAGTAACAAAATCAAATAATACTTAACCTAAAGAAGGATTCAAGCTAAAACCTTACCTGAAACAATTTTTACCACAGCTGTGTCTATGGGAACTTTGACAGGCAAGGTACATTTTTTCATTGGCTCAAGAAGCCCAATGATACCATTGTTATCCTGCAAGAAAAAAAAGGAATTAAAAATAGGTACCAAAGTCATAATATTGCACAAAAATATACTGCCAAAGACCACACTACAAAAAAAAAAAAAACAAAAAAAAAACAATTAAACCCAGAGTATTGGCCATCAGGCAAACCTTTAGGGGGGGGGGAGATAAAAAAAAAAAAATTTAACTGTTGTGAATAATGCAATACATGGTATAAAAACAAGGATGCTTAACACCAGTTTTGGATCGCCAACATATTACAGTTTGACAATTGCTAAGTCTTGTTAACTGGTGAGGTTGATCAGAGGTTTTTAAGTAGAGAGAAACTGTCCAGGATTTTACCAAACACAAGAAAAAGCACTATATTTTAAAACAGATTTTGTGCACTTTCATGTAAAGGTGACTCACCCTGAAAGATCCCCAGATGAAGACTACTCCATCTTCTGTGAGAGCAGCAGTGTGGCTGTCACCAGCAGATACCTGCACAACTTTCTCCACTAACTCCACTTTTCCAGGCACCATCTCAGAGCCCTCCTCTGAGGTATCTCTGCCCAGAGCACCTTCATCATTGCAGCCAAATGTGTAGATCTACAACAGAAAAAAAATATTTAAAATGGCCTCAAGGACAACAACCTCAATCCTTAAATCAAGGCTGCATTAACGTTTCGTAAACCATACATTGCCTGTGTCGCTGAGGCACACGGTGTGCATGCCCCCTGCCACAGCCTGCACAATTCCCTCTGGAAGAGTCACCAACGCTGGTTTCTTCCTCTCAAGCACATCTTCACCCAGACCTAGCTGACCCACATCTCCCTGTCCAAGAACCAGGACCAGGCCCTTCTCTTGACTGTGACTCCTGTGTGAGACTACAATCACCCACACCAGTGAGATTTTTCTTAGAATCTCCCAAAAACAAATACTAATACAGTGAATTAATATTGTATAAAAATGGCATTGTCTGTTTCTATAGCAGTACCTTTCACTTTTTTCAGTGATGAGTCCTCAGTCTCATTTTCTTTTCGTCTCTTGGTGGCTTTTTTTGCAGGCATCACAGCTCAAAAGTCTAAACAGACTTCAATATTAGAAACATAAGGATCTGACAGCAGCAGCAAACCAAAATTATCCACTACTATACGGAAGACTTTTTAAAGTCAGTTAATGCCAATTGGTTCATTATATATTAATATTCATAATTACAAATTCCAAAACTTTTAATCCTATTACTACCTATGAGGAAGCGATTTGGATATCCATACAGAGCTGGGTATCATTTAAACATTTTCAGTACTGGTACCCATATCTTCACTTCAATACTGGTTCCTGATATTTTTTTCTTTTCAATATCAATTTTGTAAAAATTTTAAATAAGCAAAATTTTTTACTTAAAATCGGCATGTTTACACTTTTAAAGCCATTTCAGAACATAAATACAAGCCTATTACAAGTGGTTTAACTTTAGAGTTCAACTTTAACACTCAAAGCAGGTTTACTACAAAAAAAAAAAAAAAAAAAAAAAAAGGAGTACCAAAATTTAAAGGCGTAAGCATCAACTGTTCACAATTCATAGGAGCTAGCTCAAAGATCAGTCACTATTTTAACTAAACAAAAGGCACAGATGTAAACCGTGCACTCAATTATGTTCTTTGATCTGTGCATTGCGGCACAGTTTTTAGTTAGCAGCACACAGTCTTGCAGTGCCACTGCTCGTTGAACGACTGTGATGCTCTGCGAACCACAGGGGTCTATTGACGGGGCAGCAGGATCTTGATGCACATCATGATAATCCTCTTTCCATTTTTCCTTGCATCACGCAATACACTCAAAAGTGAATTTATCATTATTCCCAGGCTCACAGGTGTGCATCCACTCCCATTGACATGATCCTCACTTAGTGCTGGGAGATATGGCTGAAAACGATCACGATATCAGTGTTTCATATTGGTCGATATCGATAATTATTGATATTTGTGACCCATTTAAAATAAGGACCAGGAGAAAAATATTACATTTGAACATTTTTATTTTAAACTTAACCTTCCTATGATCATAGTTCCCTTAGTTAAGACAAATGTCAACAATGGAAAACTCAAATAATTAACATGTAAACATAAGTCTAAAGTCACAATGAACACTTAATTATCTCTTAACATTTAAGGTGCAAAATGAAAGAATATGTAAGAAACGCTTAATAAAGTGTAATAAAATAATGCAAACAGCATTTTCTACTTATGAAGAGGAATCCAGCAGACCAGCACGAGACAACAATATGGCGCAACCATACTGTTACATGGTTGGCTGTTAGTGCATCACTCCCTACGTTGCTAGGTTACCAGAGAGCGAGTGCCTTTGCTAATGCAACGGTCACGGGCAACCGGAGGCGGACCAGAAGACTAGCAGTTAGCCCTTGCAGCGTGGACGGTAATCTAGGGTGACCATATTTTGATTTCCAAAAAAAGAGGACGATCGGCACAGCCTCCAGACGAATTCAGACAAGCTTCTTGGTGGTTGATGAACATTATACGGTACTTCAATGGTGCAGAATTAACCTCTGTAATAAAATGAAATCTGTAAAAACTTAAAATAGCTCTCAGACTCTTCAAATAATTAAATATTGTTCAACAATATATCTCTTAAATGTAATAGAGTCTCACAAAGACAAGACTAAACTTTTTTTGCAATGTCAGAGTCAGGAAATGCCTTTTTAAGCAAAGTACTGGTGCAATCCATGGACCTTTAATTGCTATGATGTTTCACTGTATGAAAAGCCATTGCACCTTCTGCTGCATTTACATCTTCCTGTTTTTCCTGGTCTGACAAAAAACTGTCAACTTTGCAGATGAACTCTCATCTCTCACGGCTTTTTCATGTTTCTTGGTGTCCATGTGGGCTTTCAGGTCCCCAGCACCTTTATTGGATATCGAGACACATGTACCGGCTTTGCACACGGTGGACTCTGCCTCCCACTTGTCCTAACCGGGACAGTATGTGGGAAATTCTTTGCAGTTCATCGGTGAAGCTGTACTTGCGCTTCAGCATTTTCCCTGCTATACTGCTCCGCTCCCCCTGTCTGTTTGCGCGCACGGCGCAGACCTGTCCACAAGTAGTACCCTAGTATTGTGTGCAAAACGCCAGTCAATTTATGTACACGCGTAATGGTCCTATGAAAAACCGGACAACCCGCCAGGACGTAAAAAGTGGACATGTCCGGGCAAAATAGGACGCTTGGTCACCCTAGGTAAACCCAAACGCGGAAATAGCGTGAACAGGCAGGATAACCACCTGAGTTATTGTAAGAACTCTATCACGCCGAGAGCAAGAGTTTACACAATTAAACCCGCGTTCTAGCAACTCGCACTCAATCAGGAATTGGCCCAAAATGGTGAGTACTAACATAAAATCCAGCGAAGCGCCGGAAACGGCATAGGCAGACTCAATGACTGAGCGATGTGAAGTGCCATCTTGTCTCCTTTTATGCTTCCAGAATCGTGACTGTACTACTTCCGGGTCCTAGTGTCCTAGCTTCGCGACCTCCGTTTTCTTCCAACAAAGAATATAAATGATCGAACACATTTATTGATATCGATCACTTGTTTATCGCGATACACATCGTTGTCGTTTTATCGCCCAGCCCTACCCTCACTGCCTTCAAAAGAGCAGCGCTTGACCATGCCCCCCAACACCAAAGAACATTGCTCTTCAAGCAAGATCATGCACAACTCAATCTGTTAATGTCAATAAGGTATGATCCTGCTATAACGGAATCTTGTCTATGAAGGGCGAATGGTGCAAATGTAGGCCATTCATCCGTAAAATTACGCTCCCGAACAAAGTAGCTTGTTGCAGTCGTTTACATAAACATTCAGCAAGTGGAACGTCTGGTGCTTGAAAGTCGACAGAATTTGTGGCTAACTTGTAGAAGAGATGCATTGTCTGTGGGAATTGTATACAAAATAATTCACCACCACCGGTCCCAAGCCCGGATAAAATGGGAGGGTTGCGTCAGGAAGGGCATCTGGCGTAAAACCTGTGCCAAGTTGTAGTGCGGACTGGATAGTCCGCTGTGGCGACCCCTCGTCGGGAGCAGCCGAAAGACCAACAACAACAACCAATAGCACATTACAGGAAATTGGCAGGGAATCATTGCCACATCCCCCATACAGTACTGACCTCATTAAAAGGCATTTCCTACTGTTAAATTAAAAGGAGTTCCTGGGAAGCCAGGATTTCAGCAATCTGATCAGGGCTCTGGTGTACTAAGAAAACTTCCCTTGATGGTATCCAAGCATCAGTGAAACACTGGGGGATGTGCATCATATTAGCAGGAGATTATATAGAGAAATAAAAGGTGTTTTTACTGTTATAACGATTTTGTTATTCGGCCCTTTATAAATAGCGATGACAGCACAGCAGAAACACTACCACGTTGCCAATGACACAGACTCTGTTTGGGTTCAGAATAACATGCATGGAAAGCTTACCAAAACCCATTAACTATTCTTGGAACCAATAGGTCACAACACCCAATAGTCAAATTGAGACACTTGGAAAGACTGACATTTACTTACTGAATTTGGGCAGGCATTGTATCATTTCTACAAGCATTGTAGGTATGTGGCATGACCAACATTGGTCAAGTTTTAAAGTTAACTTAAATTACCCTACCAGTTCCCATGAAATCCGTTACATCAGGATTATACTGTAGACAAAAATATAGAAATGCCAGAATTAAATTAGGAATCTTTATATTACCAGATGGCTGCAGTACGTCCTGAATATATAACTGATTACAGTGCAGCTTCTGACTTTGCTAGCTAGTCAAATTTAGTAAACAAACATGTAAAAGGTGGTCGATTAATTTCTTCATCATATGAACGTCCTAAATAATACTGGATAGGGTAGTCGAGTGGTGAGAATTTAGAAGTTTTGTAAGGTTTTTGCAAGCTTGAACTATGGAATGAAAATGGCTGCAACTTTTCATTGCAATCAAACAGCAACTTTTAATAGTAATGTAACGCCATAGATGGGCTGTGATACCACTTTCAGGAGCAGAGATGTAGCATGTGAGTGCTTTTGAAAGCCCTTCTAAATGGGTGTGCATGGGTCTTCTATATCTTTTGGGGTGAATCTCATTTGCAGTCGCTGATTGCGGCATTATTCTACCGTCATACTTTTGAAATGCATTCTATTGGCGGAGCATGCATTTTAATGTAAGTTGTTCATGTAACTGCAGGAAGTCAAAAATATGATCAAAGGTAAATTAATTAGTTGTACTTCACCTGCCCCTTTTCAAGAAATGACTGACAAATCCATTTTTTGGACAGGTATTCAATATTTCCATGTTAAATTGCAAAAAAAACCCACCAAAGACTAGAATATTTACTCCTACATTTAGGCCTAGCAATAAGAGAAATTAAAAAAATGCATCAGACCTAATAGTACCTAAATAGGGGTACTACTATATGTAGGGATGATTTCACACTAGCTACGGCTACTTTGTACCACTCACAATTATGAATGCTTATGCTATATATACACTAAAAGCACATGCTTGTTCAAACCAACAAGATAAAAATTTATTAAACACCTGAATGTGTAAGAAAAGCAGGAATTGTCAGAATCTAACATTAGAGCAGCTGTCCAGTATGAATATTCTCAAATCAATTCTGTATTTTATAAAATTTATTTATTAACCGACTGTATAGTGCATGAATTCGCTGAAACAGCACCATTAATTGGAACACGCACATGTCTGTATAAAGAGAACGGAGATCGATTTCAACAAAAAGTGAATACTGTTAACATGCGGTTTGGTGAATGTGAGTGGCAAAGTGTTCATTCATATACACACATTATATAATATATATATATATATATATATATATATATATATAAAAATAAATATATATATATAAATAAATATATATATATATATACACACACACACACACATACATACATATATATATATACACACACTTAATATTCTGAGCTGAAAATAATTCACCCCCCCCCCCCTTCATATTAGTTAAAGAGGAAATTAATCATACAAAGTTCAGATTCCTCTGGTGACAAAGAGCACTGGTGAGGTTATGCTTAAAAATAATATATATATATATATATATATATATATATTAAACAAAATGCAGAAATTAATGAACTTGTTCATTTTAGTGTGTATGAACGTGCACAAGACTTAAGACAACTTAAGACATTGTTAATTGGAAAAATTATTAAACCACCTTGGTTTAAACAGGTTTCTGTTTTTTATGACATGAAGCGACGATGCCAAGGAGTTGAAAAATATAACTGATCTTTTGAATGTACCACAATGTGTTTTGTTAAAACAGAGCTTACAAAATTGTTATCTAGAAAAATAATATTGAAGATAAGCTATCAGTCAGTAATAATTGGACTTCTGAACGATACCCAACCCTAACGCTGCTCCATGCTGTATAAATTGGCAGGAAATTAAAACTATAAAGGGCATTTAATTGGATGAAACAACAACACAAGAGGGTCATCGGGGCCCAGGGGTAGCTCAGTGGTTAAGGCACTGGACTACGGTTCAGAAGATCCCAGGTTCAAAACCCCACAACCACCAAGTTGCCACTGTTGGGCCCTTGAGCAAGGCCCTTAACCCTCAACTGCTCAGATGTGTAATTAGATAAAAAATGTAAGTCGCTCTGGATAAGAGCATCTGTCAAATGCCTAAATGTAAATGTCATCACAACATGATACATTTGAGAAACTAACAAAGAATAAAGTTTGTGTGTGTGTGTGTGTGTGTGCAATAAAGATGGCAGGGCATCATAAAGTACAGGGATAAAACGCTGGAATTGGTTTACGGCAGTTTAAAGCACAATTGAGCAGTAACAGTTGGATTTGCGGGCTGAGGGGGTGGGCTCAAGCTGAAGTTCAATGCGCCATTGACCAAGTACAGTACAGCTGTTTTCCCTCCTCCCACTCCCTCCCTCACACGAACACACCAACACCAGATTGATTGGCATGGCTGTTTAACACAAATGCCGGACACATGAAGCTTTACCAGAAGATTACAAAGACTGTGTGCTGTCGGGTGTTACTCTCCCTCACACACAGCAGGTATCTAATATAGGCACGTGCTCCTGGAACATTTTGAAGCTGAAATTAACCTTGGTCGAACGTGCACGTGGCGTTAACTTCCACATACAGTTTAACGTTCCGTGTGCACACGCGAAGTCTCACAGAGAAGTGGAAACGAAATTACTGGAATGTTACAGCAAACACACCTTAAAAAAACACAGCTTCTAACTAGTCAGCTAACCAACGTTTATTTATATATCCGTGTTGTTACGCTAATTACTTGCACTTTGCTGTTTATAACCGAATTACAAAACCCTCAAGTAGCCAGAACACTGTTTTGTGCCAACCCTGTACACTGAAATATCGAGCTAGCCGGCTAACTAGCACGAATAACTTATGAACGCTACACTTATACTGTGTACGACATCTCCATATAACAAACAGTTGAGGAAGTCGCGATTAATCGGTTAAACCCCTACCTTCAAAATTCTTTAGTAAAACACGTCCTCCGGCAGCGAGCTTTCTTGTTTCGCTGGGCTTCTTGAGAAAACACACGCGCTCGCGCCGTTTTCTCTTCATTTATTCCCCCGGTGATACGCAACAAAAGCAAAGCACCACGCTGCCCCCTGCCGCTGCGGAGAGGGAAAAAAAGAACTGGAATTGCTTCCGAGTAGTTCCATTGTTCAGAGTTTTGATATTTGGAATACATTTCATTTATTATATTAGTATAATGTGACCTAGTATTTAGCACTGCCGCCTTGCACCTCCAGTGTCGGGGGTTCGATTCTCACCCCGGGTAGGTGTAGATGAACATGGGGATGCCAGGGGTAGGTAGCTCAGTGGTTAAGGCATTGGACCAGGTTCAAACCCCACAACCGCCAAGTTGCCACTGTTGGGCCCTTGAGCAAGGCCCTTAACCCTCAACTGCTCAGATGTGTAATGAGATAAAAATGTAAGTCGCTCTGGATAAGAGCGTCTGCCAAATGCCTAAATGTAAATGTAATGTAATGATGCATGCTCTCCCAGTGTTCAGTGAGTTTCATCCAGGTACTCTGGTTTCCTCCCACAGGCCAAAGACATGCAGATTAGGTTAACTGGTGTTTCCAAATTGCCCGCAATAGTGTGTGTGTGCACTGCTTTCTGGTTTCGTTTTTGGCCCCCTATCCAGGGTATACCCCACCCCGTACCCAAAGACTCCTGGGATAGGCTCCAGACTCCCACAGCCATGTACAGGATAAGCAGTATAGAAGGTAAATTAATAATTACATTAGTCTTCTACAATTTAATGTTCTTAATATTTCAATTATAAGCAATAAATACATAAGCTATGGCATTGTGCATATGATTAAAATGGTGTGAAATGTGAAGTGGTGTTTTAAAAGAAAACAGAAGCTACTGTAGTGTTTTGGCTGCTCCTGTTGAGGGGTCGCCACAGCAGACCATCTGATCCGCACAAAAACTCGGAACACATTTCACGCCAGATCCCCTGCACAACCCTCCCATTTTAATCCAGGCATAGGACCGAGACTGCATCCAGAGGCTGGGGTTGGGGCATTTGGTGGGAACTGAACCTGGGCCTTCCTTGTGGCAGGCGGGAAAAATACCACTGAGTCAGCATTGCCCATCAAACAGAAACTTCTGTATACATGGTAACTGTCCATGAAATTAAACCTATCTGTACAATATGAATGTGTATTTCTGCTCCAGCGGCGGCGCGGTGGTGTAGTGGTTAGCACTGTCGCCTTGCACCTCCAGGGTCTGGGTTCGATTCCCCGGCCAGGCTCGATTCCCGTCTCTGTGTGCATGGAGTTTGCATGTTCTCCCCGTGCTTGGTGGGTTTCCTCCGGGTACTCCGGTTTCCTCCCACAGTCTAAAGATATGCAGGTTAGGCTAATTGGCGTTCCTAAATTGCCCGTAGTGTGTGATTGGGTGTGTGAGTGTGTGTATGTGTGTGTGCCTTGCGATGGATTGGCACCCTGTCCAGGGTGTACCCCGCCTAGTGCCCGAAGTCTCCTGGGATAGGCTCCAGGTCCCCCGCGACCCTGAACACAGGATTAAGCGGTATAGAAGATGAATGAATGAATGAATTTCTGCTCCAGCTTAAAGTTCAGCTTGACCTGACCAGCTTCCAGTTGGTCAAACTGGTAGGACATCTTTGCCAGGTGATAATTATTTTCCTTATTACTGAGTGAGATGATCACCAAATGTTTAAGATTTTTTGTTTGTATATTATTTAAATGTTACCAGCACTTACCAGATTGCAAATATCGTCTACAAATATGGTCTATCAGCTAAGTTTTGTATTTTGCTGAATTTATCAGCAAGGCTGTGTCCAGTCTGTTCATTGCCATCAGCCCTTTTTAAAAAAGTTTTTAAAATAATGCTTTAAAATGGTGCTTTAATTACTTGGCACATTTTGATATATAGTATGTCAATACAGAGCATTCCAACTCTGGTTAATGATTCCCTTTCCTACACATTTGAGTGCTTTTTCACATCTAATTCAATACATTATTCAATTCAACACACTTTGCTGTCAGTGTTGGGAACATGTGCATTGATGTATAGCAATGTGCATGGATTTATTACTAATCAACTTTGCTTTCTTGTTTAATTTTTATTTAAAAACCAGACAGAATACAATAGTATGCCCATTCAAAGACAAACAGTGGTAGCTTTGGGCTACTGATCAGAAGGTTGCCCTTGAGCAAGGTGTTCAGTCTGACTCTGTTGCATTTCGTGAATTTATGTTATGTTAATCTGTCTTGTCTCAGCTAGCCAGCTAATTAGGTTTCTTAGTTCGCCTGCTAGTTCCTGTTAATTTTATGTGGTTAATTTATGTTGTATGTAGCATCTGGGTCCTGGAGGTGACAATAAAAGCCTAATTGACTCGACTCCAAGGTGCTTTGCACATCTGTCTAGTACTAGCTACTGTTTGTAATTAAAGGCATTCACATTTTCACAAATGTTCAGACACATTTTTAACTTATACCTTTCACTCGACTGACAATTAAATTTCACTACCTATTAATAAACCTTAATAAACCATGTAATTCCCATGTCATTCAATCATTTATTATTTTAGTAACAGCTCTATCCTGCTCACGGTCAGCTGTAAGGCAGTAATACTACCTGCTGAACCACGGATGAGTTGTGTGTACACGTATTCTATGATTTGTTTGTTTTGTTTTTTCTTCTACAACAACAACATAATAAATTAGCCCGAAAACTATTTGGATGCATTTAATTTAGATTTATAGGTGACACCTAAACAGAAAAATACTGTCAGTTCCTAAACAATTTACACAATGAAATTAAAAAACAAAACAATCCTTAAAGCATTGGATAAAACACTAATATTTTGTGCTTAAAAAAATAGCAACCTATATTACTTTTATAATATTTAAAATACAGTTCCAAATAAAGAAAGGCAAGATATACACAACAGACAGTTTAATCTAAATAATAGATCTGTACAGCAGAGCATGTTAGATTATTCTACAGGCCAGAGACATTTAAAAGAAAGAAGAAAAGAAAAAAAAAAATATTCCAGGTGAAAATTCCCCTGGAAATCATTCTACTACGACATTACATTGAAACAATAGTCGGTCTGTTCACTCTGGCTTCAATTTTAATTCAAAAGACTAAAGGAATTATAATCGATTCTCTTTCAAGTATGTAAGTTTGCAGTCCTAACTTTTAGAAATGTGATTTTTATCTTGTACTTTAATTTAAATGATCCTGCCCCATGTAGTAAAAAAGGGATTAAAACATCAAATATTATAGTTTTTTATATATATATATTTGAGATTAAAATCACGATGTGAAATGCTCAAAGACTATTTACATTAAAATTATTTCAAAATAAAAAGGAAAAGGCCATCTTTCCATCTTCCCCATTTCTAATGACAAGCTTCAAGGGAAGGGCAAATGTAAGCGAGGCATAAATAAATCTGCCCATCTCACACAAATGTAACAATGCATAATAAAACCTTGTGCTTTACATTTTCTAAATGATTAAATTTAAACGATTCAGCCCAAGAGAAAATTACAACACTATACACGCATACACGAATATTCCTTTTGTCCATGCAAAGTCCATCTGTACACAACTCTGCTCAGTCCATCATCAGAATCTAACAATTATTTATAATGATTTCTTAATGCTATTATTTGTTACGGTTTATACATTTCCCTAAAAGGAAAGAAACTGAATATGTAAGCATAATGGTCACTTTAGACCTTCCTTTCCCCAATTGAGGGCAGACTCATGCTGCTCTAAAGGGGATCTCGGTTCCTGAGAGATGTTCTCCTGATGGCACATACACTGGACGTCCATTTTTGAGGCTCTTTCATTAGTGCTCTTGTTGGCACAGGTCCGTCTCCCTTCAACATCAGGCAGAAATACTGAATTGTTCTGGTCTCAGCCCTCCCATCTGGCATATTTACACAAGGGCAGATGACTGAGGAAGTGTTCGATTATTTGTTCCAGGTATCTGTACAGTACATTCACTGAAGGGTGGTTTGCCAAGGAGCACAAACACCCTGAAGCTCCTTTACCAGGCACACACACACACACAGCCACGCACGCACACAGCCACGCACCATTTCTCTCCCTGCCACCAGGGCTCAAGTGCTTCACTTTCCAGTCAGTGGAAGATGTTATGGACGATGAAACCTAGAGAAAACCAGCAGAAATATTAGAAATCCATGACGTTAAAAAAAAAAAAAAAAAAAAAGGACTTTATATTGTATATTGTTTACCTTGTATACATTCTACTTTCTTCATGTACTTCCATCTCAGAGCTTTTGAACTCATTAAGCTCCTTTCGTATTGCAGCCTAGACAAGAAAAATAATGTTAAAGAAGGAAACACACAGTGCTGGTGACGTAGCCTTTGAAATAGCTGAAACAGCGAATAACTTGTGGTCTTACCTTGTCGGCAGGTGTGAGCTTGGTCCATGGTTTGTCAGCGCGGCGGTCGTAGTCTTGAGCATGCGTGACCTCTACATACTCATGGAAGCGCAGGATCTTTCTGGCCTGTAACTCGGCAACTGTTGGTCTCTGACTTAACTAAAGAGGGGTCAAGACAAACACAAACAAGGGTTACTGCTGTACCTGATGTTCAACTATGATTCGATTACATTGGGATGGAGAACTGGGGTATGTGCCTGTGCTGCAGGAATTTACTGCGATCACACCTAGTACAATCGCAGATTTAATATTTTCAGAATGTTATTGGGAAACATGTAGCAACACCATCTGAGGTGCCTGAGGCAAGTAAAGAAACTTGCTCTTTCCTCTTAGTTTTTGTGTGTGTATGATAAAATAATGAAAGATACAACGTGAAAAATATGACAATATTCTGGTTCATAAATATGAAAGGGAATTTAGATTATGGATGCTTAAAAAAGCCTGTGATAAATCAGAAGTTTATATAAATGCACACACACTACACTCAAGTGTGTGTACTGTGACATGCATCGCTACTTTTCAGCTTTTTCTAAGACGAATGTTTATTTAGTGAACGATGCATTAATGGAAAGCTGTAGGGTGTGATGATTTATAAAAACATTTAGCTAATGCTATCCACAGTAAAGCACAGTATTTTAAAACTAAAACATTCTCACTCACTCATATTCTATACCGCTTTATCCTGTATTCAGGGTCGCATGGACCCGGAGCCTATCCCAGGAGGCTTAGGTACACCCTGGACAGGGTGCCAATCTATCGCAGGGCACACACACTCACACACTATGGTCAATTTGGACATGCTGATTAGCCTAACCTGCAGGTTTTTGTGGACTGTGGGAGGAAACCGGAGTACCCGGAGGAAACCCAGCATGCACGGGGAGAACATGCAATCACCATGCACACAGAGACGGGAATCAAGTCTGGCCGGGAATCGGACCGGACCCTGGTGGTGCAAGGCGACCACTACACCTATGTGCCGCCTAAAAATCTAAAAAGGTCTAAATTTTACCTTTCTGGTGAGCCTGCGTTTAATCTCCCGAACTTCTGCCTGACGATCAGCTTCATTTTTGGCTGGAGAAGGAGATATGCAGAAAGAATGGTTTATTGACAATAAGACCTTTTTTTTTTTTCTTCTTAAAGCCAATAGTATTTGCACATCTTATTTAAGGCCATTTTTCAGCCGAAGTGAAGTTGTTGATCTAATCGTACCTGCCATGCAGCAAGGTTTAGGTCAAATAGTACAAAACTTGAAGCAAGGATTGCATTGTAAAAACATGCATGCATGCAGTAGGAAGAATCCTGTGTTTTATACATGTGCTACATGTGTTTAATAAAGGAAGCAGGGAGCGTTAAGACTCGGGAATAAGGAAATTGCTTACGCTGTAAAATGTTCCTCTGTTCCAGCTCCTCAGCAGTGGGCCTTTGGCTCAATCGTCTTTGGACACACAGTAAAACACATTAAAGTTATTTAAGAAGACATTCATTCTCTTCCTCGGTTTGTGTATAAATTAATTACGTCTGCCTCCAAATAGTATCTGGGGGAAAACCTACATTTCGATACTCACAGGCTGTTAATAATATATGTGGTGTGTGTGTAAAAGAGGAAGCATGAGGACCGACCAGTACCGTGTAAGTGCTGTGCCAATCTGTGTGCGGATGGCCTCCCACTGCTCCTTGCTCTGCCATGACAGACCGGTGTACTCCATTCTGGTCTGCCTCTCAGGAGCCTGTCTGTCTGGGGCTGAGGGCCGACTGCTCAGCTTCAGAGCCAGAGTGTCCTTCCTCTTCACCCTGCTGGCCAGACTACCTGCACATGCGCATACATGCAAGCGCACACGGTTAAAAAGCAGGCCACCACTACTGTATTTCTGAATTTTACAATTTCCCTATTCCATAAATCTACTGTATGTACAGTGGATGCACAGAAATATGACACACAATCCATATGTAGTGAAAATGGACAAGCCTTCGTTCACATACTCGGCGGACTATCTTCCTCTTCATCGGACTCCTCCTCTTTGTAAAGCACAGGGCCATCGGAATCACTCTCATCAGCCTGCTGATCTTCCTCTCTCTCGTCTTCCTCACTGCTGTCTGACCCCTCTGGCATGATCCGGATATTCACATCCCCAACTATGCACCTGCGGCTGCGAGGCTCCAGCTCTGGTTGAATTTGAGGCGGAGGGATGTGTTCAGGAGGTGGCTCGTCTTCGTCGTCCTCCTCATCCTCCTCCTCTTCTTCTTCGTCGTCCTCCTCTTCTTCTTCCTCCTCTTCGTCAGAGTAGTCATCTTCAGCCCTGAGAGAAGGGAAAAGGATATTTGAAGTCGTAAAAAATTATTGCTATCCTCCTGCTATCCTAAAAAAAAGGTCCAAGTCAATTGTAATTTCACTATGCACCATTAAAAAATGAAATTGTGGGTTTTGGGTTAGTGGTTTTTTGATAATCTGGCAACCTTTATTCTTGTTAAGTCAAAAAACACTAAAATAAGTAAACATTAAATATAACTAACTAACCATCTAACTAATAAATAATTGAATAAATAAATAGTGTCATTTGTTAATAAACAGAAATTTGGCAAATTGCTATGGTATAGATGTGGTATAAAAAAAATAACTAATTATTCTTAAATCAGTCTACTCTCCAATTTCTGCACACTTCTAAAGAAATGGTGGAATTCGAACCCGGCTACACACATTTTTAAGGGCTGGATGGTGACCGGCAGCGGACGAGATCCTTGGTATTCCGGAGGCGTTTCAAACAGCAGTGAGTGGGCACGGTGGGAAGCATCCAGATGAGGGAGCGCAGCTCCAGGGCTGATCAATGCCCGCTGGATCATGATGTGCAGGGGTACTGGGGCTTGACGTATAGGCAGTTCTTCTTGTGGGCTAGGAGGGTCAAAATGGACAGGTATTGGGTCTGGGAGAGGATGAGGGTAGGAGTGTTGGTGGAGGAGTTGGTGAGGATGTCCTCGAGGAGGCGAGGGGGGGATATGCGTGGGGAGAGGTGGGGACGGTGGAGGCGGAGGCAGCGGAAACCCTCCCGGGATGTTTGCCCTGTCCTCAAGAGAGAGAATGGAGGGCAAAGAGGAGATGGGATGGGCGGAGTTCTCAGGGTTGCGCTTTGTGACCGGCGTGGTCCTCTTCGGCGGCATAGGTGGCGACGGCTTAGCTGGAGCTGGGTTGGCACTTCCTACAACCTGTGTGAGTTCAGCTAGAGAAAACAGAAGATTTTAGATTTAGGTTTTAGAGCGCATTGTACCACTGATTTAGATCAGAATGCAATATTTACACAAAATCAAGATTAGTGCAACGTTAAAATCCGACATCACCAGTCTAACAGGGCTTCGCCATTTCCATCAGCCACGAATGATATTTCACAAGGATACACATGTAAAACATTTAAACTACATAGTATCCTGGTTTCACATGCTCAGAAGCAGGAACATGAACTGCACTGTGTGTATGTCTCATACTGTACATGTCCGAGTGGCAGGACGAACACAAACACTTGAACTGCCACAAGTACAGCGCAAGGCAAAGCTGCTCCATGTACAGATGACCTCAGAACAGCCGACAAAACACACAGGAAGCCACGGGCAGAAAAATCTACTCGCCTTAATGGAGTAACTGCATGCACACGTTTGAAATCTTTTCGCTGATAAACCCAGGGAAAGTGTTTGTTAGAAGTTAACAGGTTTTCTACTTCGGCTGAATTCTCGCCTTAATCGGAAAGCTCCGCTGTCTTTCAGCATGCGGTGCATTCAATTAGATTTATGTCCTATTCTATAATCTCATTTCTGCCAATTGACAAGTTGATCCATAAAGATGGCCACAATTCTGTGGTGCTGTCTGGTCAGGTTACAGCAACAGGATTCTTATAACACCGTTTAAAATCGTTAATGGCACAGCATGCCCTTTTACTGCAAATCTAGTTCAATAGAGCATGCATTTTAACAGGGAGCGGAGGAAGAGTGCGTGTGAGAGAGAAAGAGAGAGAGAGAGAGAGAGAGAGAGAGAGAATATATGTGGCACACAACTCCATGTTAGTCCAGCATCCCAGCCAGAGCTAAGAGCATATGGTGGCAGGGGTGAAGAACACAATGCCAGCACACACAGAGCAGATGGGTAGGGCATGATAAAAAAAAAAAAAAAAAAAAAAAAATGCAGCATTGCTGTGGTTCCAGGCATGGCCTTACTGTTACCTGTGCGCCCACCTCCTGCCCGACGGCATAAGTACACGGGCAGTGACAGGTAGACATCATAGTCAGCCTCACGCTTCCAGCAGGACCAGTAGAGGGGAAATGGGTCACCCCCTTGAAGGGTGGAAGCTGACAGGGGTAAAAAACCATCCCAAAGGAATCAAACACCACACAAATATGACCAAACCATCCATCCGTGCAGTTTGGCAATTTAAAGGATAATCAGATGTGCTGAAGCAAGACACTATTAGCTAAAAAAAAAAAAAAAAAGCACTTAATTTAGGAAAGTAGGTCATGCTGCTGTAATAAAAAGTTCCAGCAATGAAGACACCAGGCAACCACAGAAAACTCAATGCTCAAACAATCCCAGTGTGGACCAGCTCATCTCTCATGAGCACACAATGCTTCAGCTGACCTGCAGGAGGCAGTGTGTAGACAAGGCAGGTGCATTAAAAAAAATTATTTTTTTTGCACCTTAGGGATGTTAAATAAGGTTTATTTATTCACCATCAATAGTAAAATCAACAGTATGCATGAAAAGCACAGCGCTATATTATGTTGGAAATCTAATTTCTATTATTTTTATCCTTTTTAAATGTACACATATAACAGTAGTTTTAGATTTCCTGTGTACCATGTCATTATATTGTTACGTGTTGCACCATGGCCCTGAAAAATCACCATTCATTATATAGGAGTTGCATAACTGGGAATGACTAGAATCCATCGTGACACTGACGATATAAAACCCACACATACGCCATCGGTTTCAAAAAAAGCACATTTTGAAGTGGTGCTTTTTGTGATAATTCATATAAATGATTGATTGTTTTTATAAAATTATAGTTTATTGACTATGTTCTCTCGTTCTAAAGCGTTTGTTTATTTCCAAAGTATGAAGCTGTGAACAACCGATCTTGCCCCAAAAAGCATTAATGATTTAAAAAGCTTAAATTGTCAGATCCTCTTAAATCTTTAGTCTTTCTAGAGGACGACATGATGCATACAGTACAGTAGTTCAACTTTTCAACATTGTCTAAGGCACGTGCAGGTCAGAAACATGCAACATGGAAACGGCGCCAAATATGATGCATGGGTTGTACTATATGCCTGTGCAGGTCATTCGTTGAACTTTGAGCCTCAGCACTAATTTAACACGTCTAAACTGATCTGATTTAACACGTCTAAACTGATAAACTGAATTTAGGCTAAACTGATCAGCATTCCACACCACAGAACCACAGAGAAAAACACTTATCCAACATAGTAACAAACAAAATCAACAACCACTGCAACACTGCAGGAGACAGCCGCCTGCCAAGCCTGGAGTCATTAGAGATAATGCTGCACAAGGGGAGAAAGATGCCAAGGAAGAAATGTTCTTGAGACTCATTTAAAATGCTTTCCGACACATATAAAAAAAATAATAATAATAATTGAACACGTAGAGACAAAGATAAATGTGTTTCTTATTCGGACACTCCTAGACAACAAGAATGAAAGCGTGTGACATCTGCATTTTGGGATCGTGGGAGAAAAGCAGGAAGCAGGAGAAAGTACTCACCCAGCATGGCAGCATTGGTGGTGCGACTGACTGGTTTGGGTGGAGGGAGCGGGGGATGCCTAGAGGTCTGTGTTGGCACTGGTCCTTGGGAGGACAACTGGCTGGAGGAGGTTGCAAAGGGCATGCCGGTCACAGCGGATAAACCGGTGCGCATGGTCTTTGCCGCCACGCTGGGGACGGAGGACGACGGAGAGTTGGAGGAAACGGAAGAGGAGGAGAATGAGGTTGCAGGGCTGTGGACGGGCGTGTGGGGCAAGGGCTCAGAGCCAGACTCTGCGGTGGAGCTCATAAACCATTTGGGGGGCATGACGGCCTGTTTAGGGGGCAGGGGCTCTCGCAGGGTATCCCTCAGACCATCTGGGTCAGGAATATAGTGACTGCTGTCTGATTCTAGGAGGAATACAAATAAACAACATCTGTAGTAGGTGTACTTTAGGGACATGGTCATCCAGGTCATTTTAAATGTCTAAATGGTAATAAATCTTAACCTTCATAGACAAAGATCCACTATGCCAAAACAAACAAACAAACAAACAACAATATTTCTAGCACTCATTTTTTTTTTACTGTGAATTACTTTCCTAAATTATATTAAATAAAAGTAACTGCCTTCAGTACTGAGAACAACACACACCTAAGTGTTTCACTTACTGTATCTCTCTTATCAGGATATTTAAGTCATGTTACAATCTGTATCATTATTCCCCCGCGACTCATTCATATGTTTCTTAATCAGCTCATCAACTGCCGTTGAAGATAAACAGGCTGCCGTAATTACCTCCGTGTCTCAATATCGCCCCCTCCCACGTTACTCTCCCTTTATTCTTCAAAGCTGGCGTTTTTAATACTGGGTTATTTACTGCCAGTTTATCACAACAAAACCCAGGCAGCAGAAAAGAAAAGGGGGCATTCAGTTTGGATATATTTAATGAAACGAAAGCAAGGGAGGGAGGGGGGTTATTCACTATTCTTAAAAAAAAAAAAAAAAAAAAAAAGGTACTTTTTTTTTTTTAATGTTTACAGGCATTTAAGCAAATAAATGATAATCAAATTATTATGAACAGACAAAAAAAAAAAAAAAAAAAAAAAAAAAAAACACCCAGTGTAAATGCAGAAATACAAACATGTAATGTATATGCTAATATTTTTGGTTTAATATTTTTCTATTAATGATGTTTAAAAAAAACTGACGTTAAAAGGAAGAAAATCTGGGTGATCAAAATGCAGCAACTGGAAAGTCCTGCAGGTTTTTAGCTTTGCTGTTTTATACAGTCACCTTCTTGCTATATTTAAAAAGCTGCATCGTGATTCATCTGATCTGTACATCAGGCAATAACAGCTATCTTCAATTTACTCTTTTCTTGTTACTAGTCCTGTTAGTTAATTTTAAGTCTGTGAATCTGAAATGATCAATCAATCAATCAATCAATGAGCCTCTTGTAGTATTTATTATTTTACATAATTTAATTATTTATTTATGAAAACATTATTTCACAGACCATTAGATCTAGTAAGATCTGGTAAATTCACCCCCACAAGTGGTTAATAGTCACTCTAAGAATGGAACTGACAGCAGCAGATCACCAAAAAACAGAACAATGCTGAGCTATCCCTCTTCTTGTTCCTAAATAAGGATCTTAGCTAGAGCAGGGCCCGAGGGAGCAGTGCCACTCTTCACTTTTGCATGGCCAGGAGAAGACAGAAGATGCGGTGGAAACACTATTGAGTAAGAGCAGAGAAAGGCAAGTCAAAGAGGGAGAAGGAGAAAGAAAAAGTTGACCCGCCTCACCTCTCCTTCCTCTGCCCTCCTCAGCAGATGAGTGGCGGGGAAGGGTGGGCTTCCAGTCGACCTCAGGGCGAGTTCTTCTGCCGTCCTCTGACGGGGCTTTGATCAGACCGGGCTTTCTGTCGATGTCTGTGTGAATTCTACCTCCGTGCTTCAGTTCCTCTCCCTGCCAGCCCATACTCGGCTTCCACTCATCTACCGCAGAACGCCCACCTCTCCAACACTCATCCTGGCTAGTCATTGCCCGGCGCTCAGCATCGGAGGGGTCACGAACCCTGCGCTCCGGATTGACCCTGAATTGTAACTCGGATGTAGGCCGAACAGACTCGATACCCCGATTTCCACTGATGCACACTACAGGCAGTGTGTGGCCATTCTTCACATAGAGCGGCTTAGACCCATGAGCCTCATCAGCCTCTGCAATGTATGAAATATATGAAAATTTTGCTCAAAGTTATTAAATCATCACTATACTTTAAAAAGAAATTGTGTGCGTGTATATATATCTAGACAACTGATATCTGGACTAGAAAGTCAGAAGAAGCTTTTGAAGATACAAATAAGCCAGAGGCAAGTAACAAGAACAGGTTGCTTGCTTACTGCGATTTGAACAACATCTAGATAAATGGGCCTCCACTGCAGCAAGTGCATGACTTTCAAAGCTTTTTGCTGCAGGGCACAATTTGCTCCATTTTTCCTCAGCTGAAGACAAACAATATGTCATTTTCCTCCTCGAAATATGAAACTAGACCTTCAAACACGTGTCATATTGAACCTTCTTGCTTCATCCATCTCAGGTACTGCTGAATTTTTATTGTGCCCTAGAGACCAGGGACATCGTAACAGACCACGGACTGATACCACCTGTGTGAACTGTTTGTCCCCCTCTCCGAAAGAGACTTCAGAGATATTATGAGCTATATGAAATCATTCATGCACTGGCCTACAGATACACTAATAGTTACGACTGATTTTCATCTACATCCTTAACATCAATCCTTTAATATGTACAGAACACATGCGTGCACACAGACAGAAAGTAGCTACCATTTTCAGGAAGCTCCTTCAGAACTCCCTGCTCTATCAGCTCCTCCCGTGGTCTTCTCATCGACATCTTTCTTTCCAAAACTGTTGGGGAAAAAAATTCAGCACAAACAAGTGCACTTAATTAAATAATGAACCACAGCACATTGCGATGTGATTTACTTATGTTGGATAAAGGCTCAATTTTCCTCTTCTCACACTTTGTACTTGGGTGATGTACTCCATTCATCAACAAAAGCAAAGTACATTGAGTGGTTTATGGTGTTTGCTTTATGATTGCAAAAATAGTCCTGCGCAATATGAAAAACAAGATGCAGACAATTATCGAGCCAGATGTTGGACTAATAACATTAACAAAAGTGAACATCGGCAAAACGTTGCTTCAAGGAAACAGAATCATATGCGGCCCAAACGTCTTTTACAGGCAATAAAACATAAGCACCTTCTGAAGTTTCCTTAAACTTCTCGCTGCTTTTCTTCTTCCTCCATTTCCAAGGTTTGAAGATCTTGCCCAGTGTAGAGAACTTGCCCTTGCGCTTGGGGGGAGGAGTGCTATCGCCCCCTTCACTCCCTGTGCTATTGTGCTGGTGGCTGCTTTCATCATCTGGAAGAAAGGTGAAGTAGCAGAGATGGGTCAAATTAAACCGGGATCATCAATCAAGCAAAGACAGTCGATTTTGACAACACTTATGTGAAAGAACATGAAAGAACCTCTATATCTGAAGAAAAGAAAAAAAACAAAAACAAGATCAGATTAAGTACAAATATAAACCACAGGAGCAGAAACGACCATTGAACTTATACACTGGTCTTGCTGGGAGTCTGTATTAATATAATTATTAATCCTTCGCCTATACAGTTCTTAAATCCAACTCTATTCTTGACCTCAGTAACCACAGGAAGGTCTTTTGGCTCTTACAGGTTTTACTCATGGAGATATCTTGGTGGGGACCAAATGTCCACACAATGGTAAGAATATTTGAGCGTTGATGTGGACATTTGATCCCCACCAAGATGTAAAAACATGCACTCTCTTGCTCCCTCTCTCTCACACACACACATCTCCAGTGAATGGTTGATGATGCTTGTCAGAAGGGCTGTTGTTTTAAACATGGCTGTTGTTTAAACGCAGCAGTGCTTCCTGGCCGCTGTAGTTGGGGCAAACAGCCCCCTGCACAGAGCCTCAGCGATTTGACCACTGGCTGCCACTTCTCTACTCCAAGAATTCACATTCCTCTCCCTGATAAGACCGTCAACAGGTTCACACGCACTTACTAGCAGTACCAGCAGTACCAACCATCACTCTAATACATTCTGTATAGTGTTTATGAACTGCAACTTCAAACGACTGGACCATACTTATGACTCATCAAGTACGCTCTGTTCAATTTAACATTCACAGATAACGAACTGTTTACTAAATCACTTCATTATGATGTGAAAAATATAGAGGGAGTATGTAGAGGGATAGTTCAGTGCAAAGCAATTTACACAAATTTCTCCTCATCCCGAATGGACGTCATCAATAGATCAAATTTTTGTATTGGAAAGTTGTATTAATGTAGAACATAACGCATAAACACAGGTCCAAATCATCATACACTACATCCTACTGTATCCTAAACTTTCGCAGCTAAATTTTAAGGTCCAGTATTTTCTTGAAAGTCTTTGGATGGAGTAGCATGGCAGTTTCCTTTCACTGAAACTAAGGGGCCCAAAACTCCTGTGCACAAGATACTGTAAGCTCAATAAAAGATACAGACTGCAAAGTTAATGTAGGAGAGGAAGAACTCAAGCAGCCTGCACAGAACTCCAACTTAAACCTCACTGAACACCATTTGGAATGAATTAAAATGCCGATTGCAGGCCAGGCCTCCTTACCCGACATCAGCCTGACCTCACTAATGCACTTGTGGCTGAAATGAACAAAACCCACAACCACAAACCAAAACATAGTGGAGAGCCTTCTTAGGAGAGAACTCCATAATAATGCCAAGCCTTCTGAAATAGTTCATTCAGCAAGCATACGGTGTATTATTATTATACTATTAGGCTTCTTTATTATTATTATAAAGTTTTTTTGTACAATGTGTGGATGAAAAATATTAAATTAACTTACACATCGCATCGACAAATTCTATAATTCTAAACACAAAACTGTGGGAATAATATATAATATAATACATTATATATGTTTAGAATATATATAATATAATAAATTATACATGTTTAGAATATTTTATATACTCTAAAACATATATAATTTTATACACAAAACTCTGAAAGTTAATATTGAATTGTTCCGCCGGTACAATAACCTTAACACTCCTGTGAAGGAGCTTTACTATATTTTGGACTATGATTGTGGGGATATGTGCCCATCTAGCTACCAGAGTACAACAGACTGAGCTCTGATGTCAGGCATGGAGCAAAGTTGGTGTTCCAGTTCAATCCAAAGGTAATCGGTGGCATTGAGGTCAGGCTCATTGTCATACTAGAACAAGTTTAGGTATCTTCTCTCAGTTCCAGTAAAAGGATGTCAGTGCTAGATCATATAAAGCCATTATAGTCAATTACTGTAAATTGGGAAAGACCCAGATAGGTCAGGGGTCCAAATACGTTTGGCCATACAGTGCAGGCAGGCGGTGGTGTAGTGGTTAGCACTGTCGCCTTGCACCTCCAGGGTCCGGGTTCGATTCCCGGCTTGTTTGCATGGAGAGTTTGCATGTTCTCCCCGTGCTTGGTGGGTTTCTTCCGGGTACTCCGGTTTCCTCCCACAGTCCAAAGACATGCAGATTACGCTAATTGGTGTTCCCAAATTGACCATAGTTTGTGAATGTGTGTGTGTTTGTGTGTGTGTGTGCTCTGCGATGGATTGGCACGCTGTCCAGAGTGTACCCTGCCTCGTACCCTGAGTCTCCTGGGATAGGCTCCAGGTTCCCGCGACCCTAAATACAGGATAAAGCGGTATAGAAGATGGATGAATGAATGAGTGCAGGCAGGTTCCCCTTGTGTAAATGCCTTTCTAAAAAAAATCTAAAGGCCTAAAATATTTTTCCTATATAATTGGTGATGCAAAAAATGGAAAATTGATAATTGAATATTATCACTACGAGTAATTTAACATCCAACCCATAAAACAGCAGGCACACAATCCAATCCACCCCAGTAACCAAATGATCATTAAATGCAAACATCCAGTTCTCTTTAAATACAGCACCACACGAAACATTATCGAGAAGTAGCGGTGAGCAACATGACACACACGGCAGTACCGTATCTTTAAGCTTTTTAACATCTTTAAAAAAAAAAATTATGATTTTTGATTTATTAAGAACCCATGTTGTGATTTCCCATGAGTGTGCAAAGCTATTTGGTCATGTCTTTGAAACTTTTCAATCTGACCCATTCGAGAACAGCTCAGCTGGATTAAGGCTGGCTGGATATGAACGGCAAATTATAAATAAAAGATAACTTAGCCACATTCGCCTGGTATAGCTTTTATGGTTCTGATGTTGAAAAAAAAAAAAAAAGCGGGTTACAGCAACAGCAAACCAGCTTGTTAAAGACTAGCTACAGGAAGATGTAAGGATGCTTCAAGCAGACAGGTAGAACTGCCTTTGGAATCTTCTATTAGTGCTATTTCCAGCAAATCCCTCAGAGCCGTACGTACATTCTTAATGGCCGATATAAAACTGGCTGCCCTATCTTCCTGTAATGAAATCTAAAGCTTGAAATTAGTTTTGCCTCGATGCCATTTTGCTTCTCGGAATCAAACGGCACATTTAAAAAGACAGCAACACTGCTTCATAAGAACTCTGAATCAGCAGTTGGAAAGCAAAACTAGGCGGCGCGGTGGTGTAGTGGTTAGCACTGTCGCCTTGCACCTCCAGGGTCTGGGTTCGATTCCCCGGCCAGGCTCGATTCCCGTCTCTGTGTGCATGGAGTTTGCATGTTCTCCCCGTGCTTGGTGGGTTTCCTCCGGGTACTCCGGTTTCCTCCCACAGACCAAAGATATGCAGGTTAGGCTAATTGGCGTTCCTAAATTGCCCGTAGTGTATGATTGGGTGTGTGAGTGTGTGTATGTGTGTGCCCTGCGATGGATTGGCACCCTGTCCAGGGTGTACCCCGCCTAGTGCCCGAAGTCTCCTGGGATAGGCTCCAGGTCCCCCGCGACCCTGAACACAGGATTAAGCGGTATAGAAAATGAATGAATGAATGAAAGCAAAACTACCTGAGCTCAAGCTGCCGTGTTGAAGGTTGTGGAAGCAGCAAGCCATGAGGAGCTAAGGAAAATGCTAAATTGTTTCTTTTCTAAAGCTTTTGCAAAGCAGCAGAGGTGTGAGAAGCTGCCTAAATTATCCTTTTGTGGTGAGACCAACTATATTACTCAAAAAAAAAAAAAAAAAAAAAAAAAAATAAAAAAAAAAAAACACAGACTTGTCAGAGATTGTTCATTTTACATCTCATGCTCCGGGTCCTCATACAAAGGGGATAGTATGAGAGAAAGCTCGAGGAACTCATGCTCAATATCCACATCATACTGTTGAAGCAGCAGTGATGATACATGCAGTCTCTAACAGTGTACTCATCCTCCAGTTCAATACAATCCAAGTCTACAGAGGCAGCCATCCAAACGTGAGACAGTTACAGTCCTGAGACAAAGTAGCCACTGACCAGCCGTCCATCACAAAGCACAGAGAACGAGGCAGAATGGTTTCCCTCCGTCTCTGAAAAAAAGGAACAACCAAGTGCTGCAGTGTGCAGTTTGACCAGGCACTTGGCTGAGTCATTAAGCAGATCGTCTGGACGTATTGAACACGAAGCTGAGCTCTCCAAGCTCCCTGCTCATGGATAATGGACCTTAATGGACTCGCATCCCTGAACCGAGCGCACAGGAGAAAGCAGATCAGGCAGACCCAGATTCTGATGGGATAGTTGTTGTTGTTGAAGGTGTCCGTCTGAGTGGCGAGGTGTGAGCCGCCTTCACATCCTGCGCTATAGAGCTGCGTGCTAATAGCTGGGAGAGTCTGAGAGGGCTGGGAAGCCTGGGAAACAGAGGGAGGAAATGACACTCCACCCTGATCCTGAAAGAGGCAGGTGGGTGGGGGCACATATAGATGACCCCACCCACGCTCCACCGCAGTATGAAGTGGAAAACAGTAAAACAAACGTGTAAAAACAACAAGCATCAGTTATTGAGTAATACGCTCTGTGCACATCCGTGCTGATGGGCTGTGAGGACGCTAGCAGCCATTCCCTCCCCCAACTCCATGATTAAGATTACAGCCATACATGGCTTGCCTTAACGCCCTTATAGAAATCAGGTTAAAAGCTCACAACCACTTACGACATCATTATAAATGGTTCAAACAAGGTTATTTAACAATATGCCAGTCAGCAGGTCCTACTTTCTTATTTTTCTATGATTTATCCAGGACAATTTCTCTCACAGCACCAAATAATACAATAACAAGTATGTATTATTGCTATTATATATATATATATATATATATATAAAAAAAAAATCTGGGTAAATCATACAAAATGAAGAAAGTAGGTCGTGCAACCATCCAGATTGACAGAATAGGAAACTTGCTCAGGACTTGTGTTTCCTGTGTTAATTCATAGACATAGTAATGTATTAGTTTTGTCAGCATAAGTATTTAGCAAGTTTCCTTTTCTGTCAATCAGGATGGTTGCACCACACATTAATGCATCACTTTTTCCAGAAGGCTACAACGATACAAATGTAAAATATGCAAAAATAAGGTGTATCTACGGCTATACCCATCATCATAACATCCCCTTAAATCAGTCTGTAAAGAGAAATTGAGGGAGGAAGCCTGAATTATAATTGATCGAGACCTCGAGCAGTCTAAAATGTTCATTCATTTTCTATACCGCTTAATCCTGTGTTCAGGGTCGCGGGGGACCTGGAGCCTATCCCAGGAGACTTCAGGCACTAGGCGGGGTACACCCTGGACAGGGTGCCAATCCATCGCAGGGCACACACACATACACACACTCACACACCCAATCACACACTACGGGCAATTTGGGAACGCCAATTAGCCTAACCTGCATGTCTTTGGACTGTGGGAGGAAACCGGAGTACCCGGATGAAACCCACCAAGCACGGGGAGAACATGCAAACTCCATGCACACAGAGACGGGAATCGAGCCTGGCCAGGGAATCGAACCCAGACCCTGGAGGTGCAAGGCGACAGTGCTAACCACTACACCACCGTGCCGCCAGTCTAAAATGTTGTTTATTGTTAATTGGATACTTATGGAATGGTCTGTTCAGGAACCTAGGGACCCCAAGTACCCAGAGGGACCCAGAGGCGAGGAACTTGAGGGAACTCCGAGGATGGTCTCTGCCGTCTCTAGTGGTATTGCACCTGTGATTATTGGCACAAGACGTACATTTCGAAAAAGGTACATTTGAAATGTTCATGTTTAACTTAAAATCATATTTATTATTTTTGAAAGCACTTGAATTTACTCAATTAAACTTGTGTTATTTCTAAGGAAATGACTGTCATTTAGGGATGCAGCCCACTAAAGCTCTCTCATGTGAGTTACATTAATACATTGGACTTGTATTAAAGCATTCAAATAAAACCATATTTAAAGCATCTTGTGTCATTACATACGATTTAAATACTACTTAAATAACTCAATCAGAAAAGAAAGTTGCTCAAGTGATAACAGATTTGCAGGCAATCCAGTTTTAAACACAACAGTACAAAATAACATTCAGTTAGAATAGAAAATATTTCCCAGCATGAACTCTATGTTCAGCTTGAAAAGCCCCAGCTGACTCCTTCCATCAAACACATCAGAATCTCATTGTCCCCGATAAAGGGATGAAGCAGGTCAAATTAACCAATCAACTCAGGACAGAACATCATGCTGCTTAATGAAAATCGTCTTTTCTTCATTATATGGGGTTTTGTGTACCACAAATTGCAAGACACAAAATCCGTTGTGGAACACAGCAAGGGCTTAACACAATCAAAAAAGACAAAAATCAACGGCACATCCAGAACAGCACAACCACTGTGTATGACTGCGCCACTTGTCATTTATTTATAACCATCACACTGCTGGCATTCGCAATGTACTGTGCTGCACAGCTGCTTTTATTTTTCCAAAAATATTTTTGGATTGATTGCAAATGAACAACAACTTAATGACAGTATAGCATGTAGTCAATGCTGTGTAGACATACAGTACAAATACTGTATGGTGTCCAAAAACATGAGCAAGGCAAAAAGAATCAGTACCTTTAGTACAGTACATGCACACACAGAATGCATCATGGACACAAATTTAAATGGGCGTTGCACGGATGCACAGGCAGCACCAGGGCAGATGGAATCAGGTGTGTATGCTGTTCAATTTAGGATAGCTGTCAGTGGAGTAGAGGAAACTGGGATGCCTGCAGCAGTTTGTGTATTTAAGTAAGTTACACTGGTCTGCCGGGAAAATCTGGGAGGTACAGCACAGTCCTGCTGCTCTCCTCTCACTCAGCACACATCACTTTCCTTTTACCAGTAAGAGCCCTACAAAACACATTCATACAACATAGATATGATCACATTGTCAGAAGTCAGAGTAAGACAAAGACAGTTCGGTGATCACTTCTGTAGGATGAATTTCCTGAAAGGATCAGCACAACCCTTAGAAAGGTGGCATTTTGCATTAGAAGTAGCCGTAAGTGAATCCGGCATTAACAAGGGCAAACCCGAGGAGAGCCTGCTGACCAAACAAAGAAGGCTGTATTGTGAAATGAAACTTGGCCATGGAGTTTGGCCGGTCATTTTGGCCAAGCAGTACCTGGCATCTGAATGCAGAAGAAATACTTTAAGCCGCCTCCATCACAAGGACCTGCATCTCCTTTAGATACCTTTCGAAAACAAATGATACTTAGAACATTGAGATTTTAGGGTTTTGTACATGAACAAGTCATGGTTTCGGTAGGCGTTGGGAAACATCTAACAGAAAGTCAGCAAATACCTCAAAGTACGTTTGGCAATAAAATAACAGCATTAACTAACACATAAATATTACTTTGTCCAAAAACAATCTTAAACGATTCACCTGAAAATGTCCCAATCTTGGACAAAACGAACAATGCAACATCTAACAACCATGAGTGGTCCAAATAAAATACTGCAGCAATGCTGATGTTTATAATGGGTGCGCTGAAAAGTCCAAACAGTCGAAAGTAAATCTGTTAGGCCTGAGATACAGAATATGTCCATCTGAAAGAAGCAAATTTAACCTCTTCATTTTTTTTAAAGCAGTTAAGAACGTCGGTGCTGCACATTTACATCACTCAGTTCAAAATTCTAATTTTATTCCTCAAACACAATTATGCACTGTACTACTGCAATGAAATGCTTAATACTGTCAGTGAGCAGAAAATAACAGGTAAAATGGAGGCGGAGGGCTTTTTTTAAAAATATAAAATGAAAATAAATCACACTAAAATAAAATGTACATTAAAGTAAGCCACTAACAGACTTATTTTCATCATTGGCAGCATAAAGGAATAGAACAGCTACCATCATCATCACCATCACCATCATCATGTTCTTGTACGGTGAACGGATTAAACAACATGTAAAGATCTTCTTAAGTCTTCTGTCAAACACACAATCCAAAAAGTATTAAAGACAGACAATTTAAAACTTTTAGAAGTTTTTGAAATGGAAACCACAAATAAAGCTTGGTCGAATTACTCTTTAGAACCAGGATAAGTGCTGAGTCCTTCTACCGATTCTATGCTTACAGACAAAGTTGGGTTGGTTTAAGACTTTGCTGGGTTGAGTCTGATCAGCATCGTGCTGAGAGCATCACACAATACTATCCTAGGAAATATGCAAGCAAATCACTTATAACAACAAACAAACAAACAAACAACTGTCAATTTACATGATTCTTTTTGCTAAAAACTATTTTGTCCAAAATGTTCAACAGTCACATGATCCATGCCTTAAATATGGACTGATTTACAAGCGGTTTAGAGCCACAAGTGTCCCGAGCTTAGAGCCGTTTTCATTGCCACATTGGTCTTGTGTAGACGTTAAAGTCACCTTTATGAAGCTAAACCTCAGATACTGACTGTGATGTGCATCTACTGTATGTGACTCACCAGTGTGTGTGTTGGTGTCCTGAGATGCAATCTCCAGAGAGAAGCTCTGTCCCATACTCTTGGCCCTAAGGGCCGACCCCTTTCAGCTGTGCCCTAGAAAAGGCCACTTCGCACTGAGCAACAAGCGCGTGCCACCTGCTCGACTCCTGACTTCCGTAGGTTCTCCACTTCGGAAAGTTCTCTTATTGTCACTTCTTTCTTCCACCCACTGATCATTGCAACGCTCTCCTTCTGTTCTGTGTCTCTTTCACCAGCATTCCCTCCCTTCTTCCCTTCTGGAATTTTGCACTCCTCCCTCTGCTACTCCCCACCCCTTTCCTTTACACTGACCCTCCCTCTGCCTTACTGACTTAAGCCTGTGAGTTAGCACAACTATAGATGGATGCCTATCATTCCAGGGAGCCAGGGTCAGAATATGTGTGTGTGTGTGTGTGTGTGTGTGTGTGTATGAGGAGGAGATTAAGCAGTTGTGCTTGTACAAGACAAACAGATACTTAATTAGAACAATATGGTTAACAGTAAGAACAATGGAATGTCACTCATTCCTATAGAGGCAGTGATCGAGAAAGCAAAGCCCTCTGTCTCTGCACTTTGTTACAAGATGATAATTTTTTAAAAATGTTAATGCAAAGTTTTTCGGTTTTGAAAGTCATTTCCTAACCCTTAACCGTTATTCAACAAAACAATGACTAAGAAAGGCTGTAGGACATTCGGAGGCCTGACAAGATAAATGTTTATAGTTGTGGTTTATCTGGTTCACATCCAGCTCCAGCTTCATCCTCAAAATATCTATTGAAATACAGGAAAACAGTGGTGTGCCCCCTAGAGGGAACAGTGAGCAAAACCCTATAGCGGTCATCCATTGGAATTCCAAGCATGCAGCTTTATCCAGCACAGTCCATTAGAGGGAAATCAGTGTGTACGTGTGCCATGTTTATGAATGATGCTTACAGACTTTCAATGCAGAACGTCATTTACTATTTCTCTAAACGTGTAATTAAAAAGGTCATTAAAAAGTAATTAAAAAGGTGACCTTTCCGCAGAGACACCGGTGAATTCGTTGGACTATATTAAACATAGCACGATATGTCTCATAATGTCTAAATACCTCAATAATTCAGTAATTTATTAAACACCACTGGCTCGCTACAGCGTCGGAAGTACTCTCTCAAATCCGAGACAGGGACGAACTAGGAAGCGGAAGAGAAGCCAAAACACACACTCAGCAGTCACGTAATGCAATACTTCCCAGTCACATGTTCTAAAGCTCATGCCAACTTGAGGAGGAAAACACGAGGAGGAAAACAGCCAAGAGAACTGGGAGGGTGAAGAAAGGAAGAGTGTGACTCAGTAGCCATGCCAGATGAGAGATGAAGCAACAACGCCTGGTGCGTGTCTACTGTGCCACTTTCCTTACACACCGGTGTAAAAGGCTGTGAATATGCAAAACTACATACAGAGCAAATGTGTACAGTAGCTCTCATCACAGGGGTTAAAAAAGGTTACTGAAGGAAATGTCTGAGACTCTGACAGAAGTCTGATGTGGCTAGTTATTTCAGAACTGTCCCTTTCATCATATGCACCTCTTCCAGTAGGCTTTGCCTCCCGAGTTCCTCTAAAACACTACCTAGGCTTAAAAACCGGAATGATGTAAGAGTCCTGAGTTTCTGAATGAGGAAGGCAACCTTTATTTCCTGACATGTCATTGGAGATCCTGCGCTCGTATAACAGTTTATGTGGATATAACAGTTGTGGATATTTGATTGAGGCTGACAAAATGTAAATGACACCAGCTACAAGGAAAATACAACAAACCATGTACCTTAGGATACAGAGATTTGTTTTTGTTTATTCTGAAGATTCAAACTTTTTTTAGGGCAATGTATACATTCTCGCTCACTCACTCATCTTCTTCACCGCTTTGCAGCGTCACGAGATGCTTGGAGCCTATCCTAGGGGACTCGTGGCACTAGACAGGGGTACACCCTGGACATGATGCCAGTCCATCGCAGGGTACGAGCGTGCACACAATTATTCTCTCATTATAGTTAAACTATACACTTACACTACGGGCAATTTGGAAGCTCCAATTCGCCTAATCTGTACGTATGTGGTTGGACTGTGGGAGGAAACCGGAAGACAGGGTCTTCATAGTTGTATTTTCAAACAACTCTTTTTTTTTTTTTCATGGAATAAATGAAATATTTCAGTTTTAAATCTTATACCTTAAATTACATTACAGCTAAACATGTCAGAAACAATGACTTCTCTCATAAAGAATCAGCAATGAAACTCCGAAGCCATTAAATCATAAAACAAAGAATTCTGAATCATCAGCGAGAACCGAATAGAGAGGTAGAAATACAAATTAAATTGAATTGAATTCTGACCTTAAAAACGACGCTGACAGCTTCACTGACCACACATTCCATCACAATACAACACAAAAATGAACAAGCTCTAGTGATGATAAAGCAAGCTGTGGTCCTATTTCTGTGTGTCCCAGATACGGCGTCTACACTGGGGCACCGATCCAAACCTGCACGTCCTGCTGGTTGGTTCTGCCCGAACCCAGAACCTGCTGCTGTGACCCAAAAAACATGCTCCCCTCATCTGTGTGATAAAACTGGACCCATCACCATGAGGAACTCGAGCGAGAGAAAGAGAGTCATCAAAGTGTCTCAGACATTTAAACTCCTTCTTCCTTTCATGCTTCAGCTGGATAGAAGCTTATAACTCTCAGGGCATAAACGTGCGAGACGCTGGCTAAAAATAGATCTAGCTGTTGATAACGTTATGTTAACTGATGCTCTGTGGTGTTGATTCAATGAATAACCCCATAAACACAACCACATAAATCCTGTCTTGATAATATTTGATGAAATATCAGTCTAGAATGTGAAACACTTGAGCAGCTCACCAACTCTTAACAACATGGAAGCACAAACTAAACACTCTCTCACTCACCAGGATTTTCCATCACAGAATCGGACACAAAGCACTGAGTCGATCCTGTGGATGCAAATGAAAATGATGATTAAAACAGCTTCGTTTCTTCTTTGACACATTTTATAGTCAGTGATAAAACTCTCCATGAGATCACATTTTCAGATAGCCAGTTATACAACATGTAACATGCATCACAATACTCGGTAATTAGGTCGTCATGTTTAGAGTCCACGCTGTTTTCAAACTTTTTCTAGCGACTTGAGTACAAAAAATATATATATAGTGCAAAATAATAAAAAATATTTATACAAAATGACATTAGGTACATTTTTCGACCCATATCATACTGTAGGTGATCGAAACAGACGGAACTTCACTTAACTGTAGCTGTGCATTTAAATGTTTATCAAAAAACACACAAATGTGAATTTTCCATCTTTAAGTACAAACATCTTGTGACTAATGTAAAAGAGTCACAAGGTTGTCACCCACAATTCCCAAACATCGACGGCTAACACTGGAGACGTACTGTGTGGAAGGTCATTGGCCTTGTGAGGTGGTGCTCGCTCTCAGACGGTCCAGTCCACAGCTCTCACGGCAGCGGGTAAGGTACATGGGCTTGCTTCTGCTGAATCTGTTGAGGCCAGAAAGAAAAGGTTTAAATTAGCAGGCACAGATAAACAGTATCAGAGCACAAGGAGTCATCGAGAACAAACACCCTCAGAAAGAAAACCTGATCTAATCTCGCTGAGTGCTTACACTTTTTGAATAATTGGTATGAAAGCTTAATCTAATGTAGGGCTGGGCGATATGGCTGAAAACTGTATCACGATATCAGTGTTTCATATCGGTCGATATCGATAATTATTGATATTTTTTATGACCCATTTAAAATAAGGACCAGGAGAAGAATATATTATATTTAAACATTTTTATTTTAAACTTAACCTTCCTACAGTATGATCATAGTCCCATCAGTTATTAAGACAGAAATGTCAACAACCATGGAAAAAATCTAATAATTAAAATGTAAACATAAGTCTAAAGTCACAATGAACACTTAACAATTATCTCTTAACATTTAAGGTGCAAAATCAAAAGAAAATGTTAAGAAATGCTTAACGTAATAAAATAGTGCAATGCGTTTATTATATCAGATGCCTTTAGAGAAAACTACAACAAAAATTTGTTGTAGTAATATATTTGAGTTTGATGTTAATTCACTGGCGGGCCACCAGGGGGCAATACAGCGCTGTATACTATATGTGCCGTGTGCACTGAATGCAGTAAAAGAAGAATACCGTTTTTCTCCATGCCTCCGTTTCTCACACAAAAAGCAAGTAATATTATAGAGGTTAGTTGTGCATATTGATGCAAACATAACAATTGTCATACCAAAGAATAAACTACCCGCCAATGTGGCTATTGAGACTAAAGTTATTACCCGCCACAGCCGAATTTTACCCGCATTTGGCGGGTGCCAATGTCAACGGCATCTTGTCTCCGCTTATGCTTCCAGAACCGTACTACTTCCGGGTCGCGGAGCGAGTGCGCATGACGGCAACCAAACTAGCCTCGCGACCTCCGTTTTCTTCCGACAAAGAATAAAAAAAATATCGAACGTTCTATCGAACACATTTTTTTATTGATATCGATCACGTGTCTATCGCGAAACATGTCGTTATCGTTTTATCGCCCAGGCCTAATCTAATACTTAAGAAACATTTTCACATCATTAAACTTAAATAAATAAATAAATAATCAGCGGTTTCCCAGACCATATCTAAAGTTAGTCTGCACCTCAAGTATAACTGATAAACTTAAAACCAGTGGGGTGAAAGTAATGCCCAGGTCTGCTAGTGATTGTTATAAATTGGATAAAGAGTTTGGGTCGTCATTAATGGTGGATTCACCAGTGACGGGCCAATATGATTTTACAAGATTATTTTATGATTCTAAAGAAATAAAATATTTCGCTTCTACCACACATGATGCTGTGCTGCCTTTTAAACCCCTGTCTCACCTATATGGTTTCACGCGGTGGCCATAAGTACTGTTCATCATGATTCACCACGGGTTTTGGGGCTGTGATTACGTTTCCATCTTAGCGAGCAAAAAATTTTACGTTTCATTTTTTGGCGGTCCTCGAAGCTCGCGGACCTTGGAAATCTTCGCAGAACTTCGCAGACCGCATAGGTGAGACTGGGGTATTACCAGCCTAGATGCAAACTTTATTTATTTATTTTTTTTATTGAGATGCATAACTAAATCCCCCCCCAATCTGTAGCAGTCATGCACCAAGATCATGGTAGTGTATTTTCAAAACTTTACGGCAGAGCTAGAGCTTTTTATGACTTGTAGCTCTGCCGTAAGTCCTGTTTCTGTATTTCTTTCTGTGGTCAGTCATGACCTTACCATCGATCGTCTGCTGCCATAGTAACCTGATGGCAAGATTTTTCAGCTGCAGGATGTTATCACTGGTAAGTGAATTGATAGCTGTGATAAGTTTTGCATGTTAAAATCAGAACCGTACACAGGTTTAGAGCTCCACCATATTTCACCCCAGTGCTTTGTTGCTACGGGGCAGTTTATGACATCAGAGCCATAGCAACCCATCATTTTTAAACCCCAAGTAATTAACAGCAAAATCAGAAAAAAGTGGAAAATGAGCGACTTATAACTTGTAATTTTCTTACGGAATCACGGCACTGTTCCCTAAAGAAAACGCTTACGTAGCTCAGGTTTATCAGACTAATGGACTAAAAGTCTGACAGAATGTGTGGAACCAGTGGATGGATAAAGCAGAGGAGAGAACATGGCGGAGGAGAATGATGAGAAAGATTTGCGGTACAGAAATCAGGACAGAAAGAGGCAGAGAGAGTGATTGAGGGAAAGTGAGAAATGCTAATGAATATCTCTCGAGACAGAGCGATCGATTGGAGCGAAGCAGACCAGGCTTCGCAGGCCAACTTCTCTCTCACACACCATATCACAGCAGCAGAACAGGAGGCTCATGAAAATTCTCTCTATGCATAATCAATGTAAGGCACTGACAAACCAAATCACTAAACTAGTTATGATTTACTACACATTTGAACATTTTAAAGATGACACAAGTGCTCTGCAATGCCACTGTATTTTTGCGGTTCCAACACAGAGGCCACTCAAAGAAGGGAAAAAAAAAGGTACTGGGAAAAAGAGGGCAAGTTTAATTTTAGTTTTCTTTGTAGGCCAATTTTTCAGGAAATTGAAGGTCAGGAAAAAGAACACAAGTTCTATATGTATATCCATCATAGCTGGTAGATCAACACGGAAGTCCTAAGGACTAGCAATGTCCATAAAAGTACTATTACTGTACGTGGAGAGAAAGAAAAAGTTTTAAACAATACAAAAAGTTTATTTACATCTTGATCAACCAGCTTGTGTGACACCTAGTTTGGGCTGGGATTACGAATGTCACCCTTTTTTCTTTTTTCGACACATCAAGAATCAATCAATCAATAACCCATAAATCACTAATGGTAATAAAATACACATTTTGTTCTTAGTTTAAGTTTTAGTGGCACAATTCTTACAAATTAATAAAGTCCAAATAATTTAAACAAGCTTAAAAAAGATGCATTCAAAAACTAACCTGTAAAAATGCAATGCACCACCTGCAAGTGCGCCCTCTTGTGGTGTACAAGCTAATTAACTTGAGCTATATGAGAAATATGATGCAAACATTCATTCAAACAACATTCATTCAACATTAATTTTCTATATGTGTTCAGGGTCGCGGGGGACCTGGAGCCTATCCCAGGAGACTTCGGGCACTAGGCGGGGTACACCCTGGACAGGGTGCCAATCCATCGCAGGGCACACACACATACACACACTCACACACCCAATCACACACTACGGGCAATTTTAGGAACGCCAATTAGCCTAACCTGCATATCTTTGGACTGTGGGAGGAAACCGGAGTACCCGGAGGAAACCCACCAAGCACGGGGAGAACCTGCAAACTCCATGCACACAGAGACGGGAATCGAGCCTGGCCGGGGAATCGAACCCAGACCCTGGTGGTGCAAGGCGACAGTGCTAACCACTACACCACCGCGCCGCCTGATGCAAAACAAACATCAGTTAATGAATTTGAATCTTTATGGCGATTTACAAATAACCGTTAACATCCATAGTCCGGGAAGTGGTGGAAAGTTTCACATGCTGGTTTTTGAGTTGCAGCATAATGATTATTCTGTGTACACAATAATTCACTGTACAATAAAAGTTGCCAGCTTGCTAGCAGATGTGTTTTATAAAAACAGCTTATCCTATTACTCTATTGCACTATACTGCACCAATAAAAAAAGTAGCATGTTAATTCTTTCTGAGTTAACTAACATTTGCATTGTCTATAAAACAGAATGCGATCTCTCTTCATCTCTCCACTTCTCTACAGAGGTGATTATCAATTCCTGCCTGAGCGAGCAGCAGTCCGTCATGTAGGCTAAAGCTACACATTACAGACTTTTGCATTAGGGCTCCCAGACACGACTTCCTATTTATCACAGCAATTAATGAACTGCTCCCTTGATTCATGACGTGGAAGAGATAGATGTGAGCTTCGTCCAACACCACGACATTTTACAACACTGACAAAGCAGTACTCTGGCAGTATAAGCCACTGAGGAAACTGTTTAGGATTGACAACGTAGTTAAAAATTTCGATGCACTCTATAAAAAGTCCGCTGTGTGTCCGCCAATGTGACTAGACTCTACAGTCGAATACCGGATTTCTATTGCATAACCCCAGTCTGGAGAGAGAGAGAGAGAGAGAGAGAGAGAACAACGGCCAGTGAAATGAAACACAGAGTACTTGAAACGTAGATGGTGAAGTGTCAGCGTCCTGTAACAACACAGAAGTCAGTGTTTCAGTTACTGTAAATCTGCTTTAGTTCTCACACTTCACAGTGCACGACATATAAACTGTGGTGAATGACACACTGTGATATGGAAGAACGTGCAGGTGACTTCCTTTAAAACAACAAAAGCATGTGGGTTTATGTGTGTGAGACGTGTAAACGAGAAATACCAACAGACACACACGACATTCTGACATGACTATATCATACGTGTAAATGATCTGAGACAAATCATTCCCGTAGGCTTAAATGCAATTTAAATCCAGGGCTTCATACTGTACATAAGACATATGTGGTTCGGGCTGAAGTGCTAAAACACACACACACACACACACACACACACACACACACACACACACACACACACACACACGTCCCTCAGGATGGGAAGTGTGAAAATGGGATGTAACTGGCCTAGTTCCTGATTGAGCATTAACTCCTGACGAACCACCGTGCACCAATTGAGATGAGACTGTTAAAAAAAAAAGCCCTTAGGGAACAAAGATCTGCTGTACTGTAAATTAAACAGGGAACTTGTGTAGCAGGAAGCAAATTTCATACGAAATGTGCTCTCACTGTTTATATAACAATTCCAAACACGAACAGGCATTGACGATGTTGGTTTATTTCCTGATGTTGCGATGAGATGACCTCAGGTAGCGTAACGATGACCTTCCCGGGTAACTTTATTCTAGATGTTCTCCATCATGACGGATTTAACATGGCAGCACATTAGCAATCCTATTCTACAATAATTACTATAGTAAATATAGCTGAGTGGAATAGTATTAATCATGAAGTTTACCTGAGGGTCTACACCAGAAATAATTATAACAGTATCCTCTCAGCTCCTACATAATGCATGATAATTAATGATGGTAGGCTGTTAGGTAAGGTAAGGTACTGAGAAATTACATCAGGATACAAGCCTGAAATGTGTTTTCCCAGTGGATCAACATGTCATGCATCACTTTAAAACTAAGGCGGAAGGGGGAAACAAAAAAGGCTAACTACTGTTAAATGGTTCTTCTGCCAGATTGCTTTGTTTAAATAAAAAAGCAGGACTATAATTAGGATGCTTAATTATAGCTTAACGCACATAAATGTAGGTTCACCGATGCATATCAGACTGCAACACGACAACTTTCCTTTTACTTACAACAAATAATACAAAAGTAAAAGGGCAACATGTCAGCACTTCTTCTCGGATATGACTTTATCAAAGCACTGACACATTCATGGGATGCGAGTATTTACTTTCGCAATGTGAATTGAGGCTGTCAGGTAGCTAATATTTACACAGTATCATTGAGTCGGTTGCAATCACTCAATAAGATCACATAGTCTCTCCAAAGATGAGAACAACTGAAAGCAAACCGATCATTCTCATACTCACAGACTCCGATGCTGCCCTATACCAACAGATAGATCCAATCAGACAAGTGTCTACATGGAAGCTGTGGAGAAAAAGCATCGCCTCTTAGCCCAGATCACTACACATCCTAGTCTTGAACTAGAATGAGAGGACGACGGCGTTCGTTCCAATTCAGGGCTGCCTGAAACGTCACAGCCGTGCTCGTCCCAGAAAAAGCTCGGCTCACCACAGGGACTGGTGGCCCACTTTACAAGGAGTCCAAAAGGCTGCTCTCTCTCACTGTCCTCTCTAAACTTTAGTCCTCTAGACTCTTCATGCACGAGATCATGCAGCTGACTCAGAGATGTAGAGCCTAAAGGAGGGCTTCGACCCCACAGTCAAACTGCTTGAAGCCACACACTGCTTACAACACACGAAACAGCCCATCTTTCTCTTTTAATGCAGTTCCACTTCTGTGGATATAAACCAGCAAGGTTTGCAATAAATCGCAACAAAATAGTCTGACAGCAAGTCATGAAGAAGTGAGTTTTGACTTGAGCTGTTTTACACGTAAACCACCTGAGGCAGATGACATTAAATGATACTATGGTTTTGAATACAGTAGTATAAATACATCTTTCCATTACAGGTTTATGTGTAAATAAATCAAATGCACCATGCCATACAACTGTATATAACGTCTGAGGCCTTGATACCAGTTATTTGGGGCAGCTGAAGATTTTGAGTACATCAAATTTTTGGATTTGTCTGTGCAAGTAAAGGTTTACCTTACCGCACTACAGCAGCTTGGATGACTCAGGTGATGGTTTTATCCTGGACTTTTATTACACTGGCTGCAGTTTCATTTCAATTTTACTCCACATCACCTCACCCATCTTATCCATTTGACATGAATGTCATACTTAAATGTTGTATATAAATATACTTGGCTTATAGCCTATAGCTCATATTGCTTCTTGTCTTTCAATTTGATCTCCAATATATATTATATAATACTTACTTCACTGCCCTTTTCCCTGGCACTGGACTGTCGATTTAGGGACCTGAAGTTATACCTAACTGTAAAAAGATACATAGAAAAAAGACAAAAGATGTGCTCTTTATTGCATCACCCAGCGACAAGGAGTTTGGTACTTTATTACTTACAGTATACAAATTGTTGGGCTGCATCAAGCAACGAAAACAACTAAGGAGATTTGAAATTGCTGGAACTTCAACACACAACCAAAACCATGGAGATCAATTAATCAGTTACATGGTAAAACAAAAATTAACCATATGTTATGTTTAATAGTCAAAGTAAGAGCAATTCCATACGCACAGAATATGATGAGAACACACAGGATTGGGACTAAACAGTTGTGTGGCCTTAAGAAAACAATTTATTCGTGAGACTAATTAGAAAATATGGCTTCAATTTGCTAGGGAGCAAAAAGATTGGACTCTGAAGCAATGGAAAAAGGTCTGATAAGTCTGATAGTAACCTTCTGTCAGAGTGATTGGCGCGTCACATGAAGCATATGAAGTGATGCATCCATCATGTATAGTGCTGACTGTACACGCCTCTCGAGGCAATGTTATGATCTAGCTAGAATCAGCAACCTTATGTGGCAATGAAACAAAGTCAGCTGATGACCTGAAAGTATTGAATAACCAGGTTGTAGCATCTATGCAGGTTTCTTCCCTGATAGTAGGGGCATATTCCAAGACTCAAATTAAATCTTAGGGGTGTGATAATTTTTTGACAGGGCAGTTTATAAAAAGATGATCAAACAGGAGAAGGTCATACTCAGTGTTCCTCAATTTAATCTAAACAGCGATGTTAACATTAATCATGTGTCCTTGGGCCTACCCTTGAGGCAGGTACAGCATTTCTAACAGCTTATTGAAAAACAAATGCAATATATTACTCTATCTAGAAGGAAGACAACAGTAGCTTCAAACGTTTAGGTAGCATTTAATAGGTCAGTACATAAAGCAAGTATACACGGCAGCTATATTTAAGTTTGTGTAATTATTAAGTATGTGACTAAACCAGATGATGAAACGGTCAGAGTGAAAAGTCTGTGCAAAGAAATAAAGAGAAATAAATAAATTCGTACATTTACACAGAAGTGATCAATTAGTTCATTTGACAGTACTGGTGATATCACTGTCTTATGTTAGGCACAAACTGGACTCTTAACAGTGATAGACTAACAGGCTCTGTGTGTGTGTGTGTGTGTGTGTGTGTGTGTTTCAACAGAACGCCTTCTGTGGTCTTGTCAGAGGTTAATAGTATTAATATTAATATTATTATATATATTTACATACACACACACACACACACACACACACACACTCATACACACATACATACACATACATGTGTGTGTGTATATATATATATATATATATATATATATATATATATATATATATTATATATATACACACACACACATTAAGTATACAGACGACCCAAATTTACACAATAATAATAATCATCATTATCATCATCATGATGATAGACTATCATTCTACCCCTTGGTCTGTTCATCTCACACACACACCAATCTCCTAAGAGTTAAAAGGAGGCTCTGGTTCCACAATAGGAGCTGGAATCAACCCTCATCCTGCCATCATCCACCCCTCAGTCCTGCCCTCCACAATTTACAACACGTTTGTCCACCACTTCACAATGACTGATGGGGGGAAAAAAAGCACACACACGACGTTTGGTAGTAAATGCTAAAAATCCAATCAGTGTCCGTTTCTCCAGAGGAAGCCTGGATGAAGAGGACAGTGTCTACAGCGGTGCTGCTTTACCCTGAGCGCCTACAGCTCCTGTAAGTTTGTAGCAGCGTTTCATGAGTAAAATGTAAAACCCGTCGGCCTAGCGGTTATCATTTAAACCGAGACAGAACAATCTTTTGAGATGCACGAGGGTAAGCGCGTGAACAGCCGCTGCTGCACACGGCCCCTCACATCACATCACGCTCTGCAAGTTTCATTGTAAGAGGCGCGAGCGCGCAGAGCATCACCTTTTTATTCTTCTTTGTACAAAGTTTTTATTCTATCTTTCTTCTCTGCACCACAGACAACACTGCTAGTCAGCTTTCTTGGTAAACGGACAATTTCTTACCTTTCACTACGGTGCACTTGTTACGTTTTACCCGCTTCTTTTGCCGACTAATGTTCCAGCGATGCACACACGGACTCTACTCTGGCACTCATTTTTTTTCCACACCATTGAAACTTTTTTTTTTTAAAGGTACCGGAAATCATCCGACATCCACTTTGGTAGTTGTAGTTCTAACGGGTTAGAGTGCTGTTGTCTGTGGCTGTGTACTGCACTTCAATACCCATGTTCCTTTGCAAAGGAAACGACCCCCCCCCCCCTCATGCAGGGTCTTTACCGTTAGCTACCCATGCGCTCTTCCCCTCCAGGATAACAGTCTTTGTATTACACAGCACAGGCTGCTCTGGAGCTCATCTCATCAGGGCTAAAGCACATGTGCATTCAGGATGATGGTGTATAAAATATTGCCACTGATAATTTGATTATCATACATAAATAATCAGTAAATACGTTCAATTACAGAATGTATAGTCATACAATGTCTTTTCATTATTATTATTATAAAATTATGTTCATTGTTATATGCTGGTTCTTGGTACGCCTGGAGCCTATTCCAGGAGACAGTAGGCACAAAGTGGGATGGGGTGCCAATCTCACACACACACACACACACACACACACACACACACACATTCACACACTACAGTCAATTTGGAAGCGTTAGCTTAATCAGCATGTCTTTGAACTGTCAGTGGAAACCCGAGTACCCAGAGGAAACTCTAACTAAACCTAAACCCCATGCACACAGGCCCCAGGTGGGAATCAAACCTGGAACCTCTCCCCCTCTTTCTCTTTCCTCTCTCCCCCTGTCACCCCCTTTCACTCTTTTTCTCTCTCTCTCTCTCTGTCGAGCTACACATGTCATTCCTAAGCTGCCAGTGATCCAGACTCCCTCTGCCCTCCGGACCTGTCTGATCCATCCTGGTGCCCCGTTTCTGGTTGGAGGTCTCGTCGCATGGATGCCCCGTGTGCCTCTTTGGGATACGTCTGGTGTCTGGGGATGATTCTATCTACTTAGAAGATGGTTCTGGCCTCGACTGGTGTTGGCAGCTGTTTCTCTGAGGACTTGACAATTCGATAGTTCAGGACTGGAACTTTCTACAAGTCTATCTGAGTCTCCAAGAACTACCTGGACTCCATTTTAACATCAATTAACATCAACTATTATAGCTGAACTGGCTGCCACCTAACACACTGTATAAATGCAGATCATTTCCTGCTATCTGTTTCACCCAGATGAGGATGGGTTCCCTGTTGAGTCTGGTTCCTCTCAAGGTTTCTTCCTATTACCATCTCAGGGAGTTTTTCCTTGCCACTGTCGCCCTCGGCTTGCTCACCAGGGACTATCTGAACATTTTGATTCATACACATTCACATTCCATACAAACTTAAATAATTCTTTTGATTGTGTAAAGCTGTTTTGAGACAATGTCAATTGTTAAAAGCGCTATATAAATAAAATTGAATTGAGGTGCAAGGCGACAGTGGTAACCACTAGGTTTCTGTGCCACAATACTAAATACATCAACCTTTTCATCAACATTTAAATCTAAATTGTCCATGTATTTATCACATCATCATTAGTATCAGCTACAGCTTTGTGTATTATGTATGAACTAATGCAATATTTTTTAGTAGATTATTGACTCTTTTTTATTGAAAACGTGACAATTATGTGTGCTAGTTGCAGAGGAAAAGAAAATATAACTTTATATACAGTACTGTGACACCGTTTCCCTGCTGTATAATAATTAAAAAAGTGATGCGATTATGACATGTAGATGCTGTAATTTAACACAACACTGCCATCTGATGGACACGAGAGGAACTGATGGACAAGTTCACATTTCCGAAAGAAATAATAAATTTTGGAACCTATGGAAACATCTGAAATTTCTGAAATGACTTTAGCTACTTGAATCATTAGGACTCACATATAAATCTGTGGTACAATCAAAATCATAATTACACTTACAACAATGAAAAGAATACAAAAGACAGAATTCAACCAAAAATTAATAGCTCCTTTAATGTGTGTATTAATACAATCCATTTCATGCCAATGGTCTACTTTTTAATTGTTGCTTAATACTTACTCGAATGCTTATACTTATTTAACATAAAATTGTACCTAATTATCTAAAAACTTTCTGCAGTTTCACTGAGCAGTATAATTTTTTCCTTTTATAGTTTTCAACTTACAAACAAGAGAAGGTCACCTGTATAAAGGTGTATATAGGGTAGAGTAGCCCTAATTATAGTCAGGAGGTATTTGCCTGATGTTATTTTTAAATCTTATTTTTAAACAGTAAAGCTTCAGTAGTAATATTCTAATTGTTTTGGAAGAAATAAAATGATAGTCAATATAAACTTCTTTAGTATCTCGGGTATCTGTGGATAGCTGTGGAGGTAAATTAAGTTGATTTATTCATTATTCTCCAAAAAAGATAAATAATGAATTACAATGAAAATATTGGTGCTGTTATGAGTTATATAGACCAGCATTTCAAGCTCTAATTACATATATTACTCCAGTTATTTTTTGGTTACTACAAAATGAAAGTTGGTATATAATATGAATTCCTTGAACTGAAAATCTGAAATATTCTTCTTCTTCTTTGTCTTTCGGCTGTTCCCTTTCAGGGGTCGCCACAGCGAATCATCTGCCTCCATCTAACCCTATCCTCTGCATCCTCTTCTCTCACACCAACTAACTTCATGTCCTCTCTCACTGCATCCATAAATCTCCTCTTTGGTCTTCCTCTAGACCTCCTGCCTGGCAGTTCCAACCTCAACATCCTTCTACCGATATATTCACCATCTCTCCTCTGAACATGTCCAAACCACCACAATCTGGCCTCTCTGACTTTATCTCCAAAACATCTCACATGGGTTGTCCCTCTGATGAACTGATTCTTGATCCTATCCATCCTTGTCACTCCCAAAGAGAACCTCAACATCTTCAGCTCTGCTACCTCTAGCTCTGCCTCCTGTCTTTTCTTCAGTGCCACTGTCTCTAAGCCGTAGAGCATTGCTGGTCTCACCACTGTCCTGTACACCTTCCCTTTCATTCTCGCTGATGCTCTTTTATCGCACAACACACCTGACACTTTTCTCCACCCATTCCAACCTGCCTGTACTCGTCTCTTCACCTCCTTTGAACACTAACCTTCATTCCTCTGCTTTCCAGAGCGTACCTCCACCTCTCCAAATTTTCCTCTACCTGTTCCCTGCTCTCGCTACAAAGCACAATGTCATCTGCAAACATCATAGACCATGGAGACTCCTGTCTAACTTCATCTGTCATCCTGTCCATCACCAGAGCAAACAAAATCTGAAATATTCTGAAATGTCAAAAAAAGAAGTAATTTTTGGTGCCATTTCAGCTATTGAAAGGAGTGTACTGTTCCTAAATCAGTAGGAACAGTTTAATATTTTTATTTTATGATATACCCACCTACTGTATACTGTATAAAATGTATTACTAAACTTAATCAAGCAGTTTCTGATAAAGATGTCGCCCAGTTGTTCAATAACCTTAATCTAGATCAGAATGATCAATATTTGAAATTCCCATGGTTTGATAGACAGGATAAGGTAATTAATTTTGTCCTGGTTACTCAAAGCAACAGTGAATGGCATCACCTAGATCCAGATATAATTTTTTTTAGGATTACCAAGTGCTCTAAATGGGGCTACAGTACATACCACAATGCAGATTAGTAGTTACAGTATGTAAAGAACAATATGTAGAATATTGTTCTGAATAAACCAGAAATACTACAATAAAATCATTTAAAAATACCCTTTTGAATTCTTTTAAACAGAACTTTATTCTGACCACCACAGGGTTAAGAGCCCAACAATGGCAACCTGGTGGACCAGGGGCTCAAACCACCAACCTTCCGTTCAGTAACTCAGTGCCTTAGCCTTTGAGCTACCACTGCTCTATATCTGGTGTTTTGGTTTCTCGTTTAAGCAGTAACTTGTAGACATCTTCATCTTTGTTTGGCAAAGAAAGCTTCCAGTCTTCTTACTGAACTCCTGTGTCAGTCACATGCTGAGTGTACAAAACCACCAGAGTACAACAACACTGGTGAACTGTATGTTTAGTTTTGCTTTGGGAATGCAGATATTATGTCCATGGAGACTTTATCAGAATGAGGGGCACTCCCTCTGTGGAAGAACAGTGACTCATTGCTATTTGCTTCTATACTTCTGGCACTTTCTACCAAAAAAATGACCACCAGAAATAACTTAAATAGATTGCATTTAGTGTACATGATTTGCAAATGCATGAGAATATGTAAAGGAAAGTTTTTTTTCTTTTGAAGAACATGCACAATATTGTTAGGGTTATTAACTGCAATCTTGTGCACAGCACCTCATGAAAGGGAGTGGGAGTACATCACCCAAAATGGGAGGCACAGCATCATCAACCAACTAGTGGGCGACACAGACTTAATTACTACAAACTGTATGGTGAAGTGGCCTGGGTCTGTGCATGATGTGTATAGCCTATGGGAGTGTGGACTATACAGAGTATTCTAATCAACTAGACAGCATAATATTAGGTGACAGTTACTGTCCACTTCTACCATGGCTCATGAAGCCTTTTCTTGTAGTAAACACATCTGGCCAGGCATGCTTTAACACTGCTCACTGCAAAACAAATGTGCAATTGAGCACTGAAATTAAGTTTGAAGAGAGGTCATGCCTTTGCGAGTGGAACCACTGGAAGCATGCAATCAAATGTTTGTGATGGTTTATAATGCACCTGTGCCTGTAGGAGACGCAGTTGAACCTTGAATGAGGGACAGACCAGATGGGCAATCAGGGATGCAGTTTGTAGAATCAGCTTCTCATGAGTTCACTTATGTTATTTTTATTATTACTCAGTCTAAATCCACCCTTTTCCTAACATCAGGATAATCAAGATTTCTTTCATCAGATCCCAACTCTACAAAAGTTTTAAACAACACTAACTGAAGGTTTAAAAAGCAGAATTGGATTACACTATCTAATAATCTGTTTTTTTTTCTTCTTTTTTTTTCTTTTGAACAACCCATTTTCAAGATCTGATCCAATCTGGTCAGATTAACGTTTGAACAGTTGTGTTGTTTGAACAGTTTTATTTAGAAGTCAATTCAGGTCAATGGTATTTGTACATTTTTATTTGTTTAATACTATTTTAGGCGGCGCGGTGGTGTAGTGGTTAGCACTGTCGCCTTGCACCTCCAGGGTCTGGGTTCGATTCCCCGGCCAGGCTCGATTCCCGTCTCTGTGTGCATGGAGTTTGCATGTTCTCCCCGTGCTTGGTGGGTTTCCTCCGGGTACTCCGGTTTCCTCCCACAGTCCAAAGATATGCAGGTTAGGCTAATTGGCGTTCCTAAATTGCCCGTAGTGTGTGATTGGGTGTGTGAGTGTGTGTATGTGTGTGTGCCCTGCGATGGATTGGCACCCTGTCCAGGGTGTACCCCGCCTAGTGCCCGAAGTCTCCTGGGATAGGCTCCAGGTCCCCCGCGACCCTGAACACATATAGAAAATGAATGAATGAATGAATGAATACTATTTTAACGGTAGGCATCGTCACAAAGCAGCTTTATAGGAATATATAATTTCATGTTCAGACTTTTCCTCAAAATATGCAAGCCAGAGTGATGGTGGTATTAAAATAATAATGTCTTTAAGACAATATGAGGAAGAAATTTTGAGAGGAACCAGACTTAAACTGGAAGATTTCCTCATTTGGGTAATAATGCAATTCTAAATAATTCCCTTCTTTAACTTTGTGCTATATACACAAAAACTTTTGTAATCTGGGGATTCATTCTAGTTTCGAAATGAAGTCTATTTTGTTAAAGTCCTCAACAGTTTATCGATGGAGACTTGGGTGCAAATTTGTTCATGAGAATTGTAGTCCTAAAGCAACATTTTCCATATGATAACAATGGCAACCACAGGTCAGGCATCAGGATGGATCAGGCAGGTCTAAACAACTAAAGGGGGCAGGATTCAGTTCAATCCAAGTTTATTTGTATAGTGCTTTTAACAATTGACATTGTCACAAAGCAGCTTTACACAATCAAAAGAATTATTTAGGATCACTGGTATGTGAGGAGTGCCATGTGTAGCTTGACAGGACAGAACAAGAGAGAGAGAGAGAGAGACAGTTTAAGTATTCTCACTGTCACATAATAGTTAAGGACAATGTACACTGTATGCAGAATGCAAGAAGGAACTCCGGCAGGACGAGATATGACATGGCAACCCGAGGACATCCTAGACAAATCAGCCATTCTACTGTCAACAATTCTGATGACATAAGAGGAGGCATGACAGCAACCAAACATACCAGGTCACCAAAAGTGTCCAATGAAATTTTAGCTACGTTTTATGTCAAGCATGCAAGCCCTGATGAAACAAATGATTAGTAATTCAGATTACTACCAAGAGCAAACATCGCACTAGAGCTCTGTAGTGTACTAAAGGCCTTTGGGTATTGTGCTGAGTAAACATTTCCAAAGACCTTTTCTAACCTGATGACTTGAGTGTGATTTTTGTTTTTCTTTGAACATTGGACTGAGGCTTCAGAGAGTTTGACATCCTGCTTGTAAATGATAATTGCTTCCGATATGGGTGCTATAATGTCATTTGGGCTGCACTGACATAGAAAGAACCTGCCCTGTGGATACTTTTCTACAAATGGTGTGCGGTTTCTTGTTCTAATATGCTTAAGGAGATTCTATCTGGTGTATGTGTCTATATGTACGTATGTATGTATGTAAAAACATAATGTGGAAATGTCCTGGTTCAGCCACTGTATGCATGATTGGAGAGAGTTATGGAATATTTTGTTATGTAGATTCTTTTGCTAAACATGAATCTATCAGTTGTGTAGACAGACAGTGCCGAATAGACATTTCTATTTTGAGATGCGATTTTTGTATAAGATGTAAAAATGTCTACAGTGTCCTGGAAGTGATACTCTGCTAGGCAGCCTCCCCTACAGCACAGCTCTAATAATAGCTCAGTAACAGGCAATGAGGAAGCGTGAAGCAGACAGAATGTGCAGGAATGCCAGTGTTTTGTGGACAGCTGCTTGAATATCTAGCAGGCATTTATCCAGCATCTGCTGCAGCATAACTGACTATGTTTTTTTTTTTTAATTGGATATGTTTAAATAGAGGCAGGAAATAGGAACATATGTAAATGAAAAAAAAGGTTTTAAAGCAATGCAATCCCTTTTTTTTTCTTTTTTTAAGGAAAAAAGGATTCATGTATTGCAAATGAGTTGAAATAATTGGATTTAACTGAGTAATACATGTAAGAGAACAAAGAACTGGATAGTTGAAGCCTGGGGTCACCGATTACAGAGACTTACTGTAGATGGGTTCATCCAATGAGCAGCAGTTCTACAGTATAAGCAGAAATGACTTGTTGATGAAAGGGTCAAAGAAAAATAACCAGACTATTTCAAGCTGACTGTAAGCCTACGTTAAATCAAATTTTAGTTTTTACAACCGTGGTAATCAGAAAATAATATCAGAATGCACAACAATGTCAGAAACCACTTCAGGTTCCACTCCCATCAGCCAAGAACAGGAATCTGAGGCTGCATTGAACATACACTCACAGAAACTGAACATGTAAAGATTGGACAAACCATGAAGCAATTATCAGTTTTATTATAATTTTTATGTGTCACATATACATTATACAGTACAGTACATCTAAATATACATATAATCATTTACCAGCATGTACAGTAAGAGTAATCAAGTTAGCTTGAGAAATATCTTACTTTTAGAAATGTTTTCCTTGTCCTCCACATTCTTTCAAACACAGCAATTTTACCAAGGAAATTGGGGCGGTTATGAAACATAATCATTTTAACACAAATGATGCAACATTACACTTACACTGAGGTAGAAAACATTGAACAACTGTGTGAATGATCCAAGGCCACACATCCATGAAATCAAAATGATTTTCTTCAACAACTATAACCAATTTTACTTATAGGCCAAGACCATGCCTTAAATGTAACTTGACCAAAATGTCCCTGCTATGAAGCAACTCAAATCAAAGCCAGATGTTGCAGCCTCCCCACCTGCTTCCATTTTCTTAAAAGTCTACATGAAGCCAGTTAGATGCTTTTATGTATATTTTACATTTATTAATTTTGTCTTGTGTGCTGTTCATTTCCTGAACAAGAGAAAATGTGGAATAACTAGGAACACTTATTTTATTAATAAGTGAATTAAAATGCTCACAGCCATTTTTTTTAAATCACAGAAATATGCAACAGTTACATCATAATATTTTTAAAACTTTACAATTTTGTGAAAATCCATTAGAATATTTCTTTTGTTTTGGAATCTACTAAGATGAGGTATAACCTGTAAGTGGGTAATGGCAAACACTGCTTCTTTTATTCTAACAGCCTAATGTGAAATAAGTCATCAGGTTTTGTTATAAAGCCCTGTAAATTAATACATACAGTGGTGTGAAAAACTATTTGATGAACAGATGGCCGGACATTCTCCTTCAGGATTTTTTGGTAGACAGTAGAATTCATGGTTCCATCTATCACAGCAAGCCTTCCAGGTCCTGAAGCAGCAAAACAACCCCAGACCATCACACTACCACCACCATATTTTACTGTTGGTATGATGTTCTTTTTCTGAAATGCTGTGTTACTTTTACGCCAGATGTAACGGGACACGCACCTTCCAAAAAGTTCAACTTTTGTCTCGTCGGTCCACAAGGTATTTTCCCAAAAGTCTTGGCAATCATTGAAATGATTTTTAGCAAAATTGAGACGAGCCTTAATGTTCTTTTTGCTTTAAAGTGGTTTGCGCCTTGGAAATCTGCCATGCAGTCCGTTTTTGCCCAGTCTCTTTCTTATGGTGGAGTCGTGAACACTGACCTTAATTGAGGCAAGTGAGGCCTGCAGTTCTTTAGATGTTGTCCTGGGGTCTTTTGTGGCCTCTCGGATGAGTTGTCTCTGCGCTCTTGGGGTAATTTTGGTCGGCCGGCCACTCCTGGGAAGGTTCACCACTGTTCCATGTTTTTGCCATTTGTGGATAATGGCTCTCACTGTGGTTCGCTGGAGTCCCAAAGCTTTAGAAATGGCTTTATAACCTTTACCAGACTGATAGATCTCAATTACTTTTGTTCTCATTTGTTCCTGAATTTCTTTGGATCTTGGCATGATGTCTAGCTTTTGAGGTGCTTTTGGTCTACTTCTCTGTGTCAGGTAGCTCCTATTTAAGTGATTTCTTGATTGAAACAGGTGTGGCAGTAATCAGGCCTGGGGGTCACTACAGAAATTGAACTCAGGTGTGATAAACCACAGTTAAGTTATTTTTTAACAAGGGGGGCAATCACTTTTTCACACAGGGCCATGTAGATTTGGAGTTTTTTTCTCCCTTAATAACGTAAACCTTCATTTAAAAACTGCATTTTGTGTTCAATTATGTTATCTTTGACTAATAGTTAACGGTTTTTGATGAGCAGAAACATTTAAGTGTGACAAACATGCAAAAGAATAAGAAATCAGGAAGGGGGCAAATAGTTTTTCACACCACTGTATACAGTACAATAGTGCTGATTGCTGCTTTCTTCCTATGGTCACTAAAATCCCATATATATATATATATATATATATATATATATATATATATATATATATATATATACAGTGGTGTGAAAAACTATTTGCCCCCCTCCTGATTTCTTATTCTTTTGCATGTTTGTCACACAAAATGTTTCTGATCATCAAACACATTTAACTATTAGTCAAAGATAACACAAGTAAACACAAAATGCAGTTTTTAAATGAGGGGTTTTATTATTTAGGGAGAAAAAAAATCCAAACCTACATGGCCCTTGTGTGAAAAAGTAATTGCCCCCTGAACCTAATAACTGGTTGGGCCACCCTTAGCAGCAATAACTGCAATCAAGCGTTTGCGATAACTTGCAACAAGTCTTTTACAGCGCTCTGGAGGAATTTTGGCCCACTCATCTTTGCAGAATTGTTGTAATTCAGCTTTATTTGAGGGTTTTCTAGCATGAACCGCCTTTTTAAGGTCATGCCACAACATCTCAATAGGATTCAGGTCAGGACTTTGACTCGGCCACTCCAAAGTCTTCATTTTGTTTTTCTTCAGCCATTCAGAGGTGGATTTGCTGGTGTGTTTTGGGTCATTGTCCTGCTGCAGCACCCAAGATCGCTTCAGCTTGAGTTGACGAACAGATGGCCGGACATTCTCCTTCAGGAGTTTTTGGTAAACAGTAGAATTCATGGTTCCATCTATCACAGCAAGCCTTCCAAGTCCTGAAGCAGCAAAACAACCCCAGACCATCACACTACCACCACCATATTTTACTGTTGGTATGATGTTCTTTTTCTGAAATGCTGTGTTACTTTTACGCCAGATGTAACGGGACACGCACCTTCCAAAAAGTTAAACTTTTGTGTCGTCGGTCCACAAGGTATTTTCCCGAAAGTCTTGGCAATCATTGAGATGTTTATTAGTAAAATTGAGACGAGCCTTAATGTTCTTTTTGCTTAAAAGTGGTTTGCGCCTTGGAAATCTGCCGTGCAGGCCGTTTTTGCCCAGTCTCTTTCTTATGGTGGAGTCGTGAACACTGACCTTAATTGAGGCAAGTGAGGCCTGCAGTTCTTTAGATGTTGTCCTGGGGTCTTTTGTGGCCTCTCGGATGAGTTGTCTCTGCGCTCTTGGGGTAATTTTGGTCGGCCGGCCACTCCTGGGAAGGTTCACCACTGTTCCATGTTTTTGCCATTTGTGGATAATGGCTCTCACTGTGGTTCGCTGGAGTCCCAAAGCTTTAGAAATGGCTTTATAACCTTTACCAGACTGATAGATCTCAATTACTTTTGTTCTCATTTGTTCCTGAATTTCTTTGGATCTTGGCATGATGTCTAGCTTTTGAGGTGCTTTTGGTCTACTTCTCTGTGTCAGGTAGCTCCTATTTAATTGATTTCTTGATTGAAACAGGTGTGGCAGTAATCAGGCCTGGGGGTGACTACAGAAATTGAACTCAGGTGTGATAAACCACAGTTAAGTTATTTTTTAACAAGGGGGGCAATCACTTTTTCACACGGGGCCATGTAGATTTGGAGTTTTTTTTCTCCCTTAATAACGTAAACCTTCATTTAAAAACTGCATTTTGTGTTCAATTATGTTATCTTTGACTAATAGTTAATGGTTTTTGATGAGCAGAAACATTTAAGTGTGACAAACATGCAAAAGAATAAGAAATCAGGAAGGGGGCAAATAGTTTTTCACACCACTGTATATATATATATATATATATATATATATATATATATATATATATATATATATACATACTCATTCATTTTCTGTACGGCTTTATCCTTATATACAGGGTCGCGGGGGCCTGGAGCCTATCCCAGGAAACTTAGGGCACAAGGCGGGGTACACCCTGGACAGGGTGGCAGGACATGCAGGACATACATACATGCAGGACATGCATACATGCAGGACATGCATACATGCATACATACATGCATACATGCATACATGCATACATGCATACGCTAAAATCCCCAGTGTTTAATTAAACCTGTTATTTATGAAACTTTAAAGACATACAGTAGGTGTTAATGGAACCCAGTAAATTTAGTAATGCAGGCAATACCAGGAAATACATAAAAGCATAATGATGTGTAAAAATATACCACTTGAAACAGTAAGAACTGAGCAGTAAGAGGCTGCATTTATACTGATTAAAGCCATTATTGCATAAATGCTACTACCATAATCAAGCAAGAGTAAAAGAGAAAAACATGCTATAAAATACTTTGCTCATGTAAGACTTTTATCTTATTAATTATGTATGCTGTGCTTATTCCACTTGACTTATTTTGGTCCTTATGTATTTGGAACAAGGGTAGCTTTGGAGCAATTGTACACAAGAGACCTCTTAAAGCTATTTAATTTAATGTTTTTTGGGATTTTTAAAATAATGTTTTAACAAGATGTTAATTACACATCAGAAATAGCTTGTAACTACTTATTTCTGAGAAACATACAGTATAAATAATACTTGACATTTGGATTTTAACTGCTCTTAATGTTCAAAATGTCACTCGTATTTACCAAAATCATGACTGAAATTATTTAAATGATATGATCCAGTGCGCCGACTCACTTTGCATCACACTGTATGTACTGTATAGTAATTGTGGGTAAAGTTGATACTATAAGCGTTATCTGTGATGTTTCAGCCTGTTCACTTTGCACAGTAGCCAGCACCTTTTCTTTTTTCTTACATCATAAGTTATTGTCGGAAATGTGTTATTTTTTAACCTAAACACTTTTAAAAATTTTAATCACTCTGTTTATTATTTTTTTAAAATACCAACTGCCTATTTACATGTAAAGATTTAATAATCCAGGGCATTTTATCTAGTAGTACGAAATCAATATGTGTGGAATATAAATAATCATGAAAATGAGACATGAAATAAGCAAAATCAGCAGAGGCATGGAATAAGTCATTAGTATTTTAAATCTCTGTGTTTGATTAACACCTATATTATCATGAAACTTGCTCATGTCACTTATCAGTTTTTGGCACTGGAGGTGTGAACTGGTGTGAAACTGCTGACATAAAGGTGTTATTACAGAAGTGTGAATAATGTTGCAAACTCCTTAACCTCCAGAAATGACTTCAGCTTTCAGCTTTACTCCTCTCCCTCCAAGTCCTCGATTTATTCAATGTATACATACTATACTTCTCAAAAAAGTGTTATTTGTACTCTAAACACAGGTAGATTGCTGATTCTTAATCCAGCTCTCCACCTTCATAGACTAGGTATAAGAAATCTATAATATGCAGTACAGTACTATGCATAAGCCTTGACACATCCTTCATTTCTCTTCAAATTAAAGGAAATCCATTGAAATAGATTACATTTTAAAAATCTGGAGAAAAAAAAACATGTTTTACTGTGACTAAAGATCAATGTAAAACTAGTTTCTTTGTAAAATAGCACAGGTTTAAAAGTAATAAAAAAAAACAATCATTATGGAGAAATATGTTTTCTCACATGTGATTATGTGAGTAATATAATACTGTATTTGATAAATGAGCATTGGTGGCTTAGTAGTACCCTCAGACATCTCACAATGTGGAATGCCCAGGTTTGATTGATCCAGCCACACACACACACACACACACACACACACACACACACACACACACACACACACACACACACACACACACACACACACACACACACACACACACACACACACACACACAAATGAAAGGTTGTGTCAGGAAGTGTCCAAATTCGATCAGGAAAAACATTGGAGAGCCAAACTAAAGAAAAAAACTTCCCATTCTGCCAGAACCACTCTTTCACAATTTGTGTCCTGAAATATGCCTGAGCCATCATAGAAGAAGAAAAAGTCATAGATCTGATTACCAGGTCATTCAGTACATTCAGGGAGTCATTATATTCATGTTATGTAGACTTCATTTTATTGCCAGTTATGTTAACAGGATTGATCCCATATTATTGTTTTTAGTAGCAACGACTATTGTGGACTGTGATGCCAGATGCTATGTGCACTCTAATTATAATACTGTAAATGGATCTAAAAACGTGGGATTTCTATATAACAAATTAAAATAATCTTATACTTATTGATATGGCTTCTGGAAGGAGTCTCCAAAACATGTTTGTCCAACACAAAAATCTAGTTCCCCCTTTGCTTTTATAATTCTCTGAACTCAGAACTACAGACTGGGTGAAAATGAACTAGGCAATATTTTATGGCTATAGAACTTGTAATATCACTGGAGTCATGATGAAAATAGTCTCTAAATAGATGATATGGAATAGGATTTCATATTTCCCTGTGTCTATAGTAAAGGTGTCGGCCACGAGAGGCAGCACATGCAACATAAGCAAAGATAGCCGACCGCTTGACTGTTCAGGAGCGAGCTAAGATTGCAGCACTCTACGAAGTGTGCAGAGATGGTGGTGTACCAAGAAAGAGAGGAAGGAAACACTTCAAGAGACAATAAAAAATTGACATGCAAAGCTGATGACCACAGGCTCGGTGAATGATGCAAGAACAAGTAACCACAGTGAAATGTAAAGATTTGCTTTAATTTTCCTATTTAATAAAACACGTGTACAATGGATATGGACTTTAATGTACTCTCAATTCTTATTGCCTAGTTACTTTTCACCCACCCTGAATACTCCACTGGGAGATTTTGGATCATGGCTGTGGGCATTTGTTCAATCAGCCCCAGAGCAATAGTCAGGTCAGACATTGATGTTTGGTTGATGTTTGCCATTCTAGTTCATTCCAAAGATGTCCAGTAATTTTGAGGTCAGTGATCTATTGATGCCACACAAGCTCTTCCACTCCAATCTTGGCAAACCATGTCTTCAAGAAGCTAGTTTCATGCACAGGTGCTCCGTCATGCAATAACAAGGTTTGAGCATCTCACCCCTGCTAAAAGAAAACCTTAATCCTACAACACACAAACAATTATGTGCTTTTTTTGTGGCAAAAAAAGTAAACACGGATGTAATCATGGAACCACAAGTGAAATTAAGTAAATTTTAACCTTAATAAAACAGTATGGTGGCATGGGAAATTTACTTTCAGGTTGTAAAATGAGCATGCTTTCATATTAATGTGTTTTACTGGGAAACATTTCATAACTACTCTGTTATAGGAGTGTAACCTAGATAGCTGGACAGTGAATAGTTAAGCGATAAGATGATGAAAACTTGGACAAGAAAGTGTGGTGTATATTTAAAAAAAGAACAGTCTGATTGAATTTTGTTTGAAATCTAGAGCTTATGAGAATTTCCAGTGGAGTTGCAGTCAGCAGAAAAGCTATCAAATACTCTTGGAGCATTACTGTCTGGTCTCCTGACAAGAAGGCAAATAAATCCAATATTTTCCAAATTCCTGGCTCAATCTATACTATCTTTGGCCTTCACACTTAAATTTGTCACCCATTAATTACCTGCTTGTCACAGTTACAAATACATTGATTTTTTTTTCTCGCAATTGGATTATCGAACTCTAAATAACAGTGCTGAATACGGTGGATTTTTAAGGAAGAAAAATTCATTCATTCATTCATTCATTCATTCATCTTCTATACCGCTTAATCCTGTGTTCAGGGTCGCGGGGGACCTGGAGCCTATCCCAGGAGACTTCGGGCACTAGGCGGGGTACACCCTGGACAGGGTGCCAATCCATCGCAGGGCACACACACATACACACACTCACACACCCAATCACACACTACGGGCAATTTAGGAACGCCAATTAGCCTAACCTGCATATCTTTGGACTGTGGGAGGAAACCGGAGTACCCGGAGGAAACCCACCAAGCACGGGGAGAACATGCAAACTCCATGCACACAGAGACGGGAATCGAGCCTGGCCGGGGAATCGAACCCAGACCCTGGAGGTGCAAGGCGACAGTGCTAACCACTACACCACCGCGCCGCCTACGGAAGAAAAATACAGTATATAATAGTGCAAGACACTTTTCACAGTCTGTTTTAATGTGAAAGTCATAAATCCTTGGAGAGAATGAGAGTGATGAAATAACAAAAAGAGGAAAAGACATATTATACTCTAGACAGTGTGCTTTTTATGGGTGCAATTGTGAAAGCTAGCACTGTGTATAAAACATTAAAGGCTATAATGTCTTCCTGATATTACGCAATCATAATAAGCTAGTTACTGATTCCACAACTACTCGTGTTCCAGTGACGTCTACAAATATGCCATTATGATCAATATAACTGCAAAATCATTTAAATCTACATTCAAATAAATGATTAACATATGTTACACATTTAAAGCAAAAGCATTTTTTTTTCTATGATGAAATAGAATGAAAGGCAGAAAAAGAAAAAGCAGTTTCACACCTTTACTCACATGATTTTAGCAGATAGCTAAACGGTGTAAAGAGGCATGCTGTTCTTTGCTATAAGACACCAATAACAGCATTTGACCCAGCATGCTTTGGCAGTTAATAGTAATATTAATGTAAACACTGAGGCTGTTCTTGAAAAATCTGAACAATTTGAATAGTAGTCACATGTCCTCTATCACAAAATAGATAATTTGTGGATAATAGGATTTGCTTGGAACTTTTGAATAGAATAAACACTGTCTTAGGGTTCTGCATGGAATCTTGACGTGGGTCCCACCAAGAGATATAGTATGTAAGAGATATAGTATAAGACTCAGAAAAACATTAATATACAATATATATACTGTATCAATTTGGTCCTTTTTGACGTTGACTATATGAGAATAATATTTTGAGACTCAGACAACCACAATGTAAGTGGTAAATATCTGGATCTAAGATTTGGAAATATCTTGATCTAAGTAAAGTTACTGTACAGTACATATGTTGGCCAACAGGCATTAAAGTGAGAATAAGATTAGAGGCTGCTTCTTGATATTGTTCTCTCATAGCCTTTGTCCTGTGTTATTTTTCAATGCACATTTACATTTCTCGATTTCCTCTTTTTTTAACCTATCTACATTACTAATTACCATCTGTTCTCACAGAAGAGACCTAATTTATCACTTCAAGCATGGTTATGCTTAGAAGATGGTGTAAAAGATAAAAGATTCATCCGGACTGTAATAATGATTAAAAATCCTTGACTCATTTGAACTGGTGTGAAATTGTTTATTTTAACAACTTATACAAAATAATATACATTTATTCTACTTTAATAATAACACATCTAATAATATTAATGGGAAAAATATAACTATGGAAGAAAAATAGAATAAACAGCTCGAGCACATTTTTATAAAGTATATGTACTTTTTCCAGCTAATGAAAAAAGCTAATATCGTCTCACCTGTATGTTACTAAATATACACATATTACAAGGCTCTTGCATGATAATGATGTACACTGCCCAGCCGGAAGAAAATAAATAAATAATTAAATAAATAAATATATATATAAAAAAAGAATTACATACATAGTTAATGTTTGAAAATGATTCCCTGTGCTCCCAGATTCACTCTTCAATTTTAGGCCTGGAATATGGCCGTGTCATCAGGCAAGAATATATATATATTTTTTTTCATTTCATTTAATTTTTTAATGCAAGTCTATATTTTGACCTTTCTCAAACAGTGACTTTTTTGGCCAGGCAGTGTTGCTCATTCTCTTATCTAGTTTTTCAGCTCAGTTTCGGGTGATTTGGCTACAGTATATCACAAGGTATATAAATATGCTTTGACTTATTTTTATAAAGGAATAACTGGCTACAATCAATCACCCAAATCATACATTAGTGCTAAAATATCGTTTTTTCAAAACGCAGATCTCTGATAAGCTGTTGATAGGATGATTGAACAACAAATAGGCTATAAAGTAATTATAAGACATTGCCAGGCCATATTCAGTGTTGTGATTGATATATTTTAAATAAATGTAGGCTGTTTCAATACGTATTCCCTTTTTCAGCTCCTCATTGCATTGCAGTTAATAGTAAATTTCCTATATATTTACTATTTAATTATAACTGGAGAATCGTAAGCCCCTAATTCTGTGCAACACCTTTTTGTATGTATGTAATGATGTAAAATTATACCTTTAACAAACTGTATGTTGTTTTTCCTCTTCCCACCCAAAACAAAGGTTTTCCTTGCTTGAGAAATTAAAAATATAAATTAAAAAATATTTTAAATATATATAAATATAAAAATATTTATATTAAAATGACAGGCCAATAGATAAAGAACCAAATTCCACACTATCAGCTGAGCACAACCTCAATATTCAGCTTCTTTTAGGCTTTTTAGACACACTGGCCTCCCTCGTTATTTGCCTATCTATTCCTTCGTATTTAGATCTTCATACATAACTTACGGCTTGTCCTTATTGTCTCCACCACTGCTTTACTATTTCTAGTGTTTTGTATTCTCACTGGTTGAAGCTTCTGCATCTGACTTCTGCTTCGTGCTTTTACCACACATTCCACAAGGTTTGTTTTGTTCACATACTCATTCACCTCACTATCGTTTTCAAGAAAGCTCTACCTGGGAATTGGTTTATTGACTCTCGAGCTTTTTTGCCTGGCACTAGCATCCATCTTTGTGGCCATGGATTTAGCTCTGAACAGGTTCCTGTAAATGTAGAAAAATATGTTGTACATCTGAATATCCTGAGTGTCAACATTACATCAACAAACATGAATGATTTTGCCTGTAGACTAACCTGAGCAATGTCAGAAACGCAACAGGGTCATTATTCATAGACCCTTCAGTGACCTCTATTCCTGAATCAGCACTGGTTGGGTTCTCCAAGGCAACATGGAGGTCTGAAGTAAGGTCTGATTTTTCCTGCAGTGGCTCAGAAAAACCCCTCAGCAGGACACCAGTGTCCTTTGAACTGAAGGGATAATGAACCATGATTAGGATCAAACAAAAAATGTCAAAGGAAAAATCTTTGTGTCTAAAAAATTTACATAATAAAAAATATCACATGAGAAATATTAAAGGGGACCTATTTTGCTAAATTACGTTAAAATATTTTTTTCTCCAGTGCATGTACAAATAAATGCAAAAAATGTCCCTTTTTAAAATTGGTCAGGGACCTTATTGTGACCTCATATAAGAACAAATCCTTGCCTGGCTTAGCTCTACCCAGCACTCTTGTTCTCTGGTGGGACAGGACTTGGCAGTAGCTAATTTATATAATCACTGGAACGCATTTGGGGGAACTGACACTTACAGTGGTGTGAAAAACTATTTGCCCCCCTCCTGATTTCTTATTCTTTTGCATGTTTGTCACACAAAATGTTTCTGATCATCAAAGACATTTAACTATTAGTCAAAGATAACACAAGTAAACCCAAAATGCAGTTTTTAAATGAGGGGTTTTATTATTTAGGGAGAAAAAAAATCCAAACCTACATGGCCGTGTGTGAAAAAGTAATTGCCCCCTGAACCTAATAACTGGTTGGGCCACCCTTAGCAGCAATAACTGCAATCAAGCGTTTGCGATAACTTGCAACGAGTCTTTTACAGTGCTCTGGAGGAATTTTGGCCCACTCATCTTTGCAGAATTGTTGTAATTCAGCTTTATTTGAGGGTTTTCTAGCATGAACCGCCTTTTTAAGGTCATGCCACAACATCTCAATAGGATTCAGGTCAGGACTTTGACTAGGCCACTCCAAAGTCTTCATTTTGTTTTCCTTCAGCCATTCAGAGGTGGATTTGCTGGTGTGTTTTGGGTCATTGTCCTGCTGCAGCACCCAAGATCGCTTCAGCTTGAGTTGACGAACAGATGGCCGGACATTCTCCTTCAGGATTTTTTTGGTAGACAGTAGAATTCATGGTTCCATCTATCACAGCAAGCCTTCCAGGTCCTGAAGCAGCAAAACAACCCCAGACCATCACACTACCACCATCATATTTTACTGTTGGTATGATGTTCTTTTTCTGAAATGCTGTGTTACTTTTACGCCAGATGTAACGGGACACGCACCTTCCAAAAAGTTCAACTTTTGTCTCGTCGGTCCACAAGGTATTTTCCCAAAAGTCTCGGCAATCATTGAGATGTTTTTTAGCAAAATTGAGACGAGCCTTAATGTTCTTTTTGCTTAAAAGTGGTTTGCGCCTTGGAAATCTGCCATGCAGGCCGTTTTTGCCCAGTCTCTTTCTTATGGTGGAGTCGTGAACACTGACCTTAATTGAGGCAAGTGAGGCCTGCAGCCTGCAGATGTTGTCCTGGGGTCTTTTGTGGCCTCTCGGATGAGTTGTCTCTGCGCTCTTGGGGTAATTTTGGTCGGCCGGCCACTCCTGGGAAGGTTCACCACTGTTCCATGTTTTTGCCATTTGTTGATAATGGCTGTCACTGTGGTTCGCTGGAGTCCCAAAGCTTTAGAAATGGCTTTATAACCTTTACCAGACTGATAGATCTCAATTACTTTTGTTCTCATTTGTTCCTGAATTTCTTTGGATCTTGGCATGATGTCTAGCTTTTGAGGTGCTTTTGGTCTACTTCTCTGTGTCAGGTAGCTCCTATTTAAGTGATTTCTTGATTGAAACAGGTGTGGCAGTAATCAGGCCTGGGGGTGACTACAGAAATTGAACTCAGGTGTGATAAACCACAGTTAAGTTATTTTTTAAAAAGGGGGGCAATCACTTTTTCACACAGGGCCATGTAGATTTGGAGTTTTTTTTCTCCCTTAATAACGTAAACCTTCATTTAAAAACTGCATTTTGTGTTCAATTATGTTATCTTTGACTAATAGTTAACGGTTTTTGATGAGCAGAAACATTTAAGTGTGACAAACATGCAAAAGAATAAGAAATCAGGAAGGGGGCAAATAGTTTTTCACACCACTGTATATCAACTTCTTAAAGTAATATACGGTACTGCTCAACCAAAAAAGTAACCACCTGGATTTAACTAAGAAAATAGTTTGGAGCCTTCCATTGGACAATAATTTCTTTATTAATATTTATTAATTATTCTTGATTAATATAGTTCAACTGGCAACAAGTCATGTCAGAAGGCATATCTTGTGATCTGCATCAAGAAAAGAAAACAATTAAGGAGATTGCTGATACCAATAAAATTGGGTTAAGAACTATAAAACATTATTAAAATCTGGAAGGATAGTGGTGAACCCTCATCTTCGAGGCACAAGGTGGATGAACAATGCTGAATGAGTGTGATGGGAGATCACTTAAACGCTTAAATCAAAACGTTTCAAACGTTTAATAAAGAAAGTAAGAGCATTTCCACACTCACAATGTGAAGAGAGCTCAAGGGATTGGAACTAAACAGTTGTGTAGCCATAAGATAACCACTTAACAGTGATGCTAATCGGGAGGGGGGGGGGGGGGGGGGAGGTTTCAGTTTGCTAGGGAGCAAACTTGTCTAATTATGTATGGACTGTGGAGCATTAGAAAAAGGTCATGTGGTCTGATGAGTCCAGATTTTTTCTGTTGAGACTCAAGATAGAAATAAAAGTTGTGACATTGCATAAGCTCATCAAAAAGATGCCACAAGTATAATCAAAGCAAAAGGGAGTTAAATGAATTATTTGTGTGTGCAACTTGTTTTGGCCAAGCAGTTTTTTTTTTTTAATAACCTATGCTATTACTTAACTCATAATATGTAAGTTATTGATGATTAATATATGATTAAAGAAAGGTCCCAAGGGCTTATCTTTACCATGCAGATTATATTTAATGTCAATCTTCAGGCTTTATCCATGTATATTTATTTAGTTTATTGGTTATGTGTTCTTATGCAAAACCTTTTTTGTGTGTTTTTTGTATGTGTACTTGTTTTACCTGTTGATACAGAAGATGTTACAGGTTTGGTCAGCAGGATTGGCACAGAAACAACGTTGTGTAGATCTGCGACGTCGGGCCAGTGGACTCCCCAACCCATATACAGTAGTCTTACTACAGAGGGAAAAGTAAACAACTGGCCATTATTAGTTATTCAAAGGAGAGCCCGTCATCTTACAACACAACTTTATTGTTATACCTAAAATAACTGGGTTTATGTCTGAATAAATTTAACTGATATGCTGCTCTGGCAAAATGACAGCAGAAAAGCAGCAACAACTCCAGGATAATAAGATTATAGATGCTCTTATGGATGCCAGGGTAAAATGTACCAGTTTCCACTGCAAATGCACTTGAGAATACTATTCTTGCAAGAACTATTCCAGAACAGCTGACCTTAAAATTTGACTGTTGTCAGTTTTTATTGTTACTTAATTACTTAATGCCATATGTGCAGAGGTGTCAAGTAACGAAGTACAAAAACTGTACTTCGTTACCTTACTTAAGTAGAAATTTTGGGTATCTTCTACTCCCTACATTTTCATGGAATTATCTGTACTTTCTACTCCTTACATTTTAAAAATAGCCTCGTTACTCCTATTTTCATTCAAAAAACATCCGTATAAATCGTGCCATCCGGATGGAGCAAATTCGATTGTGGTTGAATGAGAAGTATAAACATACCATTCCGACACCCTGTTGGTTGGTACGCGATCCATCGCACCTGCACATGACGTCACGTCACACACTCCAGCAAGGACATTTGAATAAAATAGCATTTACGGTTGATAATACCCCTATCTCACCTATGCGGTTTGACTCACTGTGAGATGCGGTGTTATATACCTATATCACCTACGTGGTTTCCCGCAGTGGCCGTAAATAGGGTTCATCATGATTCACCGCGAGTTTTTGTGTTTCCATCTTTCCGCGTGAAAAATTAAACGTTTCATTTTTTTGGCGGTCCTCGCGGAAGCTTGCAGAACTTCGCGGCAGCTCCCGGTGCTCAACATCGCATCTCACCGTGAGTCAAACCGCATAGGTGAGATAGAGGTATAACTTTGTGATAAGTAGACGAAGATGTCCATGATAGAGACTCAAGATTCGAGCGAAATGTCACAACCAAGCACCAGCGAGGAAGGTAACAGCACCAGCATGCCAAATGCCTAAATGTAAATGTATACTGTATACAGACAGACAGACAGACATTTTTTTTTATTAATTACTGACAGCACTAATGTTTATTGTAGACAACCATACAAGGGTAATTGTTACTAAGCCTGCCCTGGGTACACTAATTTTCTTGTATGTTGCCCTCACAGATTCCTGCAGCTAAGCTTGGATGTACATTTACATTCCAATAAAGGTTACTGATGACATGCCTCTGAAGTTTGACTTTTTGCACCATTAAAATACTTATAGGCAACTAGTTATTATATCTTCTTCTCCATAAAACATGTTAATGCTCAGTAGTACACATATATGGTGCTTTAATGTATTTGCATTGTACTAAAATGCATTCGTTTTCAATTGCCATATACAGTATCCCAAATCACTATGGTCGTTAAAAAATACAACAAAAAAACAACACATTTTTCTTTTTTATGAGGTGTTAGTGTACAGTAGTATATAGGCCCGTGGCACAGCCTAAACTTTTATCCTTAATGCTTTTTTCCCCCTCACGTCGTTACTTTTACTTTTATACTTTAAGTAGTTTTGAAACCAGTACTTTTACACTTTTACTTGAGTAAAAACCTTGAGTTGATACTTCAACTTCTAAAGAAGTCTTTTTAAACCCTAGTATCTATACTTCTACTCAAGTAATGAATGTGAATACTTTTGACACCACTGCATATGTGCTATTTCATAGTTTGGAAATCTTTATTATTATTTAAGAAGTTATAAAAACAAATCCAACCTTGTGTCCAAATTTTTGGACTGGTGCATCCAACCTTTGACTGGTACTGTATATATACAGTATAAATAGTTATTTTCAGCTTAATTCTACTTTAGAGCAGTCTTGTACTCCAAACTTGATCTCATTAACAGATATCTAGCATATTTAATGGACTCTAAATAAGTGAAATATTTTTAGATTGTCTGCAATCATATGCCTTTTCTATAGTTTGTTCATGTTTGAATACAAGTTTTTATTTTCTCCTATATTTGTCTCACCCTCTGTGTAATTCAATTCAGGTTATTTGATATAAGTTTGATGAAAATGGATTTGTGGTTTAAAACTGTTAAACAAAAAGTCAATTTGAAGGCATCTTGGAAAGATAGAAACCCTATGCTTGAAGTAAGCTACAAATTAGCAAACCATTTGGTACATTCTGGAAATTCACATAACAAAATTGAAGGTATGTACATACAGGTGTGTATGTGTGCTAACCTTGGCGTGTTCACCCAGATGATGTCCAGATGGCAGAAGTAATGACATTCAGAATCCACCTGGTTAACGCAAGCGCATCGTTTGGTGCGCTGTCTATGTGGGACATTTCCAGCAGACTGGTTTATCGCAGGCAATCCAAACCCTAGAAGAATACATTGAGAAGTTATTCTTACACAAACACCAAATACTACAACACACCAAACTCATCCAATGCCCAGCTCTGTAAAAACCTTAAGAACCATGTGTTAGGTTTGATTTATTGCATTATTCAAGACTGGCTGTTTAAAGTATGTTTTCTTAAATAATCATGGAGTTAGTAAATTGTTGGTTGGGAAATTGTCCATGTCTGACTTTGTCACTGTTGGAATTCACTTACTTAAAAGTTTAAACGTTTAATTTACAGTACATTTAGAGAAAACTATATCTTAATCTAGGTGAAAACTTGCTACTCAGACTATAACTGGCTTACTGTAAATGCAATAATCTGCTGTATTTGACAAACCTGCAGCAATGCTGAATCATGCTATAAATGTCAGTTTTAACTGTCACCGTCATGAGAGTTGTAATGTTTTATCTGCCAATAAAGTAATTTTACAATAAAATGTATCTTACACACCCAAGTTAAAAACATTAAAAACTAAGAAAAAAATATATCGTTTTACCTTCATACAGCACTGCAGACCAACTAATAAACATGATGAAGATATAAGGTGACATTTCTTTGCGTTTCAGTCAAGTTTAGCTGCAAAGTCAAGAAGAGGCAAGTAAACTGAAATAGTAGGATCAGTCCACGCTCAGCTGTACAGTAGTTGGTTGTGTAGTACTTATAGTCATTGCTTCTCATCGTATGCCAGATCTGTCCCCTCCCCTTTTAGCTTTCAATATTACACAACTTCAGCTCCATCCTAGTTGCCTCCAACATTCCAGGAATCTTGGCTGTCCCCTGCATTTGGAGGTCACTATCCAAGCAGGAAAACAGGGGCATCATCATAAAGAGATGGTGGTGGTACAAGCCAGTCTTTGCTGCTTAAGGCTTACAGTAAAATACTGTAGATACAGTGTAGTTGTTAAAATCATAGATATTGTTCAAAAAGTGTAGGTGGACAGCCTGCAAGAAGAATGGAAGGATATCTACAGATTTGCATGAATTCTGATAGGAAGAGCCCACTCCCTGGGATGTCCAGTATGATAGCCATAGGAACAATTTAAAGATCTGAGCACATTTACATTGCGGTATAGTTGGAGGGAGGGCAAAGCATTCATATTTGCTTCCTGTCCCCTCTAGCTAAAATCTGATTTTGATAATGGATAATAAAATTACCATAACAAATTACAGGAGAGATATTACTTTTAGAAATCATGCATAAACTTTTAGATTCCTTGTGGTTGTTTGAAATATATTTTTAGAATACAACACCTATACATATAGTAGTATTACGCTTACATGGATCAATACAGTCCTTTACGATATTATTCACACTTTAATATTCATTAAACAGCTGTTTGAACTAAGCAATAATGCCCCTGGTGACAAAAATAAACAAACAACACAGTCTATTGAGATGATCCTGTATTGGCAATACAGTAATATCACTACATATTAGCAGTATGAGTGTAATAAAATATACATAAAAAGCTTTATCTGACTAACAGCCACAATTAGGTTTTTATGGCTCTAGATGTTAAACTGGAATACAGTAATGACTCCAAGATTAGTGTACAACTAAAAGCTTAGCAAAAGAAGGTCTTGGTGCATTCATATCAGCCTTAATAATGGACTTCTGTGGTGGCTGACTATGACCTACATATACTGTACTGTAGGTAAAACATGCATGCAGTGTCAGCCAGATGTCAACCATTGAGCATTTGCAAATGTCCCCTTCCACCGTGAGGTGAGTATACAGAGTCCATTGACTGCTCTTTTCCAGCTGGTACACACACAGTAGCTTCCCAACAGTTCCACGTAGGAGTCAAAAGCTGGTACATACAGTAGATGCAAATGCTGTCAGGCAGTAATCTTCCCACTGACAGAGATTAGCGTGATTTATATCACTCATACTGTGTAGACAAATGAGAGATTGAAGCTCATAGGTGATGACAGAATGGAAACCACCAAGATAGGGAAATATGGCAAAGCTTCACCGGCTGTACAGATTAAAATTATTAATACGCAATTTGAAATTGTGATATTTACATGAGTCAAAAGTTCATGAAGGATACAGAAAAAAAATTACTTCTGCAGAATCACTTAAAAGTTTATCGTTTATCTTATCTGCAAGTTTTCAGTCCAGCTAAGCAGAAGTCACACCTCTTAGTCAACTGAAGACCAAAATTAAATGTTAAACAGGTAGAGTTGCAGTAGGAGTGATTCCTGCTTCGTAAAAATGAATATAGACTGTAAGCACTGGATGCAAATGTAATAAGCTATCAGAGGTCTCAAAGTGTCAGGGATTTAGGATTACGTTTTAACACCTGAATCTTAACTCGAAAGTTGGACAAAAAGGGAATGGTATGTTTAATCTTGATTCTTGTAAAGCCTATAATCTTAGCAGCACAATGTGAATTTTACATGTGAACTGTGACATTGTTGCCTTATCGCTATACAACATTTAACATTTATTTATATATATAACAGTATGACCTACTATAATCGTTCTGTTGTTATTTATACAGTGGTGTGAAAAACTATTTGCCCCCCTCCTGATTTCTTATTCTTTTGCATGTTTGTCACACAAAATGTTTCTGATCATCAAACACATTTAACTATTAGTCAAAGATAACACAAGTAAACACAAAATGCAGTTTTTAAATGAGGGGTTTTATTATTTAGGGAGAAAAAAAATCCAAACCTACATGGCCCTGTGTGAAAAAGTAATTGCCCCCTGAACCTAATAACTGGTTGGGCCACCCTTAGCAGCAATAGCTGCAATCAAGCGTTTGCGATAACTTGCAACGAGTGTTTTACAGCGCTCTGGAGGAATTTTGGCCCACTCATCTTTGCAGAATTGTTGTAATTCAGCTTTATTTGAGGGTTTTCTAGCATGAACCGCCTTTTTAAGGTCATGCCACAACATCTCAATGGGATTCAGGTCAAGACTTTGACTAGGCCACTCCAAAGTCTTCATTTTGTTTTTCTTCAGCCATTCAGAGGTGGATTTGCTGGTGTGTTTTGGGTCATTGTCCTGCTGCAGTACCCAAGATCGCTTCAGCTTGAGTTGACGAACAGATGGCCGGACATTCTCCTTCAGGATTTTTTGGTAGACAGTAGAATTCATGGTTGCATCTATCACAGCAAGCCTTCCAGGTCCTGAAGCAGCAAAACAACCCCAGACCATCACACTACCACCACCATATTTTACTGTTGGTATGATGTTCTTTTTCTGAAATTCTGTGTTACTTTTACGCCAGATGTAACGGGACATGCACCTTCCAAAATGTTCAACTTTTGTCTCGTCGGTCCACAAGGTATTTTCCCAAAAGTCTTGGCAATCATTCAGATGTTTTTTAGCAAAATTGAGACGAGCCTTAATGTTCTTTTTGCTTAAAAGTGGTTTGCGCCTTGGAAATCTGCCATGCAGGCCATTTTTGCCCAGTCTCTTTCTTATGGTGGAGTCGTGAACACTGACCTTAATTGAGGCAAGTGAGGCCTGCAGTTCTTTAGATGTTGTCCTGGGGTCTTTTGTGGCCTCTCGGATGAGTCGTCTCTGCGCTCTTGGGGTAATTTTGGTCGGCCGGCCACTCCTGGGAAGGTTCACCACTGTTCCATGTTTTTGCCATTTGTGGATAATGGCTCTCACTGTGGTTCGCTGGAGTCCCAAAGCTTTAGAAATGGCTTTATAACCTTTACCAGACTGATAGATCTCAATTACTTTTGTTCTCATTTGTTCCTGAATTTCTTTGGATCTTGGCATGATGTCTAACTTTTGAGGTGCTTTTGGTCTACTTCTCTGTGTCAGGTAGCTCCTATTTAAGTGATTTCTTGATTGAAACAGGTGTGGCAGTAATCAGGTCTGGGGGTGACTACAGAAATTGAACTCAGGTGTGATAAACCACAGTTAAGTTATTTTTTAACAAGGGGGGCAATCACTTTTTCACACAGGGCCATGTATATTTAGAGGTTTTTTTCTCCCTTAATAACGTAAACCTTCATTTAAAAACTGCATTTTGTGTTCAATTATGTTATCTTTGACTAATAGTTAATGGTTTTTGATGAGCAGAAACATTTAAGTGTGACAAACATGCAAAAGAATACGAAATCAGGAAGGGGGCAAATAGTTTTTCACACCACTGTATATATATATATATATATATATATATATATATATATACACTGTATATATATATATACACACACACTATATATATATATATATATATATATATATATATATATATATATATATATATATATATACACACACTATATATATATATATATATATATATATATATACATACACTGTATATATATATATATATATATATATATATATATATATATACACTGTATATATATATATATATTCACACACACAGTATAATATACAATATATTATCTTTTCCCTTTTTAATGTATGTATGTATGTGTGTGCATTTATTTATTTTGTTCCTTCATTCATTCATTCATGCAACTATATTTAGTTTTAAAGTGTCTTTTTAGGCAATATATTGCCTTTTAGTCACTAAGGTTAAGATTATGTTTGGATTTAGTTGTGTAATACATTATTAATCTGCATTGCTTTGTAGTTTGCAAATGGTGAGACGTAGCATATAAAACTGATGAGATAAATTAGACAAGATGAGATAAATAATTTTGTTGCCGTGTTCTTGATTCCTGT